>OY757933.1:49945919-50013419 GCA_963585895.1 Sepioteuthis lessoniana
TTTCGGTAGGCCGTATGCTAGTAGGATTAGTTCCATTTTCCCTCTGTGGATGGAATCGAAGGCCTTGGTAAAGTCGACAAATAGTAATGTCGCCTGAAGGTTTTTTGCCCGGACGCCTTCAAGGATTCTACGGATGGTCAATTTTTGTGAGGTTGTGGATCTATTTCTCCGGAAGCCATTTTGGTTTTTCCTAAGGATGTTGTCTATTTTGGGTTCTATGCGGTTCCGTAGAAGGGCATTTTAGATTTTGGCTGCTATGGATGTAAGTGTTATGCCTCGGTAGTTCTTGGCTAATCCGAGGTCGCCTTTTTTAGGGAAAGGAAGGATGCATCCCTTCATCCATCTTTCTATCCTATTTTGACTATAGACAGCGTTGCATTGCCGGAGCAGTATATCGTCGAATTGTCTAGTCTTCCACACTTCTGGGGGGATCTCGTCTAGCCCTGCAGCTTTCCTATTTTTAATTTTTTTAAGAACCGAGTCGAGTTCTTCTTTGGTGAAAGGACCTAGTTTATTGTCTAATTGCTTACTGATAATTCTGGTGATCGGTTCATCCGTTATTTTCGGTGGGCTTCCTAGTAGATTTTTGAAATGCTGTTCCCACAGTTTTATTCTTTCTTATTGGCTTGCAGCTTTCAATTTTGCTTTGGCTGTGCTCTTCCTTCTACTTACTTCGTTTATTGTTTGCCAGGCTATCCTGGATTGTCTATCTTCCACCGAGTCTCTAATCTTATCTATCTGATTTTGTATGTATTCTGCCTGTTCTTTTAGATATATTCCTGCTAATTGATATTGTGCTTTTTCTAGTTTTCGGACATTTGTGTTTGTTGGGTTCTTCCGATAGCTTTTGGAGGCAGTTTTCACGAGTGCACGTTTTTCTCTAACCTCTGACGTTTCCCAAGGGATTCTATATTCATTTCTAGGTTTTGTTGGGATACACTTTGATGCCGCCTCTAGGTGTGCTTCAACAAAGTTTTCATATTCGTCATTTGGGGTAACTTTTTCTGTCTTCTCTTGTAGTGTTTCGAATCTGTTTCTTAATTCTAATGCATATTTGTCTCTAATGTCTCTGTTGTTAAGTAGAGCCCAGTCATAGTGCCTAGTTGTCACTGTTCGTGTGGCGTTTTTTCGTAGGCTTAGACGTATTTTGGCCGTGACTATTCGATGATCGGAGGATACACCCTCGAAAGTGGAGTATGCCTCGCAATTCATCGCACTATTTTTCCATTTTCTGTTTATAAAGAGGTAGTCTATCTGTGCTTTACTCTTGTTCGCATATGTATGGGTCCATAATTTTCCCTCCCTTTTTTGAAAGTTTGTATTGAGGCATGTTAATCTATTTTCTATTATGAAATCAATTAGATGTTGTCCATTCCTGTTTGACGTGTTGTGTAGGCTGTATTTGTTGTTTCTGTTTTTCCCGATTTGTGCATTCATATCTCCGCCAATGACTAGCAGGTTGTGTTTCGGAATGCTACGTACAAGGGAGGATAGCTCCTCGTAGAAGATGACTAGTTCGGTTTCTTCGCTGACATTGGTAGGGCTGTAGCAGGAGATGAACGTTGCTTTGGGGTTGCCATTAAACGTTGCGGCCATCATCCTAGGTTGTATTCTCTCAATGCTATTTAGTGTTTTTAACGCTCTTGGTCCTATAATCATTCCCACCGCTCCTACCGATGCATTGACAGAGTTTTTCCATGCCGATACAGTCACCAGCATCCATCCATTGCCAGTTTCGTGATACTTGATATCTTCGGTGTGAGTGTATCGATCTTCTTGTATACAGATTATGTCTATCTTATGTTCTACGGCTGATGCAGTTAGCTCTGGTAGTTGACCTATTCTATTTAGGGTTCTAACGTTAAATGTCGCTATCTGTATTGTTTGTTTGCATTTTAGTAGTGTTTGTTTGAGCTCTGTAGCTGATTTTTCGAACACTGAGGCCAGGGCTCCAACCTCAGCAGGACGCGCCCCTTTTTTACCCGCACGAAGAGCGATGCAGTTTGTGAATGTGGTTTGAGTATGAGTCATGGTTATCTTTCGATGGCTGTTTTTATTCTCATCTATAGAAGCCACTCTTATAGATGAGCAGCAGTAGTTCCCCGATCGAACTGACAATCCTGAACGTTAAGCCGCATAACTCACTTGTTCAGGAAATATTAGGCATTACGAATTCGAACACCTTCACGTACACGATGCTGCTTCCCATGTGTACGTGAAAAAAAATTAATAAATGAAAAAAATAAATGAATAAATAAAATAAAATAGAAATAAAAATAGAAAATAAAAAATAAAAATAGAAATAAATTGAAATAAAAATAAATCCTTTTACCTTAAGTTTTAACTTAGTTAAAGTCCAGGACTGACGTATATTCAAAGAAATTTTTGGGTATATTTTATCTTGTCATCCGATACAGGCCCTACCAGGTTTTTATTTTATTTATTTATTTTTAGTGGAGGTGGAATGCTAAATTTCTAAGTTTGGCGCGGTAATATTATTAGTATTTTCAACCTCGCCGATTTAAAAGTAGATATTCCGTTATATATACCTATTTCATCATTGTTATATAGTGATATAGATCTACATTTTCGTGTATAAGCCCAGAAGAATAGACCAACTGCATCTCTGCTGGGGCATAAGACTTCCCTCTCAAAAAAATGTCCTGATATGACCCTATCTGATGGTCTAGCTCCAATAATACTGGAGGTTTGGAGATTGCAGAGTACGCCTTCATTCGTTGGAATGGTAGCACCTGATAAGATTCTATCAATGTGTCAAACAGAACTGCGTGCAAGTAAATGACTTTTGCAAATTGAAGTGTTAGATATAGAACTGCTTGATCATTTACCTGTTTGAATCAACAAATCATACCTAATATATATATATATATATTAGTAAAAATTTTCTTTGGTATTAAATAAACAACTACAGTTGATATACCAGAAAACCAAACCAAATTAAACTTTCGAGACTACTGTAATAATTTTGCATATTTTACGTCTGTTTCAGATGTTATTTGAAATTTATAATCTATATATTTAGTCTGAGTTAACTGCATTTAATTTTATTCACATATCTATATTCTGTGTGTGTGTGTGTGTGTGTGTGTGTATGTGTGTGCCTTAATATGAAAATATGAAAAAATAAGATTTTCATACAATCTATTTATTTGTCATATGAATAATGTACTACACTTTCCCCTTTCGGTTTTTCAAACCATCCTCAAGGCTATTTACTTGATGTCTCATATACAAAATAATCTTGAAATTTAAAAAATTAAACGCAAAATGAGAAAATTCTAGGTTTACTTTAATTGTCCTGTTTCATAATATATGCGACTTAATTAGTGTTCGATTTGTTTTTGTTTACTTTATTTATTTATTTGTTTATTCAAAGCCTAACGTATTTGCCGTTGATTTTCTTTATTTTATTTAGGTTGAAACTGCCTGGTATCTTATTAATGTGTCCATCGGTCCCTGTCTTAATCATTTCCAAGGTTGCAAGAATTTTTAGACCGGTGCCGGTATTTCTGTTATTAGGTTTTGTATTTATTTTATCATCATCATCGTCATCATCATGTCGTGCCGCTAGCACGGATATCTCTGACCCTCTCTCACCATTTCTCCCTATCGTTCATCGCCTCCGGCAGGTCTTCAGGACTACATCCCGTATCCTCATATAGCTGCTGAATGTATGTTCGAGCTGGTTGTCCTGCTTTTGCTCGGCCATATGTAGGGGTCCATAGGAGTACATCTCTTCTGAGCTCGTCCCTGCTTCTCCAGCAATGTCCTGCACGTCTGGTTCGTCAAAGTTGGATAGTTTTCGTGATGGGAGGCTGGTGGCCGTATAGTTAGTGCCTTGTGGGGTGCTGCCGCCAGGACTTGTTCAATATTGCACGCAACATTCTTGTGTAATTGCCGTCTTGCTTCTTCTCCTGCAATTTTATTGACACTGATAAATTTATAAGAAGTCTTTTATAATTTTATCCCATCCTGTGAGCTTTTCACAGTACCCCTAACTGGTAGTTTTTCACATAGTGACCAAGTGACAGCAAGCCTCCTCAGATTTCAAGGACTTCTTTAAGAATCCTTGCTGATTTTTCTTGTATAATTTCCGGATGGTCCAAATTCTTCCTCTGATCTCAGTTCATCGTGTCTCTTTCTCGAATTCTTAGGAATTGTTCCACGTGTTCCTGTACCATAACAGTACCTAGTAGTTGTAATGAACTGCACCAAATAGAATGTTGTACCGTTATACCCCAAATATACGTTAGTACCACCACGTGCTCGAACTGATTTGTGTGTATCACTACATCTTAAGGGATAGCCGGACCCTCACCGTGGAAAAGTTGACGAACACAGGAAACGCAGTCTTAGTTCAGAAACAGAAAGTTTATTTGTTACAGAACTCTTTAAGTAGTCATCGGGAGAAAGAAAGAGAGTATAAAAGCTGAGTCGACTGCGTTAGTTAAACAAAGAGAACATCTGCTGAGGAGAGAAAGAGTGAGCAGACATAGACCTTGAATTTTATTTCTGGCTTTCTGGTGTTATTCTAACGTAATTGTTCACTGGTTTTGTCTTCACAGGATTGCATCAGATACGAGACACCTTTCGGTGCCCAGACCAAAATGGAGACCGCAGCTTTCAACTATCGTCACATTGTCCTGGCTAGTGTTCACTCGCGTCTTCACTTCTTTGCTTCTGTTTGCTAACACACTTTCAAACCAGAGTCGTTGCCATATTTCTTCCTGATGTCTGCGGGAGGAACATCGGTTTCCGCTGGTTCCACACCTGCGTAGATTAGGTAGCTCCGTTTTTTTTTTTCTCATCATTTTTAATTACCGTAGTCCTTCACGCGTGAATTTCTGACATACAATCAATACTTAAGGTTAGGTTGTTTTTCTTCTCTCTCTCCTTCTCTAGAAATTAACCTCTAGTTCTCTTTATAACTTGGACCTAAATTATCACATTACACTCCTAGGTCAATGAGAATCATTATTAATTTCATGTTCCCCATCTTGAACGGTTCTCCAGCAAATTCATAATAGTAGCCAAGTTTTTCACACTGTAATTTGCTGAAATAGTAGAAATCCACTTACTGGCGAGTTATTTCCATCTTGAGAATTAACAAAAGGTCTGGTCTTTTTTACCAGAATTGGGTGATCTCTATAAATGTCAAGAATTATCTGCGTCTCATTTTCAAGGGCTGATTCCATTTAGAGTTGGTACAATTGTCAGTGTGGTCGAAATTCATTCTCTTGCACAATTCTTAATGAATCACCTCAGCTATACAGATATACCAGTTCTTAAATTTATTTTGTTCAAGTTTACTACATTTACATGTTATATCGAGAATAAACTGTTTCATCTCTCAAACAGCCAACATTTGCTATTATTATCATTAGTATTATTATTGATTTGCTCCAGTGAGAGTTTTTTTTTTACTAATAGTTCTTCACTCCACGACTCTTCTGAGTATTCTGTCCGATCTTAATAGTGCAGTAGTTTGGATGGTCTCCACTTGTCCTCTCATTTCCAATTCTTCCCGTCCTTTTTCGAATCCTTTTGGGATTGTTTCTAGCGCACCAATTACAATTGGTATCACCTTCACCTTCTTGTTCCATATTTTTCTGTTCTCTAGCAAGGTCTATATATTTATCTCTCTTTTTGCTTTCTATTTTTTACTCCGTCGTCCACCGGGACGGGTATGTCCACGATACGGCAAGTTCTTTTTATTTTGTTTTTGAATATCACTAGGTCTGTTCGTCTGGACGAGATTATATGATTTGTTAGTATTTTTAAATTCTGAAGAACATTTATTATTGTTATTATAATTTCACTCATTATGAGATTTTCTAACCAGTGGTAGTATTTCACAGTGTAACAGCAAGTCTCTTCAAGTTACCAAAAACTCTTCTGAATATTCTTGCCGATCTTAACACTGCTGTGGTCTGAATGGTCTCGATTCTTCCTCCGATTTCCATTTCTTCCTGCTTTTTTACCAAGCCTTTCGAGACCGTTCCAAGACCAACAACAACAATTGGTAACATTGTCACCTTCATGTTCCACAGTTTTTTTTTTAATTATTTGGCAATGTCCAAGTACTCTTTGATATTTTTTCGTTCTTTCCTTTTCACTCTGTTTTTTTCCTGGAACAGAAAAATTCATAAAAAACAAGTTCTTTTTTTCTTGTTAATTAACATTTGGTCTAACCTTCAGACCGGGATAAAGGGATCTGTTTGTATCGCAAAATCCTAGAGTATTTTATGTGTCTCATTTTCTTAGAGGGACTGTGCATATATCATTTGGTTGTATGGGTAAATTTCAATTTCTAACACAATTCCCATTGGATCACCGTGCCTCGTCCTGTATTTATGTTGAGCAAGTTTGCTGTATTCGCTTATAATGGTAACAATCGTAACATCTCTATCTCTTCAAAACGTACACTTACTATTCTGTTTCGTATTATCAATTTTCAATTTGATCTTGTTAAGACGATCTAACGGTCAAAGGGAGCTAAACCCTTTTCTGTTTCAGGCGGAGTTACCTCCTCCCTTTTGACCCCTACTGTTTTGAGTTCTCGTGTGGATACACGAGACCAGGACGAGATTATGTGTGGAGCGCAAAACGAAAAATGACTTTAATTTCCTCGAAAACAAATATGGACTTAATTTACCTTTTCCCGAGGGAGGTGTGACACACAGCTCAGCCCATATTGATATATGTATTGTGTACCATCCAATATGTGTTTGCCCTTGTTAATAAATGTTCTAGTCAAGTCAACTGTGAGTACTATTCATTTTTCCACTACTATGTCTGTCATCGATATGTTATACACACACACACACACACCATGTTCGTCTAAGGGATAGATATTCAGTAAAACTCATCATTAGCTATGGTGTTTCGACAACCCGCAGATGCAACAGATCTAATTGGTCCTAATGGAAGTATTTTGCGCTG
The DNA here is from genome assembly GCA_963585895.1 of Sepioteuthis lessoniana. Taxonomy (NCBI): domain Eukaryota; kingdom Metazoa; phylum Mollusca; class Cephalopoda; order Myopsida; family Loliginidae; genus Sepioteuthis; species Sepioteuthis lessoniana. The sequence goes on from OY757933.1 coordinate 49,952,883, forward strand.
ATATTATCATAATCATTGTACGCGTTTGGGAGTTGTTTTTTTACACCAGATGTTAGCTGATGATTTCTCACTGAAGTATGAGTGACAACAAGTATCCAGGACTCTTCTCAGTTATGTGGATGATCTTAACAACGCTGTTGTTTAAGTAGTCTCCACTCATCCTCTTATTTCCAAGTCCTTCCGTCTCTGTACCAATCTTTTAGTAACTGTACCGAGCGCACCAATTACAATTGTTATCACCGTCACCTTCATGGTCTATAGTTTTTCAATTGTCTTGCAAGATCCTTTTATTTATCTCTTCACCTTCCTCTAGTTTTACCCAATCGTCAGCCGGAACAGTACTGTTCACTATTCAGGAGGTTCTCACTTTTTTTTTTCGCTGTTGACAATCACTCTGTCTGGTCATCTGCCTGAGATGGGGTGATCCGTCTGTATCTCAAACTCCCAAGAATTTTGTGTGTCTCATTTTCCAGGACTGATTCTGGGTTGTGCAAACAGGATTTGATCGTATGGTCAAATTTAAGCTTCTTGCACAATTCCCAGTGGATCACTTTGACCACCCATTCTTGTCTAGTCTTATACTCTCTTTGCACAGTCGCTTATTATATGATTGATCGTTTCATCTCTATCGTTTCGTCTCAATCACCACAAAGTCTTTTGTTGAGTCTTGTCTGTTATGGCTTTGACATAGTTTGTCCTAATGGCATTGTTTTGTGCTGCTATCGGAAGAAATTCTGTTTCTCTCTAAAGGTTTCCCTTTCTTAGCCATGTCGAAATCATTTCGTTTGAGATGCCACTTGTTTGTTGTTTGAAATGTCCATGCAATTAATTTCCCTCCCATTTTTGTTTTCTGGTTATTTTTGTACTGTTGATCCTTATGTTGTCTGTATTGTTTCTGGTGGCTGTAATCAGTCGTCTTCTGCGCTTTTTTATGAAGTCTTCAAGTCACTGCATCGACGGATTGACGCTGTCTTGAATGCTGGAAAGTCCTCTTCCTCCTTCTTTTCTTGACACATACAGTTTGTCGACGTCCTCTCTGGAATGTAAGACCTTATGCATCATCGTGAGTTTTCTTATCCTCTTGTCCATTTGTTTGAGTTCTTCTGTGGCCCACTTTAAGAATGGTCACGAGTATCTTACGAGAGGGACAGCCCAGGTATTTATCCTTTTGATGAAATTTCTATGTAGTTTGGTTTCGAGGTTTTTGTCGTTCTCCTAGGGCACTCTTTTCTTTTTTCTTTCATTTCCTCATGCTCAGTGGTGTCTGCTTCTAATATTCTCAAGTATTTGTACGTTTCCTTTTTTCTGCGCGTTCTGATTTTGTCTTGATTTGTTAGTTCTATTCATTCCGTCATTTGTCATCTTCCACTTTTTATTACTAGCATGGTACATTTTTCAATAACTGATTCCATCCCTCTATCTTTACTGTATATTCTCACCCCTATATTAGGATTTTCATTAGTTTCTCATTCTTGCCAAACAATTTAATGTCGTCCATGTACATTTTCCTACGATTTATGAAGTTTGTATCCCCAGTGCATTTCCTGGTTATATGATTGAGTGGCATCATCACTATTACAAATAGTGATAGTGCATCTTCTTGGAAGATCTCTTTCTGCATTTTCACCTCTGTTAAGCCTTTTCCTTCAGCTGTCAGTTCGATTCGCCAGTTTCCATGGTATTTTCTATAAACTTTATGACTTGGTCGGATATCTTGTACATTTTGAGACACTATAATATTCAGCTTTGCAAAAACCCTATCTTATATCTTTTTGTTATCAATCCATGCCATGGCGAGGTTTTCAATCTGGTCTTGCTCTCTTGAAGATGTGTCGATCAATGTATAGTAACACTACTGTACTTCTGGTCCTCTTGCAGCATCCTTTCTTTTCCTCAAGGAAAAATCCATTTCTCCTCCTTTATTATTGTTATTATTATCATTATCATACTCGTTGTGAATTGGCCCTGTCGGCTGGGGTGATAGAATACACCGACTTCATCTCTGCAGAGGAGTAAAGATTCCCCCCTCCCCAAACGTGCTGGATATAGCTCAAAACAATCTAATGGTGAGGCTCAAGAAACGCTGGAGATTTAGGAAATGAGGAGCAACCTTTCAGTGCAATTGCTCTTAGGTTCACTCAGGCCCGGAGTGGTAGCACCTGATTGGTATCTTTTTTCTGTGGTACAAATAAAACTGTTTGACATTTAAACTGCATAGAAAAAAGGACTAATGTTAAACTGAATTGTTTGAAATAGAACTGCTAGATCATTTACCAAGATGTAAAAAATTACTTATGTTTGATTGAACTGTTAGATATACAAAGCAATACTTGGAACCATTTAGCTATATGGAAAAATGAAACACAAGATTGTTGAAAAATGCTTTCAACAAAATGTGTTTACAAATCATATATATATTTAATATATATGTACAAAGAGGACTTGGCATTAAATAACGTAAAATAATCGATATGCCATAAAACCAAACCAAGCCAAACCAAACCGAATCGTTGTGAGTTTGTCACTGCAGCGTTAGCTGATGGTGTTTCACTGGAGTCTGAGTGACAACAAATTCAATTGATGACAACTTTTTTCTTGGTAATTAACACTAGGTCCTGATTATATATATATTTATATATAATATATATATATATTATATATATTTCTTTAATAAAAAACAAAACCGGTCACATTAGGATTATAAATTTATTTCCATCCTGATGGAATTACTCCCAACTTAGGTTTAACAGGACCGAATAATATATATATATATATATATATATATATATATATATATATATATATGTGTGTGTGTGTGTGTGTGTGTGTGTGTGTGTGTGAACCATGTTCACATACTGGACAGGACTATTTGCTTTTCACATAATGTTAATACTCTTACGAAAGGTACAAATCCAGCTATTCTCCCTCTATCCATGGTAAATAGTGGGGTAGACTCGGCTCTTTAATATGGCCACCCGTCTAAGAGAAGAGACAATCTGAATTCAAACGAGTTATACTCTGCTTTAGAAATTGACCTTTTATCCCATCCTTTTCATGCGAAGTGGTTGATAAATACACACACATTATATATATATATATATATATATATATATATAGTGGTTGATAAATACACACACATTATATATATATATATATATATATATATATATATATATATATCATCTGTGTGTATTTATCAACCACTTTGCATGAAAAGGATGGGATAAAAGGTCAATTTCTAAAGCAGAGTATAACTCGTTTGAATTCAGTATTAAAAAAAATGTAAACAAAGGCTGCTGCTGCTGTTTCTAAAAATAAAGATACCCAAAAATTCCCTTAGCCAACGTGGTCTGAATCACAGTCTATCGTAAAGTTGGACAGGTTTCGATCCCGGCTCCGAGCGTCCTGCGTGTCTAGCCACACTGAAGAGTTCTGATAGAACGAAACAGTCTGTCTATGGATGACAATATATGCTCCCCCATGGGGGTTGAGCTCTCTGGCGAAGGAATTGCCGGCCGCTGCTAGCATAATGCGAAGCTCTTTGAAAGAATTGAGCACTCTGGTAGCCGATAGGGTATAAAAAGTGTAAACAAAGGCTGCTGCTGCAGTTTCTAAAAAAAAAATAGCTTAAAATACCCGTAGCCAACGTGGTCCGCTTGGTAGACGAGTGGTTTGGATCACAGTCTAGCGTAAAGTTGGACGGGTTTCCATCCCGGCTCCGAGCGCCCTGCGTGTCCAGCCATACTGTAGAGTTCTGATAGTACGAAACAGTGTGGTCTATGGATGACTATATATATATATATATATATAGCATTTTACTCAAAAGTTTCAGAGGAATAAATTAAGTTGATGAAACCAAATGCAGTACGGATTTCTACGACTGCCCTCTTTCATTTTGCCGTACACGTACCCAAGCAGACTATAGAAGACTGAAATATAGCTATCAGATTCAATATTTATATAACAAATACCTCAAACCTATGAACAACCTATACAAATGTTTGTGTGCGTGCGTACATTTTAAGAATCATTTCTTGAATATAAATTCCTTGGCGGGGGAGAAAAAGCAATGTAATTGCCTCTTTAACATCAAAAACTTTTTTTTCTGCAAAAGAAACCAAATAACTAGATCTAAAAAAGCCACAAGAAATATTTTCGCATCTTTTAAATGTTTTCTTAATTTTCTTTTAATCATATAGATAAGAAATCTCAATTGTTACTTGGCAGTATTTTAAGTACACACAAACAAACTATCAATTTCTTTATTTTTATAACAGAATTTTTTTCAATTTCCTTTGTTAGGCGAACTACGTCGTACAAGACTTTATTATTTCTGGGAATAATACATATTGACGCTATATTATATATATATATATATATATATATATATATATATATATATATATATATATATATATATATATATATATATATATATATATATATATATATATATATATATATATATATATATATATATATATATATATATATATATATATATATATATATATATATATATATATATATATACACCACTGGGAGACGTTGCAGAGCAGATGCCTAGACAGACTCCAACTCATGAATCTATATAAACGTATCTGCTGCTCTGTATCAAGCTTAGATCAATCTGGTACAAGGTACAAATATTTGGGTATCTAGTGTGTTACTCTTATAGACGCCTATGTAGCATTGTAAACAAATGATTAAAATATTCTTTTGATGTAACGGTGATTGTCTTGAGAAGCGAATTCTGTTAACGGGTTCAAATCCTGAACGAAGGTGTTTGTATTTCACAAAACACTAATATCCTTGTGAAAGAAATAACTCCAACTACTGCCCATCCAGTTATGGATAAATAGTGAGAAATACTAGGGCCTTTAACTTTGATGTAAGTAGGAGACGGAAAACAGTAAATTGAAAATCACCTAAGACTTGGAGAGAGATGGGCTCTGCCATTCTATTCCTGCCATTCTATTCCTGCTATATGAGTATCGCCCCCATAATCTAACCAGGTTTCGGTAACAGTGATAGACAGTTCGAACTGATAATTTCTCTATTAAAAACCAATTGTGGCATTAAATAACCCATGAAGGGTGATATGCCATTAAACTAAGAGAACAACCAACCAACGACGAGTTGTCAATGTCAACATCTCATCTGATAGGTTTGATTCAACAAAATGGTTTGATCTATCACCTTTAACTAGCAGTTAATCACATGCCGAGGTCACCAGACTCGATCGACCACCAAAGTGGTGAGAAGGGCTTGCCGGACGATGCGGTCCAAGCTAAATGGAGTCGGGTTTTTTTGTGAATACCTTTCAAAAATAAAAGTAAAGCCGGTTCCTGCTGAAAAGAAGACGCTATCATTCACGTTGTGTTCTTTGTCCATCTCCACCTAAATTCACGGCTTCGGGAACAAAATGAAAACAATAAAACAAATCTTAATCTTTTCACTTAAGACGAGTTATGTTCTTGTGTCTCTTCTCGAAGATTAGCCATCACCAACATATTAGTTCTCGGTGACTATGCTACATTTTTTGAATTACAGTACTGCAACCAAACAACATCAGAGACAGTACTGCAGTTTCTGCTGAAAATTGTTTTTAAGGAAATTTATATTTTTATGAACCCCATACTCTTGGTTTTGAATGCAAAGTTTTTCCTTCTCCTAAAACGGCTTATCTTCTTTTCACCCATAATTTGAAGAGAAAGGGTGGCTTTCGCTAGTGAAACGCAAACAACCTCGCCTAGTGTATGGATACGGCAAACACAATACAAACTCAAACATTTGTTAAGATCAGTCAGAATACTGAGAAAAGTCTTGGAGACCTGATGAGACTTGCTGTGACTAAGACTCCACTGAAAGACTATCAGCTAGTGCTGGCGAAAAAACTTGCGTGGAGTAATATAATCATAATCTTCGTTGATATTTCTAAATATGTCTAACACGTTATAGTAGTAATATCTAAAATGTTTTCTTAGGAATTTAAAAGTGAATCTTATATCTCTGAGGGAGGGAAAAGGAGAAGGAAAAAGAAGAATGGAGAACGGGAAATTTGGTAGTAGTAGGAACCTCTTCCCATCCCGAAATCACCTGACTAGAACTCTTTTAACAAAAGAAGACCATTTGTAATACTTAGCAACTTATATTTTAAGGGAAACGGTCGAAATAGAAAACACCCAAACGGAACGAAAAGGTAAAAACACGCCTGAAACTGTTTAGATTAATCTTCGTTTATATGCTGAATGTTGTTACATGCTTACAAATATATCCAAAAATGTTTGCCGTACTGTCGAAGTGATATTTTGCTTACCTTTTGAATTTAAAATTCAATTTTAGAAGTATGTATTAAGTAGAAAAATGGCATGGAGAAAAGGGAAATTTTATAGTAGTAAGATCTTGTTCCCGTCCCGGAAAATCCCATGACTTGAACTCTGTTGCAAAAAAGTCGTGAAAGAAAAGTGAAAGATAGGATGATTTTCATGATTTGAATCAGTTGAAATTCTAAGCAAAACACGAGCATGGACAAATTACTCAAAATGCCTCGGCATTAAATTACTAAATAGTATCAGTTATAAGCCAATCTATGCACCATGAAGTAGCTAAAGGAAGTTACAAATGAAGATTTAAACCGAACAAGATTTTAAAAAGGTGACTCTTTATTTTTAAAAAGGTAACTCTTTAAGAAAGTTAAAACTTAGTTGACTTAAAAACTTAGTAGATTTTAATGACCCTCTTAAATGACCTCTATCTTGTTAGACTGCTTGGTAGTACCCATGAAAAATGACACATCTAAACCTAATTCCACGTGGGACCCAGACAAAAGGTCTGGGTGTCATCATCGGCAAGTGCTCCCTTGAGAGCCAAGAGAAGAACGGCTCGACATCCTGTAAATGTTGACTGTTCTAATTTCAGGTACATAAAGAACAACTAAAGTGACTTACCAACTCAAGAAACACCAACAGAAAAATGGATGAGAGAAGACCCACAAAATGTATTCACTGTCATTTTATGAGCAATCCAACTCAAACAGAGTACATAAAAAGAATGTTATAAATTTGGGGAAAATCAACAAGTTAAATGTTCCAGCTATGTAAGCAAAGTGATTGCAGGACGCAACTGTGTAAACAGGAAGGCAACGATGTGTAGTTGTATACAACTCACAGGTTGAACCAGAAATCCATAGGCGTTATGAAATTATATATTCACAGGTACCGACAGAATAACGGTCAGTCTCAGAAAAGAAATTCAATCAGTCACGGAGAGCGGCCGGCGGGCGCTACCCAAGGTGGGTAGGGTGGTCGGTAGCCAACAGCAGTAACAGTCAACAGACGTCAGTCTTCGGTCAGTAGTCTTGAGTCTTGTTCCAGAGTGATAGCGGTTGGAGAGGGGCAAGTACCCCTACTGGCTAGTACCGATTGTGAACGTCTCGTTAAAGAAGAAAAGGGGTACGGCCCTGAATCTTCATGTGGCAAAGTCTGGTTAAAAAGTGCTAAGTAAATGTACGAGTATGGTACAACGCGGCTAAAATGAAGACATGCGTCAGTATAGCTATGTCCAAGTCCTTCAAGCCCTTCGTGTGTCTTCGTCTCCCAGTCTCTCTCTCTCTCTCTCTCTCTCTCTCGCTCTCTCTCTCTCTCTCTCTCTCTCGCTCGCTCTCTCTCTCTCTCACACACACATTTATCGTCAATTTCATATTCTTATGAGTGTAATAAAGATATTTTTTATGAAGAAAAGTGTTATGATTCCTTTATTCACTATTTATTCATGACGGCTATATAACACAAAGACTTCCTGACCAAACTAGAATGATATTAAAGAAAGCTTGGTTTTCTGACCTTGAGATACAAGAAATTTGTTAACGAATAATTAGGGAAAATATGAATATCACCCGACTCAAATAAGAACACTAGATACTGAAAAGCAAGAGCCCTCAAACTGATCATGAAATGCTGAAAATAGAAACACCACACACCCGAACACCACAAAACAAATGTTAACGCAAAAAGACAAGATAAAAGTAGAATCAATAAAGGAAATCATGACTGAAAAGACTACATTACCATCCTTCAGGAACCAATACTGGAAAATAGTCAATGTTAAAAACGGATAGGTAAACAAATTACTACCAAACATCCCAACTGGCAATATCCCCGAAGAAAACGAATTAATTTATGTAGGAGCGAAACTAGTCTATGATAAAATCAGTATTGCCCGAAGGAACCCGAACAGAAATTAAAAAGATAAAAGCTGGAAATTTGGCTAGAAACAAAGGTAAAGATATTGCGACGATAAGAGAGAGCGTTTAGGAATGAAAAACACACTGAGATATGTTCAGATGAATAAACCAAAACAAAACAACTGACAAGTACGGCGATGCAAGTCGAATAGACAAATCAAAAGACATTGGCGAAATATGATAGACTTAAAAGATACCGAAATAGGGTCAAGTCATACAAACAAAACGGGACATTCTAAAACAATGAAAGAAAAATTTTCCAATAAGTAGGGGGAGAATGCATGGGGATAAACCAACGACAAGTAAAAAAATGTTGGAGTAAAATATTGGAACAGAGTGAACATAACAGAGAAATCGAATAAATAAATAGCATGAATAAGAATTACAATGGCTCGAAGAAAGTCCTAAAGTAGACATACACCGAGAATAGATCAGAGAAACACTTACGAAAGTGCCGGATTGGAAAATGCCAGACCACGATGGCATACATGGATTCCGGTTAAAAAATCACGTCCATCTACAACAGACTGCTTCTTTAACTGAGAAGATGCCTAAAAGAATATATAGCCGAATGGATGATTAATATGGAAACTACTCTGATCCAGAAAGACCCCATAAAGGAAAGATCCCCCGTTAATATAAAGCAATAATGTGTCTACCAACGATAGTGTGTTATATATATATATATATATATATATATATAGAGAGAGAGAGAGAGAGAGAGAGAGAATTTGGCGTTAAAAAAAACCCACAAGGGTTGATATGCCATAAAACCCACACAACCATCCAACCAACAACCAATGATGCAGAAAATCCTAACAGCACAGATTAGGCAGAAGATCTAAACTTTCTAGTCAAATAACAGAAGATATAGAACTTCCCAATCAAAAAGAAATCAAAACACTAAGAAAAATTACAAGTACTTGGTAATATTGAAAGCAGACTCTATCAAAGAAGCAGAGATGAAAGAAAAATAAGTAATGAGTCTTCAGGTGAATGAGAAAGATTTTTGAAACCAAGATAAGATACTCAGGACAATTCTAAAGATGGACAAGGGAAGAACTCAGATAAATTGATCTGACGACAAACAATTTTAAAAGATAGCGTGGGTGCACCAATTCGAGGACTCAAAGGTTTGGTTTCTTTGGTTTCATGGCATATCAACCTTTGTAGGTTATTTAACGCCAAATCCATTTTTATGTAAATAATCTGTTCTTTTTAAAACAATTCAGTTTAGAATAAGTACACAGTTTAATGGTCAAAAACATTTCTATTTCAAACTATTCAAGCGGTTATAAGTAACAATTCAGTTAAGTATAAATACAGTTTAAATGTCGAAAAACTGATCTATTTCGAATAATTCAGTTAAGCATAAGCACGCAGTTTAAATGCCAGTGCGGTTTAATTGTGAAAAACATTTATTTCAAGCTATCCAGTTTATTCAAACAATTCAGTTTAACATGAGTATGTTGTTAGTTCTATTTAACCCATAGATAGGGCCCTATCAGGTGCTACCACGCCGGGCCAGAGTGGACCTGGGAGCAATGGCAATATAGGGGTACTCCACATTCCTCAAAGCTCCAGCACTGCGGGAACCTCACCATCAGATTGTTTGGTGTCATATCCAGGACACTCGTTAGGGAAGGGGTCTTACCCCTCTGCAGAGGTGCAGTCAGTGTATTCTACAGCCCCAGCTGACTGGGCAACGAGGACTCAAATGCTACATTAAAAAGTTGAAAGAAATACAAGTTACTGCAGCCTGCAACGGCAGTGACAATTTTGGAACAAAGAGAACAACAATAACGAGAAAACCGAAATGGTAAGAAAAATAATCTATGGATACTTAAAGAGACAAACTGACGAAATCTCGCACGGAAAGACTTGAATATGGCTACAAAATGGAAACACCAAGTAAGAAATTGAATCTCTTTTAATAGCAGTAGAAAAGAACGCTTCAAGGACGAATTATATTAAATCGAAAATCGATAATATACAGCAGAATTATCAGTATAGGTTTTGTAGAGATTGAGATGTAACTATTTGTAAAAAAAAAAAAAAGTACACATATAGAGAAGGCTTGATAGGAAATAATGCAATTGATTGAAATTTGACCATACTAATAAGTTGAAGAAAGAGGGAACCAATTGTTTTATGAATCGCAGCCTGCTCCTAATGGTTGGGTGGGGGAATAGCTTTGCAAGCCCGAAATTTAAGTTGGTCCTTGTCTTTCTGATCACTACTGACTGCTTTACTCCTTTTAAAAATCCGCAACTGCCGTGTGTGACCCTTACTTGTACCTATCACGAGAGTCCATACGAATAAAATGACTCATGTCGGTCACACAGCCGGGTACAAGGTTCACAAGTGGTAGAAGGCGGCCACTTCATTATATTTACGGTTGCTAAAATAAAATGACTCATGTCGGTCACACAGCCGGGTACCAGGTTCACAAGTGGTAGAAGGCGGCCACTTCATTATATTTACGGTTGCTAAAATGCTGGTGTTATAAAATAGCCGAGGGATTTCGGTTCATGCCTTTGAGTTTAGTTAGGCTGAGAACCTTTCGGCTCGGGCACATGGGTTAGTTAGGTGCGACTTTGAAGCAGGTGTTAACGCGGGTGCGCGCGGGAGGATGGAGGTGTCACTCAGATGTCATAACAGTCCGAGACGATACTGGGTGACAGGGTGTGGATGACGTCACGTACCGGTAGCGCGCGGAGGTTTGTGTGAGAATTTGAAGAGAATAGGAGTCGGGTACTAGACGCCAAAGGAGAAGGATCGACTTTTGGAGCTCGCAGACGCGAGTCGAACTTGCACCCTATGGGGGGCTGCTCGAGTTGGGGGCCAAATGAATAAGACAGCATAGAAGATTGTGTCTCTCCTCCTTACGTCGAGACCTTTAACTCAAAGTTAATAAAAAGGTTTCGTACCTGAACAAGAAGTCTTTACTTGTTTTCGAATTCCGAGATTCCTATGTTCTTTATATGTTCTATCGTAATCAACATTCGATGTCCATTTCACCCATTTCGCACATGGCCATATTCGTGTATCTGACTAAGCAACACTGGATTGTGGCCTCGAAATAAGTAAGTTAGAACTCCAGCCGTGCTATTACATTCACTTTTGGACTAATATTCTCGGAAGTATTACATTCACCCATAGCTGTGAAGAGGAAAGAAAAGTACCAAATGAAATGCAAGCAGCCTCGTTAAGGATTTGAACTCGGCTCAAAGTGTCTGCTTCCAACAAAAACTGCTATACTACTCACACTGTCTTTACCCTCATATAGGCTTAACTGCGACATATTGCATTCACTTTTGACGTAATACCCTTCAAAAAAGTTTGAAACCCTTTATCCCCACCAGCTACGGCTTACATAAAACCACCTCTATCCTTTCTAAAAGAATGGCTATGGCATTAGATAACCCAGGAAGTTGGATATGCCACTAAACAAAGAAAGCAGATTGAAAGAAGCGTTCATTCATAGTTCATTTCTGTCTCAGAAAACATTGCCTTCGTTTCATTACTTTTAAACACACCTCGTATAATCCTGCCTATATCCCATAATCTTTTTCACATTAAGTATTAGAAATGTAGAGAGAAATGTAACAACTATTATGGGACAGAAATAGTTCCATTCATTGTTCATTCTGTCTTGATAAATAGTTTTTAAACATTATCTTCAAGTCGCGTTGCAAGCACGGATTTCCCTGATTCTCTTTCACAATTCGTTCTTATTATCCATCGCTTCCGGTAGTTCTTCTGTACAGAGCTGTTGTTGGTAAATTATTGTTAGTCGGCTAACACTGGCATGACTGTGTGAAAGGGTCCATTCTTCTCCAGCAGTTTTCCGCGTGTCTTGTTCGTCTTATTTAGATGGTTTTAGAGATGTGTGGTTGGTGCTGTTTTGTGGGATGCTGCTTCCTGGATTTGTTCAATATAGCTTGTAAGTAAGTAGCCGTCTTGCTTTTTCTCTGTACGCTTAGTCAGCATCCATATGGTACATCCATATAGAATAACTGACACAACCACCGCTTGAAAGAAATTGCTTTTTATTTTATCGGATGTCAGACTTCCATATGATCGATAACCTATTGATAGTATTCCACGCCTTTGCTAAGCGCAAATGAATGTCATCTTCAGTAGAAGAGACGCTGCTACCGCGGTACATGAACTTGTCCACTAATTTCAGAGAACATCCATTCAGAGAACTTCCTTTTTGATTAGAACTCATGTGATCCGTTTTGTCTGCATTCATATGGAGGCTAATTCTCCCCTCTGCCTGCTACAGACAATGTAGAAGGGATTCTGCTTGACAAAAATCGTTTCATTCATTGTTCATTTCTGACTTACTTAACAAAGCTTCAGTCTCAGGATTTTTGAAGAGACCATGCATAGTCCTACCTCTGTGTCAGAAGGATATGGACACGGTGGCACAAGTTCAAATCCAGAACGATGCCATTTGCTTTCCCCATAACGCTAATACCCTAGGGAAGGATATGCATCTAGCTCTTCTCCCACCAGCAATGTTTAAATACAGGGTGCAGAAGCCAAATATGGAATATTTAATTTTTTTTTTTTAATTTGATTTGTCCAGTTTTTAAAAAAATGATAAATCTAAATTTTCACGATTTGCTTTATTAATCAAGCGCTTTTTAAATTAAAATTCAAGCCAATATGTGTGAGCGAAAAAAAAAAACGACGAAGAATCTATGATTTGCTTAAAGCTGAAACCAAGCCAAAGTTTCTTTGTCGACCGTATACAAAGCAAAGAAAATTTAGAGAAAAAGAGCTTTTTAAGGAAAAGGAGAAGTGGAGGATTGAACAAAACGAAAAGAAGGCTTTTTTTATCTGCTCTGGCCACGGCCATTTATCAGGACCCCAACGTCAGTGAGAAAGCACGCTAATGAATTGAATGTCCACGAGAAAACTGTAAGGACAACAATTTAACAAGATTTAAGCCCAGACCTTAATCCCCTAGATTACGCTATATGAGACGTTTTAGATTATAAAACAAATGCAATTTCCCATCCAAATATTGGTTCGCTTAAGACTGCTGTAGAAGAAGAATGGAATGAAACATCAGACGAATTTATTTTGACGGCATGTAGATCGTTTTGAAGGCGTGTTGATACAATAATTTTTAAAAAATGGTGGCCACATGAAATAAATTTACTGTTTTGTATCTCTCTTCTTATTTTGTTGTTAATTTTTCAAAATTACTATTAATCTAATTTTATAATAGAGCCGTTGGTTATTGTACGAAAATATTCCTAATTTTGCTTCGGTACCCTGCAGTAGGGCAGACTGGCTTTTTAAACTTGGTATGGCAACCGGTTTAGGAAAAGAAAACTCTAAATTCAAACCTACTAAACTCCGCTTAAAATCGACCTTGTGTCGCACCGTGCTCAGGCACAGGGTTTGATAAATATATATCTCTATCTCTTAAATTATGTTACATTTGATAAAAGAAATATATATTGAAATGTTCCAGCTTTAATATAGCGAAAATATATTCATCCATTGTTTATTAGTGACTTTGTCTTGGTACTTTTTGAACACGATAAGGTGCTTCAAATAGTGCTAAACTTCTACTGAAGTGGCTTTATTTGAAAAAACTGAACTGATATTACGCCTGCAGGCAGTCTCCATATGTTTACCATCCCTTTTCACACATTCTTGAGTCTTCTTGAGACGCTCCAGGCACATTCCTTTGAGTATCGTTGCAATCACATTTCTAATCATCTCAGAGATCTTGCGTATTTTTCGAAACAAGAGAATAAAAATGCCGCAAACACTTTTAATCCTGTTTAAACTAGAATGAAACTATCTTGATCCGTTTGATTCCTGTAGCAAAGAAATAAACTGTTAAGTATACAGAGATTTTACACAGAAATAGATGGGAATCTAACAGGTAATGCTAAAACGGATCAGAGTGGACCTGGGTGTAATGACATTAAAACAGTGAGCCCACACTTCCATATCAACAGAACTGGAGCCTCACCAATGGGGGGTGTCTTCGTGGTGTAATGGTTAAAGCGATGGACTGTGGAATCGTAGTACGTGAGTTCGAACTCCAGTCGCGCTATTACGTTCACTTTCGAGCAAATACCCTTGGGAAAGGTATGAACCCCCTTATCCTCACAGCTATGGGTTAAATAGTACCACTACTGTTCTTCGAGGAGAGTGGCTTTGGCATTAAATAACCTACAAAGGTTGATATGCCATTAAACAAAGAAACCAAACCAAACCAAATCACTAATGGGTTTAGTGAAGAATTATAACAATGGCACCATTTTTTCTTGTAGTGAAGGTTTTACTTATTCGCTGGGGTGACAGACGACTCATTCTAACCCTCACCGACGTGGGGGGATATTTATCCGACTTCCCATCAAGTCAGATTTAGTAGTGGGGGACAAGAGTAATATGATTAAGAATGGTTAATAATTATATAAGTTAACTATTTTCTTTCTATTAATAAATTATGCGTTTGTAAAAAAATTGAATTGAAGTGTAAGTCACATGCCAAGATTAAATCGTGCACGTGTCACACAAATAACTGGATATAGAATGGACAGTTGTTTTTTAAATTAGCTTGGACGATATATAAAAGTTGTTTTTTTTAAAATCGTGGTTAGAAACAAGTAAACATTCTGTCAACTGATAATTGAGTGATGACGTAACACGAAAAAGTTTTTGATGACAAGTGTTCTTATCTTCATTAGTTAATGAGATAATAAGCAATATATGTAAGCTGGTTGATTTTAGGGTCAGTTAGTCGTGTCGATCAGAGAGGGTCGCAGTATGTCAGAGAGTTTCAGGTCCAAAGTGACGACAATCCTGTGGGGGTGATGGGCCTGCTCGGGATAAAAAAGTAGAAATCGGTGTTTTGATTTTTCCTCTCCCACGAATGAGACTTTTAGCGTTTCTAAAAACATATCTTTCACTCTCATTTCGGTGAGGACTGCTGTGTGAAATGCTGCTGTCAACTAATTAACTTTCGAATCTAATTAAACAATGGAGTTGCATTGTTCTTGCGTTATGTAACATCTACTGATATTCAAGATGGTGCTGCGGTTGAGGTAATCAGCCTAATAACACTCATCTGGCACAAACGCCAGGTGGGCTCTGGAAATACTTAAAGGATAAGCCTGTATATATATATTTTTTTTTTTTGCCTGATGAGGAAAAGTAAGCGAAAGCGTACTTTGTATACGAAAAATTGATTCTATTTGGTTCGGATAAAATTTCCGTCCGTCATTCATATTTTTTCATTATATCATCCTTCAACTTTACAAACCTAGTTGCTTTTCATCATTACTAACTCTGGTCGTCTCATCGAATTCATGAATAAGATATATATATAACATATTCAGCATGAATTTTTGAGGTTTTTCTTTCTCAGACATGTGCATTCCTACACTTTCTAATTACATTTCTAAAAGAAAGATAATTGAAATTATTATAAGTAAAATTCAAACAGTAATTAAAAAATGTTCTTAATTTTTGACTAATTTATTGATATACGCAGACTCACATGGTAATGATAAAGAAAGAACATTTTCCTTACCATTGGATGAGGACACGATATCACATATTCTTTTCCGTCCAGCAAAATTCAGTTCAAGATCCTAACCATTGGGCTGCCTACACTGACCATTTGTAATGCTGAAGGCTTGATTACTATCAATAATTTTGATTAATATTGCCACTCTGCAGATGATACAGCCGGCTTATTCTAAGCCCTGATAGAGAAATGAACAGATTTAGAAAGAAAGAAAGAAAGAAAGAAAGAAAGAACACACTGAGATAGATAGATAGATAGATAGATAGATAGATAGATATTGAGGCTGAGAAAGAAAGAAAGAAAGAAAGAAAGAAAGAAAGAAAGAACACGCTAAGATAGATAGATAGATAGATAGATAGATATGCAGGCTGAGAAAGAAAGAAAGAAAGAAAGAAAGAAAGAAAATAGGATAGTAAGAAACAGGATGAGATAGATAGATAGATAGATAGATAGATAGATAGATAATTAAACACAGGGAAATATACGAATATAGACACATCAAAATATTGACTTCTAATATAGAGTAATGAATGAGCATGCGCAGTAGACGCCACGATTTCCAATATTAGTTCAATTATAAAGCAAAGCATTTCTATTTTTGTCATCCAAATTGTATCTTGGGAAACATTAAAATAAGTTAGACTAATGTGATTTTGAATAGGTTGACGATTGCGATCTTCTCCCAAGAAACAAATGACAAAGCTTTTCACGATTTCTTTTTTCTTTTTCTTTTTTTTTAATTCATTTTTGTCGTCTGGAAAATGAAAGAATTTGATAACAATATGGGGACATCTTTTTTTCCTTCTTGGTATTTTGCCTTTTGTAAGCCTTGTTTATCATGATTAATGATTTGGACTTAAGGTGAAATGAACGATATGTTCATTGAGGCTGCTCAATTGTTGTCAGACAATATAAGTAGTAAATTTAGATCACCTTTTTGTAGATTCTTTCTATGACAAATCAAAACAACAATAAAAAAATACGACGATAGACAGGACAAGTTTCACGTCATTGCATCTCCGAGGATTCATGGCAAATTTTTCAAAGAAAATCAACCAAACTTTTTAAAAATACATTTTCTTTTATATCAAATTTTTCCTGCCTTTGTGTTCCCTATTCAATCGGTCGATGCCATCATTTATTATGAATATTGTAATATTTCAACTCAAAGAGTTCTCACACTCTAGTAATTGTAGCTTATCACAAGAGGTCAATTGACAACAAGTCATTTCAATGCTTCAGTACTCTCCTCAATATATATTAGCTTCGAAATGCTATGTTTTTACTGGAGATTGCGTGACAGCAAGATTTCTTGTACCGTTTTTAGTATCAAATATTTTAACAATGTTGCGACCTGGACGGTCTCGATTCTTCGTCTGGTCTCCATTTCCCACTGTCTCTTATAATGCTTTTTGGAACCGTTCCATGGGGTACCAGTTACGTTTGATATCATTATCATCTTCATATTCAAGTTTGTTTGTTTTTTTGGCGGGGTATTTATTTATTTCTTCTTCTTTGTAAAGTTCTCTGGCAAGATCCTGGTATTTTTATTTGCCTTAGTCTTCTCTATTCAATTGATCCTTATTGGCATGTTATCCTGAAAATTATTATATTTGAATTCATGCAGCTTTCGCTAGAGACCAAGTAACAACAAGTACGTCAATATTCCAGTACACCCTCTGCATATGTGATTGGGAGTTTTTCACATCAGCTTTAAATGGTAGCATTTACTAGAGTTTGAGAGACAGCTAGTCTTCCCAGACCTGAAAGACTCTTCTTAGAATCCAAATATTTGGTTTGTTTGGTTTCGATTCTTCTGATCTCCATTCTCTTTTCCAGTTTCTCTGAAACTGTTCCAAGAGCTCTAACAACCATTGGTACCACTGTCTCTTTCATGTTCCACAATTTTTCAGCTCTCAAGCAATGTCCAGGTATTTGTTTACCCATCGCTTTCTTTTATTTTCACTCTGTGGTCCGCTGGACCGATTAAATGCCCAAGGTATTTCATTCTTGTTATTAAATACTAGGTTTTGTCTGCTGTCTTGGATTGGATTATCTGTTTTTCACAAATCTCAGATAATTTTATGTGTGTAATTGTCTAGGTCAGATTCTGTATACACTATTTGTTAGTACGGTCAAATGTCAGTCTCTTGCACTATTCTCAGAGTATCAACTTTCCTACTCAATCATGCTTGCACTGGTATTCTTATGTTCCAGTTTGCTGCTTTTGCTTATTATGTGGTTAATTGTTCCATCTTTGTCCATAGGTAACCGACACTTGCTATTTGCCTGTGTATTATCAATTTTTAGTCTGACATAATTAGTTCTTATAGCATTGCTTTATGTTACTATTAAGGAACATAGGAGGTGCCTGTGGTGTAATGGTTATCGTCATCGGAAATGGACACGGCGACACGAGTTCAATTCCTGGACGAGACTGATTGCATTTCACATAGTACTAATACCCTTGGGAAAGGTATGAATCCAATTATTCTCCCTCCAGCTATGGGTAAATAGCAGAGACTAGTTTCTTGAGCCTTGGTGAGGCAACTAGTCTAGGAGAAGGAAAACTCTGAATTCAAAACTGTTAAACCCCGCTTAAAAACTGACCTTGTGTTATATCCTGCCTGGGTGGAGGGGTTGGATATATATGATTAAAGAACATTCATTTTTTTTAGATCTCCCCTTAGATGACATTTCTCACTCATCTAATTTGCAAGTTCCTTCGTTTGCTGCCTGAGGTATCCATACTGTTAATCTTCTTCCTCTTTTTGTTTGGCAGGTGTCCTCGTCGTGAAATGGTTAAAGCGATGGACTGCGGAATCGTAGAAAGTGAGTTCGAATTTCAATCGCACTATTACGTTCTCTTTCGGACAAACAATCTTAGGAAAGGTATGAACCCCTTTATTTTCCCAGATATGGGTTAAATAGTACCACTACTGTTTATCTAGACGTATAGCTATGGCATTAAATAACCTAGAATGATTGATATGCCATTAAACAAAAGAAAACTAAATCTTTGTGGGGGATGTCGTCATGGCATAGTAGCATAGTGGCGAATGTACGAGACTTTGACATCGTTGTAAGTGAGTTCGAACTCACGTTGTGTTATTACGTTCACTTTCGCACAAATACCTTTAGAAAAGGTGTGAACTTCTCAATTCTCGACCCAGCTATGTGCTACAAAATACAACCGTTCTTCTACAACGATAGCTTTAGCATTAAATAATATGCCATCAAACATCAAGAAACCAACTAACAACCTTTTTTTGATATTTTTTTATTGTTGCTTTCCTCGTTATCGTAATGTTATATCAGGCAAGTTCTCTTACCACTCTTATCTTGATTCATAGAGCCTGTCTATGTTACACTTTGGGTATGGAGATTTGTTAACTTGAGTTCCTTCCTTGTCCATTTTAAGCAGGTTCCCGAAAATCGTACAATGTAGACTAAGTATTTTTATCCTTAAGGGTTTTCGGACTATTGCCATCTTTATGGTTATTCCACAACGTTTCGGCCGATATGTCCTCCGGCCTTCTTCAGGTGTTTGTCGAACTCCGGAACCTTCACGGAACTTCGAACTACGTCCTTTATTGAATCCGCGGGGTTCGCCTGTTCTGATTCCGTTTGCCATAACCGGGTACAAGTGTTAAGTATTCCTGTATTGTTACTCGCCTGCAGTCAGGATTGAACCTGCAACCTTCAGATGATTGTCTCCTTAGAAGCTTAGGGAACGAATGCCTATAACCGTTACGTTATGTGTCCTGCTAAGGAACAAATGAAAAGAGAAGGATAAAAGGAATTAGTAAAACGAAAAGGGAAGAAGGAAATGATGAAAAGAGAGAGAAAAAGAAACTAACGAAAAGGAAAAGAAAGAAAGAACTAAAAGAGAAAGAAAGAAAGTGCTAACGAAAAGGAAAAGAAGGAGCTTACGAAACGAGAACGAAAGAAGAAAATCGTGACAAGAGAAAGAAAGAAGGAACTAAGAAAGAAAGAAAGAAAGAAAGAACCAAAAGAGAAAGAAAAAAGGAACTAACGAAAAACGAAAGAAAAAAGGAACTAACGAAAAACGAAAGAAAGAAGGAGCTAACGAAAAAATAAGACAAGTCGAAAATTCAAATGCAAGAAGAAAAAAAAAGGACGAATGAAATTTGCATCAAATCAGATCTAATTGTTGTTGTAGTTGTTGTTTTTATTGATGACAAAGTTTGCCAACAATTTCTTGGCACGTTCCATCAATCTTCTACTTTTCCAGTATTTTATTTAATTCTTCTGTTTAGTGCAACTTACGGTGCTGCATTAACATCACTGAGAACAGAAATCTGTTCTGGGTGAAATCATCTGTAGACTATCAAGAAATTGCGACAAGAAAATATTTGTCTGTTAAAGATCATGGGGTGAATTTGGAGCGATTTCTGATTAAGTTGAACATTGAGACATGTTGTAAAATGTTACCCAATATTTGTAGACCGATTAGGTATAGCTAGATTATGCCAGGTAATGATAGATAGAAATGAACAAACTATGATAGATAGATGGATAGATAGATACTGCAGACAAGATTACCTGAACCTAGCTAGAGAGCTTAACAAGTTGTGTAATCTGATGGTGATACTATTACTAATAATGGAGCCCATGAAATAATCCCGAAGATAGATAGATAGCTAAATGTCAGGTAAAATTTATTCACAAAGAAAACGGAAATACGAAGAAACAGAATACTGACCGTGGTGCTTATTTTAGGAGTCATAATTTCTCTCTTTCTCACCCTCTCCCTCTACACTCCCACATATATATATATATATATATATATATATAGAGAGAGAGAGAGAGAAAAGTAGATCGCACACGAAATGATCTAAAATTAGCCTGAAAGGAGAAAATGTGTGGCATATAAAGGTGATTGCATTAGCAATCTTAGTTGTAACAATCCTGATGTTAGATTGCGTATGTATATATTTATATAGTGTGAAGCAAGATGGCATCAGTCACCATTTTTTGAGTCTTTAGTATGACTCGATCCCCGGCCTCCCGGACCATTGGCGAACAATCTACTCATTAGGCCAACGGACACATAAAACAATTATAAATTAGCGATTATTGCTTTCATAACCCGTTGCGGCTTGAGGGGAATCAATGAGCCAGGTGGATCATTCAAACGATTGGGTCGAGCAATTCTCTCGGATAAAATATATATCTCATAATTCATCGATAACATTTTATTAATATTTTTAACATATCTTGATTTAAAATATGTCAACAATTTGACAATTGTATCCAATATAAAGGTCATAGGTTTCTTTTTTTTTTTTTTCAAGTTGGTTTTATGGCATATCAGCCATTGCTGGTTATCTAATGCCGAATCCTGTTTATATATATATATCAAATATATATGATTTTTGAGCACATTTTATTGATAACATTTTTAAACGACCCTGAGCTATGTTAAATGGGTTCAGATATTGCTATATAATATGAATAATTTTATTTACTATTAAACAATTGTTTGCACACAGTTATATGATCAAACAGTTTTATTTCTAACAATTCAATTTAGTATAAGCCATTTATATGCTCTCCATTTAAATGTGAACTAGTTCTGTTTAATCCACAGATAGAACCCTATCAGGTGCTACCACACTCTGGGTTAGAGTAGACTAGAAAGCTGTGACAATAAAGGGGTACTTTGCATTCCCTCAAAGCTCCAGCATTCTAGAGCCTCACCATCATATTGTTAAGTGTCATATCGAGGACACTGCTTGGCGGCGGGGTCTTACCCATCTGCAGATATGCAGTCAATGTATTATACTACTCGAACTGATTAGACTGAACATGACAGGCTTAAATTAAGGGTTAATAGATATGTTAAAGTAGGATGTCCTTGTGGTGTAATGGTTAAAGCGATGGACTGCGGAATCGTAGTAAGCGAGTTCGTACTGCAGTCGCGCTATAACGTTCACTTTCGGGCAAATACCCTTGGGAAAGGTATGAAACCCCTTTTAAATAATAGGTGCCCGTGGTGTAATGGTTATCATCGTAGGAGATGAACACGGCAACACAGGTTCAAATCCTGGACGAGACTGATTGCATTTCACATAGTACTAATACCCTTGGGAAAGGTATGAATCCAATTATTCTCCCTCCAGCTATGGGTAAACAGTTGGGCGGACTAGGTTCTTCAGCCTTCGTGAGGCAACTAGTCTAGGATAAGGAAAACTCTGAATTAAAACCTGTTAAACTCCGCTTAAAAAATTGACCTTGTGTCATATACTGCCTGAGCGGAGGGGTTGGTAAATATGAATAGATATGTTAAAGTATTTCAGGTAAAATATATCATTTAGTTTAAACAATTAAGCCTCACTCGTCTGCTGTAGCTAAAGAATATACCGACTGAACGAGTGAGCTGGGATGGTGAGGCTCTAATCCGGGAGCTCTGGAGAATGAGAAAACCTGTACCCCCAGTACTGATAATATTATATTAATTTCTCATTGATGCATTCCATAAATCTATTTGAAAATCATTCATATTGTATACGAATACTTGATACCATATGACTAAAAATCATTTGTAGTAATAATAATTACTTGACGTATCAATCGTTTATTAAGGATTATCATTAGTTACTTGAAACTATATAACACTGCCCAGTCGGCTGGTGCAGTAGAATACGCCGGCAGCACTACTGCAGAAGGGTAAGACCTCTCCCAACGAGTGTCCTGCATATGATACTAAACTATCTAATGATGAAGTTCCTGCCCTGGAGCTTTGGAGAATGAGGAATACATCTTCATTGACATTACTCCCAAGTCCACTCTGACTCAATGTGGTAGCACTCGTTAGGATCCGATCTATGAGTCAGATAGAAGTGATTAATAATTTACTATCCATGAAACCATTTAACTGTGTACAAACGAACGACTAATGTTGAATTGTATTATTAGTGTCAACAAGAATTATTTAACTGAGAGATCAGACGGGGATAGATCTAATGGGTATGACATGTGTTGTACTTGAATTTGACCGAAAACTTTTTGACAAAAATGTAACGAGACTGGCTCCATTTTTTTTCAAATTGGCAATAAGGTATCGAGACAGCAGATACTTTATTGTGAAATATCTAGTCGGATGTCACTTTAATGTGAAGTAACTCGACGGCTGTGACTTCATTGTGAAATGGGTAAACGGTTGTCATTTTATTGTGAAGTATCTTGATGGGCGTCACTTCATTGTGAAGTACCTAGACGGCAGTCACTTTATTGTGAAGAGTGTATACGGCTGTCATTTTATTGTGAATTATCTTGATGGGCGTCACTTCATTGTGAAGTACCTAGACGGAAATCACCTTATTGTGAAGAGTGTAAACGGCTGTCATTTTATAGAGAAGTATCTTGATGGGTGTCACTTTATTGTGAAGTACCTAGACGGCAGTCACTTCATTGTGATGTGTGTAAACGGCTGTCATTTTCTTGTGAATTGTCTTGATGGGCGTCACTTCACTGTGAAGTACCTAGACGGAAATCACCTTATTGTGAAGAGTGTAAACGGCTGTCATTTTATTGTGAATTATCTTGATGGGTGTCACTTCATTGTGAAGTATCTAGACGGAAATCACCTTATTGCGAAGAGAGTAAACGGCTGTCATTTTATTGTGAATTATCTTGATGGGCGTCACTTCATTGTGAAGTATCTAGAGGGAAATCACCTTATTGTGAAGAGAGTAAACGGCTGTCATTTTATTGTGAATTATCTTGATGGGCGTCACTTCATTGTGAAGTACCTAGACGGCTGTCACCTTATTGTGAAGAGTGTAAACGGCTGTCATTTTATTGTAAAGTATCTAGAATGTTGTCATTTTATTGTAAAGTGTCTTGACAATTTTCAATTCAAATTACTCAGATGTGTAAAGGTGCAAAAAATTGTCTTTATATAAGAGGTTCATTAATTCAATAATTAATAATTTTTGTCATAATAAAAACTAAAAATTCACACATAATGTTTTCATAAGAATTTTTTTTTCACAAATGTAAATTTGACTGGTTGAAGGCTATTCAGAATGGTAGAAAACTAGACTGCTTCAGGCGTGAAGAGATCTGTTATCAATTTTTTTGTAGCTGAGAAATGCAAGTAGGATTTTATGTGGTGGCGTAAAAACCAAACAATCAGAATATAAATAATGTTTTGGGGAAAATTTGTCCGTTTAAATTTAGAGATAAGGGATCAGTTTGCTGCGTTACTTTTGTGTTAAACGGGACCCTCCCCACCTGGTCGGTGTTCCAAATTTCTTGTCCCAGATCACCTTTCTGCCTTCGATCTTTCTGTGCATTTACAGTACAAATATCTCGCCAGAACTCATACCATTGTATGGTTCTTTTGTTTGTAATTCCAATCAGCTCATGGAGATATTGTAAGATATTGTCGTCACTAAACTTTGTCATAATTTCCTCTCTTGGAGAGTATGTAAAAGAGGTCACCATTTTCAGAGTAAAATTGACACCGTCGATAAAAATGGAACAAAATGGCCTAGGGGTGTCCTGTTTGACGTTAAAGTAAAGTAGCAAACTGATCCCCCTAACTTTAAAAATTAAAGGGACAACTTTTAACCCCAAATTTGTTTATAATCAAAAAATCTGTTTCTTGATCGATTTTATAAAAAAAAAATTAAAGAACGATCCATTAAAAATTAAGAGGGTAGGAGTTTCCAACTCTACACGTATCTGTCTATTTCTTTTATCCATTTTTGAAAATATCATTGGTCGATTTCATTCCTTTTTATTCATTCATTTTCATTTCTCTTTCTTTTTCTTTTTTTTTTTTTTGTTTATTTTCATTCCTTCGCATTGACTCATTTTTTGATTTCTTTTAAATTTCATTTTAAGTATATTTCATATATAGAATATCTGGGGCTCTGAGATACAAAATTTTAATTGTAAATTGGTCGAATTTTATATTTGGCAGAAAGCGTAGTATTTTAAAAAGATTTAAACAGTTGTACCCAGAAAGAGTTCATATCTAGCCGAGCTCAACTGAATTTAATTGACTGGCTATGACTTTTAAGGGCAGCTTGAAAGTTAGGATTTTATTAAAGGAATTAAATAATGTGTCAAAAATCCTTGAAATTAGAAAATAGATTTTTACTATTTGATCATTTAGCCCAAAACCGTTGAAGAGAGTGGATAACAATTTACATTTTATGTCAAAAAGGCTATTTCCTGACAGTCATATAAAGTTTGTAATGTGTTAGAAGACATCTGGAAAAGAATGGTTTGTTGGTTGCTTTGTTTTACGGCGTATCAACCTTTTCGAGTCATTTAAAGCTGAATTAAGGCATTTTGATAAAAGTTTCGAACAATTTCGTTTTGTATAAGTACAAACTTTTGTTAAACACAGTTAAATGTCGAAACAGTTCTGTTTCAAACAATTCAGTTAAGGGCTAAAAGTTGTGACTGTCATTATTCGTTGTTGGATTCTTTGGAATGAAATCGAAAGACAACGCGTGTCAGTGACAACAATGAAGGATAGGTAAGTGGAAATAGGAAAATTAAAAAAGTCTCTCAGAAAAGGACTCGTTGCTCTCTCTCTCTCTCTCTCTCTCTCTCTCTCTCTCTCTCTCTCTATTTCAACATTGTTTTCTCTTTATTTCAATTTTTATTTTATTTTTCTGTTTCCCACTCCCTATGGCGATACCACTCTGTCTATATCAGCTACTTCTCTTCCTCTCTCTCTCTCTCTCTCTCTCTCTCTTCTCTTTATTTCAATTCTTATTCACTTTTTCTGTTCCCCACTGCCTATAGCCATACCACTCTATCTATATCAGGTCTCTCTCTCTCTCTCTCTCTCTCTCTCTCTCTCACACACACACACACACACACACACACACACACCATCTCTGTGTCTCTCTTTCTTATTTCAGTACTCTAAACTTTTTTGTGAAATCCCTACTCACGTTTTTAAATTCCTAACTCTCAATACCGACACCCTTTAATCGATTTCAGTTACTCTCTCTCTGTCTCTCTCTCTCTTTCAATTTTCATTCTCTTTATTCTGTTCCCCCACTCTCTATATCGATACCACTCAATCTATATCAACTTTCTTTCTTTCTTTCTTTCTTTCTTTCTTTCTGTCTCTTTTTATAGATATGATTTATAAGTGAATAGTTTAAAGTAACATTTTAAAAGATTCAACGTGTATTTGTTTGCACACAATTAATCGGAATCTCCTATATATAAATATGTTATATAAACGATTTATTAAAGAATAATTTGTAGGTAACATTATTTTTAAACGAGCCAGTGCTCGTTAGTTTGCACACAGTTCAAGGGTTCCAAGTATTGGTATTTATTGCTTGCACATAGGTAAATGATTTCAAGAATTGCTTTTTAACTCTTATAGTTCTATCTGCATACACTTAGATGGTTGCAAGTTTTGTAAATGATTAAACACTTCTATTTGACCCATAGATGAGACCTAAACAGGTACTACGACACTAGAACAGAGTGGACCTGGAAGTAATGTCAATGAAGAGGTATTCCTCATTCCCCAAATCTCCAGGGTCGGAACCTCATCATCAGATAGTTTAGTGACATGTGCAGGACACTCGTTGGGAGAGGTCTTACTCTTCTGCAGCCGGCGTATTCTACAGCCCCAGCCGACTAGGCTGCTATATATGGTTTCAGGTAACTAATAATAATTTTTAGTAAACGATTGTAACGTCAAGTAACAATTCTTAATACAAATGATTTATAGTCATATGGTATCAAGTATTCGTATACAATATGAATGATTTTCAAGTAGATTTATTGAACGCATAACTGAGACATTAACATAACATTACCAGTTCGGATCGGGGAGTAATAGCAGTGAAGGGTTTATTCCATACTCCCAATATATTCAGAGGCGGAGCCTCACCATTAGATGCAGGCTCTTGAAATATCTAAGACATCTTCTTTTTACGTGGTCTCATCCTTCTGCAGGGAGATACAGTCAGCTTATATTATACTATTACCGAAAATGGACCACTATAGGAGTTCTACGGGTCCAGTTACCTTTGTATCCTATGTTATAAAAGCATAGTTAAGTGTGTTTCTTTAAACTCTTTACAAATGAAGCAGGGTCTGCAGACAGTGCGGCTGATGCGAACGATTGCAAAGAACATTGGTGGCAGGTGGCCAAGCCTGTTTATCTCTATGACCATTTCCTGCCGGCCAATCTCATTATAACATTGGCAACCGACCTAAGGTGACCACAACCCACCACCTTGGTCCCCAAATTGGCTTGCTGATTGAAAATTTTCAGGTTTAATGTCAGAACTCGAGACAGCTCTTACATTACAGACCTTTGCTGGCTTTCAAAGGTGGACAAAGTTTAACACAAACAACGTCTCAACTGGACACAAGACAATCACAAAATTGACCAAAATGATACCACAATACACACACACACACACACACACACATATATATATATATATATATAGACTTGGTTTCAGAGTTATTGACCCTTACTAAATATTTCTGTTTTCAAAAGAAATGAGAATATTTGGAATTACTGAATTTGCCATTGGTAGTTTAATACGTACGTATTTTTTTATGATTAATTTTCAAAAGTTTTGATCTGTTTTATTCGGGTGAAGTCCCCGAAGCACAGTGGTCAAAGTGCTCAGTAATGACAGCAGAGTAAACGAGTTCGAACTCAAGTTGCACTATAACACCCTTGAGAAAGGTTTTAATTCACTCACCGACCCACCCCCGACATTTACGGTTTAAATACAACCAATACTGTCCTTCTTATAAGGATAGCTTTCGTATTGAATAACCCATACACGTTTACATGCCATTAAACTAATAAACTGAACAAAGCCTATTATATTTACAATTAGATGTTTTTCTAAATATTGGTCTCGTCCAACCGGCTCATTCGCCTTATGGGTAGAGTGTTTGCCCATGGTCCGGGTTCAATCCCAGGTCGCGTCGTACCAAAGACTTTAAATATGGTATTTGATACCTCCTTGCTTAACACTTAGCGATATTAGGTACGCGCCAATTGTAAAGTGAAGCAATCCATTGAAAAGAGTAGCGCCCTCTCCCACACCTCAGTGTAGTAGCTATTGAAAAGGGAGCCTTCTGGACGCCCTCGACTAAAGGGAGACAACTTTACTTATTTTTACTTTTTTATTATGGAAATGATGAAAAATTATTCATCTATGGCTATTGTTTTTTTGTTTGTTCCTTTTTTGTTGCCTTTAATTCAAAACCCTTTGAAAATAAAATTTTATTGAGCTGATTCTATAACATTCTGAAAGATGCTGAAAAAAAAACCAGTTTTTAAATGTCGTATAACACAATGACATATTCGTTCTGCAATAAGGGGAAGACTGCTGAACTTGACAAGAAACTACCAATGTAGATGCTTGATGCGTATAAGACATTTGATGGATATACAGCATTTTGAAATCGTTTTAATGTTCCTTTTGTTAGATAGACCTGCTACCTTACGAAGGCCGGTTATCGTCCAGCCAACCCACGTTGTGTTAAATGATGATGGTGGTTGTCCGATTCTTTTCTCTTCATTGTTGACCCATGCGGTGAATTTGAAGAAATTTCTTGTCCGCAATATTTCACCTTTGTGTACAGATTCCTTTATTGCATTTTTAACTACGATGTCTATATTCAAATTTGCCCGATATACATTGAGGAGTGGTTCTCGGAACAAGGGTGGAAAATATGCACACAGCCATCTTCGCACCTGTGTACAGTTCGGCGTCCAAAAAACATCTAAAAGTTCTATTTTCTCAGTTTTGTCTGATCACATGACTTCCTAAACCATTCATAGCTATGCATTCTTATAACAACTTAAATGTCTGTTTTTCTCACACACTGAATGAAATTCTGTGGTGTATTTCTACCCATTTAACATTTAGAATAATTCAGTTGTTTTGTTAGATACGAATATCTATTACAGTCTGCAACATTTCATATTGTCGTCAATGAACCCGAGAGATATAGAGTGATAGGTATTACTGGTGTTCATTTGAAACTCAGAACATCATTCGTGAGAGACGAACGATCAAAACACTGACTTCGCTTTTCTCCCATGACCTGGCCCGTCACCTCCACTGGTAGCGCTCATCACAACTCCAGACTAATTCATCGTCTGTCTCCGACGAACTGCATGACTGCCTGTTAAATTACCCTCCTATATATATCATTTATAATCTTATCAACTAATCATTATAAGAAGACGTGTAATTAAAAACTTTCCATTCATTCGTCATCACTCTATTCTCAGCTAAACAATTGTTTATTTTAAACATGCTGTCCATCCACGTATTCCAAAACAGAACTATTGTTATGACTAGACTGAGTGCCGTCCGATGGACACAGAGTGCACCTGTATGACTTTTATCGAATGCGATTTACACATCAATTCAATGTTCTAGGCTAACTCACAATTTATTACTACAAATAAAATAATTAACTCATATAATTAATTACCATCTTTGATCATATTACAAATTTTCATCAACATATATATGGTCCCTTCTATCGCGAGCAACTGCTAGTATGCTCTCCACTTCAAAGATATTTGTTAAGTAAGAATAGTTAGAGTGTGTTTTAAAAAAGCCGTAACTGTTTCAATTTGATGTGGTTTGATTTTATGGCATATCAACCATTGTTAGTTATTTAATGCCAAATCATGTTTATATATATATATATATATATATATATATATATATTAAATATATGATTTGTAAACAAATTTTTATATACACGCAGTAAAGAGGTCAAACAGATCTATTTCTAACAATTCAATTTAATACAAGTCGACAAAATTAAAGGTATTGCAATTCTAGGTATTGCAATGTATCACTAACAATTCAATTAAACATCAGTCATTTGTATACACACAGTTAAATGATGAAACAATTCTATTTTAAGCAATTTAGTTTAGTATAAGTCATTTGTTTGTTGTCTGTTTAATTCTAAAATTTCTACTAAACCCATACATAAGACCCTGTCAGGTACTACCACCTCGGGCCAATGTAAACCTGGGAGCAATGGCAATGAAAGAGTACTCCCCATTCCCCAAAGGTCCAGCATTGCTGAAGCCTCACTATCAGATTGTCTTGTGTCATGTAGAGGGCCTTCCTTGGGGCTGGCCCTACCCCCCTGCAGAGACGCAGTTGTTGTATTCTACAGCCCCACCCGACTGGGCTACTTACTGTTTCAGTAAAATCAATATTAATAAATCACATATTTCACATTTTCAATCAAGCGGACGCGTGAAACCGTTCGTCATCCGTTGTAAGTGTGGACCATGATGGAATTGTTGCTATTATTTAGGGAAAGATTCTAATTAACATGTCATAGTTATTCCCATTACATCAACAACTTTGATAATACATGACATTCAGCGCGTTGCAGACGCCAAAAAATTATTATTCGGTGTCAAATAGATTAAATAAAATCTTTTAATATTCGCCCTTTCGGCGGATTTCGAATACGCTGATCGTATCCTCCCCCCCACCAAAAAAAAACGAGTATCCAGTATATGACACTATACTGTATTTGAAACAGTTCTGAATTTTTAGGGAGTGTGGAATACTTTGGTATATATATATATATATATAAACATAAACTTCTTTTTATTCACGAAAGGCCGCAAAAATCCTGTACGAGAGAGAGACAGAGAGAGAGGAGGGGACTCCCAGGGAAACGTTAGGTTTCGCCACATCTTCAGATTTACATCAGGGGGAGATATATCTCCAGAGAGCGTTATTTCTTCGTTCTTCTTTCATGGGAGACTGATACAGGGCAGGCTTCTCAACCCAAGGCCATCTGGTACCGAGCTAGCGCCAAAAACCGCGAGAATCTGCTTACTGCTCTCTACGCTGGCTGAGTTTTCGGGATTAAAAACTTCCGTTTTTAAATATTTTTTCGGACGCTCATGCATCCTTCCGATGCAATTCACGTGGCATTTTCGCAGTCCCTAATTTACTTTAAGACATCCTGTTTTGAATCCACAAACAAAACGGCATGGCAAAGGTTAATGTATAACAATACCCTTTCATTGCCATTAGTGTCAGGTTCATTCACATCCAGAACCGTTGTATCTATTAGGGTTCCATCCTTGGGTAAAAAAGATTTGATTAACATTATCCGTATTTCACTTGACAATGTGTAAAAACCAAACATACTTCAGAAACAACTACACAAAATATGTCAATATGAATATACAATGAACATGATTCCCTAACCTCTAGGCATAAAATAACCCTAGATGGGTTGACAAGTTAGATTTTTTTCACTTTACAGTCGATCGAATATTTGATGCTTCTTTTTCTTTCTTTCTTCGAAAACTCTAAGTTCATTAAATATAATTTTAAAGATTAGATCAAAACACGAAAAGAAAAACAAGATCGCAAGAACACAGACCTGGAGAATATGGGGGTGGGGAGCCGCACTTGTGTTTCACCAAAAAGATTTCGTCAAAAAAGTACGGGTTTTGGCTTCATTTTTTTTTAAATTGGAACTTAAATACCTAGACGTATATAACTTTATTGGATAAGTTTCTCAGCTGTAGAGTTTGGTTACTTAGTAATGACATATAAACCCTCGTGGGTTATTTAATGCGAAAGCAGTCTTTGTAAAAGAACATCAATGATGCTATTTAATACAAAACGCCCATTGCTCCCCTGTGGAGACATATTAAAAGTCTTGATATATAGAAAACGCAGTTTTTTCCAAGGAGCAATCGTGTCGATATTACGATATGATGCACTACATGGGCGCTTACTAAAAGTTTGGAGAAAAAGCTTGACGGCCATTATACAAGAATGCTGTGAGCTGAATTGAACAAGTCCTGGAGGCAACACCCCACAAAACAGCAGTTGTACAGCCATCTACCGCCCATCATGAAAACTATCAAAGTTAGACAAACCAGAAATGCGGGACACTGCTGGAGAAGTAAAGACGAACTCATAACCGATAATCCCTTCACATGGACGAGCAAAGACAGGACGACCAGCAAGAACCTATATAGAACAGTTCTGTACCGATACAAGATATAGCCTTGAAGAACTCCCAGGATCGAAGGACGATAGAGATGAGTGGTGTGAGAGGGTCAGGGAGATCTGTGCTGGCAGCGCGACATGATGATAATGATGATGATGAATATATATATATATATGTATATGTGTGTGTGGGGGTGTAAGAGAGAGATCATCGGATTAATGATTATCGCATAGGCGAGAAACTGACAGTAAGCTCTAGTGACTCTACGTCTACGCAATCCTAACTTAGATATATAAGCTCTATCTCTCTTAATTTATATCAATAGCAAACTCTACGACCAATATTGATATATGGGGAGAATCCCCATGGCTAACGTGATGTACTAAGCAGGTTCCAACTCCAGTTCTTCTATTGTCTTCACTTTAGGACAGATACCCTTAGAAGAGAATGGGCCTTCTTTTTTCCTCCCACCTATGCGTTTAATAAGTGACTCAAAGCCAAATGTAATTGGATGCCCTGTGAGGACCGAACTCACTGACAATTATCTGCTAATAAAGATTCCTAACTGTTTCACCACTTGAAGTACGCTTCCCGCATCGAATAGCTATTTACGATGCATAGTATAGCGGTGGCACAAGGTTGTAAGTTTGGGGCACCAAATGAGAATCAAACTCGTTTAAAATAATCGGCTAAACAATCTAACCCTACGGGAGGTGCCCAAGTGACTAAGTTTAACTTACGTATGGCAAAGTGACTCGATATAGCTCACGATCAACTGTCTGGCCACTCTGATATACGAGATTCGAGAAGATACGTGTATTTGCCTATGCAAATAAAAAGCTAAAAAGGATACCAGTCTGCGATGAGGTTATTCAAAGAAATCCTCTAGCTATGCGTTTTGGTGTTGGAATGGTCAACAATGTTATTTTTCTACTATTTTTTTCCTTCTCCTCCCGTCTGTTTTCAATTCTGATCGTTAGGCACAGACAAAAGGAATCAAATGAATGCAGGGACAGTAGAAGACATCAAACAACAATCAAGCGGTTCAAGCTCTTCGTATTGTTTCCGTGGCCAATGTTTGAGATTTTGTATATTCACGGAGCCTTCGAGATGTCTCAATAAAATCTACAGCGTATTGTGTAAACGTAGAATATAAACTAATTCCTCCATAGAAATTAGAGGAGAGAAGACACGCCGTATATAAAGTGGTCTTTTGACAAACTTTATCAACACGAAAAGACTTTTGACGAGATAAGAATTTCGTTATATAATTATATTTTTAAGTCTGGGTTGGAAACATTTATGAAAAGAGAAACTGATTCATTTTGCTTTTGAATGGTAATT
Organism: Sepioteuthis lessoniana; assembly: GCA_963585895.1. Taxonomy (NCBI): domain Eukaryota; kingdom Metazoa; phylum Mollusca; class Cephalopoda; order Myopsida; family Loliginidae; genus Sepioteuthis; species Sepioteuthis lessoniana. Next base: position 49,986,050 of record OY757933.1, read on the forward strand.
TGTCGCTTATAGAAAATCGTCAACTTAATAAGTCTTTTCAAACATTTAAAATTCTTAAGGTTCTTATTTCTCGTTTATTTAACGGTTAACTTCGGCTACGTTCAATATTGCGTTAGGTCGTGTTTATATAAAAGTCATAGTATTAGAAATAACCTGAGGGTGAGGGGTCTTATATATATATATATATATATATATATATATATATATATATATATATATATATATGCAAAGAGTTCTCCGTAATAAATGCCTTTTTACTTCTCGTAGAGAATAGCTGACATATGGTACACAGATATACTTTGCAGTATAAACATCTAGTTTAAAGAAATTTCTAAGTTAGATATCCAACTGAAAACAGTGACGGCTTACTTGAAACCTACCTAACCCATTACTAGAAATGTGTAGATCTCACTGCCAGGTTTTTATGGCAGCGGAGGTTATAAAAGGGTCGGTTACAAACACTTGGATATAAAAAAACAAAAAACTTTTTATTCATGTTAGGAATTTGTTTCGTTACCAATTCATTTCTCCTCACATTTTTCGTGAAATATTAACCTTTTAAATCTTTTTTCGACTACATTCCAACCGTTCTTTTCAACGGTCTTCCTTGAATATCTGGATGAAAATATTGGGTCATTCCAGCTGGGTAAAACAAAATTGTTGTAAACATAAAAAAATGATTTAATCTTCAAAACAGCATGGCTCATGATTCTTACAAAAAAAGTTATCAGAGTGCGTCATACTCATAACTTTTGACAAGAAACGGCTTAGACTCTAACATATAATTGCTCAGTCAGCTGGGGCTGTAGAATACACTGACTTCACCTCTGCAGAGGGGTAAGACCCCCCCCTAACGAGTGTCCTAGATATGACACTAAACAATCTGATGGTGAGGTTCCAGCAGTGCTGGAGCTTTGGAGAATGCGGAGTACCCCTTCATTGCCATCGCTCCCCGGTCCACTCTGGCCCGGAGTGGTAGCACCTGATAGGGCCCTATCTATGGCTTAAATAGAACTAACAGCATACTTATGTTAAAATGAATTGAGTAAACTGAATAGCTTGAAATAGAAACGTTTTTGACAATTAAACCATACTTACACTTAAACTGCGTGCTTATGCTTAACTGAATTATTTGAAATAGAACTGTTTTTCGACATTAAAACTGTATTTACACTTAACTGAATTGTTACATATAACATATAATGCTTGAATAGTTTGAAATAGGAATGTTTTTGACAATTAAACTGTGTACTTATGCTAAACTGAAGTGTTTTCAATAGAACAGATTATTTACATTAAAATGGATTTGGCGTTAAATAACCTACAAAGGTTGATACGCCATAAAACCAAACAAATAAACAAATCTAACATATAAGAAAGCATACATTCTAAGGTGATCCTCGTATGAGCACAACATGTTTGTATTTATACAAACCCTTCACTATGGTCAGATTTCGACTCAATGTATTTCTTAGCAAGTAGGAATAGTTTGAATTCAGAGTTTTCCTTCTCCTTGATTGGTTGCAGCACCAAGAATAAAGAGCTGCTGCCCTACTAGTTACCTACGACAGGGAAGAATATATTTATGTTCATAACTTTGCATTTACTTATTTTTACTGTTCTCAACAAGTCTCGGCCTCAGGTCATCGCCAGGGGAAAAGTTTTCGCGAAAAGTTTGTTTTTTCGAAAAGTTTTTTAAATTGTTTTTGAAAAGAGTAGTTATGCCACAGAAATGTATATTAAAATGAACTGGAGACAAATCGTTAAAATTTGTTACATGAATAGTATTTTATTGGTATACGAGTGTTTTGAACAGACCATCTTAGGATTTCTGCAATCAAAGACCCCTGACAGAGAGATATACACTTGGAAGATATTTGTAAGGCATAGTTGGGTAAGTTTCAGATTACCTTTAAGTGTTTTGGTAAGGTTTTTAACTTAGTCATTTGTTTATCTAGGTCTTTGTGTGGTAATCTGAAAAATGTTGTTCAAATTTCAAAGTGTTGTTTTGAGGATGTTTTATTATGATGCGAAAACCATTTGGGGTCAGTGTTTAAAGACGTTTTGTCCGCTGTAAGCGCCGTAACAGTGTCTCGTGGGTTTTCGGTTTGTTTGGTTTTTTTCTCTCTATTTTCGGTTCTTTCTTTCATGGTGAACTTTGCATCTCTATTAATGACGTTGTCGATTAAGCAGAAATATTGTACTAGGTTTGATCTGGTTTTATAGCATATCATTGTAGCTTGTTCTATGCCAAATCTTGTTCATACGTGGTACTTTCAACAGGTTTCCAGATACTTTTTGTACAGGCATTTAAAATTGTCGTAGACTCTTGAAAATTGGGTATGTTATTGCAATACATCTTATGAGATGACTGACCAATCTTTATGATTTCAGGTTTCAAAGAACAGCTACAGCAGCAATTGGAATACAACCTACTAAAGTCTGTTTGTCACAACTGGTGAATTTCAAAAATGCAATCTGGACGTGAGGACACTTTAGAAGAACGATGTGCTATAAAATTCTGTTTTAAACTTAGAAAAATTGCCACAGAAACGGATGGAATGCTTCAGACTGCTTTTGGAGCAGCTTGCATGAATCGAGCATCAGTTTTTGAGTGGCATAAGAGATTCAAGGAAGGCACGGAGTCTGTGAGGGATGATGTGAGGTGTGAGAGAAGTAAGGAAGTCAATAAACCAGAGTTGATCGGCTAAAAGGTAAGGGTTAGAGTTAGGGTTATTTATGTTGAGGTTTTAAGGGAGTTCAGGAATAGATTCCGTCGGAAGAGGCCATCACTCTTCAAATCGGGTCAGTGACATTTCCACCAGGACAATGCACCAGTCCACAACTCCATGCTAGTCACAAACTATCTGACCAAGATGGGCATCAAGATAGTTCCTCACCCTCCCTATAGTCTAGACCTTGCTCCATGTGACTTTTGGTTATTCCCTAAGCTCAGTGGCTGTCGTTATGAGATAATTGAGGGGAAGAAAGAGGCTGCGACGAAGGTCATTGACACGCTCACACAAGAGAACTTCGATGGGGCCTTCCAGAAGTTCTTAGAACGGTACAACAAGTGCATTGCTGCTGGAGGAGATTACTTGGAAGGGGACTTGGGTTTCATGTGTGTACTATCAATAAAAGTGCCCATACGAAAAAAGTCTGGAAACTTATTTAATGATCCTCGTACGTATATATCAAATATATATTATTTGTAAACATTTTGTTGATAACATTCTTTAAAAAGTCTGACCTCATTTTTGGAACACAGTTAAATGGGTTTAAGTATTGCTATTTAAAAATAACAATTTAACTTCAGTCATTTGTTTGCACACATATAAATATTTATACTGCATATGTAAAAGGCTCATTTGTCGGTTATTTGATTTTTAAATAAGTTACAACTAATTTTTTTGTACACCAGTATCGCTGTAGTTTCTTCACAATTAAATGGTTTCCGCTAATGGTATGTATCAGTAGCAATCCAATTAAACATCAGTCATTTTTTACACACAATTAAATGATCAAACAGTTGTTTTTCAAAATTTAAAGACGTAAGTCATTCGTTTGCACAGAGTTAAATAATCAAAAGTTCTATTTGACTCATAGATAGGACCCTATCACGTACTACCACTCCGGGCCAGAGTGGACCTGGGAGTATTGGCAATTAAGAGGTATTCTGCATTCCCCAAAGTTCCAGTAAAACTGGAATCTCAATATCAGATTGTTTAGTGTCAAATCCAGTAATCTAATTGGGGTGGGATCTTACCTCTCTGCAGAGATGCAGTCGGTATTCTACAGTCCCTCCCAACCGGGCTCAAATATTGTACAACAAGTATCAGTCTCTCATAATATATATATATTGAGAGAGGAAGAATATAAATATATGAAAATCAAAATATTCAAAGTATGTAATTTTATATATTATGAATTCTCTGGATAATTCGTTTTTTCATGTATTCCTATATACATACCGTCAGATTTATTTCCATTCTTCTCTAATATATATATATATATATATATATATATATATATATATATATATATATATATATATATATATAATCAAGCTACACTTAAAGCATGTTCCATGACTCTGTCTCACCATCTCTCCCTATCAGTCATCCCTCTTGGTAAAAGACAAAATCCAGTGTCTGCACTGACCTTATGTGTGTAAGCTTTTAGTTGTTTGCCACACTGCTGTGTCCATGTGTAGTATTCCATCTGAGAACGTCACTTTTGAGTTTGCCTCTACTTCTCCAGCAGTGCTCCGCAAAAACTGCTCATCCTACTTTGATGATTTGTAAGATAGCAGATGAATAGCCATGAAACTGCTGTTTTGTGGAGTGTTGCTTCCAGGAAATAGCACCAAGCATTCTTGTGTAGTCTCAGCTAGCTTTTTCTCCATGCGTTCCGTTTACGTTCTTGTGGTGCATCCTTATAGCAGTAGAGATACATGCACAACTCGGAAGAAATCCTGTTTAATTTATAGATAGACATTTTCTTTACGAAAATCAGTGTATACGTAACAGTAAACGCCACGGAATATGTGAACCAATCTAAAAAGACTAATATAGATGAAAATAAATGAAAATTAATTTTTGATAAACAAGAGAGTTTTACCAAAATATTGGTTTGTACTGACAACTAATGTTTGTCTTCGAATGCTTTTCGTATTTGAGTACTATAAATAATTGTAATATATTAACGTGACCTGGGGGTGTGAATACGGCGGATGTTGTTGACAGATAAATAGATAAGACCGGTGTGATCACCGAAATGTCATCATGTCCAGAGGTGCTGTGTATCAGAGGATGTTGACAGAATCATATCCGCTCAAGGATAATATCACTAAGGTGATTGCTGAAATGTCACCATACCCACAGTTGTTATGTTGATAACAGGTGCATCCGGTCGAAGATATCGGAAATCACCTGAACAGTGGGTGTCGTTGAATTCGGTGATAGTAGCAGATGCGTACGCCCACAGAACCGGGCTTGGGCAAGTAGCCAACGGGAAGCAGACAACATAATCAGTGGAAAGCAAAGAATTGAGATGCGGGCATAACCATGGTTAACGAAAAAGAGGAATTGCTGCAGGTCACGTGAGAGTTGTAGACTATGTAAGTTCCCGAATTTCGGCTAAAGTCAGTTGTTCACTGGCTCGTCCGTCTCCCGACAGCTCCTCCGAGTGCGTGAACTCGCTGCGATTGCTTTCTGCTCCACATAAGTATCATCGCCGAAAATAAAAATATAATCTTATATTTTTTATATACATACATGTCCCTCGACACAGTGTACTATACAACATAATGACTAACATTAAATGAGCGATTGGCCACAATTCAGATGCTTGTTGTAGAGGAAATGTTGTATGGCTTAATATTTCCTCGGGAGATTAAGCAGAACATTTTATTGCCTGATCAAATTTAAGAGAATGAATAACAGGAAATGTTTTTAAAAAAGTACATAAAAAGTATATGCTGAGAAATGTCATAATGTGGTTGAAAAAGACTTTTGTCTAAGTTGTAAAGTTTTTAATATACGTACATATAAAAAAGAATAGAATCATTTGATGAAGACATACATGTTTAAGAAATGATATCGTGTGCAAAGTGAATCAGTTATGTTTTAAAGCATTGGCCAGGCCAAAAAAGAACTTGATTTTGGCGTGCTCATGTTATATACTACTTTGGGTACGCCATTTAATGGTCATTAGCAATACTCTTTGTTTGAAAAAGCGGGTTGTGACGCTTTGTTTTACCTAGTACCAAATAGCTAAACAGTATTATTTCTAGTCACTGTAATCAGTCTTTCTTTGAATTTTTTAATGTAATTTTCGAGCTTCGATATCGATGCATCGATGTTAATTTCAATGCTGGTGAGTCCTCCTCCTCCTTTTTTTTTTTTTTTTTTTTTTTTGACGCGTACAGTCTGTCAACGCCAACTCTGGGATATAAGGCCTTATGTATCATCAAGAATTAATAATTATCATTATTATTACTGTCATACACCAAGAGAGCTTTTCATACCAGTGTTAGCTGGTGCGTATTTACAGGAGTCTGAGTGATAGTTAATCTCCTCAAATTTCCTGGACTCTTCTCAGTATTCTGGCCGATTTTAGCAATGCTGTAATTTGGATGGACTCTGCTCGTCCTCCGATTTTTAACTCTTCCCATCTCTTTTCTAATCCTTTAGAGACTGTTCTAAGCGCACCAATTGCACAGCTTTCGTAGTTCTGTGGCAAGATCTAAATATTTGTCTCTCTTTTCGCTTTCTTTGATTTTACTCAGTGGTCCACTGTGACGGCAAAATCCATTATACAGAATGTCCTTTTTCATTTTTCTTTTTTTTTTTTCTTTTTTTGGTCACAAGTTCTAGCCTTCTGGCCAGTATTAAGTGATCCGTTTGTATCCCCAAATCCCAGACAACTTTATGCGTCTCATTTTCTGGGATGAATTCTGGTTTGTACAAGTATGATTTGGTAGTATAGTCAAATTTTAATTTCTTAAACAATTTATTGTGGATCACCTTCCACACCTAGTCATTCCAGGATGTATTATCATTATTATTAATATTATTATTATTATTATTAGAGTTTTTCACATCAGTATTAGCTGATGGTCTTTCACTGGAGCTTGAGTGACAGCAAGTCTCCTCAAGTATCCAGGACTCTTCTCAGTATTCTGGCCATTCTCAATAATGCTGTAGTTTGGATGGTCTCCACTCGTCCGCCAACTTCTAAGTTCTCCAGTCCCTCTAGTAATCCTTTAGTTACTGGACCATTAGCACCAATTGCAATTGGTATAATTGTCACCAGCATGTTCCACAGTTTTTTCACTTCCCTAGCAAGGTTGAGGTACTTATCCTTCTTTTCACATTTTCAATTTTTTTCTGTAATCAGCCAGAATAGGATATTATTATTATTATTTACACCTTTACAGTTTTTTATATCAGTGTTAGCTGATAGTTTTTCACTGGAGTTTGAGTGACAAGTCTCCTCAAGTCTCCAGGACTCGTCTCAGGATTCTGGCCGTTCTCAGCAATGCTGTCATTTGGATAATCTCTACCCGTCCGACAACTTCCAAGTCCTCAAGGCCTTTTAATAATCCTTACGTTATTGTGCCAAAAGCATCAATTACAATTGGCACAATCGTCACTTTCATGTTCCACGGCTTTTTCAATTCTCTAGCAAGGTTGAGGTACTTATCCTTCTTTTCATATTCCTTCAGATCTATTCTGTGGTCCGCCGGAACCGCAAAGTCGACAATTTTGCAATTTTTTTTTTTTTTTTTCGTTGGTCTTCTGGCCGGGATTAGGTGATCCATCGGTATGTTAAAGTCCCATAGGAGTTTATGTGTGTCATCTTCTAGGACAGGTGCTGGGTTTTGCATATACCATTTGTTTGTATGGTCAAATTTCAATTTCTTGCACATATATTCCGTTTTGTGTGCATTGACATGGGGGCCAATGCCTGCGACCGCTCGTTCCAAACTATGCAGTAGTGTTTCGGCTTGTTTGGGTATATTTGCCAGTCTCGCTATGTCATCGGCGTAGTCGGCGTCGGTAATTGTTTTCGTAGGGTACCTTCTGCTTCTTTTCTTTGTCAGCTCGAAGCCGTTTTCTCTGATTTTATCAATCGATTGTATAAAATATCGAAATTCTATCCTCATGTATCATTTTAAAAGTATTTGTATTAAAAAAAATCACATATTAAATAATTAAACTGTACACTTAGTTTATTGTCATTTCTTTCAGAATTTGATTTTAAAAGCTATAAACCTCTAATCATGAACATGAAACAGGAAGTGATGCATTTCCTTATTTTGGGTGTAGTCATTCTTGGTTATAATTTTGTTTCATGACAATAAAAGGTTGTTGGCGACCGTTGTCGAGGGCGACTCGAAGGTTCCCTTTTCGATAGCTACTACACCGAGGTGTCGGAGAAGGCGCTACTCCTTTCCCTGGATTGCTCCACTTTACCCTTGATCCTTACCTAATAATGCTGAGTATTAAGCAAGATAGCATCAAGTACCATTTTTTGAAGTCTTTGGTATGAATCGATCTTGGATTGAACTCAGGTCTCCCGGGCTATTGGCGAACACTCTAACTATTATGCTAATACTCGACCTCATATTGCCAGGAGGACACATGCAGAAGCTCACTAAGTTAGGATATGAAACTTTTACATCCACCGTATTCTCCTGATATATCTCTCGACGTCAGCCATTTTTGTAAGCATGTGGATATTTTTTAAGCCAAAAAACATTCCGTTCTAAAAGAGAAGTAGAAATTGAATTTAAAGATTTCTTCGCATCAAAACTTTTAGAGTTTTATCGTAGGGCGTAAATAATCTTCTTACTCGATTGCAAAATGTATAGACTTTTATGGATTAAATTTTGACTGATGAGGATACTGTTTGAATTCATTTATTCAGGAATAAAAGTGTATTCTAAAATCAGACATTACTTTCTGAACAACTTAATACATTCATGTATATGTGTGAGCATGTGTGTGTGTGTCTCGGTGTCTGTGAAAAATAACATTTTTCAAATTAATTAATTTATTGAAAATACCCTATGAAAATAATTTCTAAAAAATAATACATTAAATCTTTTTTGGTGGGTTGGGGAAAAATTTTAAGAATTTATCACACATAACATTGACTGTAAATTTCAGCCATTAATCAAATTATTATATTCAATCAAAATATACATATAGATGTGTGTGTGTGTGTGTGTGTGTGTGTGTGTGTGTGTGTGTGTGTGTGTGTGTGTGTGTGTGTGTGTGTGTGTGTGTTCGAAGAGACAGAGAAAGATGGAAAAAAGGATGAACTCGGAAAAACGATTCAAAACAAGAATTTGAAAAATAGGAAGGAAAGAATTAAGGACATAAGACGGAATAGAAATAGAAGCATATTAAAAGAAAGAAAGAAAGAAAGAAAGAAAGAAAGAGTTTAGTCTGATAGATAGATAGATAGATAGATAGATAGATAGATAGATAGATAGATAGATAGAAAAAGGTTGCATTAAAGAAATGAAGAATTTGTAAAAAAAGCTTGTAGAAAAAAAGAAATGATAATTGATAGAAAGAAAGAAAGAAAGAAAGAAAGAGCATAGATAGATAGATAGATAGATAGATAGATAGATAGATAGAAAAATGTTGCAACAGTGAAATAACAAGTTCGTATAAAATAAGTGTAAAAATGCCAATTCAAAGAAAGAAAGAAAGAAAGAAAGAAAAATGTGGAAACGGTTAAACTTTTAGAAATAATCTTCCATTAATTAAAATCGGCGCCTGAAAAATTTTCCAATTTCTAAAAGTCTTCGTTGCAATTAGAATTTCTTAACTTTTTTTCAGAGCAAATATGTTACTTTTCAATAGCAATACAAGACATTTTGGTTGAGAAGGCTCAAATTCATCTTCTCTGACTCTATCTGTTGATTGACTAAATGTCGATAAGAAAGAAAAAAACTAAGTAAAAATATATTTGCCTTTCGAAACATCCCAATACACAAATTTTGTTTTTTAAAAAATGTGTTACGTTCTTGTACGTTTTAAAAAAATAAATGAATTATTATTATTATTATTATTATTATTATTATTATTATTATTATTAAAGAACAAGTAGTTTTTTAGCGCCAACATGGCTCGGCTTTCCGAAACTTTGACACATCTCTCAGTTAGACTCAACTACCCGAGAGAACAAATAGAAGACATAACTAAGAAATAACAACAGGATTTCTTCTAGTTGTGCTTCCTTCCTCCTTACTTCTTCTCACCAAACCAAAAAGACACCGTTTGTTCATTCTCCAGAGATACAAGAAGCGCACGTCGAGAAGACGAGCAAAGATGGAGGTTTGCGTCTAAGCAGCATTTCTCCGACACAAAGTAATGAGGAAATGGCTTTCTGTGCATCGACTCCTGTGTCCAAGGGAGACAGACGCCTGATGAAGTGGAGAAAAGAGAATTGTAAAACGTGTCTGTCATTGGGGAGTGAATTTATTCTGAAGATGTTTGCAAAAGGAAGAAAAAAAGGAGAAATAGAATGTTTAAGCAAGAAGGAAATAAATGGATTCGAAAAAGAGAGGAAAAAGGGGAAAAGCAAAGGAATAAAAAAGAAGCGTAAAGAAAAGAAAAAGAGTGAGAGAAGAGAAAAATTAGAAAAGAAAAGAAAAAACATTGATGACGGGCGATTGTAGATTAAAAATGGTCCTGTACAAAGGTAGATTTTTTTTATTGGCCTTATCTAAGAAAAGGAAGAAAACGTAGATTTTAAGAACATATAAAAAATTATAAAAGAAAAAATGGAGGAGGGAAATTGAAAAAAACGGCAAATAAAAAGGGGAAAAATGCTTTCAAGAAAGAAAAAAACTAGCAACAAGCAAGCAAATAAGATCGTGCAACAAAAAACGAAGACGTAAATAATAAAAATATTGCATGCAAAGAGAGAGAGAGAGAGAGAGAGAGAGAGAGAGAGAGAGAGAGAGAGAGAGAGAGAGAGAGAATTAATAACTATAAACAATTAGGAATAGATTGATCAATTGATAGGATCTGACAGGGATAGATAGATAGATAGATTGATAAATAGATAGATAGATAGATAGATAGAAAAAGACTAAAAAACAGAACAAACGAATTTGTAAAGAAATTTGTAAGAAGAAAAAAGACACTTCAAAGAAAGAAAGAAAGAAAGAAAGAAAGAAAAACAAAAACAGTATCTGCAAAGAAAGGAAAAAAGAAAAAGCGTCTTAAAAGAAAGAATTAACTCTCTGAGAGAAAGCACCATCAAAATCTTATTACTGGAATTCCAAAATTCATAACCCTTTTACATCGAAGGCTGTCCCGCAATTAATAATCCTTTTACATCGAAGGCTGTCTCCCAATTCATAACCCTTTTACATCGAAGGCTGTCTCCCAATTCATAACCCTTTTACTTCGAAGGCTGACCCCCAATTCATAACCCTTTTACATCGAAGGCTGTCTCCCAATTCATAATCCTTTTACATCGTAGGCTGTCCCCCAATTCATAACCCTTTTACATCGAAGGCTGTCTCCCAATTCATAACCCTTTTACTTCGAAGGCTGACCCCCAATTCATAACCCTTTTACATCGAAGGCTGTCTCCCAATTCATAACCCTTTTACATCGAAGGCTGTCTTCCAATTCATAACATTTTTACATCGAAGGCTGTCTCCTAATTCATAACCCTTTTACATCGAAGGCTGTCTCCTAATTCATAACCCTTTTACATCGAAGGCTGTCCCCTAATTCATAACCCTTTTACATCGAAGGCTGTCCCCTAATTCATAACCCTTTTACGTCGAAGGCTGTCTCCCAATTCATAACCTTTTTACTTCGAAGGCTGTCCCCCAATTCATAACCCTTTTACATCGAAGGCTGTCTCCTAATTCATAACCCTTTTACATCGAAGGCTGTCTCCTAATTCATAACCCTTTTACTTCGAAGGCTGACCCCCAATTCATAACCCTTTTACATCGAAGGCTGTCTCCTAATTCATAACCCTTTTACTTCGAAGGCTGTCCCCTAATTCATAACCCTTTTACATCGAAGGCTGTCTCCCAATTCATAACCCTTTTACTTCGAAGGCTGTCCCCCAATTCATAACCCTTTTACATCGAAGGCTGTCCCCTAATTCATAACCCTTTTACATCGAAGGCTGTCTCCCAATTCATCACCCTTTTACATCGAAGGCTGTCTCCCAATTCATAGCCCTTTTACATCGAAGGCTGTCTCCCAATTCATAACCCTTTTACCCTAATTGAAAGATGTCTCCCAATCGAACATTTTTTTAAATTCCTTAATCAAATTAAATACTGACACTTAACAAACTTCAACATATTGGTACATCCATTAAGCCAGAGCCTTTTATATCAAGAGAGTTTACGCGGCAACCATTTATTTTTTAAAATATTCTCCTTCCTCGCCAATGAATTTAATAATCGGTAAAGTCGCTCTTTTCGGACGACGAAGTAAATAATCCGGATTTCAGAGATGAAATATTGTCATATTTGACAGCGATAAAAGTCAACAAAAAATTCATTGAAAGATAAACTGATCTTAACTTAATAATAATGACAGCCTTTCACCAAAGACATTCGGACAACATTTAATATGAAATTTACTACGACTACTACTAGGATTAAACAATCATACAAAAATAATGAAAAACTCCCAAATAAGTTGCCCCGTCGGCTGGGGCTGTAGAATACACCGACTGCTTCTCTGCAGAGGGGTAAGACACCCCACCAACCAGTGTCCTGGATATGACACTAAACAATCTGATTGTGAAGTTCCGGCAGTGCTGGAGATTTGGGGAATGTGGAGCACCCCTTCATTGCCATTGCTCCCAGGTCCACTCTAGCCCGGAGTGGTAGCACCTGATAGGGCCCTATCTATGGGTTAAATAGAACTAACGGCATACTTATACTAAACTGAATTGTTTGACTAAACTGAATAGCTTAAAATAGAAATGTTTTTGACAATTGAACCGTACTTACATTTGAACAGCATGCTTGTGCTTAACTGATTTTTTTGAAATAGAACTGTTTTTTCGACATTAAAACTGTATTTACACTTGACTGAATTGTTACATATAACTGAAACTGTATTTACACTAAACTAAATTTTTTTACATAGAACTCTTCTGATATATAACTCTGTGGAAACAAAGTCTGTACTTTTACTAAACTGAATTAGTTGAAGTAGAATTGCTTGACTAAACTGAATAGCTCGAAATAAAAATGTTGTTTTTACAATTAAACTGTACTTATATTTAAACAGCGTGCTTTTACTAAACTGAATTGTTTTAAATTGAACAATTTTTGACACTGAAACTGTACTTACACTAAACTGAATAGTTATATATAACTGAATAGTTTGAAATAGAAATGTTTTTGACAAATTGTGTACTTATGCTAAACCGAATTGTTTTAAATAGAACTGATTATTTACATAAAAATGGATTTGGCGTTAAATAACCTACAACGGTTGATATGCCATAAAACCAAACCAAACCAAACCAAACCATCTAAAATAAGTTATAATGACACTATATCATCTACAAAATTCGAACTAAGATAGATAGATAGATATAACATTCATAGCGAAATTGGACAGTTATTGTAATGTATACCTACCTAGGAAGCAGCGTCTCATCAACCGAAAAGGATATCGACACGCGGCTAACGAAGGCATGGACAGCTATTGATAGCCATTCGATCATATGGAAATCAGACCTGACCGATAAAATGAAACGCAGTTTCTTCCAGGCAGCGGTCGTATCGATACTGCTGTATGGATGCACTACTTGGACGCTAACTAAACGGCTGGAGAAGAAGCTAGACGTCAATTACACAAGAATGCTGCGAGCAATATCGAACCAGTCCTGGCGACAACATCCCACAAGGCACCAACTATACGGCCACCTGCCTCCCATCACGAAAACTATCCAACTTAGACGAACCAGACATGCAGGACACTGCTGGAGAAGCAAGGATGAGCTCATAAGTTATGTTCTCCTATGGACCCCGACATATGGCCGGGGAAAAGCAGGACGACCAGCTCGAACATGCATTCAGCAGCTATGTGAGGATACGGGATGTAGCCCTGAAGACCTGCCAGAGGTGATGAACGATAGGCAGAAGTGGCGAGAGATGGTCATGGGTATCTGTGCTAGCGGCACGACATGATGATGATGATGATGATGATGATGATGATGATTATATACCCGATCCATCCGCCACCAGTGAGAATCGACCCAAGATCAATTTTCTTCAGCTCTGTACAACTGATTTGAATTCAAAGGTTTTCTTCTTGACCGGTTGCCATACAAAGGTTAAAGAGCAGAGTCTGTCCTACAATTAACCCATAGCCAGAAGAGAATGATATGAACCAAACCTTTCCCATCGATATTAGCGCGAAGTGAAACGTAAACAGCTTCATCCAGGATTCGGAATCGAATGGTCAATTTTATTTCCTCCTCTCTGTTTACCTGACCCCTGTGTCGTAAGCAGGATGTGACCCAAGGTCAATTTTTCGGCGAGTTTTCATTTCCATGTATGATTCAAATTGAACTGAATGAAAGGTGCCCGTGGTGTAATGATTATCGTCGCAGGAAATGGACACGGCGACACGAGTTCAAATCCTGGACGAGACTGGTTGCATTTCACCTAGCACTAATACCCTTGGGAAAGGTATGAATCCAGTTATCCTCCCTCCAGCTATGGTTAAATAGTAGGGTAGACTGAGTTCTTCACCCCTAGTTAGGCAACTAGTCTAGGAGAAAGAAAACTTTTAATTCAAACCTGTTAAACTCCGCTTAGAAATTTACCTTGCCCGAGTGGAGGTGTGTATCATACCCATATATTAATAAGTAAAATATACGGATATATAAAAAACGTTCATTATCCATGAGAATCCGAAAACACTCGAAATTGGTTCAGGTACGAAACTTTCATTTACCTTTTTGAGTTTTTAAGGTTTTTCGACACGAAGAGAGAGACACAATTTCTTCAACAAACGCGCGGCACATTTCGTAGACCCAAAAAATCACTACCTTCCTCTAGGCTCGAATCTCAACTCACTTGTTCGGAGTTTAAATCTCAACTAACTGTTTTTTTTTTTTCGAATTCCAAAATCTTCAGCGCTTCTGGGCATGACGACATTTACGTCCCCGGTCATATTTCCTATCTGGGGTTTTTATTGTGACATCTCTGATTGTCACATCCGCCCCACGCGCGTGTGAACACCTGCACTCAATGTGTGCACCTAACTAACCCATACACTAAGCCGAAAGGTTCTCAGCTTAACTAAACCGAAAGGCAAATATGGATCTGTATAAAATTATGAAATGTTTACCTACCTGAAATGATTGTATAGATGCATTTTTATTCAGTGCATAATTCGAGATTAGATTTATTGATGACGAGTCGTCATAGCTAAAGTGCCGGACAACGGTCTCACTGTGAGCAATTTCGATTTCCGGTTGCGCTATTTACGTTCATGAGTTTGCTTATCCTGTCAGCTATGAATTAAATAGTATCATTGATGTTCTTCTACATCAATAGCTTTGGCATTAAATAACTTAGGAAGGTTGATACGGAATTAAACAAAGAAACAAAACTAAATCTAAAATTGTTTGTATTTATCCAACCCATCCAACACGTGCAGAATGTTACATAAGGTAATTTTTTAAGCTGTGTAAATCTTAAATTTCCCTTCTCCATGAGCAATCCAGCCCTGTTGGCTAGGGCTACAGAATACACCGACTGCATTTTTGCAGAGGGGTAAGACCCCCCCCATTCCAACAAGTCTCCAAAACAATCTGATTGTGAGACTCAGGTAATGCTGGAGCTTTGCAAAATATAGAGTGCCTCTTCATTGCCATCGCTCCAAAGTTTTCTTTGGCCCTGAGGGATAGCATCTGATAGGGTCAAATAGAACAATTTGACATTGAAACTATACACTTTGACATTTAAAATGAGTGCAAACAAATGACTTATGTTCAATTGACTTGCTTGAAATTGAACTGTTTTATCCTTTAACCGCATATAAGGAAATGACAGATGTTTAATCAAATTGTTCGTCATATATAGTAATAATTGGAACCATTTAACTTTGTCGACTTATCAAAACTGAATTGTTTGAAATAGAACTGTTTGATCATTAAACTGTGAGTAAGCAAATAACTGAACATCATCTTCATCATGTCGTGCCGCTAGCACGAATATCCCTGACCCTCTCTAGCCACTTCTCCCTATCTAGCTGGTCGTCCTGCTTTTTTCAGGCTATATGTGGGGGTCCATAGGAGTACATCACTTATGAGCCCGTCCCTGCTTCTCCGGCAGTGTCCTCCATGTCTGGTTCGTCTAACTTAGTTTTCGTGATGGGAGGCAGGTGGCCGTATAGTTGGTGCCTTTTGGGGTGTTGCCGCTAGGACTTGGTCAATATTGCTTGCTGCATTCTTGTGTAATTGACGTCTAGCTTCTTCTCCAGCCGTTTAGTTAGCGTCCAAGTAGTGCATCCATATAGCAGTATCGATACGACCGCTGCCTGGAAGAAACTGCGTTTCATTTTATCGGCCAGGTCTGATTTCCATATGATTGATAGCCAATCGATAGCTGTCCATACCTTCGTTAGCCGCGTGTCGATGTTCTGATACTTAATTGAATTATTAGTGTTGAATTGTTATACTTGGAAACATTTAACTGTGTGCAAACAAATGATTAATAGTAAATAGAATTATTCATATTTGATAGAAATAAGTGAAACAATTTAACTGTGTGTAAAAAAAATGAAATCAGGTTCATTCAAAAATGTTATCTACAAAATGTGTTTAGAAATCATATATTTAATATACACGTATAAAAAGGATCTGGCATTAAATAACCTACAGTGGTTGATATGCCATAAACCCACACCTGAACAGTGGGTGTCCTCGTGGTGTAATGGTTAAAGCGATGGACTGCGGAATCGTAGGACGCGAGTTCGTTTTCACTTTCGGACAAATACCCTTGGGAAAGGTATGAACCCACTTATCCTCCCAGGTATGGGTTAAATAGTACCACTACTGTTATTCTAGGAAAATGGCTTTGGCATTAAATAACCTAAAAAGAGTTGATATGCCATTAAACAAAGAAACCAACTACACCCAAACAAATCCGAGACTAGTTGTTTTGCTTAGGTTTGAATGCCCAATTTGCCCTATTATTCAACCCTTAGGTGCGAGAAGGACATTATTCTTTGTCTTTCAAAGCACAGTAGTTCAAAGTAAAATATAAGAAGTTTTTTGTTTTTGTTTTTTTGTTTGTTTTTTTTGTATGATTTGGACACTGATTATACATGATTTGCTAATGAAGGAATGGAATTGATATATAGCCATGCTACAAGGAAGGAGGTAGGACGCAGAAAAAAAGAAGATATGGATACCTTGTGCGGTGTAATGGTTAACAAGTTAGACAGGCAAATCATTTCTTGGCGGGTTTCCTCGTGGTGTAATGGTTAAAGCGATTGACTGCGGAATCGTTGTAAGCGAGTTCGTACTCCAGTCGAGCTATTACGTTCATTTTCGGGCAAATACCCTTGGGAAAGGTATGAACGCCCTTATCCTCCCAGCTATGGGTTAAATAGTAGCACTACTGTTCTAGCAGAATAGCTTTGGTATTAAATAACCAACAAAGGTTGATATGCCATTAAACAAAGAAACCAACCCAAACTATTACTTGTGAGTTCAAGTCCTACTGACAACTCCATGCATCCGACCATGTAATACAACTAAGATAAGCTTAGTAAATAAATAACTTCAGAAAAATAACACATAGTCACCTGACATGGTATGACTGTTGTTTGCAAGCTGGATTAAGAAACTATTGATAGTGAGTTCTATTCTCAAACTTATGGCGTTGTGCCACAACTAACCTAATCTGAGTCAATGGATATTTGATACGCGATGGACACCTCGAGTAGTGCAATTGCTATCAAGCTAGATCAGCAGACCATTGTTATTGAATCAAATTTCCATTGTGTACCTAATACATCTGGACTTATACCACAACTAATGTATAGCCATGACCACTATACATACATATATGCAGATGTATGCCGAATCATAACGACGACAAAATAAAGACGAGCGACACAGTTCTTTAGAAAAATACACCTCTCACTTTATTTGAAAGGGTTCGAAAGGGTTACTAAAGGTTTTACTGTGAGTGGGTGTTTGAGACGGAACAGAACTCAAAAATATTGACCCCAACTCTGATGGCCATAACAGCGTTTCTTTCCCGTTCTCCTGGGCTGCTCAACCGGGGGCCTGGGGGTCCAGCCTCTCTGAGACATGTTCCGCTTCCAGCATCTTCTCTCCAACTGCAACTGCTATATCGGGGGTCTGAGGGCCCAGCCTCTTTGGGTGCTGGTTCTCTCTACAGCATTTTAACTCCAACTGCCTGACTTCCTGTCTTCACCCGGGTTATATAATTGTTCGACTCCCACCTTCTTCTTGTGGGGGTCACAAATTGCACTCAATTCAACCCGTCAACAGTCAAGGTTATATCCTGATATTCCTCGACCGGATGCACCTGTTATTTACACAGGTGCATTTCCTATTTTGACAGTTTGGCCGGGGTCAATATGTTACACTAAACTGGCAATTGTTACTATAGAAAAAGAGGACATGGATGTCACATATGGTGTAAAGATCAGCAAGCTGCAGGTGTACACCACTGTCAGTCATGTTGTTTTTCACTGAGTGCCCCATACTAGCTAAGATTTGTAAATAGGTAGGGAAGAACTTATTTTGCAACACCATAACAATGTTACCAGTTCAATTTCTCACAATTTCAATATCGAAACACCATGACTTTATTGATCAGTTTAAATTATTGCCTAGATTCCCATCCATCAACCATTAAAAAATTGCAATCATCCACTTTTTTAAAACAGTAGCAAAAATTTTTTCAAGTTGTTGGAATTTGTTCAACTAAAAAAATATGCTTCGCTTAATTTAGATGAATTATTTAAATAAATCATTTAAATAAGTCAAAAATAAACGTTTGAGATCTGGCAGGTAAACATGTGTCTCTGGGTGTGCCACTTGATAAAAAGTGAAGAATAAATAAATAAATAGATTTAAATAAAGACGTTAGTGCAACTGGAGCCTCGGTTATGGAGGAGTATTGAACAATTAGAGACTTGGTTTCAATGATATGGCGACCCCGGAGACGACCGTTATCCTCTGTTCGACAACACCGATTCGTCATGAATTCCCTGCAGAATGTCTGCAAGACGATGCATTCACGAAAAAGCAGAACACAAAATTGATGCTGCAGCTTCTGATGATGATAAAGAAGAAGAAGAAGAAGAAGAAGAAGAAGAAGAAGAAGAAGAAGAAGAAGAAGAAGAAGAAGAAGAAACAAAGAGGACTTGTGGAGAGGAAGACAGTATCTGTGCTGGTAAAAAGATAATCAACAACAGTAATAAAAATGGCAGAAAGAATTGCTTGAAAGAAAATAGAACGAGAAAAAGTAGTAAAAGGTTTGGTCGACTGCTTGGTTGGTTGGTTGGCTGGTTGGTTGGTTGGTTTGTGTGTTGGTTGATTTAACGGCTTGCCAACGTTTGTTGGGTTATTTTATGCAAACATTAGTTTAACAATTATAGTAGAGAGGCACGCTTTCCCTAAGCCTTATAAGAAATTGAATCCTTAGCCACGAAGGTTGATATATTATTAAATGAAGAAATAAAGTCTCCATATGACTGTGAATTGTTAGTATCATGGATAGTTATAATTCCTGACAAAGGATTATTATTAGTCACTTGAGACCATATAGCTATGTGCTTATCATTAAATAAAAATACTTACTTGAAGTTATATAATTGTATTGAAATTATTAGAATTATATAAGAATCATATAGCCGTGTACAAAAAAGAATACTCTTTAACAACTATATTCTGACTCGAAGCGGTATTTTATTGTCTTCAGAAACCTTACTATACGATTTGGCGGTTTTCATCTCCTCACTTCTGTTTTTCTCCGGTCGGTGGCCTCTTGTCGCCATCTTTCTCCGTAGTCACAGTATTCTGGAGGCATTCCTAGTAGTTCTAAGTTCTTCTCAGCTTGGAGGAGGAACGTAAACACAAATACCTATTCAATGGTTATGGTTTCTTTGTTTTAATGTCATATAGACTGTCTTAGGTTATTCAAAGTAATCCTTGTAAGAGAACAGCAGTGATGCTATTCGGCATATCGCTAGAGGAAGCAGATAAAGGGGTTCATGCCTTTCCTAAGGGCATTAGTCCGATAGTGAAAGTAATAGTACAACTGGAGTTCGAACTTATTTCATTCGGAGCCGCAGACTCGCACTTTAGCCATTACGCCACTTGGATTCACCCCAACCTCTTTTCATATAGAAACTTTAATTTTATTTTTTAGCGACCACATTTTCATCACTCGTCCCCCTAAACAAGAATTTAGAGAGCAAGATAGAGCGTTCAATCTCTCAGAAACGTTCAATCTCACTAGAAACGTTTCGGTCACTTTTTTTATTTAATTCAGTGGTCGACCGAAAAAGCAAAATCCACAAGAGGGCATTTCACTTTTTTGTTCTTATCTAATTTTATTTTAATTTTTCATCCATCAATTAATTCATTTATCTATTTTATTTTTTTTGTTGATTTGCACCAGATGTGGTCCATAGGTTAAATAGATGTTTGAAAATGATTTGTATTCGACAGGAATTCTTGATCCGATTAATTGTAAATTATTTGTATTAACAATGACTGCACAATGTTATTTACTTACTAAGGATTATTATAAGTTACTCGGCACAAAAAGTGACAATTATTTTTACTGTAAATTATTTGCATTGAGAATAATCACTTAAAGCTACATTTGTTAACTAAGGCTTCTTATTAGTTACTTGAAAGAATATAACTGTGCAAACAAATAACTATTTTTAACAAGAAATATTTACATGAAACCATATATTCAATAAAATTAGATAGGAATACTTGAAACCATTTAACTGTGCGCAAATTATTTGTATTAGGCAGGAATACTTGATATCATATAACTGTGCAAAAACTCCTAAGAAACAACTACGAAAAAGATCAAAATGTACAATGAACGGCATTCCCGACTTTCCAGGCAGAAAATAACCCTAGGTTGGTTAACATGTCTTTAAAATCAATATGTCACAATGACGCCATACAACCGTGTGCAAATTAAGTGTTTTAGACAGGAAAATTTGATATCATGTAACGGTTTGTAGAAAAGTCTTAAGACATAACTATATAACAATGTAAATATAAATGTACAACAAAAGGCAATTCCCACACCTCTAGGCAGAAAATAACCCTTGACAGGTTGGCATGCCGTTAAAATCAATCAATCAATCATTATTCTAATATAGTCTTCTCACAGGAAAACCACTTATTGGATCTAAAAAAGAAGTGGGACCATGAAACACGACAATTTAACCATTTCAAAGATGTGCCGATCCCCAAGATAGATTAAGGTCTCTTTCAAAAAGAAAAATAAAGCAAAGATGGTGTGTTTAAATTTTCATCCGACTTTGTCGACCATTGCAGGCTTAGATTCACAAGAACGTGTTGACGCCCGCGGAATTTTCCCAAATCCACGGACAATTAGTTAGATTTTTTCTAAAAGGGAAATAGACAAATTCTTAAAAGTTGGTAATTGGATTTGGACGAGGGCCGTTGCTGTTATTTGCCTCGTTTAATGAGACGCAGCCTTGAGACTGAAGAACAGAACAGACTGCAAAAACAAATAATTTCCTTGGCTATACAAATATTTCCTTTAAATTTTCACAAATCTTTTCCTTTTTCTTTTCTTTTTTTTTTCTATCTTCATTTTTTTTTTTTTCATTATCTCCATCTGTACTATCATTCTACTTTATTTATGTGAATAACTGTAACTTTTTATGCCTAAGATTTAGAGTTTAGTAACGGTGTCAGCTTTCCAAATTTCGGTCGTTTTATTACCACGATATCGCAGTCCACTATGTTTGCTACTTTGCCACGGTCACTCCACCCAGCGCTTTTGCGTTTACTTTCGGACTAATGCCCTTAGGATAAGTATGAAACCCCTTATATCTCACTTGCTGCAGGTTAAATAGTAGCACTACTGTTCTTCTACCAGGATTTCTTTGGCATTAAATTACCAACGATAGTTAATTTGTTATTAAATAAAGACATCAAACTAAACCAACCTTCCTGACCGAGAATTAATTAATCTTTCAGACAGAATCATTATTATTATTCTGGCTTCTTGTAAGTATGACCATAACATTCTTTACCGAAAGATCAGAGTGTATTATCAGTGCGAGATCTCCAACCTTCTGGATTTCGAACCATTAACGTTTTCTGACTGAGAATCTATATTATTATTATTATTATTCAATAAAGTTTTTCACATCAGCGTAAGCTGATGGTATTTCCCTGAAGACTGAGTCAGGGCAAGTCTCTTCAAGTCTCCAGGACTCTTCTCAGAATTCTGGCCGTTTTCAATAATGCTGTTGTCTTGATGGTCTCCACTCGGCCGCCAACTTCCGAATCTTCCAGTCCCTTTAATAATCCTTTAGTTACCGTGCCAAAAGCACCAATCACAATTGGTATAATTGTCACCTTCATGTTCCATAGTTTTTTTCAATTCTCTAGCAAGGTCGAGTTACTTATTTCTCTTTTCACATTCTTTCAGTTTTATTCTGTTGTTGGGGCATCAGTTTTAACTGATGGTCTTGGTCTGAAGTTTAAGTGACAGCAAGTCTCCTCAAGTCTCCAGGACTCTTCTCAGTATTCTAACCGTTCTTAGTAATACTCGTCTTCCAACCTTCAAGCCCTCCTTTAATAATCCTTTAGTTACTGTACTAAAAGCACCACTAAGGATTGGTATAATTGTCACGTTCATGTTCCATAGTTTTTTCAATTCCTTTGCAAAGTCGAGTCATTTTATTTTCCTTCTATGGTCATCCGGGGCAGCAAAGTCCACAATTTGGCAAGTTCTCTCTCTTTTTTTTTTTGTTGGTTTGTCCTACAAGAGTTTGTGTGTGTCCTTCTCAAGGATATACCATTTGTTTGTATGGCCAAATTTAAAAGTCTTGCACATCTCTAAGTGGATCATCTTGCCCACCCAGTCGTGTCTAGTTTTATACTCCCTCTGTGCTAATTTGCTGCATTCGCTTATTATGTGATTGACCGTTTTGTCTCTATCAGCATATAACCTACATTTGCTATTTTTTTGCGTCTTATCTATTCTTGCTTTGATATGATTGGTTCTTATGGCGTTATTATTATTATTATTATTATTATTATTATTATTATTATTATTTACTCATTAGATTTTTTCACATCAGCGTTATCTGCTGGTGTTTTACTGATGTTTGAGTGACTGCAAGTCTCCTCAAGTCTCCAGGACTCTTCTCAGTATTCTGGCCGTTCTGAATAATGCTGTAGTTTGGATGGTCTCTACTCGTTAGCTACTTACAAGTCCTGCAGTTTTATAATCCTTTAATTACTGTACGAAAAGCACCACTCACGATTGGTATAATTGTCATGTTCATGTTCCAAATTTTTTTTTTCAATTCCTTAGCCAGGTCCGGGAACTTATCTCTCTTTTAATATTCTTTCAATTTTATTCTGTGGTCAGCCGGGACAGCAAAGTCGACAAATTTGCAAATTTTCTTTTTTGTTGTTGATTATTATTAGGTCTGATCTTTTGGTCGAGACAAGGCGATCCGTCTGTATGTCAAAGTCCCATAGGAGTTTATGAATTATTATTATTATTCTGCTTGCTTGTGAATAAGACCTTTAAAGTTTTCTTCCAAGGATCAGCATGTAGTGTCTGCGCACGATCTCCGACTACAATTGGAATCAATCGCGCTATCTGACTGATAATTTATTTTATTATTCCGCTTGCTTGTAATTGATTGATTGATTGATTTTAAGGGCATATCAACCTATCCAAAGTTATTCAATGCTTAGAGGTTAGGCAATTGGTTTCATTAAAAAAATTCATATTTATATTTTTCGTGTAGTTCTTAGAGGTTCATTGTACATTGTCCTATCGAATACGAATTTCTTTTATTAGCAGCTTTGAGTCAAACTGGAACCACAATTAGCCCAGTCAACTGGGTCGGTAGAATACACCGTCTGCATTTCTGCCGAGAGACAAGAACCACACCAACGACTGTCCTGGATATAGCGCTAAACAATCTGATGGTGAAACTCCCGTAATGCTAGAGCTCTGAGGAATGTAGAGTACCTCTTTATTGCAATTGCCCTCAGGTCCAATTTTGGCCCCAAAGTGGTAGCACCAGATAGGGCCCTATGTAAGGGTCAAATAGAACTGTTTGACATTTAAACTGAGTGCAAAGGATTAATGCTAGCACTGTTTAATCATCTAACTGTGTGTAAACAAATGACTGGTGTTTAATCGAATTGTTAGTGATACATAGCTATACGTGGAATCATTTATCTTTGTTGCATTATGCTAAACTGAATTGTGAGAAATAGAACTGTAAATCGTATATACTGTAAATCGTATAATTAATATATATGTAAAAACAGGATTTGGCATTTAATATATGTGTAAATCGTATATTTTTGGCATTAAATAATCAACAATGGTTTATATGCGATAAAACTAAACCAATCCAATCAGAACATACATTTTAATGGAGTGGGATATAACCTCTTTGCAAGAGATTTAGTTAGGGAATTATAAGCCCTCCCAACGGGGCAATGCTTGCTAGTAAGTTCGGCCGTAAAATTTCTTCACACAAAGATAATAATGTAGTATCTGTGCAACCTTCCTGACCTGAAATTAATTATGCTTTCTGGCCTTGAGTTAATACAAATACACTCTTTCTTTAGAACTTTTTTCTATATAAGATTAGAGTGTAGTATCTGTTCGATCATCTTCACTGAGTAAGTATTGATAATACATTGTGAACAAGAATCTGTATTATTATTCTGCTTACTGATAAGAACAACCGTATCTGTTTTTACCTGAGGATCAGACTGTTGCATGTGTGCAAGAACTCTAGTCTTCGTGACCTGAAATCAACAATACTTTCTGGAATTAGATCTATACAATTGCTCTGTATCTATTTGCAGATTTGCTTTGGTTTGTTGGGTTTTATGGCATATCAATCTTTGTAGGTTATTTAACGCCAAATCCATTTCTCTGTAAATAATAAGTTCCATTTAAAATAATTCAGTTTAGCATGAGTACACAATCTAATTGTCATAAACATTTCTATTTCAAACTATTGAAGCAGTTATATATAACCATTCAGTTTAGTGTAAGTACAATTTCAATGTCAAAAAAATATTCCATTTCAAATAATTCAGTTTAGCATAAGTACGCTGTTTAAATGTAAGTACCATTTAATTGTGAAAAACATTTCTATTTCGAGCTATTCGGTTTAGTCAAGCAGTTCTAATTCAGCTAATTCAGTTCAGTATAAGTACAGATTTTGTCTACACACAGTTACATGTCAAAACAGTTCTATGTTAAACAATTCAGTTTAGTGTAAATACAGGTTCTATTTCAAAGAATTCAGTTTAGCATAAGAACGCAGTTTAAATGTAAGTAAGTAAAGTTAGCGACCATAGTCGAGGGTGACCCGAAGGCTCCCTTTTCGATAGCTACTACACCAAGGTGTAGGGGAGGGCGCTACTCCATTCCCAGGATTGCTCCACTTTACCCTTGAACCGTACCTTATAATGCTGAGTGTTAAGCAAGGTGGTATCAAGTTCCATTTTTAAAGTCTTTGGTATGACTCGACCTGGGATTGAACCCAGGTCTCCCGGGCCATTGGCGAACACTCTAACCGCTGGGCCAATGTCCCGAAGAACGGTTTAATAGTCGAAACATTTCTATTTCAAGCTATTCAGTTTAATCAAACAATTCAGTTTAGCATAAGTATGCCGTTAGTTCTATTTAACCCATAGATAGGGCCCTATCAGGTGCTCCCACGCCGGGCTAGAGTGTACATGGGAGCAATGCCAATGAAGGGGTGCTCCGTATTCCCCAAGGCCCCAGGATTACTGGGACCTCACCATCAGACTGTTTAGTGTCATACCAGGACACTCATTGGGAGTGGGTCTTACTCCTCTGCAGAGGTGCAGTCAGCGTATTCTACAGCCCCAGCTGACTGAGCAATGCACAGAGTTAATGTCAAAACAATCTTATTTCAGATAATTCAGTTTAGCATTAGCACACAGTTTAGATGTCAAAACAGTTCTATTTCGAGTAATTCAGAGTAACATCAGTACGCAGTTTTAATGTCAAAACAGTTCTATTTTAAACAATTCAGTTCAGCATAAATACGCAGTTTAAATGTATAAAAACAGTAAAGGCAAACCACCGTTTAGTTCTATTTAACCCATTTATAGGATCCTTATCAGGTGCTACCAATCCGGGATATAGTGGACCTGGGAGTAATGGCAATAAAGGGGTATTCCGCATTCTCACCATTAGATTGTGTCATGTCATATCCAGGACATTCATTGGGGGGGGGTCTTACCCCTCTGCAGAGAAGCAGTCGGTGTATTCTACTGTCCCAACCGACTGGGCAAGTATCTATTTGCGATTGTGAGGCTTATCTAAAGTGAAGTGCCTGTCTGAAAATCCAGTTCTTCTCAGGTATAACTTGTTAATGCTTTCTGACAGAGAATATGAATTATTATTCTGCTTGCTTGTGCTTACGCTTTCTTTTTCTTACCGGGAATCAGATTGTATTAGATACTCAGCCAATTCCCCTGCTAAAAGTAGGCAACAACACAAGATTGATTTTAAGCGAAATATAGCTGTTTTTAAATTCAGAGTTTTCTTTCTCTTAGAGTGGTTGTCAAACAAAAGCTAAAAGACGCAGTCCACGCTACTATTTACTCGTAGCTAGACAAAGAATATATATATATATATATATATATATATATATATATATATATATAACGAACGAGCAGGATATATATATATATATATATATATATCTATATATATATATATATATATATATATATATATATATATATATCCATTACAGGATGGAAATAAATCTATAATCCTAATGTGACCGGTTTTTGTTTTTCTTAAAGAAATTATTGGTCTGTGATGTCAGTTACATTGGGTTCATTACCAGGAAAATTTCAATGTTCATAGTTGAATGATTTTTTTGTCCTGGCGGAATTATTCCCGACTCCGGTTTAACTGGACCGAATAATATATATATATATATATATATATATATATATATATATTGTGTGTGTGTGTGTCTGTGTGTGTCTGTGTGTGTCTGTGTGTATGTGTGAATGTACGTGTGTATGTTTATGTACATATATATGCATATATATATGAATCAAGTATGTATATATGTATGTATCTGCTTTATATATATATGTATGTATAAGCATCTATATGCATATATATATATACGTACTTATACACATATATAAACATATGTATGTATGTATGTATGTATTAGGTCAGATAATCAAGCAGTTTCGAAAGTAAACCTAGATATGAACGATATTTTTCAAGAACCAGGAATAATTATCAATCGTTGACCAAATAAGCCCGCAGAAATGATAGGTAGGAACAAATTAAATGATAAATAAACCCATAAGAAGCCCACAATAAAATCCACAAAATCTAGCGAATCATCCAAAATTAAGAAAAACCTATGGTACAACCATCTTAAATCAATCAACTCATTCACGAGTTTCACAACTAAAAAGACTCAAATTTTACCAAGAACCAACTTGCAATTGCCCAGTCGTCTGGGGCTGTAGAGTACACCGATGAACCTCTGCCGAGGGGTAAGACCCCCTAAAG
>OY757933.1:50015919-50028419 GCA_963585895.1 Sepioteuthis lessoniana
TGCTTGAGATTTGGGCTTGGACGAAGCAAGAAGATTTTCGAAGCTCGCCGAGGCCATACCAGGAGTTTGCAGCGGGGCACCGCACATGGTGGGGTCAGATGGAAAAGTCAGCATAGAAATAACTTGTGTCTCTCTCTATCCTCATGTCGAAAAACCTTAAACACAAAAAGGTAATAAAAAGTTTCGTACTTGAACTAAGAAAGTCGTCGAGTGTTTCGCAGATTCCTATGCATAATGAACGTTTTCGTACGTTCTACATATCTGTATGTATATGTATATTTCACATATTAATATCTGGATATGTAACAGTTATAGAATTGGCAGGAAACTAACAAACAGGAGGTAGTCCCTGTGGTATAGTTGCTAAAGTGCCGGACTGCAACATCGTAGCAAGCGAGTTTGAGTTCCACTGATGTTCTTCTCCAAGGATGGCTTTGACATTAGATAGCCCACGAGGGTTGATATGCCATTAAACAAAGAAACCAAGCCAAGTTCTTTTTTAACAAAAGTATAATCATTTTAAAGATCTGTGAAAAGTATTACGTTTATGTCGACAGTGATGGTAAAAAGTGATGGGACAGTATGGAATCAAATGATCAGAAACTTACACCCATAGACGTATAAACAATTTTTCGATCACTATATATATATATATATATATATATATATTCAATCACTTTTCTTTAAAAATATCTATCCATTTGCTGACGTTTATCTTCCTTACCTATATCACGCGGTTAAGTTTATCTTCGTCACTCAAATTTCCCTTTTATTTTTTTTCTTCAGACACTGAGTAATCTGCCTCCAGTTAATTGTCTTGTCACCTGATTTCAGCTCAGGTTTCTGGGCAGGTTTTTTTTCTTCTTTTTTTATTTTTTACCCAAATTTATTTATTTATTTTATTTTTATTCATTTCGTTTTTTGTTAGTCTTGTAAATTATACTTTGCTTATTTTCGTTTTATCTTATTTTATTTTTATTTCGTCGTTAATTTACGACCGCCAAAGATTCAACATGTCTTTAAATATGTCAATTGTAAAATTAGATTGCTTTTGCGTCGACCAGACACAAGAGAAAATGGATGCCATAATTGTGCTGATTTTCCGATGTCACCAGCAGAGGCGGGAAGAATAAGAGATAGGGAAGAAGTCTATCAGTTTGTTCGTTATGGTTGTGACAGATAATGTCTTTATTTTTTCCAAACACGTATAAATCGACGTCTGTAACAATGAAACTAAATTAGTTCGTATATATATATATATATACTCAGATAAATGGTAAGAGATATATGCAATAAGGAGATAGCAATAAATGAAATGAAAATAAATGAAAAATTATTAGAATCGTAAAGGCCCTTTCAACCGATATTTGTCAAGCGACCCTATCGGAAGTCGTTTAAAAACAATGTAAACAGATTAATTGATTAAATGCGGAGGGTGAAGATGAAAATGGTAGCGAAACCAGGGTGGGGTTAATATCGGATAAAAGGGCACTTACAATTCTAATATTTCTATTTTCATTTATTGCCATCTCCTTATTGCATATGTCTCTTAGCATTTGTCTATATAAATTTATATGTACCAATAACTTATATATATATATATATATATATATATATATATTATTTATTTATTTATTTTATTTCGTATGTTTTTGTTATGTAAATTCTAAGCTAGATGTTTTTTTGGTGAATATAAGACGGCGTTTTCTTCTTTAGCATTAGTTGGGGTTAGGCTTCCTGATGATCCGATAGGGTGAAACTTTAGTAGAAGATTTCCGACTAACGATTTAAGTTAATTCTATAATTGCCTCCACTTGTGTTGAGTACTTTTGTAATTGTAGCATTGCAGGATTCGCGGAAGGTTTTTAGTTTCCTTTTTATTAACTGACTGCGTATCCCTTGATTTTTTTAAAGGGGTCGGACAAGGTTGGCCTTTTCTTTCTTTTTGACTGATAATTTTTTCTTTTTTCCCCCGGGCGGTGATTCGAGATACTTTTATCTCTCGTTCCTAGCGGGGGCTTTTTCGTTTTTTTTTTCTGGTACCGTGAATGCTGGTAGATATTAGATTAGTAAATATATATATATATATATAGCCCAGTCGGTTGGAGCTGTTGAATATATCGACTGAATCTCTGCAAAGGGGTAAGGTCCAAGTCCAAACGATTGTCTTGGATATGACACTAAACAATTTGATGTGGAGGTTCCAACCCAGGAGCTTTCGAGAACTTAGAATAACCCTTCACGGCCATTACTCCTGGGTCTACTCTGATCTGAAGTGGTAATACCTGTTAGGGTCCCATCTATAGGTCAAATAGAACTGTTTAATGGTTTACTATAGTTGAAACCATTTAACTCTGAGCAAAAAATGATTATATTAAACTAAATTAAATTAGAACGTAATGCTTGAAACCGTTTATTTGTGGCAAATTGAACTAATAATGATAGGTATAGCTGTTTAGTTGTGTCGAAATAAAACTTAATGTTAGCAATAATTGAAACAATTTCACTGTCCACATAAAACTATTAGGGTTAAAGAGCAATACATGAAATCATTTAACTCTGTACAAAGTTATGAGCTTTGGATCGTTTAAATATGCTACCTATTCGTTTCATAATTATATATATATATATATTCTAACACCTTATTTTTTTGACACCCTTTGCCTTCGCCCGAGAATTTTGAATTTGTATAGGTCTTCCCATTTTTTTTCTTCATACACATATAGACTGTAATTCACAATTACTGTTTTGCAACCGCAAGTCAAACATGTTTAGACGTCTGAGGAAACAAAGAGTATAATGATATTCTCCGGGGAAATAAATTTATAATGACAATTTAACCACATTAGAGTTTCCTTCCAAATGCAATATATATATATATATATATATATATATATATCTTTAAGAAAAAACCAAAGACCGGTTAATTTAGGATTATAAATTTATTTCCATCCTGTTTTTCAGTTTCTGGTGTAAACCAAAAACACGAAGAAAAATATAACAGGACTTCTTCAGATCCAATGGATAAACAAAACAGAATATACACGTGGAGTGGAGGGGGTGGGGGAAGAGATTAAGGAGCTATAATTTACCCTACAGAGAATATTACAGATAAGAAAACTTATATCGGGCTAGCATCCACTAAATGGAAGGAGAGATATTCAAACCATAAATTTACCTTCTCCCACGAACACCTAAAACACCATACGGCACTATCGAAACAATTCTGGTGTTTAAAAAACAAAGGGTTAACCCCTGAGATAGAATGGTCTATTTTGAAAAAATCAAATACTCCAAATAGTTTTGACGGTAGATGCCATTTGTGCTTGGAAGAGCAAATACATATTCTAATACATAAATGACCTGATAAGTTATTAAATCAGAGAAGTGAATTAATAGCTAGGTGTAGACATAAGACTAAATTTAAACAATAGACAAGAAATTTAAAAATATCGAAGTAAATAGTGAAACCGGAAAAAAAACATATCCAACATACACACTAGGAAAAAATAGGTAGCTAAATAAATGGTATCGAAATTAATATAAGCATTAATATTTCTCTTAAAAGTTAATTATCGAACTTAACATGAAAAGAAGATAAATTAAACAAATAAATAAAAAAGTTAAATTACCGTAATTATAACTGACGAAAATTGAAAATAAAATAAATAGGTAAAAAAACGGAAATTCAATAAAACGACGAGGTAACTCCTTAATCTCTCCCACACGTGTCTAGTCTGTTTTACTTATCCATTGGATCTGAAGAAGTTCTGTTATATTTTTCTTCGTGTTTTTGGTTCACACCAGAAACTGAAAAACAGGATGGAAATAAATTTATAATTCTAAATTAACCGGTCTTTGGTTTTTTCTTAAAGAAATATTGCTCTGTAAAAATTACATTGAGCTCTCCACTAGGAAAATTTAAATGTTCAGCTCCTGAATGATTTTCTTGTCCTGAAGGAATTACTCCCAACTCTGGTTTAACTGGACCGAATAATACTACTATATATATATATATATATATATACGTTTTCTTCAGCAGACCTTAAAAAGAATATTCCTTGTCAGTATAGTTTACAGTAAGCTGAGTGTATCCTGTTTGGTTTGGTTTGGTTTGGTAATTTGAGTTTTATAGCCTATCAATCTTTGTAGGTTATTTTACGTCAAATCCATTTTATTACAATAAACAGTTCTATTTCAAACAATTCAGTTTAGCCTTATTATACAGTTTAATTGTCAAAAACATTTCTATTTCAAGCTACTCAGTTTAGTCAAACACTTCTAATTATAACAATTCAGTTTAGTATTAGTATAGTTTTTATTTACACACAGTTAAATGTCAAAACATTTCTATTTCACACAATCCATTTTAGCGTAAGTACAGTTTCAATAACAAAAACAGTTCCGTTTCAAACAATTCAGTTTAGCATAAGTACACTTTTTAAAAGCCAAAACAGTTCTATTTCAAGCAATTCAGTTTAGCATACGTACACAGTTTAGTTCTATTTGGCCCATAGATAGGACCCTATCAAGTGCCACCACTCCGGGCCAGAGTAGACCTGGGAGTGATTATAATGAAGGAGTATTAGTGCTATGTGAAATGCAATTAGCTTTGTCTAGGATTTGAACTCGTGTCACTGTGTCCATTTCCTACGACGATAACCATTACACCACGGGCACCTCCTAACCATCGCTCCCAGGAACACGGCTATATAGTAACAGGATGGTCTGTCTTTGCAGCAAATGGCACAATTGAATAATACCTTCCTTGAATCATCTGCAAACACTAAAGTGAACCACATATTAAGATCCAATCATAGAAGCAAAAAATGTGACGATCTCGTGGGATCTTTCAGTACACACTGACAGAAATATAACACCCATAAACCAGACATTATAGTAAAAGATTTTAAAGATAAAACATGTCTCCTGATCGATATGTCTGTTCCCCAACTGATCGAAGCATTGCTCTCTCTCTCACTCTCTCTCATCCTTCTGGGTACTATTTACCAACCCCTCCGCTCGGGCAGGATATGACACATATGACACAAGGTCAATTTTTAAGCGGAGTTTAACAGGTTTGAATTCAGAGTTTTCCTTCTCCTAGACTAGTTGCCTCACCAAGGCTGAAGAACCTAGTCCGTCCTACTATTTACCCATAGCTGGAGGGAGAATAAGGGGGTTCATACCTTTCCCAAGGGTATTTGCCCGAAAGTGAACGTAATAGCGCGACTGGAGTACGAACTCGCGTACTACGATTCCGCAGTTCATCGCTTTAACCATTACACCACGAGGACATCCTTCTTGGTAAGTACTCCAAACGGAATCTAGTGTCCCCGTAGAGTTGATGAATATAAGTCTTTCTCGTTCGATTACACTTGTGTGTTCATATCTAGAAATGGCTAATGAGTTCGTCCTTACTTTTCTAGAAGTGTAAAAATCTTCTTTTTTTACCTGAATTTTTTTCTTTTTCAGGTGGTAGGTAAATGGTTGTAAACGTGCAGTTTTTATAGGATGCTGCTTCAAGCATTTGTTCAAAAGAGTATGCAGCATTCTTGTGTAGTTCTCGTCTCGCTTTTTCTCAAGGCATTTCTTTAGAGTCAAATTAATGTGACTGTACAGCAACACTGACACTGCTACATCTTAGAAGAGGTTCATTCTTTTTTTTTTCTTTACACATTGAACATCTTGTATGGTCTATCGTTTAGTGACTTAGACGAGCAAAGTAGTGTTAGTAAGTTCGTTTCTCACTGAGTGCCCCATGTATCTGGTCTTGTGCTTGTCTTGTATTATTTATTCTGCTGTCTTCATCACTGTCTCTAATCTTCTTTTCGTCACTTCCGGTTCTTATCGTTCTTGTATCCATTATATGCCTTGATGTAACATACCTATACGTGAATATGTGAAATGTACATAGAATGTTCTTAACATATATACATTGAACATAGGAATCCCAAAACACGAAAAACACTTGACGACTTCTTAGTTCAGGTACGAAACTTTTTTATTACCTTTGAGTTAAAAGGTTTTTCGACATAAGGAGAGAGATACACCTGTCTTTTCCATCTGCCCCAAACCACGTGCGACACCTGCCGCAAGGCCACTGACCTGGCTTCGGCGAGCAAGCGAAAGTCAACCTTCTCTTCCGACGGCAAAACTCAACTAACTCACTTTTCTCAAATCCACCCGAGTCCGCCGCGCACGTTGCCGGTTCATGACGTCATTCACATCCTCCCCGCGCACGCGCATGAACACCTGCGCTCATGTCGCATCTAACTAACACATGAGCTAAGCGAAAGGTTCTCAGCCTAACTAAACCGAAGGGTAATATATATAAAACGAAATCCCTCGGCCATTACATTACATTGATAGCTTTTTTAACAATGTATTTAAACAAACCATGCACAGGGAAAATCTCCTTTAAAATTCCCTGATACAAGCACTTTCGCAAGAAAATTTTTTTGTCATCCAAGAATAATGAAAAAATAAAGTTGTAAAAGAAAACGCGCGCTTTATTTATTTATTTTTTTCTTTGTTTATTATAAGCACTTCAGAAAAGAGGCGAGAAAAGAATGTGAATGAAAGTCACGCTAAGACGAGAATCTCGCTGTTTCTCGTATAAATATTCTGAACAGCATTTATTTTGCGTGTATTCTCTGAGGACAAATACCTTCCTAGGCAAAAAAAATAAATAAATAAATAACAACAGAATAACATCTTTTAGGGTTTTTTTTATTAATTTATGTAAGAAAATGATTATTTACCCATGCATATAAATGTTTGCTGTACTTAGTTTAGTTTGGATGTTTTGCTAAGGTAAAATGCACCTCGAGCGAATAGGTTGCATGTATGATTATCTCCCCACCTCTCTCTCTCTTTCTCTCTCTCTCTCTCTTTCTCTCTCTCTCTCTCTCTCCATATGTATATATATATATATATATATACAAGCTACGTTTGCTTATGCAGGTCTAGATTCTACAAAATACAGTGGCAAAATATTATTGCCACATCATAGGTCGAAAGTCTGGGACACTGAGAAAGAATAAAACTCACATTCGTCTGCTAATCTAACTTTCAAACCATTACTTCACGCGAGGTGCCCTTCTCGCAACAAATGATTTTTTATTAATCTTAGCTTAGTTGTGAATCAAAGTGGGAAATATTGGGAACCCTGTTCGAATCGAATTCACAAAAACTTCAATGCTAATTTTGCTGTATAGCCATTACACATTATGAGGTGCCCTTCCCCAATCAAATAGTTAATTGCTGAAATTAGCTTAGTTGTGACACAAGGCCAAATTTATAGAGCACCAAGAGAAAATCGAATTCCCGATGAATGGTTTACTAAGTTACCTGATAAACCATTAAACTAGACGAAATGCTTTTCCTTCATCAAATAGGTATTGACAAAGTTTAGCACAGTGATGGCACAGGGCCAGGAGAATGGTGAACCTTGAACTCACTGACTGTGGTCTCCTTGTCTAGCTTGCTAACCATTATACCAGATGGGTACCCAGCAGTTATTTACTAAGTTTAGCTTAGTGATGGTTCTAGGTCGGAGGTAAAGGGCACCCAGTGAGAATCGAGTTCACTAACAATGGTCAGCTAAACTAGGTTATTAACCATACATCACGTAAGGCGCTCTTCTGCTTCAAATAGTTATCTACTTAGCTCACATTAAATGTGATTCAATAGAGGACGTAGTTCCGTGAAGGTTCCCGAGTTCGACAAACCCCTGAAGATGACCGGAGGACATATCGGCTGAAATGTTGTGGAAATAATAATAAAGATGAAGACAATAGTCAGAAAACCCTTAATGATAAAAATCATCAAGCTTCGTCTCTGAAATTTAGACAACTGATAAATGTTTGGTTCAAAAATTATACACGTTGTATACATATGTGCGTGTGTTTCTTTGTTTAATGGCATATCAACCTTCATTGATTAAATAATGTCAAAATAACCTGTGCGGAGGAACTGCTGGGATTCTATTTAACCCATAACTGGGAGGATAACGAGGTTCATACCTTTCCCCAAGGGTATTAGTTTAAAATTGAGCATAGCAGCACAACTAGAGTTCGAACTCACTCTCTTCAAAACCGCAGTCCAACATTTTAGCCATCGCTCCATGAGTACTTGATCCTCTATGTGTCATTAGGTATTACTCTGTGTGTGTACGTATTAATATACATATCAAGTTATATATATATATATATACAGAGAGAGAGAGAGAGAGAAAGAGAGACAGAGAGAAAGAGATCTGTTTGAATGTATGTATTAATTTATGTATACTTGCATATATATGCATATGTGTGCGTGTATGTATGTATGCATAAATAAGGATATATTTGTGTATACATATATTAATATATGACTATATATATGAATACATTTTATTATATATGTGTGGGCATATAAATATGTATATATATATATATGTGTGTGTGTGTGTGTGTGTGTGTGTGCAAATCAATGTATATCTATGAATACATGCATACATATGTGTATGTGTGAGTGTATATATGTACTTATGATTATATATGCATATATATATGCATATATATGCAGACGTACACACACCTGGATATATACATATTTATACATATACAGAGACTTACATATATATATATATATATATGTGTGTGTGTGTGTGTGTGTGTGTGTGTGTGTGTGTGTGTGTGTGTGTGTGTGTGTGTGAATGTTCTAGAGAAGAGACTGAAAACGTACGAAATACACAGATGCATATAAGAATAGCTATATTACAGTCACAATTTAACATCAGTGGTTTGTTTGTACTCTGTTTGTTCTATTTAATCCACAGCTTGGGCCCGATCAGGTGTTATCATTCCAGGTCAGAGTGGATCTCGGAGCAATGGCTATGAAAGTAGTACTCTATATTTCCCAAAAATCTCAGGCTGAAGTCCCACCGTCTAACGATTTTTAAAAAACCTCAGGTTCCTTTAAGAATATTATCAACAAAATTGATTTAAATAACCTACAATGGTTGATATGCCATAAAACCCAACCAAACCAAACCAAACCAAATCAGTCGTTTCATGAAATAGATCCAGGAGAAATTTACAGGTGACTCGTGTCAGTTCTGTAACTAAGTATCTGCTGTAGGTTTAAGAAGTTGTAGGAGAATGAATGGCTGCACTGTTAATAGAAAAGACAATTTATTCATAAACATAGCCTGCAATGGTATACTTGGCTTGAGTAGTCCCATTCGCTCCCGTGGACACCCTTTAGCGTATCTCAATCATTTGTTTCTACTGAGTTAAATGGTTTCAAGAATTGTAAATTATTAAATAGTTCTTTGACCCTAAGATGGGACCCTAACAAGTACTACCATTCTGGGTCAGAATGAACTGAGAGGTATGCAATCGTGTACACTACATTCTTCTAAGCTCCATATCAGTAGCTTCACCATTAGATCTTTTAGGGTCATATCAATGACACTCGTTGATGAGGGTCTTACTCTTCTGCAGAGATGCTGTCTGTGTTCAACAGTCCCAACTGACTGGGCTGATATATATATATATATATATATATATATATATATATATATATATATATATATATATAACTGAACTCACTCACATATAACTGAATTAATAGGCTCGAATATTAATTTTGAATTTAAAATTGATTTTTAAATTTTGAATTTAATTTAAAATAAGTATTTCAGTATCCTTACGTAAGGTTATTAAGGAATGTTGTACTTCCCTAAATTATTATTAAATCTGGAGTTTTAAGTTGAAATGTATTTAGAATTTAAAAAATTAAAAAAATTAATTTACTATGATTCCAACCGGTAACAGAACCTAAAAACCGGAAGTGGGCGAAATGGGGAGGAAATTCTTCACCTCTCTTCTACCCCTCCCACCCTTCCTTCCTGTGTCTATTCTGAATTATTTTTTTCTATTAGATCTGAAGAAGTCCTGTTATTTTTGGTGTTATTGATTCATACCAATACCCATAACTGGATGGAAATAAATTTATAATCCTAATGTGACCGCTTTTTTGTTTTTCTTAAAGAAATATATCCATATATATATATATATATATTGATATACACAGACAGTTTCGTTGTATCACAATTCTTTAATGTGACAAGATACGTAGGACGCTTGAAGCTAGGATCGAAACACGCCCAACTCTACGTTAGACTTAGTAGTATCATACCGCTCAGTCTCAGGCGAACAACGTCAGCACGAAAATTATAAGGCATTATGTAGAAGCTTTAGTTTGTTTACATTTTGCCTTACCGGAGTGCTCAATTCATTCGAAGAGCTTTGCATTATCCGAGTGACAGCCGTTAATTCCTTCACCAGAGTGCGCAACCCCTGCTGGCGGAGCGTATATATTGTCATCCACAGACAGACTTTTTCGATGTATCACAATAGAACCAAATTGATAAACGTGT
This sequence comes from Sepioteuthis lessoniana, assembly GCA_963585895.1. Taxonomy (NCBI): domain Eukaryota; kingdom Metazoa; phylum Mollusca; class Cephalopoda; order Myopsida; family Loliginidae; genus Sepioteuthis; species Sepioteuthis lessoniana. The sequence goes on from OY757933.1 coordinate 50,026,346, forward strand.
AGAACAGACTCACTTATTAAACAATTACTAAACAAAATACATAAAAATCTATCCCAGCAAAAAATACACCCAATTTAATTCTTCAAAGACATAGGAAGGCAAAAATAGAACCAAAGTTAGAAATGTTTAGATCAGACCTTAGATTGTAGTTACATAATATCGCAAACAAAATATGCAAAAAATGAGATCTCGAGTCCAAAACCCTTTGTCTGGTTTCGCGCCAAAACAGACAAAGGAATCGTCTGCTTGGCGTGCCTCCTACACAGTGTTGCATAACTTCCCCTCTTAACCTTGTCATTTATTCATAATAAATTACAACACATATATAAAACAAAATAAATGTAAAATACAGACATAATTTTCACAATTCAAACGGAGACCTCCTTGGTTCTTTCACAAAAACACACGCAATAGAGGTTACTCCACAAAATTACAGCAATCTACAATGTGCTGGGATGGCATGCTCCTCCGCTCCCCCCACTCTCAACCAATTGGTCGAAAAGGACTGCTAACCTGCCTTCTACATTTCTCTTTATGGGTCAAGGGCATTATGGTCTCTGTGGTTAGTCAAATACTATGTCAGGACCTAAACATCCTCAGGGCCTAAACATATCCGACCCTCACCACCTTGCAGCTACATTTTATATCAGAGGACTTATAAATACCTCTATTTCGCGTTCTACCCCAAACAATACTTCACTCCGGAACCTTGGAGTACTTTCAAATCACCTCCATCTTCTTTCGATAATTTCTTGCGATAATATAATATGACATCATTTGATAAATTAGCAATCTGTAAATAAATTAGTTATGAAAATTTATAGGAATAAAAATTCTTGGGTATATCAGACGCCCCATAAAGTTGTAGTAGTAGGGGTGACTGTCGTTAAGAGAGAGGATGTACAGAAGAAAAAAGTAGGGAAATATTCAGATTAAAAGATGGAAATATAAGTGACGCTTGACACTTTCTGTGACAATGGGTAGGTTATATAAGGAGATATGTATATAGAAAATAAAACTTTAAAATATACAGAAACCAGTAACATACAGATTTTACAGAGACCTAAGCACACACTATCTTCAAAGTAATCCACTCCTAGAATATAGTCATCTAAAAAAGGCAAAGTGGCAATAATGGGTACAAAAAATTAATTTCGTCCTTATAATGTATTTATATTGTCATCCACATATAGACTGTTTCGATTATATATATATATATATATATATATATATATATATATATATATATATATATATATATATATATATCGTAAACAGATATCAGGAAAAAAATTATTTAAAAAGAAAAGTTTGTTCGTTTGTTTGGGTTTTATGGCATATCAACATTTGTAGGTTATCCACTGCCAAATTCATGTTTATACAAATAATCAGTTCTATTTCAAACAATTCAATTTAGCATAATTACCCAGTTTAATTGTCAAAAACATCTCTATTTCAAGCTATTTAGTTTAGTCAAACATTTCTAATTAAAACAATTCAGTTTATAATTATAGGTTTTCTTTTTTGGTTACACACAGTTAAATCTCAAAACATTTCTATTTCAAATAATTCAGTCTGGTGTAAGTACGCTTTCATTGTCAAAACAGTTCTATTTCAAACAATACAGTTTAGGATACAAAAACAGTTCCATTTCAAACGATTCAGTTCAGTATAAGTACGCAGTTTAAATGTCAAAAAAGTCCTATTTCAAGTAATTCAGTTTAGTATAAGTATACAGTTCAATTCTATTTCGCCTCTTGATGGAACCATTATCAGGCGGTACTACTCCGAGCCAGAATAAACCTCGGAACGATGGCAGCGAAGGGGTACTCTGCATTTCCTAAACCTCCTGCATTACTGAAACCTGAACTAACACATAAAAGTGCTCAATACCCAAAGTAGAGCAAAACTAGAACGCCTAAAAGAGCCAGAAACTACCGACCCAGATTTCACCTAATGGATCTTCAAGATAATTCTGACCCCCCCCCCCACACACATATATATATATATATATATATATATATATATATGTATTGTGGAAGGTACTGTATCTAAATATTTTTAAAAAGCATAG
>OY757933.1:50033419-50048419 GCA_963585895.1 Sepioteuthis lessoniana
CCATCACAGTCCTTAATCGTAGGTTATTTATGGCTTTGAGCCCGTCCATCTAGTAAAGTTCTAAAGGGGTGTTAACTACCCTACAGCAATGTCAAACAGTTCTATTTGACCCATAGATAGGACCCTATCAGGTGCTGTATCTCCGAACCGGAGTAGACCTGAGAACGATGGCACTGAAGGAGTACTCCATAGTCCCCAAAGCTCCAGCATTACAGGAGCTTCACCATCAGATTGCTTAGTGTCATATCCAGGACACTCGTTGAAATGCAGTCGGAGTATTCTACGGACTCAGCCGACTGGGCCATTGAGCAGTTAAGGAACAGCAAGAACTGTAAGCAACCGGAAGCCTGTGTGCTATATCAGAGCAAAGCTTGATAAAAAATAACATTCCACAAAAAAGACTATCAACTCCTACTGAAAGTATCGATTCCCGCTAGATCATCGTAGTTAAGCAGCGATGAACAAAGTCAATACTTAGATGGCTGACTCCTTAAGTAACAACAAATACTATATCAAAGCAAAATATAGTAAACAAAAACGAGATAATTTAATTGGCTTACAGTGAAGTCACGCTGCGAGCACTGGTTTCAGCTTAATCACCGAAGTTAAGCAACATTGAATAAATTCAATTCTTAGATGGGTGACTCTTTAATAAAACATGCCAAATATAAAATACATCCAATCTATTATTCAAAACTTGAACGTTTGTATCTGAGGAGTGATTTTTTTTTTTTTTTGTTCTCATCAGGTTAAATTTTATTCATTATGTTTGATATATTTTGGTATTAGTTCCCCAACTTAAGTAATCAGCCTGAGATATTTATGCAATATCTGGGTACCTCTGGTAGTGTAATGGTTAGCAAGCTTGACTAGGAAGCCTGCAAGAGTGAGTTCGCATCTCATTGGGTGCCCCACTCATTCAGCCTTGTGCCACATCTAAGCAAAAAGCTTCGTAAATTACTGTTTATACTATATCTAAGGAAAACTGAGTGAGCTTCTGTTCTCATTTGAACATGTTTCTATTAGCATATTTAGTCTAGATTGTTGAACCAGTTCACTCAATCGGTTCCACTAGTGCGGGAGTGTCCAGTGCGAACTTATTTCTCTCTCTCTCTCTCAGCACCGGTTCGTCTTTAAACTTCTCGCATCAGATGCGTGTTCGAATTTGATTGACTTCTTACATAAAATATCTGCCCTGAGGATCAAAATTCATTTTGAATACTTTGCTCATAGTTACAACCTTCTATGTTTTAACCCTATGTTTGATAAGGCCCTTTTCAAGTTTGGGTTACCTCATTGTTTTTTGTTTTTTTTCAAACACTTTTTTGCATGTAATGTTGAAAGCAGATGGTACCGAGGAGAGAATAGAAAAATTATCAAAAATTTTCCGCTGCTGAAAGAAAGACGCGTTGAAAAAGCTCAACATCACGTCCAATGCGCAAGCGAGATGTAACAATATATATTTGATCTTGTACTCCGGACAGAAAATTGCAAATAATCGGGTCTCGCTGATGTCACCAACAATCAGCCATTTAAATAGTGACAGGGACTTGAATAAAGCAAAAGACGTCTTAACACTGTTGTGTATGCGGGGAGGCGTGTTCGTGTGTGTGTGTTTGTGTGTATATGTGTATGTGTGAGTGAGTGTTTAATCTACCCGCTCCAGTGAGTGAACATCACTGAAACAGCAGTCGTCAATGACTAAGCTATATACATTTCCACTCTTGATTTGAAGCTTTGTAATTATTTTCCAATATCTGTTACATAGCCATATACACGAATATGGCCATGTGCGAAACAGACATATAATGTTCATAACGATAGAACATAGGAATCTCGAAATTCGAAAACACGTAACGACTTCTTATTCAGGTACGAAACTTTTTTATTAACTGTCAAAGATTTCGACATAAGGAGGAGAGACACAATCTTTTATGCTGTCTTATTCATTTGGCCCCCATCTCGAGCGGCCCCCATAGTGCGCAAGTTCGCCTCGCGTCTGCGAGCTCCAAAATTCGATCCTCCTGGTTTGGCGTCTAGTATTCAACTCCCTAACTTTCTTCAAATCTCCCACAAACCTCCGCGCGCTTTCGGTGCGTGACGTCACCCGCACCCTGTCACCCCGTTCTGTCATCTCGGGCTATTGTGACATCTCTGAGTGGGACGTCCGCCCCGCGTGCGCGTTACCACCTGCATCAAGATTTGCACCTAACTAACCCATGTGCTGAGCCGAAAGGTTCTCAGCCTGACTAAACTCAAAGGCATGGACCGAAATCCCTTGGCTATTACGTTACATATCGACCAATTGACCCTGCTTTTGGCATATGAAAATGAATTTATATAGAATTCAGTATAACTCTATATCAATACTCAGCCCACTCGGCTTGGGCTGTAAAATACACCGACTGCATCTCTGCAGAGGGTTGAGATACAGCCACCTCAATGAGTGTAATGGATATGATACTAAACTGAATTTGATGGTGAGGCTTCAATCTTTGAGCTTTAGGGGATCTGAGTACACTTTCATTGCAATTATTCGCCGTTCTACTCAGATCCAGAGTGGTATTACATTTTAGGGTCCGATCTAGGGGTCAAATAAAACTTTTTTAATTATTTACGATATTTGAAACCATTTACTTGTATGAAAACAAATGATTCATGTTAAATTGAATTACTAGTGTTAAATATCAATACTTAAAATCATTTAACTGTGTGCAAACAAATGAATTCTGACTCGTTTAAGAATAATGTTACCTACAATCTTTTCACTGGCAAATCATATATATATATATATATATATATATATATATATAGGGGGGCGGTGTAAACAGCATTAATAAACACCCAAAAGTTGAAATGCCATATAACACAACTAAACGAACTCGTTCTGGGGTGTCCTCGTGGTGTAATGGTTAAAGTGATGGACTGCGGAATCGTAATTAACGAGTTCGTACTCCAGTCGCTCAAATGCGTTCACTTTCGGGCAAATACCCTTGGGAAAAGTATGAACCCCCTTATCCTCCCAGCTATGGGTTAAATAGTACCACTACTGTTCTTCTAGGAGAATGGCTTTGGCTTTAAATAACCTAAAAGGTTGATATGCCATTAAACAAAGAAACCAAACAAAGAAAGAAATCGTTTTAAAACTGGAAGATCTTTCTCTTTACATAACTACAATAAATTTCTTGACCATGATTTTCGCATTTTTGTTATTAATAATTTCATAATTGCTAATTTTAACTTGATATTTTCTTTCTCTTCATTTTTTCAGAACATTTGACAGTTAATTTGATTTTTTTTTCTTTCAAACCATTGCCATTTTCACCAACTCGTAATAGTCTTAAATTATTCAGATAATTAAATGTTCTTTATCAATATTGATCTGGTCTTTTCTTCAATTTATTGGTATTCTTTTTTTTTTTTTTAAATGATAGGTTTCTCGGTCAAATACGCTTCAATCTTTAAAGAAAGCTGTATTCAACTAAAATAAAGACCTCATTTCGGAAGGAAACTAAACTCACATCTTATATCTGAGAAGTTTATTTTTCATGGACAGCGTCTCATTAATTTCGGCCATTGAAAAAAAGCTGAACGGACACACAAATTTACCTGCATATCACCCCACGTTACTTCCAATCTTATTGTTCTTTTTTCTTTTCTTTTTTTTTTTCTTTTCTTGACTATCTCATAATAGTCTTGGATTGTTTATGATTCTGAAATGAAATTACTAATTTTAGATCGATAATAAATTTTTGATTTTGATATATGTGCCTATGTATGGGAATAGATAGATAGATAGATAGATAGATAGATAGATTATACTGTCGTAGATATTAAGATACTGACAAAGAGACCCAGACATACGAAGGTACCTGTGGTATAATGATTACCGTCGCCGGAAATGGGCACGGTGACATGAGTTCAAACCCTGGATGAGGTTGACTGTATGTCACATACCATTAATACCCTTGGGAAAGGTATGACTCCTATTCTTCTTCCTCCAGCTATGAGTAAATAGTAGGGCAGACTGTGTTTTTCAGTTTTGGTTAGGCAACCAGTCTACTAGAAGGAAAACTCTTAATTGAAACCAGTTAAACTCCACTTTAAAAAAAAAACTGACCCAACGTCACATCCAGTTCGTGCAGAGGGGCTTAGTAGATAAAGACATATACTATACATAGATTGATATGAATAGAGAGATAGATTATACTGTAGCAGATATAAACATAGCGATAGAGAGATAGAGGGACACATACATACATTGATTGATTGATATGAACAAACAGATAGATAGATAGATAGATAGATAGATAGATAGATAGAATTATCTCTGTTGAATATTTTTGTTCAAGGCAAAAGACTACAAGCAAAAATTCGAATCAGTTAACTCTGAAATCTACGAGCCACACTTCCAAATGATTCCATCAATATAGAGTGTTTCCATAACTGTGAAGTGGAAAAAGAAGACATTTTCACTTGAGGAATTAAATTCCAATTGAGGCAGAAAATATGTCACGCTTATTTACGCACAAGATTCTCAATATGGTAACGTGACTTGAGAACATAAACACAAAAGAATCGGAAATAGAAAAGCAGAAATTAACGACGTTGATAACAAACTCTTGGCGCTCATTTTTTAAAATCTTTTTTTTTTTTTTCTGTTTGGAAAGCAAAGCAGCGAATGGTGTTTGACAGACCTTGGATTTCATCACATTCTATGCCAAATCCCCTGGAGGTAACTTAGCTAAACAATCAACAGAAGCGAAAAATAACAACCAGGGTTGTTTGTTTTTTTTACTTGCTTTTGTTCTCCGTTGTTTTTTCTTTCTTTCTTTCTTTCTTTCTTTTCTTTTCTTTCTTTCTTTCTTTTTTCTTTTTTTTTTTTGGCTTTGACGATAGGTAGATCAATTTTTAAGTCATGATGTTCAAAAATATTTATTAGGATGAATTTAGTCTGGCATAAGGACTAAGCTTAATGCCCAAGTATTGTGACGAGCTGGTTAAACAGAGTAAATTCCCCCCTACTTCCGATTCGAAGCACGATATTTGTCAATCTATCTCAGTTCACAGGATTCGGCGAGCTGAATTCAATTCGTGGACGAGGAGATCTGCTTTTAACTATCAAAATAATGCCCATGGGAACGCCATGAATCCCTTTCTTCTACTCACAAACTGTTGGTAAATAGTAAAGCTGACTGAGCTCTTTAGAAAGCCCGTCTAGAATTTAATGGCATTTCAAATCGTCGGGGGCTATTTTACGCAAAGAATTTAGGAAATTACATACATAGTACATAAATGTTTACATTTTTTTTTTTTTGGTTGGTTGGTTGTTTGGTTGGTTGTTTGGGTTTTATGGCGTATCAACCTTTGTAGGTTATTTAACGCCAAGTTCTGTCTATATGTATATACATTCAACCAAAGATTTCTGAACGAATACTTAGTAGGTAAAATTTTTTATAAGCAGGATTTCATTTGTTTGCACATGATTAATCAGTTTTAATTCGTCATATTTTTTTGTACAATCCTGTCTCTGGCAAGAAGGACAGAACGTCATCTATTTTGACGTTTTCGAACAATTCGGTTAAGCTAGTAATCACTTTGAAAAATCGCTATCTGATGACAGCGAAAGCTCTGCATTCTATAAGAATGTGTTTAACCGTACAAATTGTCTGACACGTTAAACACTGTGGATGTGGTTCCTGTTTCAGAATGAAAGCGTAAGTAAGCCTTGTATGACCAATGCGCAATCGGGATATGACGACTTGTTCTCTTCTCAATGCTCTAAAAGCTGGTCTCCATTCTCCCAAGGTGGACTGAATTTGGAAGAGTTCATTTTGGATGTTCATGTCCCATTGTTGCTGCCATTTTTTATGAAGGAATTTACTGATTATCGGTTTCAAATCGGTATACGGGATGGAGATAACTTTAGGGCTTAGATCTAAGGTCGATTTGGCTGCCGAGTCTGCTCTTTCGTTTCCTGTTACTCCGATGTGGCTGGGAATCCAACACAAAATTATTTTTTTATGACTAGACATTGAATCTAGTCTACTGAGCAGTTTAACAATTAATGGGTTCTCCAGCTTTTTATTTTCCAGTGATGTTAATACAGAGAGCGAGTCAGAGAATATGATAAATTTGTTATGTTTGTCCCTAGAAATGATGTTGAGAGCAAGGTCAATAGCACATTTTTTTTTTCTGTGGTTATTTTTAAAGATTTTTTGTTTCTTTATTTGTTTTTTTTTTACAAGGTCCTATCGAATACAAATATTTTGAAAAGAATTTATTTGACCCTTAAAAGAGATCATTATAAGTACTACAACCTGGGTCAGATGGAACTTGGGAGTTTTAACAATAAAGGGGTACACCACATTCACCTAGATCTCCGAAATTGGATTCTCATCATCTGCAAGTAATACTGTCAATATATTCTAACCCCCGTTGATAGAGTGGTGTTCAAATTCTAAAAGACTCTTTTTCTTTCACTGTCACGCTCATACCCTGGGAATAGGCATGAACCCACTCTTCTCCTCACCAACTATGGATAAATAGTAGTAGAAACTAAATAAACTTTAACCTTGGTACGGCAACCAGTGTAAAAGAAGGGAATTTCTGTTCGTGTATTCCGCTTAAAAATTGACCTTCTGTCGCAAACTCCTAATGGCAGAAATTTTGGCTAAATACAGGCTTAGTTAGAAATACCTCAAATATTTTAAACTCTAACCAGAGTGATGCAAGTTAAGATCGGCAAATGGAAATGATAGCTTCCACTAGCTAATCTATTACCAAGTTTTTCAGATACAATCAGCTTTTGGACCAGTGTACAATATGTGTTTGCAGTTGAAACATTTTTAAAAAGGTAAATCTGTAATTTGTACCCTCAGAGGTTTCCTTTCACATTTCATGTTACGTTGGAATGATGCTGTTCCGGATAGAACATCGATACTGCTAGGGGTTTAAAATTTGAAAATCACTGGTTCATCGATTAAAAGAAAGCTATCTGAAAAAATTAAAGGATGCTATCGCCCAAAAAATGGCAGAAATGCTCCCTGACATGACTTTGGGGCTTTTTGTCGATATTTAAAAACATTTCAGCTCCAAACCATGATTGTAGTAGATTATATGTGAAAAACAAAATGGTAAGACATTAGTTACTTAGAGCTACCATTGCCACTTGCCTAAGTTTTCTCGCACCACATGGGTGACGATTTTGAAAGTGGGAAATATTTCCGTCATAATATACGCCAATATTCAAGAACTGAATTTGCTATGAATAATTAATGCTCTTTCGAATTATTTAGGCCTCGAACAGGCCTCGAAGAAGGAAAAAACAGCAATTCTAGCCAGCTTTTAAAAAATGATGCAATATCGCATCCAGCCTGAAGCTCGGCGAATATCTTTAGATGGGACGAGTCGATATTTGGGTATGGTAGGATATGTCCCCATAACAAAAAGAAACACCGGAGGAAGTCCAGAGGTCATATCAGCCGAAAGGTTGTGAATATAACAATAAAGATGAAGATAAAAGTCCGAAAACTCTCAAGGATAAAAATATTTAGTTTGGGTTCGTTGATTTCTTAGTTTTAATGGCATATCAACCTTCGTGGATTATTTCATGCCAAAATCCTCCTTGGAGAAGAACGTTGGTGGTACTATTTATCCTAAAGCTGGAGGGGATATGGAGGTTCATATCTTTCTCAAAAGTAAACGTAATAGCGCTAGAGGGTGAGGGGCTAACAACTCCTTTCGCTGAACATCAACTTGCTGCAAAATGCAGCAGCGTCTCTGATGTGGTGGGGCTGCAGCGGAGGGGATAGAGAATTTACTTTTCAGTCCATACTTTGCACATTCTGATCTGTATATCAGCAAGGCCTGGAATACACTGACTGTTTTCCCTTTGGTAAGACTCTCCATTTATGGGTCCCGAGAATAACTCGAAATTGCTTCCAAAACTAAGCTATATTACTTCGAGGGAGTGTGGAGTGACCAATCTGTTTCCATTATGCCCGAGTTCACTTCGAGCCGAAGATCTATACGTTAGGATCCTTAGAGTCAAAAAACATATGTTTCAGATGATAAAGTGCTTTCATGTTTAAAATGATTGAGAAAATACATTTTTGCACGGTATATAATTATAGACTAAATAGAAAATAGCATAAAATAGCCCCATAGGAGTTGATATGATCTAAAACCAACTGACTATCATACATAATTCTTTCATTTCTAAATGTTGTTTAGTTTTATACTGACGACGATATTTTTTGCATGGAGGTGGGCTTACCCTCGGCAAAGAATACAGTCGTATTTTGAGATTCGAATAAAGAGTAAATGTTTCTTTATTTTTTGGACAATCTATCTATCTATGAATCTATCTATCTCAATTTCTTTCTGGCGGAGACCCTCCGGTGCGTTGTAGCTAACGTGCTGGACTGCGACATCGGACTAAGTGAATTTGAACTCCAGTCAGGCTATTTCACTCATATTCGAACTAATACCCTTGGGAAAGGTATGAAGCCCTTATTCCTCCAGCTATGAACTGAAGAGTACTACAAGTGTTCTTTTAAAAGAATGGTTTGGGCATTGGATAACCCAAGAAGGTTGATATGTCATTAAACAAAGAGATAATTTTCGTTCTTTCCTTTTTCTTTCTTTCCTTTTTCTTTATTTCCTTTTTCTTCAACGCGCCTCTCTCACATTCTTTTCGTTTCTCTCTCTCTCTCTCTCTCTCTCTCTCTCTCTGTATATACATATGTGTGTATGTCTGTGTGTAGATAGATAGATTTTATATAAAAGTTCTCAATGCTACTATAGCAGAACGATTTTAAATTCTTAAACAACCCAGTCGGCTGGGGTTGTAAAATACTTCGACTGCATCTCTATAGTGGGGTATGACCACCCCCGCTAATGAATGTCTTAGATATAACACTAAACATGATCTGATGGTGAGGTAGTGGAACTTTGGAGAATATAGAGTCACTTCAATGCTAGTACTCCCAGGTCGACTTTGAACTGGAGAGTTAGTACCTGTTAGAGTCGCGTCTAGGGTTCAAATAAAAATGTTTAATCATTTACTATACTCGAAACTATTCAACTGTGTGCTAATAGAATCATAAATATTATACCATGATACCATTTGTTTAGTGGACGGATAGTTTGTACCCCACTGGACTCTCAGCTTCCTATCAACTAAACACTGTTTAACCAGGTTCACTTTTATCTGGTTTCTGTTACTGGAATATATATTTTTTCAATCAGCCTTTTTGTATTCCCGTGTCTTTCTTTTTGTCAGAATCACAAAAATATAGCAACCAGTCTAAGACAAGGAAAAACTACGAATTAAAACCTGTTAAACTCCACTTAAAAATAACCTTTGTAATACTCTGCTCTTATGGAGTGATTGAGTAAGTATATATACCAAGGTTCATTAGCTCGTAAATGATATACAAAGAGATTCGTACAAGATTCGAACGTGGTTTCTCGAGCACAATTTTCGAAGACAATAACCGGTAATCCAAGTGGCTCCGACACTAAAAGAACTAAAAAGCTGTTGCACATATTCTAACTCTTTTGAAAACCAGTCACATGAAATATTATTAAGCTAAAATTTAATTTTAATTTTATTTTTCAGTAAGAATTTTACATGAAGTATGTTTCCTAATTTTATTCTTGTTTCCATTCCTCTCAAAAATTAAGATTTACGAGTAATCTTTTTGTTGTTCATCTCCTTATGAGAAAAAAAGAAACAAAATCTAATTTTCAGTTTTGAATATCTTATATATTTTGAAAAAAAAAAAAGATTCCATCGTCTAATTTTATGTACAACTTGGGCGAGTCAAAAGTCCTGCCATATTTTTCTAACATAAGGTTCGATTCGGCAGGTTCGGGTGCTTTTTGCAAAGGTTGTAAAAATGACGAACACCACTAGACTATGAGTTCACCTGATACTCTCCCAATGCTACTCACTGAATGTGCTTCAATGACTGGGAGCACACAGCCAGAATCCACGCTTATAGACCGACCTGACCTAGTCTGATTACCAAGGTCCTTGCCACCCAAGCGAATTTTTGTGAACCACGTCGTTTTCGTACTGTGATCAATTACACCTTCCCAGGCGTTATCCATATTAACCAACCCCTCCACTCAGGCAGGATATGACACAAGGTCAGTTTTTAAGCGGAGTTTATCAGGTCTGAATTCAGAGTTTTCCTTCTCCTAGACTAGTTGCCGCACCTAGGCTGAAGAACCCAGTCTGCCCTGCTATTTACCCATAGCTGAAGGGAGAATAATTGGATTCATACCTTTCCCAAGGGTATTAGTGCAATGTGAAATGCAATCAGTCTCGTCCAGGACTTAAACTCGTGTCGCCGTGTCCATTTCCGACGAAGATAGCCATTACACCACGGGCACCTCCACAGGCGTTATAGGACGTAAATGGGGAGTCCCTTTGGAGTAGTAGATAACGTCTTGGACTTCGATGTCCATGTTAACAATAGAAATGTACCAGTTAAATAAGCAACGAGTTTTAATAGGCTGGAAGAAACTCAACCAGATAAAACCGTTAGGGGAGTAGACGCTGTATAGAAAACAGGAAAAGAGAGGCCAATTGGGTACAAGACGCGACGGTGTAAAGACAGCAGTTGGACACCAGAAGAAAAGGGGGCAGTAAAGGATAGAACAAAAAAACGAAAAGAAGGTTTTTAACTGTTCTCGCTACGGCGATTAAGAAGGACCCCACTCCTTCCGTAAGAAAGCAGGATAATTAATTGAAAGTTTACGAGAAAACTGTGGGGGGTAGCAATTAATCAAGATTTAAGACCTTAACCCCTTGATCGTGCTGTAGTGGACGTTTTAGAAAACAAAACAAATCCACATATTGGTTCGCTTAAGACTTATTGAGGAGGAATGGAATAAAATGTCTGAAGAATTTATTTTGAAGGCATGCAAATCGTTTCGAAGGTGTGTTCATACAATCATTTTTTTAAAAAAGCGGCCATATTAGGTAAATTTATTGTTTTGTGTCTATTTTCTCATTTTGTTATTTATTTCTTTTAATTAAAATTAATCTTGTTTTATTATTATACTAGAATATTCTTAATTTTGCTTCCGCACACTGTCGCTGTACAAACATCAATACAAACATCAAAAATAACGAAACAATAAAATTCAGTTCGTTCATTTTTCGGTAAATCCCCTCCATTTTTAAAATGAAGTCATTAAAAAGATAATTAGTCAAAAGGTTAAAAGTTTGAAGCATCCAGGAAGAATCGAACTTCTTAAAAATGTTTGGTAGACTAATTTGTCAACTATTACATCACGTGAAACTTCTCTAAATAATTAAGAATGGTTTAGATTTGGCACTAGTTAGCATATAATGGTCACCAAGTAGGAATCCAACTTATTACTTACGAGTAACTGGTTTTGAAGTAGGTCCATAACTTCGAGACGATACCCTTATATATATATATATATATAGAGAGAGAGAGAGAGAGAGAAAGAAAGAAAGGGAAAGAGAGAGGGCGAAAGAAGAAGAAAAAAGACGAAGAAGAAGAAGAAGAAGGATTCCTGAAACCCAACTTTCCAGCACAACTACCACAATACTATCAATCACAGAGAATACTTACCGTGGCTTGAGCTGTTTCTGTCACGTGATATACGCGCTGCAAACTGGCAAGAGCAAAAATATAATTAACATTTTTGATTCGCCAAAGTATATATATATATATATATAATGCATATATATATATATGAGTGTGTGTGTATTAAATGAAACAAGAACAATCCCAATTTCAATCCCAATACAGCTTAGCGTATGTTTGAAACAAACATTTTGACAATTTAAACGTATGTCTTTCTTCACTTTTTTATACTTCATCCCCATTTTCTCTACCTCCTCCTCTTTGCCTCTCCCTTCCTTTCTCCCACTACCTACTCCCTCTTTCTCCTACAGTTCCTTTTCCTACTCGCCACTATATTTAAGACGTTTATAGAAAAACAATTGTTACAATAAACCAGTGCAAATTATTGTGCAAAAAGAGAGCTTCCTACAGCCTCAAAATTGGGATTTTCTTTACATAGAACGTTGATTCTTATTTGATTTTTGCCGACAACAAAATGTCTTTATTTGCAAAATTCGGAGGATCAAAGCCCTAAATATTTTAAGTATATTTTTCCTTATCGATTATAAAAATAAATATGATAGTTATAGGCGTTGGTTCCGTAATCTTTTAAGGATACAATCATCTGGATGTTGCAGGTTCAATCCTGACTGCAAGCAAGTAACAATAAAGCAATTCTTAGCACATGTACCCGGTTATGGTTAACGGAATCAGAACAGGCGACCCCGTGGATTCAATAAAGGACGTAGTTCGAAGTTCCGAGTAGGTTACCGAGTTCGACAAACACCTGAAGAAGGCCGGAGGACATATCGGCCGAAACGTTGTAGAAATAACAATAAAGATGAAGACAATAGTCTAAAAACCCTTAATGATAAAAAAAAAGTATTATCCCTTTTCCTTTTGTTTACATCTGCGCTCGAAGTATTCTTCTAAAATGAAACATCAACATCAACAGTTTATCATTTTTTATTTTGTTGGTTTCTATACACATAAATATATTAAAGTTTATACATCTTATCGTGTTACACAATCGCACAGATATCGGAAAATATTTTTAACGCACAAAACTATATTGTCCCGTTAAAGCAAAAGATTCAGCTATTTTTAATGTATGAAATTTTATTTTATAATCATTTTATTTATTCAGTTTATTTATTCATTTATTTTCTTTTATTTACTTATTTTTATGCAAATATGGAAATCAGACCTGACCGATAAAATGAAACACAGTTTCTTCGAGGCAGCGGTCGTGTCGATACTGCTATATGTATGCACTACTTGGACGCTAACAAAACGGCTGGAGAAGAAGCTAGACGGCAATTACACAACAATGTTGCGAACAATATTGAACAAGTCCCGGCAGCAACACCTCACAAGTCTCCAACAATACGGCCACCTGCCTCCCATCACGAAAACTATCCAAGCTAGACTAAACAGACATGCAGGACACTGCTGGAGAAGCAAGGACGAGCTCATAAGTGATGTACTCCTATGGACCCCCGCATATGGCCAAGCAAAAGCAGGACGACCATACATACAGCAGCTATGTGAGAATACGGGATGTAGCCCTGAAGACCAGCCAGAGGCGATGAACGACAGGGAGGAGTGACAAAAAAGGGTCAGGGATATCCGTTCTAGTGTTACGACATGATGATAATGATGAACGAATTTACGTTTTCTTACCAAAAAAGAGACTTAACAAACTTTGTTTTCAACAAAATCTTTCACTCGAGTAATTTTTTAAAAAATTTGTTAAATTTGTAGAACTGTGTTTATTATTTTTACACATCTCCCCAGCAAGTCTGGGAGAAATCCCCTTCGCATATTGGCAAACGTGCAGGGTGTAAAGTACTAATGTTAATGAATGAAAAGACAATATTAACAATAGTGCTACTATAAATAATGAAATTTATTTCTTCGTTGGGAGCTGAAATGTAGAAGGGTATACAGCGATTCGTGTATCATGTCACGACTGTAAAGGCCAGTTTCTGGGAGCAGCATGGATAAAGATCTTTATCCAACTTGAAATTGTAACATGACACAGTTGTTTGAAGACCAAACGTACACGGCGCCGCTGAGAAAACAGTACGTATCACTCCGGGTTGGCGCGAGTAACTGATCTGTGTTGTCTGAAAAATTGTGTGTTTATAAAAGCATCAAGGAGGATCCCGCGGGCACCCGTTGGCTTTCGAAAATTCTTTGGGCGCGTATTTTAGAGACCTCTTATTGACCCTAAAAAACATTTTCAATTGTTAATCTTTTTTAACATCTGTGTGGGCGTTTGTTGGAGATCTTTGCGCCAATTATAATCCGTTTTTTCCAGAAAATTCTTTTGACAAGGAAATTGCATCATTTCCTATACAGGGCTTCAACATGTCAGTACACGAGTATTTATTCAGTATATTTATTCATTTATTTTCTTTTATTTATTTATTTTTATGCAAATATGGAAATCAGACCTGACCGATAAAATGAAACACAGTTTCTTCGAGGCAGCGGTCGTGTCGATACTGCTATATGTATGCACTACTTTGACGCTAACAAAACGGCTGGAGAAGAAGCTTTCATTTTTTTTTTTTTTTTTTTTTTTTTTGGACCTACACCTTTGGAATGGATATAAACCAACTTACCCCTACAGCTATGGGTTAAATATTATCACTGCTGGCTTTGGCATTAAATAAACTACAAAGTTTTATATGCCATTAAACAAAGAAACCAAACTAAACCCCATACACGTCTCTCTCACTCTCCTTCTTCATACGCTCTTAGATCTTCAAACACTTCGCTAGAGCAACTGATTCCGCATTCATATTTATATCTAAAAGTCTGACACACACGAACCATGGTAAATAGTTACAAACAATATAATGTATATTTATGCGTGCAAATCGACGAAACTGATAAGATCTTTATGCTATTAAAAGCAAATCAGATGATAGAATAAAATATTTTCGGCCAATCAAAATAAAAAAATTAGATTTCACACGATCGCCCCCTGGAGCCTACTTTGAAACTGAAATCACGCTAACATATGTAAATATAACAATAATCAGATTAAACATGTTATAGGATATAAAATATATATTCATATGTATAAACAGAAAATCTAGAAGACATCTTATGTATATAACAACAAACGAAAATATTTAAATATTTTCGGCCAGTTAAAATGAAGGAATAATATTTCAAACGAGCGTCGCCTGGAGTCTTCCTCGACACAGTAAATAATTCTTTCATAGATGAAATTAGAATGATTAAATTATTATATACGTGGAAATGCCAGTTTAATTAGAAAAATCACTAAGGATGAAAAATCAATATATTCATATATATCTATATATATATATATATATATATATATATATGTATATTTATATTTATATATGTA
>OY757933.1:50053419-50100919 GCA_963585895.1 Sepioteuthis lessoniana
TCCACTGATTCCTTGTAGTGTAGTGTCTTTGTCTGTCCTCCCATCAACTCCTATACAAAGAAGATTCTCCACATTTTCATTATGCTTTTCATAGGCATTTGTTTTCACTTTAGCCTTTGCTCTATTTTACATTTATCCATATAGATATTCTTTATATCTATATTAGGGATAAAAAGGCCAATAACCCTCAAATCCAAGAGCAAGGCATGGGCAAGGCTGTCTCCAAGATTAGAAAATATATCACACCTAACTAACTCAAGAGCATACCTTGGAATTTTTGTGAGGTTATAAGGCACTTGGAGAGGACTGTCTAGCTGTTTATAATCCCCTGTTTCATCACTTGGAGAAGATGAGTAAAAATGGGAAGAATCACCCTGAACATAAAATGTTGAAGCTATTGGAGGGGATATCTTCATACTTTTTGTTGGCTTTTTTGTCAGAGGACAAGTGCAGATGATGTGTTTAGTCTGGCAATTATCTTTGCTGCCTTTGACATTAATATTATCACAACTTAAAATTGGCAGGTGGCACGAACATGATGATATATCAAAAAATGTATCCAACTTTTCCTTCCAGAATTTTGTTTGGGCAGCAGGTTGATGTTTCCTACTTATTTGCTTTGCCTTCTGAAAGCATGGAATTTTCACCTTGTTGACAACACTAATTTCCTTTAACAAAGGCAAGCGAAGGTTTACAGCCTTCCAAATATCTATCACGTCCTTTGCTATTAATTTAGAAATACCTAAACAAGAAAGGTAGGGGTAAGTGTTCATTAAAAAATAGCTGTATTGGATTATTTGTCGACAAGTTATGGTTCAGTTTTATGCAATGGTGATGGTAAACCTGAAAATTTAATTGCACCTTTACTTCGAGTGGAAACTCCAGTGTTTTTTCCTGCCATTTTTTAATCAAAATATCTGTAAAAAGAATATATATATATATTGTCTGAAAATACACGAAGATGTTTTAAAAAAATTGTAAATAAACTTCGAAATTCATTAAAAAAAAGTAATAATGTTTACTTACCAAAAAACAGTATTGTACTGTTTAGTTCCAAAATTAACTCGTAAACCGACTTTTCACTTAAAAAAACACTAAATTTTAAAATATGAATAAATTACAATAATTATAAAATGTTTAAATATTTTAATAGTATGTCTACTTTGCGAAATATATATATTTGCGTTAATTATAAGGGTAAAAAAGATCCAGTAAATAAAACGAGGTTTAGTAAGTCGTTATTTGTATTATAAACTATATATTTTAATGTATTTTATTTTTGTTTTT
The DNA here is from genome assembly GCA_963585895.1 of Sepioteuthis lessoniana. Lineage (NCBI taxonomy): Eukaryota > Metazoa > Mollusca > Cephalopoda > Myopsida > Loliginidae > Sepioteuthis > Sepioteuthis lessoniana. The sequence continues at coordinate 50,054,707 of OY757933.1, forward strand.
GGTCATTTAATTAAACATATGAAAATGGATAATAAACTTAAAAATATCAATTATTTAATAAATTTTATTATTTAATTTTCCTTTATTCTCAGTTTTAATTTTATGGATACAGGTTTCCAGCGTCACCGATATCACGACTAAAATCCCAAAATATTATGTCTTTAAATGCGATTTCGCAAAAAAATACAAAATTTTGGAAAAAAATATTTCGTGGGGTAATTTCTGATGTTATTTTGCAACTTTCACCGCGTTATTCTTTTTACAGTTCCAAAATCGACCTACCCTAATATACATATATATATATATTTCTTTATCTGACTGATGATTATTGTTTGTAAAACCTAAGGTCGCAGACAAAATACCATGGCATTAAATACATAAATATAATATATATATATATATATATATATATATATATATGTTATGAAGTGGCTGGAGCCCACCACACGATGGATTGGTCTTAGGACTATTTCGATCAGTGCTCGCTCTATCTTTTGTTTGCAAACAAATACGACTAAACTTATTTACAAATGTCTGCGTACCAAACTCTGTACCATATTCTCTCTGGAATCAAGGATCTATTATTTTACATGTGTGTCGACCTTACTTACTTATTTCCCGATTCATCATCTGGTGACGAAGATCGGAATGTTAACCACGACCAAAATCTGCCTACAGAGGTCTTGGATGTTAGAAAATTTTCAGCAAAAATCCAACATTCGGGACAACTCAAACAAGTAGTAATTCCAAGGCTGCATAACTGATTGACCATGTTAAAAGCAAGAATTAAAATTTTTCAGTAATACTTGTTAGAATAAAAAAAACAGTCGGAAACTAGTGGGTCAGTTGGGTTTAGTCTCTTTAAAGAAATGAGGAAGATTTTAAAGAAGCAATGATGGAATTCATGAAAATCCAAACTGAATGTTTAAAAGAGCGATGACGATTGGAACAAGATGGCTATGAAAAACAAAACGAACGGTTTGAAAAAAAATGTTCAAACAATAAGTGTTGAAAAAAGGGCAAGGCAATGCAAATTCTTTTTCACAGAACTCGGAAATACATTCAATCAGCGTGTTTATCTACAGTTCTGAGGAAGAGGTAACTTTTGTGACATATTTCTGCCGTTATGAAGATGGTTTTCAAAATGATTGTACTACATGGTCGGAAGAAAAGAAATTCGGTCAAAGCGAACGCGAAAAATATGCTAACTACATACTTCCGAGAAATCCTGGGGAGATATCGTTTAAGGAGACTGTCTTAATTCTGAAAAAAAATTGCGGGGAGATAAGCTCTCAATTTAACACAAGATGGCAGTGTTTAAAACTGACAAAAAAGAGGGAAGGATTATTCTACTTTTGCTATGATTGTCAACATTTGTAGCTGTAATTATTCCTTGCATGTATCCTTTTATAAATTCTGATTCGTTGTGTCTGTAGCTTTTATTCATTAAGTTAATCATGTTTTGGTTTTCTATTCCAGTAGCAAATTTTTGGCATAATGATAATAAAAGGATTAAATATATATATATATAAAGAGAGACAGACTGAAAGAGATAAAGTGGCCCTTAAGACACTTTGATTTAACTTTTTTTAAATAAATTGAAATATAAGATTGAAATCAAATATTATTTGTTGGTTCAAAAAGATGTTTTTGAGTTATTAATAGAAATTACATTCGGCATAACGGTTAGTGTTTGTCAACGATTCAGGAGATCAATCCCAAGTCGAGTCATACCAAAGACTCAAAAAAATTATACTTGATGCCTCCTTGCTTAACACTCAGTACTATAAGGCATAAATCAAGGGTAAGAGTGTGAAAGGTCCAAGTTAAAAGAACTTACCCCCGACATGTTTAAATGTTGTGTTTTTGTACAAGGACTGACAACGCTGCAAGATAACGAAATTAGAACTAGAATTTTGTCGAAATTAGAATAAATTCCTAAAAATCAGTCTGCAAATAGTCGCAGAAGAATGCAATCATCGACAGGTCACGGTGAAGATTGAAGAACGTGACATGTCAGAAATAAATGCAGTTAAACAAAAACAACAAAAAGAAAAACTTGCCCGTAAAATAAAATCTTGTTATAGCTGTGGACAGATTCATTATTACAAGGAATATCCATTTAGAAGGAAAGAATACTTTAACAGTGACCAGAAAGTACCTTTTGAAACCGAAGTCTCCATTAGCGTAGAATTAGACCGCTTAGAACAAATAGATCTATTGAACAGAATGGATTATAGTGAGTAGGTAAGTCCTATATTTTACGTGAAAAAGAAAAATAATACATTAAGGATTTTTTCATAGGATTGAACAATTGTTTGGAAACGTACAATTACTCTTTAACTAGACATATTTGCGAAATTCAGTATTAGCAAAGTATTTTCAAAACTGGATTTTTCAGAAACATACCTCCAAATTCCTGTCGATAAAGAATGTGCGAAGTATTTAACTATAAAAACGCAGAAGGTCTGTATAGATTCAACAGATTGGCATTTGAAATAAAGACTTTTTCAGGCAAATCATGCATACGTTATTAATGACGTTGATTTCGCTATAGCCTACCGAAATCTTAATCAAGAGTGAAAATCGGGAACAACATGCTGAACATGTCAAAGAAGTTTTTAAAAGATAAAGTTATATGGGTTGAAACAGAGTTTGGATAAATATGATTTTTTTTAATCTAAACTTAAGTATTTCGGATAGCTTATCGATACAAAAAGCAGAAAACCAGACCCATCGTGGTCGAGTGCACTAAAGAATAAGCCTGCCCCAAAAATGTGTTAACTTTACAAGCATTCCTAAGACTAGCAAACTACTACAGGAATGATATTTACCTAACCCCTCCGCTCGGGCAGGATATGACACATAGTCGATTTTTTAAGCGGAGTTTAACAGGTTTGAATTCAGAGTTTTCCTTCTCCTAGACTAGTTGCTTCACCAAGGCTGAAGAACCTAGTCTGCCCTACTATTTACCCATAGCTGGAGGGAGAATAATTGGATTCATACCTTTCCCAAGGGTAGTAGTGCTATGTGAAATGCAATCAGTCTCGTCCAGGATTTGAACTCGTATCGCCATGTCCATTTCCTACGACGATAACCATTACTCCACGGGCACCTCCTAAACTACTACAGTAATCTTATTCCAAAGATACACCATTAAGAGCTCCTCTACACAAATTATTAAAACGGATTCGAAATGGAACTGGAGATAAAAAAAATATCAACCTCAGACTTAAGTCTGACGCATTACGATCCAAAGAAGGATAGTATTGTTGCAAATGACGTAAGCAATTTGGATTTAGGGACTATAATATTGCGATTGTGCATGCATCAAGAACCCTATTACCAGGTGAAAAAGGTTACAGACAAATCGAAAAAGAGGCTTTAGGGATAATTTTTGCGATAAAAAAAAGTTCCATAGATACATTCATGGAAGACGCTTTACGCTCCAAACGGACCACAAACCGTTAATGTCAATTTTTGGTTTAAAAAAAGAGAACCCTACACATACTGCAAATAGACATAAGAGATGGAGAACAATAATGTTGAATTATTTTTTTAGATAGAGTTCTTCCCGCCAAAGTGTTTATTTTATGCAGATGGATTATCCAGGTTAATCGACAAACCATTTGAGGAAACTGTGAGAGCAACCCTAAGATTAGAAATAGATATAAAGATTATGCTTTGCAACACCATAAAGGAAACGTAAACCATAGAAAATTTACAGAAGAATATTTTATGTATAAGGAAAAGCATATTTTAGTCAAATATTTCTTTTAAATTGGTTCTACCTCAGTTTGTCATGACAAACCTGAGTTGAAAAGACAATTCATCCAGCGAAAACACCCTATCTGGCAAAATAAATGTTCCGGGTGCAACGGTCAGTAAAGAAGGTCATGCTGACCTTCTGGAACATGAAAGAACCTTACAAAAGTACTTCGAATTGGCAACTCATGAAGCTGAATTCAACCTTTTTATTCATACATTAACTAATATTAAAGTATTGAATTCGCAATCAAACCACGGATTTTGCTTTCAGTGTCGTAGACGACTCGCGCCTCAAGTCACAGACAGATTTATGGATATAGATAGGTAAGAAGGTGAAGATTTTGTCTTCTTCTTCGTCAGTTATTCACTGGCTTGTTGAATGCTCCCATTTTTACTTGCTTTATCAACGCCATCTTGAATCTTTGACTCTCAAAATGGCTTCCGAGCCGAAGTGAATTCATGACTTGTTTGATTAAATATTCCCATTCTGTCGACTGGCGCACACCGCGGGGAAGCCATGTTCATTCTTCACCCACTTAGACCATCAAATCTTACAGCTGTATTCTGTTATAAGAGATGTATGCAGGAGACGTCGTTATCTATAGAATGTTTCGAGTAATCAGAATGAAATCAAGTGGCGAAATGCAAATGGAGAAATATAAACACATTATTCGCACAAAGTGTAGATAAGGATTTAACATAATTATTAAATAAATAGCCCACCCTCTTTTGTTACGCTTTTACCTCCCACTCAAATTGGAAGAAACAGTCAAGCGAAACGATGAAAGGGATTTACTAAAAACAAGATTGAATACAAAAAAGAAACGAACTAGATAAAAACAGAAAGAATTAAACAATCAACATTTATCACCCTAAACAGGATTGAAAATTAAGTGGCCTCACCAAAACAGACAAACTATCAACTGTCAATTGTCCTTATATTAGGTTGAAGCAAACGTTTCCAGCATTTTTTACTATTTTTTGTTCATATGGATTCGTAGCAGCAATACTTGGTGTGATGAAAAAGTATAGAAGCTGAAACGGTTTTTCCTCATGTAAATCTCTATATAAACGATCAAATACCTACAACAAATTTATTCGTCTATCAACCTAACTTAATCTGCTCATAAGTATGTATGTATGTGTATATTTACTCGCCCCTCAGCACAAACAGGATGCAACACAAGGTCAATATTTAAAGCGGAGTTATACAAGTGTAATTCAAAGTTTTCCTTCTTCCAGACTGGTTGCTATTCCAAGATTAAAGAGCCTAGTATGCCCTACTATTTACCCATAACTGGAGGTGGAATAGTTTTATTCATACCTTTCCCAAGGGTATTAGTGCTACGTGACCAGCAAACAGTCACGTTTAGGGTTTGAACTCGTTTCGCCGATATATATATATATATATATATATATATATATATATATATATACCCAGCGGTTAGAGTGTTCGCCAATGGCCCAGGAGACCTGGGTTCAATCCCAGGTCGAGTCATACCAAAGACTTTAAAAATGGAACTTGATACCACCTTGCTTAACACTCAGCATTATAAGGTACGGTTCAAGGGTAAAGTGGGGCAATCCAGGGAATGGAGTAGCGCCCTCCCCTACACCTTGGTGTAGTAGCTATCGAAAAGGGAGCCTTCGGGTCACTCTCGACTATGGTCGCTAACTTTACTTTACTTACATCAAAAGAAAAAAGCTTCGTAGAAATAATCAAGCCGACACCAAATAAGATAGAAACCACACACACACACAGAGAAACAAATACAGAGAAAAATGAGGAAAAAACAAAAGGAAGCTGTTTGTTTAATTCAAAACCACTTTAACAAAAGAAAACGACTAATAAACTCTATAACATATCAACTACACACACACACACACACACACAATGAACCAGAGTAAAACAACGAAAGACTTTATTGCATACAAAATCTCAAAGACTAATGAAATAAAAATGTCCCTACAAGAGAGAACAGGAGATACACTCTGCAAAAGAGAAAGAGAGGAGAGAGAAGAGAAAGAAAGAACAAAAAAAAAAAATAACACAAAACAGTGACCTCTATATAAACCGATACAAAACCTGAAAAAACATCAAATGTTCTCTGACGAAAGCAACAAGCAGGAAACATATCTGTATGAAAGAACGAAATAAATAATTCTTAAAAAGATATAAATCTCTTAGTTGACCAATTCATTTTGAAATATATATATATATATATATATATATATATATATATATATATATATATCAGAGAATACCACTACTTTATTATTTTTAAGAATATCCATCTTCCTATATTTTTTTAAACAGCTTTGATCTCAAATTCTATAGTTTTGGCCAAGAGTAGTACATCCCAACTAATTATTTAAAAGAAGGTTTCTTTTCTTCTAAAAGGAAGATAACAAGGTTTTATTATTTTTAGAAGAATATTACAAAATAAAAATGGATATTATTAATTATTAAGCATTTATAAACACTTGAGCAATGAAACTCAACAACAAAAAATGAAAAGACGATGACTCAGTAACCAAAAATATAATAGCAAAAATAAATATATAAGTTGAAAACATCCTCTAAGGGAGGGAAGAATAATTCCATATTTTTTCCAGAAAAAAAAAATACTCTCTTGGCCAAAAAATAAAGTTCTTATTTCCTATAAATAAAATAATTCTTTGAAATCATTTAATGTTATTTGCGTCTGCTATTTTTGAATCAAGAATCAGTTTTTTCAGTAGACATTCTGTCTAATCTCTTTAACTTTAGAAGCATTTTCTTTGAATTTTCCTGACTTGTATTTTCTACTCCAAAGTTATCGTCTCCGTCATCGTCGTCGCCATCATCAGTTGCGTTGTCGCTGTTGTCCGATTGTTACAAGATTTGACGAGAAGGCGACTTGTGCATCTTTTTCTTTGTCACAACGGCCGGGTGGTGTCTTAGTTGTTCTTAAACTTAATAAGAGACATGCAAATAAATACAGGATGATGGGAAGGACGGACGACAATATAGATGAACAGGGCAAAAAGAAAAGTCGCTATTACCATAAGAAAAGATGGCGGCCTTTCCTCCATGACAAATGTGCCGATTTTCAAGTAGCTCTCGTGAGAGAAACTTTCTAAATCGAGTCGTTAATTCATACATATGTCATTCATATATATATATAGTAAAGTAAAGTTTGCGACTTTTGTGGAGGGTGACGCGAAAGCTCTTTTCAATAGCAACAACACCGAGGTAAATGAGAAGCCGCTACTCCATTCCTTGGATTGCTCCACTTTACCCTTGATCCTTATCTTTTAATGTTGAGTGTTAAGCAAGTCGTTATCAAGTACCATTTTTTGACTCTTTGGTATGACTTGACCTGGGATTAAACCCCGATCTGCCTGACGATTGGCTAACACTCTATTCATTTGGCTAATATATATATATTTTTTTATTCTAAGAACTTTTTCAGGCTGAAAAATGTTCTTAGAATAAAAGAAGGAAATATCCCACCTACTAAACCTGTGTTAAATGTTCGATTTATCCAACCTTCCGTATATTTTCTATCATATATACATATATAAATGTAATCTTAGCTTTATGCGACCACTGTATTTTTTTCTCATAACAACTCTTTTTTCCGGTCATTCAGCAATAAGAACTGAGGAATGAATAAATATGAAATGCTTCAACAGGTGTATGGAGATAACAGCATGGTGAGCCCACACATTTTTAAGTGGCACAAGAGGTTCAAAGAAAGGCACGAAGAGGTAAAAGATGACACCAGGAGCGGGAGGTCTTCAGCAAGCAGTTTGTGTTCAACGTCGTGTTGGTAAGGTTGATGGTTGTGGCGGTCGTCAGTTGACTGTTCAAATGATCGCAAGTCAGCTGGACCTGAAAAAGGACAGTGTGTAGATTATCACCGAATATTTGGACATGACTGAAAAGTGTACTGAAAATCCGGCAGTTTCTGGCTGAGAGGAACATCGTCGTGTTGAAAAACCTTTCGATTCACTTGTGACGGTTTCTTCCAACCAAGACTCATTTTGAAAACGTGAAGGCCACCAAGACAGTGGCACCGACAAAGATTTCTTTCAGCAGTGCTTAGAAGCATGGCAGAGAAGGACTGGAAAGTGCATTGGATTCGTGTGCAGTTACTTTGTATTATGATAATTTTTGGGATCACCAATCTTGTTACTTTTCAGACACATGTAGTATATATTGTTTTGATATAATGCTGGCACGTTACACTTAAATAGTCACTCCATAAGAATGGCACAATATTCTCTAGATGGAAATTAGATGATTAATTATTAACTTATGGAGGAATTCGAAATGTTTAATAATAACAGATACTGCCATATTACATGTACAAGCCCAAGAATATACGAGAGTGTGTTTTTCTTTTCTTTTTTTTTTCGGCGGAGGGATAATGATTAGAAGCCCCCCAAAATATGCAGAAAAATATTAGTTGCCAACAAAATTCTGCCGGTTGGTTGGTTGGTTGGTTGGTTGGTTTTTCGGCTAGCCCATCTTTATTGGGTCTTTTGATGACGAAGATTTCGCTTTGTAAACAATAATATCGTTTCACTTTATTAATGTTGGTTGGTTGGTTGGTTGGTTTTATGGCATATCAACATTTGTAGTTTATTTAAAGCTAAATCCATTTTTATACAAATAATCAGTTCTATTTCAAACAATTCAGTTTAGCATAAGTACACAGTTCAATTGTCAAAAGCATTTCTATTTCAAGCCATTCATTTTAGTCAAACAGTTCTTTTTTAAACCATTCAGTTGAGTATAAGTATAGTTTTTGTCCACACATTTTTAAATGTCAAAACAGTTTTATTTCAAATAATTCCAATTAGCGTAACAACAGTTTAAACGTTAAAAACTGTTCTATTTCAAGTAATTTCAGTTTAGCATAAGTACTCATTTTAGTTGTATTTGACCTGCCGATAGGATCCTATCAGGTGTTACCACTCTGGGCCAGAGTGGACCTGGGAGCGATGGTAATGAAGCGGTGCTCCGCATTTCCCAAAGCTCAATCTTTACTGGAACCTTACCGTCAGATTATTTTGCGTCATATCCAGGTCACTCGTTGGAGTGGAGTCTCACCCCTCGGCAGAGGTGAAGTCGGTGTATTCTACGGCACAATCCAACAAGGCACCACAGAGTTAAGACAGTTTCATTTCAGATAATTCAGTTTAGCATAAGTACGCAGTTCAGATGCCAAAAGAGTTCCATTTCGACCAATTCAGTTTATCATAAGTACGCAGTTTAAATATCAACGCAGTTCTATTTTAAACAATTCAGTTTAGCCTAAATATGCAGTTTAGATGCAAAAACAAAAAAACTCTTGAAACCATGGTTTAGTGTTATTTGACGTATTGATAGGATCCTATCAAGTGCTACCACTCCGGTCCAGAGTGGGCCTGGGAGCAATGGCAATGAAGAGGTGCTCCGCATTCCTCAAAGTTCCAGCATTACTGGCACCTCACCGTCAGATTGTTTTAGCGTCACATCCAGGTCACTCGTTGATGGTGATCCTACCCCGCTTAGAGGTGCAGTCGATGTATTCTACAGTCCCAGCGGACTGGGCTGAGATGGTGTAGCGTCATATCAAAGTCACTCGTTATAGAATTGGAGCTTACCCCTCTGCAGAGAAGCAATCAGTGTATTCTACAATCCCAGCCGACTTGGCAAATGTTATGAATGATAACTTATAAAGAAATCAGTTTCAAATAAGTAGTAAGTAAAGTTAGCGAACACTCTACTCATTAGGCCAATGACCCGGAAGCTCAAATAACGATTAATAATACATAATATTTGTACACCGTTATTAGGTTTTTTGTTTTTGTTAATTTAAACATTTCTTGGTAATATAAACAAAGTATGGTCTTCTTAACAGCAATGAAAACAGTTGCATCACTGAAGACCTCCTTGATGCATCTAAGATGTATGATTGAAAAGTATGGTCTTTTTAACAGGATTTCGTTATGCGTATGTATCTCAAAGACGCAGAAAATTGTATGCATTTAATTTTCAAGGATAAGTTCCGTTATGTACACATACCACTTGTCAGTAGAACCAAATTTTAGTCTCTTACACAGTTCCTAGGGAATCATCTTTGCAATCAAGTCATGCCTAATTACTTTTGCATCAGTTTGAAGAATTCAATTATGATTATTATCATCATTATCTCCCGTGGTGTAATGGTTATCGTCGCAGGATATGGACACGGCGACACGAGTTCAAATCCTGGACCTGACTTCACATCGCACTAATACCCTTGGGAAAGGTATGAATTCAATTATTCTCCCTCTAGCTATGGGTAAATAGTAGGGCAGACTAGGTTCTTCAGCCTTGATGATGCAACTAGTCTAGGAGAAGGAAAACTCTGAATTCAAACCTGTTAAACTCTGCTTAAAAATTGACCTTGAGTCATATCATGCCCGAGCGGAGAGGTTGGTAAATATGATTATCATTATCTCCTGGTGAGATTTTTTACATCAGGCTCAGCTGATGATATTTCACTGAAGTTTGAGTGAGAGCAAATCTCCTCAAGTCTCCAGCACTCTTATCAGTATTCTGGCCTATCCCAATAAAACAGTAATTGGATGGTGTCCAATTGGATGTTATTCCCAAGTCCTCGACTCCTTTTAATAATTCGTTGGTGATTGTACCAAGAGCACCAATTACGATTGGTATAAACATCACTTTCAAGTTCCACAGTTTTTTCAATCCCCAAGCAAGGTCTAGGTAATTATCCTTCTTTTCACTTTCGTTCAATTTTGCTCTGTGGTCAGCCAGGACAGTAAAGTCCAAAATTTTGCAGGTTCTCTTTTTTTTTTTTTGTTGATTATTATAAAGTCTGGCCGTCTGGACGATATTCAATGATTGTATGTATGTCAAAATCTCATAGGAGTTTGTGTGTATCATTCTCCAGGTCTTTCAATAAAGTCTGAGTGACATCGAGTCTCCTGAAGTCTTTAGGACTCTTCTCGGCATTCTCGACAATTTCAGTTGTGTTGTAGTCAGGATTGTCTCCACTCGTCATCCGATTTCCAACTCTTCTATTCCCCTTTGGAAACCGTTCCGTGGGTACAAATTACAACTGCAATCACCATAACTCTCATGTTCTATAGCTTTATAAGCTCTCTGACAAGGTCTAAATAGTTGTCACTCTTTTCATTTTCTTTCGTTTTCACTCTGTGATCCACCGGGGTTGCAAAGTCCACAATTGAATTTTTTTATGTTAACTATCAGTAGATCTAGTCTTCAGGCTGAAATTAGGTATTATTATTGTCATTATTATATTCCTTGTGAGTTTCTCACGTCTAATTCTTGCGGGTTTTTCATACCAGTTTTTATTTATGGCCTCCACTGCAGTCTGAATGATAGCAAGTCTTCTCAAATCTCCTGTATTCTTGTGGGTATTCTAGCCGATCCCATCTGTTGTAGAGCCAATGAAAAGACCATAACGCTTTTGTTTATTAAAAAAATCTCTTTCTTCTTTATTACCACGAAATAGTCGAAGGGGCTGTATGTGAGTGAGGAAGAGAAACTTAGAAAGAGACAGAGGACTACTATCATTGATACCGCGATGGTGACACATTTTCAAGAGTCAGTCAGGAATTTCTAGGGTTTTTATCTTAACCCACGTTCAGATACATATTTCAGAACCTTTCTTCTCCTTGCTTCTCAAGCCGGGGTCCACTCCCACCGGAAGGCGCCCAAGACAGCGCATCTTGTCTACTCGCTGACTGCTCTCCGAATCTTTGACTTAATCTGACTGACCGCGTGACTCCCTTGTCATTATATAATATTCTTAATGCCTACATATTTACTTCCGGTTCTCAAGTCATGTGATTCATTTCTACCGTTCCTTATTTATCCTAAAACACATGTGCAATGTCCTGTTTATGAAACTCACAATAACCGGTTGTCAAAGGCCAATACGTAACACAACAATGCATGAATATATGAATGATCTTGCCTCTTCCCTCGATTTACAATTCTCTGAGTCCTCTTCTCAAGCTTTTGGGGACGTTCCGAGTACACCAACTACCATCGGTATCACTGTCACTTTCATGTCTTACTGGGGGGGTTGGGGGGTTGTTTTGTATTTTGTTCTCCGGGAAGGTTCAATTATAGTTCATCTTCCGCTTTCTTTTATTTCCACTAGGAAAATTACACGGCGAGTTCTTTTGTTTTTTTCTTGTTAATTAATACTTTGTCTGGTCTGGCTTGTATCACAAAATCCCTAAGTATTTTAAGTGTATCATTCTCTTGAATAGATTATTTTTATTTTTCATTATTTGCGAGTTCTCTACATCAACGTTAGGCGGTGGTATTTAATTGAAGTCTGAGTGACAGGAAGTTTTCTCAGGTCTTCAGGACTCTTCTCAGTATTCTAATCGATCTTAACTATGCTATAGTCTGAATAGTCTTTATATGTGTTGAGATTTCCAATTCTTCCAGTCCTCTTTCCAAGCCTTGGGGGACCGTTCTAAGCGCGCCAATTGTAATTAATATTACCATGAGTTTCTCTCTTACGGTGCCCCTTTCTTAGCAATGTCCAAATATTTTTGTGAGTGATTTCGCCTTTTTTTCACTTGAAATATCTATATAGTTGTTTTTCTTCTCATTTCTGTTTCTTCGTTATAGTTGTTCAAGTTTTTTTTTTCAAACCATTATTAACTGATGGCCTTCCCTGAAATCGAAATGACAACAAGTCTTTTCATTTTTCTTGGACTTATCTCAATATTTTAGCGAATCGCAGTAATTCACAATCATCGTCATCATCATTTTTATTATAATTATTATTATTCGTATAATTATCGTACAAATCGCTGTATTCTCTGCTTAAATGAATGCTAATATCGGGTCTAACTTCCCCAGCCAGATTTTTGCCCAATCAGCTGGGGCTGTAGAATACACCGACTACATCTTTGCAGAGGAGTAAGACTTTCCCAACAAGTGTCCTGATGGTGACACTTCAGTAATATTGAAGCTTTGGGAAATACGGAGTACACTTTCACCGCCATCGTTCCCTGGTCCACTCTGGCCTGGAGTGGTAGCACTTGATAGGGTCCTATCTATGGGTCAAATAGAACCGTTTCGCATTCAAACTGTATACTTATGCTAAACTTACTTGTTTGAAATAGGACTGTTTTATCATTTAACTGTGTAAACAAATGACTGATGTTTAATTAAATTGTTAAAGATACATATTAATACTTGGAACCATTTAACTAAGATGACATGGTAAACTGAATTGTTTGAAATAGCACTGTTTGAAGTACATTGAATTATTCTTATTAGACAGAAATAAGTGAAATCGTTTAACCACGCGCAAAAAAATGAGCTGATGTTTGTTTAAAAATATTATCTACAAAATGTATTTAGAAATTATATTGAATATATATGTATTAAAAGGATTTGGCATTAAATAACCTACAGCGATTGATATACCATAAAACCAAACCAAACACAACCAGCCAGATTTTTCTATTGCCTTCTACATTTGTTTATGAATAAAACTTTTTAAAAAATCTGATTGATAGATATATTGATAGATAGGCAGTTTGATACACAAATTCAGCGGATAATGTTCGTCTTCTCTTCACACACTCTACCAACTCACACACACACACACACACACACACACACACACACACACACACACACACGCATATATATATATATATATATATATATATATATATATAGCTTTATCTATATGCCATAGATTCTCTACAAATTCCCTGCGGTTAAAACGTTCCTAGCGCGGAGATAACCTTAAACCGAGTGCTTTTTAAGGGGGAACTTATCTTAATGGTGGTCAAAGTTTCTTAAATAATAACCCCCGGCTCACATTACTTAGTGACATAGACTCACGCTTGTGTGTGCACATTAATTCGCTCAAACATACACATAGTTATATATACGTATAGTTAATAATTGCCTAGGATTTATAAATGCAGACTTACATGTTACGGTATGCACAAAATTAGAAAAAGAATTTATTTTTTACATCTTTATTTTAAATCTCAAACTATCGATAAGTTACAAAACTGAAAAATTTTAAGGTGATTGAAAAAATGAAACAAGTTCATTTCTCACGAAAATTACGATTATTGAGTGATATATACGGTCTCCGATCCTCTGAAACAAACTTTAAACCAAATAGAAGAAAGCTATTATCAAAATAAAGTAAATTAACTTCTCTTGAAAATTACAAATCGACATTCAAAATATTTTGGTTTTTTCTGGTTCAATATGTTCCATCGAATCCTTTTTATTTTATAGATGTAGAAATCCCCAGATTTCTCTTTTCACGCATAAAAGGCATTTCGTCTACTTTTTTTTATTGGAATTACAAACGTTTTTGGAAAACATTTACGTTTATGAAGTTTGAGAGCTTTTATTCATACGTCGTGTAAAAGATTTAGGATATTGAAATTGTGCAAAGAAATTTTTTAAGTAGTTATATTCATCATGCAAAAAAATTAGGCTATTGGTTGGTTAGTTGTTTTGGTATTATGGTACACCAACCTTTGTAGGTTATTTAATGCCAAATCCATTTTTATACAAATAATCAGTTCTATTTCAAACAAATCAGTTTAGCATGAGTACATAGCTTAAATTTAAAAAACATTTTTATTTCAAGCTATTCACTTTAGTCAAACAGTTCTAAATCAACCAATTCAGTTTACTGTAAGTAAAGAGTTTGTTTACACAGTTAAATGTCAGAACACTTCTATTTTAAAAAAATCACTTTAACGTAAGTACGGAGTTTAAATGTTAAGTACACAGTTTAATTGTCAAAAACATTTCTATTTCAAGCTATTCAGTTTAGTCAAACAGTTTTAATTCAAACAATTCAGTTTAGTGTAAGAAGAGTTTCTATATCAAAAACAGTTCTATTTCAAACGCTTTAGTTTAGCATAAGTACGCAAATTAGTTCTATTTACCCCTTGGATAGAGACATATCAGATGCTACCTCACCGGGCCAAAGTTGACCTGGGTGCTGTAAAATGCACCGATTGCTTCTCTCCAGAGGGCTAAGACCCTCCCCCAACCAGTGTCCTGGATATGCCAATAAAAATCTGATGGTGAGGTTCCTGTGATGCTAGAGCTTTGGGAAATGCGGAGCACCCCTTCATTGCCATCGCTCCCAGATCCACTCTGGCCCGGTGAGGTAGCACCTGATAGATTCCTATCCAAGGGGTAAACTGCGTACTTATGCAAACCTGAATTGTTAGAAATCGAACAGTTTTTGACTTTGACACTCAACTAACGCTTAACTAAATTGTTTGAATTAGAACTGTTTGACAAAACTGAATAGCTTGAAATAGAAATGTTTTTGACAATTAAACTGTGTACTATTGTCAAACTTTGTTTTAAATAGAACTGATTATTTGTATAAAAATGGATTCGGCATTAAATAACCTACAAAGGTTGATATGCCATAAACCCAAAGAACCAACCAACCAACCAAGAAAGTTATGGTGTTTTTATTTTCTAAGTAAAATATATGGTAGTTTCAGTATTGTGTAATCAATCCATATTTCTGATGAAGTCATTATTTCGTGAATATATGAGTAATTAATTATCTGTATAATGAAAAGGGAATCTTTGGGTATAAAAAAATTCAAAGAGACCAGATTCAACAAATTCAAGGAAAATGCGTACAAGGGCCTCACTAAGATAAATTTTAATTCATCAAATAAATTTTAAAATCAGAAATTCTTACTGTTTGTAGGCGGTATTTGTCGCTGCCTCCCACCAGACACGACTTGACACAAGGTCAAAAGCCCGAAGGCCAATTAAAGTGGGGATAAAGGGGAGGGGAAGGTCGGGAACGAGCCGAGACTCGAACCCTGCTTGTCTGTGCTGCTCATCGGCTTACTTAGTGCAATGTGAGCCTGATGAGGCAAGCAGTTTCACGAACCCAAATGTGGGTCCGGGCACGTATGCCAGTTTACGGCTTAAACTAGACGCATGGTCTAGTGCCGTACAAGGGGGACAAAGGAGACAAAAATGCAGCTCGCCCACCCGAAGGTAGCCTAGTCGAAACTAGGTGCCTACTTAAAGGCCCCAAGTCTGCCATTGTTCCTTTTCCAAGGCCACGCTCCTGACCGAAGTCCAGAACAGGCCCCGGGGCGCTCGCCGGGAGCAAGTCTACCCCTTACTGTTTGTGGGCGTCTCAGTAAAACTACATAATTGCATAAAAAGCTAGATGAGAACAGCACACGGTTGTTGCATGCTGTTTTGAATAAATCCTGGAAGCAACACCCAATGAAACAGTTGTTGTACGGTCGCTTACTTCTCATCTCACAAACTTTTCATGTCAACCGAACAAGTCATGCTGAGTACTGTAAGAAAAGTGAGGACCAAATCATGAGTGACGTTTTACTATGGACTCCTACACACGGACAAACCAGTGTTAGACAGCCAGCAAAACTTTATATCTATCAACTCTGGGCAGATACTTGATGCCACCTAGGGGACCATCTAAGAGCGATGGTCGATTGGGACGGATAGCTGTAGATAAAGATAGAGTCAAGGGAATCCATGCTGTTGGCATGCCTTGATGATGATAATGTTGATTAATACCTGCTAGATTTATATTCGTAGCAATATGTTGTTTTTTTTTAATTTTATTTCGTTTTGTATTTTTCTGAGAGGCTAAGTTCCTATCTTCCCAAAACTAATTACATTAATTACAGGTGCAAATAATGCAACTTTTAAACACATTAATAATATATATATTATACATATCATTAATGTAATATCTTATTTATATTATATATATTATTACAATACAGATTTTTCAATAACGCACATATATATATATATATATATATATATATATATATATATATATATATATATATATATATATATAGTTTGTGTATATGTGAGAGGGAGAACATTAATTTTATTTCGAAAAATACTAACACAAGGTCACAAAAGATTTAAGCTTTTCTTTCATCTGAAAAGAATGATACAATAGAACCCACAGTAAACATACAACGTCCTGCTTGGTTGAGTTTTTTTAATAGTATGTTAAAAATAGATAGATAGATAGATAGATAGATAGGTTTATCCCCTAATCACTAATATATCCTGACAATGATTTCCTACGGATGATTTAATTGCATCTTTTGTCAAAGCATGATAGATTTCATTGGATGAGATTTTGTCAATACCAATTGAGAGAAAAGGAATCAATCTTCCAGTGCTGGTTGACCTCTGTAGAAGACTAGCCACTTCTTTTGTCATCATTGATCTTCAAATGGAATTGGTTAGATAATTTGTCTTTGAAATTCTACAGAGAAATGACCCTTGCCTAATTCAAACAATCATTGATAATCTTGAGTGGTACTCACTACTATTATGAATAGATAGAGATGATGATGATATTATTATTATTATTATTATTATTATTATTCACTCATTAGAGCTTTTCACATCAGCGTAAGCCGATGGTTTTTCACTGGAGTCTGAGTGACAGCAAGTCTCCTCAAGTTTCCTGGACTCTTCTCAGTATTCTGGCCGTTCTCAATAATGCTGTCGTTTGGATGGTCTCCACCCGTCCGCCAACTTCCAAGTCCTCCAGTCCCTTTAGTAATCCTTTAGTTACTGTTCCAAACGCACCAATTACAATTGGTATAATTGTCCCCTGTATGTTCCACAGTTTTTTCAATTCCCAAGCAAGGTCGAGGTACTTATCCTTCTTTTCACATTCTTTCAGTTTTATTCTGTGCTCAGCTGGGAAAGCAAAGTCGACTATTTTGCAAGTTCTCTTTTTTGTGGATTATTATTAAGTCTGGTCTTCTGACCGAGATTAGGTGATCCGTTTGTATGCCGAAGTCCCATAGGAGTTTATGTGTGTCATTTTCTAGGACAGGTGCTGGGTTGTGCATATACCATTTGTTTGTATGGTCAAATTTAGATCTCTTGCACATCTCCCATTATTATTATTATTATTATTATTATTATTATCAAGTTTTTCACACCAGCATTAACTCATGGTCTGTCTCTGCAGTCTGAGTGACGACAAGTCTTCTTAAGTCTCTGGCACTTTTCTCAGAATTCGAGCCGACTTAAACAAGCTTCAAACAGGATAGTCTCGAGTCTTCCTCTGGGTTCCAATTCCCCTTGTCCTTTTCCTGATCTTTGGGAACCATTTACAACGCACCAGTTACAATTATTATCAACGTCACCCTCATATTCATCGAATGTTTTAGTTTTCAAGCAAGATCCAAGTATTTGGATATCTCTTATTTTCACTCTGTCGTTCCCCGGAAAGAAATTAGCATCGAGTTGGAAAGTTCATTTTTCCCTTTTTTATCTTGTTAATTAAAATTATGACGTTTGGGGCGGGATTAGGTGATCCGTTTGTGTCTCAAAATCTCAGAATATTCTACGCGTCGCATTCTCTAGGACGGAATCTGGTTTATGCTTATATCCTCCATTGGAATGGTCAAATTTGAATCTCTTGCACAATTCCGTTTTCCATCTAGTTCGCCCACTTGATCGCACAAGATCCGATATGCTACAATCCGAGGTGCCTGTGCTGTAATGGTTATTACCGTCGAAGGGAATGGACACGGCAACACGAGTTCAAATCCTGGACAAGACTGATTGCATTTCACATAGCACTAATAACCTTGGGTAAGGTATGAATCCAATTATTCTCCCTCCAGTTAGGGGGAAATAATAGGTTCTTCAGCCTTGGCGAGGCAACTAGTCTAGGAGAAGGAAAACTCTGAATTGAAACCTGTTAAAAAATGACCTTGTGCCATATCCTGCCCGAGCGGAGGGGTTGGTAAATATAGATACGCTACAATCCGAGATGTCATCAATTCGATGCGTAGAGCCGGCTCAATTCACACCGGATGAGTACCATCATACACACACACACAACTACGCACTCACACACACCCACACAGACATATATTAACACCACGGATTCTGATCTCTGCATATATTCTGGGGCAACGTGAAGCGATACATTTAGCGCAACTTGACGTTAATTTTTAAATCAAGCCACCCTTAGATTTCACATGAGGCACTTGGTCAGTTAATCTCCTTTTCTTTCTCACTCTGCCTTTTTTTCTATCACGTGACAGCTAGTAACCAGCCTCATCGTCCACAAAGTGGGAAGTGTAGGACTGCGTGTAACTCAATGGCTTTGTTTCCCAACCAGGTCAAAATTTGCTCCGCAAAACTGTCTTTTCTTGCGATTCAATGATCTGCATGGGTAACATCTCTTTCGTCTCTGAGGTCACATGTTCTTTGCCTATTTGGGGGGGGGTTACACAGTGGGTCTGGTATTTCACGAAACAAAATGAACGTTCTACAACTTCTGTTGTTTCGTTAAGACGTGAATTGATTTGTTAACTATATGCATGCGTGTGTGTTGTTCCTGTGAGGTTCACTATCAACCTTCCATCGTGCCGGCGTGTTTGAAATGCATGTAAAATTCAGTAGCTGTGAATAGTTTCCTTGAAAATCAGTTTTCAGATTGATTTTCAAAACAGTTAACCAACCCCTCCGCTCGGGCAGGATATGACACAAGGTCATTTTTTATGCAGAGTTTAACAGGTTTGAAATCAGAGTTTACCTTCTCCTAGACTAGTTGCCACACCAAGGCTGAAGGACCCAGTCTCCCCTACTATTTACCCATAGCTGGAGGGAGAATAATTGAATTCATACATTTCTCAAAAGTATGTGAAACGCAATGAGTCTAGTCCAGGTTTTGAACTCGTGTCGCCGTGTCCATTTCCAACGACGATAACCATTACACCACGGGCACCTCCACATATATATATATATATGTATATATGTGTGTTTGTATATATATATATATATATATGTATTTATATGTATATATATATATATATGTCAAGTCGGGGAGATCAATGAAAAACTCGGTGAAAGAAGTATGTTGAATGCCAAGAAAACTACTTGACAAAAATGAACGTTTTATTCAAGGTCCATTTCCGTCCTGGTAAATACAGCGCAAATTTTAATACTTATTTTTTAAACACGCCACCTACGTTTTAAATTTTATGGTGAGAATTCTGTCATGTAGATTTCAGAAAAGCTCCGATTCGTTTGACGCCGCACAGATGTTTCCCCTAGGGTAGCCTTTTTCTTCGGAAGCCCGAGTTCAAATCCCAAACACCAACGCTCTTGGAATAAAAAAAAACATGAATTCATTTTTTTTCTCCCTCTTTCACCCCAGCTATACGAAAAGTGTAGGTCATACAGTCTTCTTTATCCTTGGTTAAGCAACTAGATTAGAGGAAAGACAACTCTGATTTCAAACCATCTTCAGTCCATTTGAAAAGTGACTTTTCACAACGTCCAGACCGTTTGAGTAAATGTATTCTATTTTTCTTCATCATCGTCTTGAATATTTCCATCGCACCCGGGGTGAGTTACTATCCACTTTAAGAATGATTGGTTTCGGTAGTGTAAATTGTACTCTGAATGCGTTGTGCTTCTTTCTTACATGTCTATAGAAGCGAAAATATCGTTCTCAATTTCTGGTATCAATAACATTTCGTGTTCTCACTTTCTGTCTTTATGATAAAGACAAAGATAATCTTACGTTTAATGCTTGTGTCCATTTTCACTTAAGTAGGCAAACGCTGTTAGTCGTTAAAATATTTTCCGTTTTTTATACGTCTAGAACGTTTCAGTAATTATAGATCTTGATAAGAAACAGGCGAAATTATCATGAGCGGTCACAATTTACGAGAAGATTATCTTCACTAGACAAGAGAGACAGACATAGGAATAAGAATAGATAGATAGATAGATAGATAGATAGATAGATAGATAGATGCAAACAGAGAAATAAATAGAAAGAGATGTAGATAGAGCCGAACAGACTAAGATAGATAGATAGATAGATAGATAGATTGACAGATACTTTGTTATTATTTTTTCTCCTGTTATTTCAAGAAACATCCATCGGTGTTTAAACATCATTTTTCGTTATTTTAAAGTACTAGAGAAGGTTATTAAAACCGAATCGTTTACTGTTGACTTTCATAATGAATTCATTAAATTTTGATTATTTTGTTTTTTCTACGTTGTTCATAGATTAGAAAGTGACGAATCTTACCATAGATAGATAGATAGATAGATTAGACGGTCACGATTCTTAGCATATTGCTATATTCTTGAAGAGCCAGAAATGAATAACTCAAACAGATGAAAGGTTTACAGCAGTATATATTTACGGAAATATAGACAGTAACGGTTAACGGTAACTGACTAGACTCGCTTTTCTCGTTTATCGTTTATTTGTAGCGTCGGGGAGGGGTCCATGCAGTGACGTCATGGTGTATATCACCATAACATATGCTAAGATAGATAGATTACACGGTGACGATTCCCATCATGTTAAGAGATAGACGGATAGATAGATAGAGAGAGAGAGAGAGAGAAATAGAGAGAGAAGGGGGAGAGAGGAGAATAGATAACCCTGTTTAAGTGACCTCATGATATTTGAAGATCTTAGATGCTTTATTTCGTATTTTGTAACCCTAACGCTTGTGCCTGCCTTAATGACTACCGAATTCCTTATTCTAGCTCTTTCATTCCATGTACATTGATTGAACACACAAATCTTGAATTATCATATTACCATAAGGAAGCAAAGACCGAGAGAAGCTACTTGGTACCTTTTAATAATATTGAAGTGCTCTTTCGATCTTTCTTACAGGCATTGACTCAGCTTTCAGGATCTCAATCCACAATGAACTTCCAACCATAAGTTTTCCGGCTTAGAACATTTCCTCATGGGAAATATGGTGAATAGTGCTTAAGCAATAACGGTCAGCATGAATCAAAAACCAGACAATATCATATCATAGAATTTGGGTTGCTTTTCTACTGCTTGGCCTCACACAACAATCTGGGGGTGAAAAAAAGCGTTTTGATATTTCTTTTTGAATCAATGAATTTTAATTTGTTTAATTTTTATTTGTTTTTTTGTTGTTGTTTTTTCACACATATACACCGAATAAATCGATATAGCAGTCGATCTCTTATTTAAGTCGACCTCAAGATTTTTAGCTCAAAATTCTTAGTTAGATCTATACCTGCTGTTGATCTCTAACCTTACAATATGCTAATAGTAGGCGAAAAATTACCCAGTAGACCACAGACAAGGTATTCAGATCAATATTAATATTTCGTCTTTATTTCATCGAAAGACTTCTTCGGACATTCATTTGTTGTCTGTATTTGGTTTATTTACTTTCCATTTATTTTTTCACATCTTTTCGGATTTTTCCGATGTACTATTTCTCCACACACACACACACTCACACACACACACACATACACATATATATATATATAAATATATATATAACGTTCGGTCATCAATTGGTTAATGAGTAAGCCGAAATTTAGATAATAAACTGTATAGTTGATTTATCTATCGTACTGAAGGTTGTTGTTGTTGGACCAGCCCTAGTTTTTGATGACTAGATGGCAGAAGAATGGTGTATAGATTTTCCAAACAACAATCCCAAGGTTTTAGATTCTAAACTGAATGCGTTACAAAAGTGAAAGAGCATATTGACCACCTATACCCAGCAGGAGAAAATAATTAGATTCATGCCTTTTCTAAAGAAATTAATGCAAAAGGAAATAAAAACAGCTCTTTCCAGATTTTGATTATGGTTCATCTCTTACGACAGTGGGTATTACTTATTTATCTATTAACAGTTTCACACACACACACACACACTCACACATATATATATATATATGTGTGTGTGTGTGTGTGTGTGTGTGTGTGTGTGTGTGTGTGTGTGTGTGTGTGTGTGTGTGTGTGTGTGTGCGTTTGTGTGTGTATATATATATATAGGAACAGATTTCCGGCCCATTCGGCTAGGGCTGTAGAATACACCGACTGCATTTCTGCAGAAGGGTAAGATACCCCCACCAATAGTGTCCTGTATATGACACTAAACTATTTGATTGTGACGTTCCAGTAATGCTGGTGGTTTGGGGGTTGCAAAGAACCCCGATAAAAACTGAGTTCAAACGAATGCCTATTGCTAAAATGATTTTTTGAAAAAAAGAATCGTTTGATCATTTGACAGTGTGTAAATGAATGACTGATGTTTAATTGCATTGTTTGTGATACATATCAATACTTGCAACTATTTAATTTTGAACTTTGCAAAATTGAATTGTTTGAAATAGAACCGTTTGATCATTTAACTGTGCAAACAAATGAGACTGATGTTAGTTATACATAGCAATAATTGGAACCGTTTAATTTTGACTCATGTTAAACTGAATTGTTAGAAATAGAACTGTTTGATCATTTAACTATGTGTAAACAAATGTTTCAGCTAAGTATAAGTACAGATTTTTGTTTACATACAGTTTAACTTTCGTTTAACTTTTACTTGTATAACTCTGTGTTTGTGTGTGTGTGTGTAATTTTTTTAACCACAATATATCCACTCGATTCCCTATTTGAGCACTCAGGCAAAGGAACTAACCACTGCCACTAGCGTAATGCAAAGCTCTTCGAACGAATTGAGCACTCCAGTATCCGATAGTGTAAATTGTACACAAGCGAAAGTTAAACTGTGTGTAAACAAAATATGAGCTCATACTTAGCTGAATTAAAACTGATTGACTAATCTGAAAAGTTTGAAATAGAAATGTTTTTGACAATTAAACTGTGTACTCACGCTAAACTGAAATGTTTGATATAGAACTGATTATTTACATAAAAATGGATTTGGCGTTAAATAACGTACAAAGGTTGATATGCCATGAAACCCAACCAACCAGCCAACTTTAATCTTTGTAACCCGTCTAAGAGAAGAAAACCTCTCAATTCAAACCTTTCTTACTCCGCTTAAAAAATTGGCATTGTAAGATGTTCTGCTCTTGCATATATGTTGATATATATATATATATATATATATATATATATATATATATATATATAACGAAAAAAGTTTGGCTCGAACTCACTGCCTCGATCTATTAGCAGCTTTTTTATGGTGGTAACATTTCTATCGCAATCCCAATTATCAATAAAAGAACAAACTTACCATCAAATTTCTTTTGTTATCGAATTAGTTATAAGGAAGTGTATTCAGAAGAGAAACACTTGTGATACTGGCCGATGAAAGACTTTAGCCGATGATTTGGGTTGGTAGGATCTTGGTCAGCATCCGGGGAAAAAAAAGCTAAGGAAAATCCGGCAATGAGATAGAAATTTCCTGTTAGTCGAGAGGAAAGGGACTCTCTTTTGTGTTTAGATCGAATTTTTGATTTGTTTGATTGTTTTTAATCTCTACAAGGATCAATATTTCAATTATTTTGAGAACAAAGCGAACTCAATTGAACTTGCAATATACATATATATATATCATCATGAACACGTCATAATGACAGCACGGAACTCTCTCTCTCTCTCTCTCTCTCTCTCTCTTTCTTTCTTTCTCTCTCTCTCTCTATTCATCTCTATCACCCATCTCTCCTGGTAGGTCTTCTAGATTACATCCTGTGTCCGTACGGCGTTGATAGAAGCCATTCTTTGCTGGTCAGCCAACCCGAACACGTCCATATGCAAAAGCCCATAAGAGAATATCACTTATAAGTTCGTTACTGCATATCTTGTTCGTCTTATTTGAATGGTTAGTAAGATAAAATGATGGAGGTGCCCGTTGTGTAATGGTTATCGTAGTAGGAAATGAAAACGGCGGCACGATTTCAATTCCTGGACGAGACTGATTGCATTTCACATAGCACTAATACCCTTGAGAAAGGTATGAATCCAATTATTCTCCCTCAAGCTATGGGTAAATAGTAGGGCTGACTAGGTTCTTCAGCCTTGGTGAGGCAACTAGTCTAGGAGAAGGAAATCTCTGAATTCAAACCTGTTAAACTCCGCTTAAAAAATTGACCTTGTGTCATATCCTGCCCGAGCGGAGGGGATGGTAAATATGGTTAGTAAGATAAAATGAAACGTAGTTTCTTCCAGTCAGCAGTCGTATCGATACTACTGTAAGGATGCACTACTTGGACGCTTACTAAGTAGTGATGCAAAATAATTTCCTTCTCTTGTCCTAGACATTGTGATCAAGGATTAATTGTTGTTATAGTAAACTTTTTTCAAATCTGAAACAAAAAACACACAACTTTATTAGTAGCGTTAGGCGCCTTTGGTGGTGTAATGGTTAGCAAGCTCGACTAGCAAACCTACACGAATGAGTTCGAGTCTCATTGGGTGACCCTTTCATATCGCCTTGTGCCACATCTAACCAAAAAGCTTAGTAAATGACAACTTTATTAGTAGCGTTATAAGCAGTCGCATGGGTCTCAGATATATTGAGACACTCTGTATTATACTACGATGAGGTGAATTTATAAATCTATTTTGCGATTAAGTCTGAGTTTTCAAAAAATCTACAAACTGTGCCTCTCATTGACGTTCCCCTCTGTTTTATTATTTTATAAAATTTTTATCTGTTTTTACTATTTAAACTGAACTTATTACCTTTTCATTTCCTTGTCTGCCTGTTTCGTCTCCTATTTTTAACAAACCTTATCTCGATTTTTGGTAGATTTATGTGAAAGACGCACGCACGCACGCACGTACGTACACAGGAAACCTTTGGCAGGCTCTTTCAGTGTCTTGTTGGTAATATTTTTTTCTATCTTTCTTCTCATCTTTATCTCGTGTTTTGTTCTTCAAAACCACACTTCTTCTTCCACTGTTTATGACCGCATCACACATATTTCGCTTATCATATCAATTGCCACTCCTGCCTACGATTCTGCCCCCACCCTCCCCTGCACCAGCAGGTTCAGCGATTCGCACCCAGCCAAACAGTCAGGTCACTAAATATCGACTTCAGAATTTTTAAATTACTTTTTTCTTTTCAAAACAGCAAAAGAAAAGAAATGGTCATTTCGGCATATAAAAGAAACGGCCATTAATTTTTTTAAGTTTTCTTCTCAGACAAAAATACCAGGATAATATTATTTCCAGTGTAATAATGTTATAGATATCACTATGCTTTATTTAATACTAATAGCTTTCTTCTCTAATAAATATACCAAGATATTGTTATTTCCAATATAGCATTAAAGGATAAAACAGATATTATGCATTATCTAATACCTGAAATTCTACTTCTAAAAATGAAACTATATCAATAGTATAAAATAAATCTGTGCATATATGTATATATATATATATATATATATATATATATATAAACTTTCAGTAATATTTAAATTGGGGGTAACGGTTTTTTGTTTTGGTGGGTATTTTCAAAGAGGAATGTATAATCCTTATATCTGATAATAATATATAATGATATTTACACCGTTAAATTTTTTTAATTTTGAATTTAAAAAAAAAATTTTTAATCAAAATGTTTTTCTCAATTAATTCTCTTCTCGCTGGAATCAGAATAAACATACCTAAATGATATTCAAATACACAACAGTTCTTTTTTCTTCGCCATCTGAAGAGGATCATCATAGACCTGAAAAAAATTTATGATACCCAAAAACTGAATTTTTTTTCTTTTAATTTTATTTAGAAATATTTTTGATCTGCACATGAATTTCAATGTATTTCTAATCTCAAATTAATTATACAGTCGGTAGCTGTTGGCATTGAGAATTCAGACTGGATACTCCTACCGCTGAACAGTGTTGGTTGTCACTAATTCCCTTCGTGGGTTTGTGTCGAACCAAGTGCAATATAATATGGAGAGTGCTCAATAACTAGGATAGAGATAGTATATAATAATAATAATGATAAATAAATATATATTAGATATATATATTTAATTCATGGAATTTAAACTGCGACCCCTGGGTTTTATAGAGTGTTTTCAAAAACAACAATCATCAGGCAATCAAAAAAGACAATCAAAAACCGTTGTGGTTTTGTATGATTTTTTACGTGTGGTTGTAAGTGTGCTAGTGTGTGTGTGTGTGTGTGTGTGTGTGTGCATGTATGCATGTATAGGTTATAGTTGTGCATTAATTTGTGTTTGTATGAGATTAGTTCAATTTGCAAACGCAGCGCGTTGTATAAGCGATGTGAATTTGTAGGTTTAAGGGGATCATTAATTAAGTTTCCAGACTTTTTTCGAATGTGCACTTTTTTTGATAGTACACACATGGAACTCCAGTACCTTTCGAAGTAATCTCCTCCGGCTGCGATGCACTTGTTGTACCATTCCAACAACTTCTGGAAGGCCCCATCGAAGTCCTCTTGTGTGAGTGTGTCAATGACCTTCGTCACAGCCTCTTTCATCTCCTCAATTGTCTCATAACGACAGTTTCTGAGCTTAGGGAATAACCAAAAGTCACAGGGAGCAAGGTCTGGACGATATGGAGGCTGAGGAACTGTCTTGATGTCCCTTTTGGTCAAATAGTCTGTGACAAGGATGGAGTTGTGGACTGGTGCATTGTCGTGGTGGAAATGCCACTGACCCGATTTGAAGAGTGCTAGCCTCTTCCGACGGAATCTTTTCCTAAACTCCCTTAAAAGCTCAACATAGTAACCCTAACCCTAACCCTTTGGCCAATCAACTCTGGTCTATTGACTTCCTTACTCCTCCCACGCCTCTCATCATTCCTCCCAGGCTCTCTGCCTTCCTTGAATCTCTTATGCCACTCAAAAACTGATACTCGATTCATGCAAGATGGTCAAAAACAGTCTGAAGCATTCCATACGTTTCTGTGGCATTTTTTCAAAGTTTAAAACAGAATTTTATTGCATATCGTTCTTCTCAGCACGACACGATGATGATGATGATGATGATGAAAGTGTCAGATTTCATTTTTGAAATTCACCAGCTATCACAATCAGGCTTTAGTAGGATGTATTCCAGTTGCTACTGTTGCTGTATATTAGCACCTGAAATCATAAAGATTGATCAGTCATCTCATAAGATGTATAGCGATAACATACTGAATTTTCAAGAGTCTACGACAATCTTAAATACCTGTAGAAGAAAAGTCTGGAAACTTATTGAAGGCACCACATATCTTTATATTTTGCTACATTATTTTATTTCCGCATGTGTAGATGACTATCTTTAGCTATAGTCACCTAAACATACAGAAATAAAATAATGTAGCGAATTATTAAGATACACATCCGCTTATTCAACGAGCTGCATTTGCAAATCGGACTAATCTCATACAAACACAAATTCATGCTGCACTACATGGACTCTAACAAAACGGCTGGAGAAGAAGCTAGACGGCAATTACACAAGAATGCTGCGTGCAATCTTGAACAAGTCCTGGCGGCAACACCCCACAAGACACCAACTGTACGGCCACCTGCCCCCTATCACGAAAACTATTCAAGTTAGACGAACCAGACATGCAGGACACGGCTGGAGAAGCAGGGACGAACTCATAAGAGATGTACTCTTATGGACCCCCACACATGGCCGCGCAAAAGCAGAACGACCAGCTCGAACGTACATTCAGCAGCTATGTGAGGATACGGGATGTTGTCCTGAAGACGATAGGGAGGAGTGGCGAAAGAGGGTCAGGGATATCCGTGCTACCAGCGCCACATGATGATGATGATAATCCATACACGCATACGCACACACACACTCACCCACTCTTGCACACTTACCACCAAAACGTAAAAAATAATACAAAACCACGACGGTTTTTGACTGTACTTTTTCGATTTTCGATTCATTTCATTTTCTTAACTGCCTGATGATTGTTGCTTTGAAAAAAACTCCATGAAACCCAGGGGTGGCAATGAATTAATTCCGTGAATTAAATATATATATCTAATATATATTTGTTTATATATATATATATATATATATATATATATATGTGTGTGTGTGTATTTACTTTTGGACTGTTACATATTCATAATTTTGCTTACATACTTTCAATGCTGTGGAGTTTGATGATGAATGATACCAAATAATATCCGTTTTGGTTGGAAATAATAAAATTCTGGAATTTTTGCTTTGAATTTGAGTCGTATATACTACGGCAGCAATATCTCATCTACTGAAAGCGATATCAATTGCTATTGTCAGGTTATCGATCTCTGATAAAATAAAATGGAATTTCTTCCAAGCTGTCGCTGTGTCAGTGCTACTGTTTAGATGCACCAGCTGAACGCTAATGAAAAACATAGAGAAATAAACTGAAAGGGACGATACTTGAATGCTACTTGCTGGAAGCACATTTTACGAAACAACATCTGTAAGGCTACCTACCTCCCATTTTACAAACCATCTTAGTAAGACGTACAAGACATGCTAGAAATGCTGGTAAAGACAACCCTTAAGCGATGTTCTTGATTAGACTCCAACACGTGGACCCGCCAGTGTTGGTCAACCTGTAAGGTCTTGAATATCAGCTTTGTGCGGACACTGGATGCAATCTGGAAGATATGGGGGATAGGGACGGATCGAGAGAGAGTGAGTGAAGGAACTTCGTGCTATCAGCATGACTTAGTAATAATGATGATGATCTTTTCTTGAAGAGAAAATAAACATTTTACATTAATTTTTCAAAAAGAAAATCGTAAGAAAATCTTATATATATATATATATATATATATATATAAATCAAAAGATCAAATTCATGAATGATGAGAAGCCACAGGATTAATCCAGAGGTTATCATCAAGCCTAGATACAGAGTCCCACTAATAATCCTACTAAGTGAATATATTTTCGTTATATATATAGGGCCAATAGGGGAAGGGGTAGCGCCCACCCTAAGACTTCGGTGTGGTAGCTATTAAAAATGGAGCCTTCGGATCGCCCTCGACTCCGGTCACTAACTTTGCTTATATAGGGCCAAAATGGTCCGATGGTTACATAGGCGAGGATATGTAGTCTACTATTTACTTAGAGTTGGGAGAAGTGGATATTGATTCATGCCTTTCCCGAGAGCATAAGCACTTCCATATATCTATCCTTCTATCTATTAGGATTTCTATATCTGTTAATCCATTGAGCTAGCTAGCTACCTGGCTTGATAGCTAGCTAGCTTGATAGATAGATATGGAAATTTCTGGTTAGATAATCTCATGATTGAATTCTTACTAAATATATACATATATACGTATATGTATGGGTGTGTGTGAGACAGAGAGAGAGAGGGAGAAAGAAAGAGAGAGAGAGTGTGTGTGTGTATGTGTGTTTGTGCGTGCGTGAGTGTCTGTCTGTCTGTCTGTCTCTGTCTCTGTCTGTCTGTCTGTCTGTCTGTCTGTCTGTCTCTCTCTCTCTCTCTCTCTCTCTCTCTCTCTCTCTCTGTGTAGACAGATAGATAGATAGATAGATAGATAGATAGATAGATATGGGAATTTCTTGTTAGATAATCTCATGACTGAATTCTTACTAAATATATACATATATGCTTGTGTGTGTGTGTGTGTGTGTGTGTGTGTGTGTGTGTGTGTGTGTGTGTGTGTGTGTGTGAGAGAGAGAGAGAGAGAGAGAAAGAAAGAGAATGACTCCGCGTGTGCGTGCGTGCGTGCGTGAGTGTCTGTCC
This sequence comes from Sepioteuthis lessoniana, assembly GCA_963585895.1. Lineage (NCBI taxonomy): Eukaryota > Metazoa > Mollusca > Cephalopoda > Myopsida > Loliginidae > Sepioteuthis > Sepioteuthis lessoniana. Next base: position 50,085,047 of record OY757933.1, read on the forward strand.
GTGTTTGTGTGTGTGTGTGTGTGTGTGTGTGTGTGTGTGTATGTGTGTGTGTGTGTGTGTTCATACAAAACCTCAGCCACAGGCAAGATATGACACCACGTCAATTCTTAATTTTGAATTGAGAGTCTTCCATCTCCTTTCTTGGTTGCCGTAACAAGGCTAAATAGACCTGTCTTCTCTAATATTTACTCATAGCTGGAAGGAAAAAAGATAAATTCAAGCCTTTCCCGATAGCGTTAGCACGAACTGGAACACAAAATGCCTCGTCCAAGATTGGAAATTGGCTCGTCTAGATGGATTAATACATAGATATGAACACACCGATATAAATAGATATGAACCGAGATAGATTGATATAAAGAGACTGATGAGGATAGATAGATAGATAGATAGATAGATATGAACAGACTGATATCGATAGATTGATTGATAGATATGAACAAACACATGGCTAAACAGACACTGATATATATATATATATATATATATATATATATATATATATATATATATATGAACAGACTGATATAAAGAAATAAATTTGAACTGTGATAGACTGATATATACAGGTTGACAAAAATAGATAGATATAAAAGTAAAGGTGGTGACCGCTGTCGAGGGCGACTCAAAAACTCTTTTCATTAATAACAACACCGATGTGCTAGGGTGGGGGCTACTCCTTTCCTTGGATTGCTCCACTTTTCCCTTGATTCGTACCTTATAATGTTGAGTGTTTAACGAGGAGGCATCAAGTACCACTTTTTGAGTCTTTGGTATGACTCGACCTGGGATTTAACCCGGGTTACCCGGACTATTGGTGAACACCCAATTAATTAGGTTATGGGCCGTGAACAAACTGATAGAAAGTAATGGACGTGAACTGAGATCGATAGATTGACAGAAATTAAAATTTGATTTAGGCTAGTAATTTTATAATTGCATTTTTGATAATATGGATTGAGAGAAAGCTCAGTCTAACTTACTATATACCCAAAAGAATGGGAATAAGATATGGTCTCTTTCTTTTTTTAGTAGACATTAGTTTGAATTTAAAGGCAAACTACTTTATTCAGGAATTGACCTTGGCTCGCCGCGTCCATCTACTACGACGATAATAGTCATACACATCTTCATTAATGAATGTGTATATGCGTGAGACATTTTTTGAATATATTTCTTTTATCGTAAAGTAGATTAAAATTCGCTATGTTTCTACAGAACCAAAAAAGATATTTCAGTTTATATAAAATTTTGATAATAACAATGTAAATCTTTTTTTCAATTGAATATAAAATATCTTCAGCTTTTTTTTTATTGTTGTAAGCGTTATCACTAAAATCAACAAGCTAAGAATTTAAGCTCGTTGATGATTTCAGTCATTCGGTGAAATACAATTGAAAAATGCCAAGAGTCATTTAAAATTGTCTGCTATGCGTCGTCTATGTTAATTTCTCTAAAATTGAAACGAAAAGGTCTTTTTAAGAAAAGGCAAATTATATTTTTTTAAGTGCCCAGCATTTCTTTTTTTTTTTTTTTTTGATTTTTGGCTTTTTTATTTTTTGCTTCAATGATTATAATTTCCTTTTTTCTTTTTTTCTTTTTTTTTTTTTTGAATAATTTCTAAAATTGTTAATACAGTAATATCTGCTACTCTATCTACGTCCTGTCTTTTGAGTTATTGACTAGAAACAGTATCTTGCATAAATAAGTTTTTAAAAAATTGTCCACATATATACAAACATTGCCGTAAACTTCTTTCATGCGTCTTTGAATAATAATAATAATAATAATAATAATAATAATAATAATAATAATGGTGGATTGAATTTGGCATAGAAAAATGCACCATGCTAATAATGAAAAACGGCACACAACACCTGACGGACGGAATGGAACTACCAAATTAGGAAAAATTAGAAGGCTCGAGGTAAAGGAAACCTACAAATAGGGGATATTGGAAGCTGACACCATCAAACAATGATAAATACCTGGATGGTTCCCCCATTTAGATATTTGGGACCATTCTTGAAGTAGATCAAAGAAGTACTTAAACAAATGGACCTGAGAACAAGAAAACTAATGACCATGCATAAGGCATTATATCCCTGAGATGACGTTGACGGAATATATGCATCAAGAAAACAAGGAGGAAGAGTACTGTCCAGCATAGAAGACAGCGTTGACGCATCAATACAACGACTTAAAGACTACATACAAAAGGATGGAGGAAAACTGATTACAGCCACCAGAAACAATACTGACAACACGAGGACCAACAGAACGACAATAACCAGAAAACAAAAATGGAAAGAAAAATAACTCTAAGAACGATTAAACGACTAATAGACAACATTTCACACGAGAAAACATGAACGTGGCTAAGAAAGGAAACCTTCAGAGAGAAACAAACTTTCCTAATAGCAGCACAAAAAAAGCCATAAGAATCAATCATATCAAAGCAAGAATAGATTAGACCCAACAAAACAGCAAATGTAGGTTATGTGGTAATAGAGACGAAACGATCAATCAACTAATAAGCAAGAGCAGTGAATTAGCACTGGAGTATAAGACAAGACACGACTGGGTGGGCAAGATGATCCACTGAGATTTGAGTAAGAAATTGAAATTTGACCATACCAACAAATGGTATATGCACAACCCAACTTCTGTCCTGGAGAATAAGACACACTAACTCCGCTGGGATTTTAACATACAAACAGATCACCTAATCTCGACCAGACGACCAGACCTTATAATAATCTATAAAAAAAAGAATTTGTGAAATTGTGGACCTTGCTATTCCTGCTGACCATAGAGTAAAATTGAAAGAAAGCGAAAAGAAAGATTAGTACTTGGACCTTGCTGAGAAATTAAAAACTGTGGAACATGAAAGTGACGGTGATGCCAATTGTAATTGTTACTCTTGGTACAGTCACCAAAGCGATGGACTGCGGAATAGTAGTTCGCGAGTTCGTACTCCAGTCGCGTTATTACGTTCACTTTCGGGCAAATACCCTTGGGAAAGGTATGAACCCCCTTATCTCCCTCCAGCTATGGGTAAATAGTAGGGCAGACTAGGTTCTTCAGCCTTGGTTAGGCAACTAGTCTAGGAGAAGGAAAACTCTGAATTAAAACCTGTTAAACTCCGCTTAAAATTTGACCTTGTGTCATATCCTGCCCGAGCGGAGGGGTTGGTAAATAGGACCAAAGGATTGGTACAGGGACTAGAAGACTTGAAAATAAGAGGACGAGTGGAGACTATCCAAACAAGAGCATAACCAAAATCATCCTGAATACTAAGTAGAGTCCTGGAAATTTGAGGAGACCCGCAGTCACTCAAACTCCATTGAGAAATCATTGACCACGGTAACTAAAGGATTATTAAAGGGCCTGGAGGATTTGGAAGTTGGCAGCCGAGTGGAGACCATCCAAACAACAGCATTGTTGAAAATGGCCAGAGTACTGAGAAGAGTCCTGGAGACTTGAGGAGACTTGCTGTCACTCAATCTCCAGTGAAAGACCATCAGCTTACGCTGATGTGAAAACCTCTAATCAGTAATAATAATAATAATAATAATAAAGGAGAGAGAAGGAAAAAAGTTGGTAAAATAAACAGGAATTTTTGTTGTAGCGTTCTCTTCCTATTCTCAAGTAGCAAGTCACTCAAGACAAGATAAGAGAAAGTGTTAAAGGTAAAGTCAGAAGATATTTTTACCAACCTTCCTTGATATGCTGAAAAATTATTTCTTCTTTGTAAATACTTCAAAAATATCTGCCGAACTATTGAAGTAATAGTTAATGCTTTCATTTTTAATTTGAAATTTGATTTTTTTTTTCATGCATGGTGGGGGAAAATTGGCAGAAAAGGATGTCGTAAATAATGCCTTGATGGATACGACAAAATTGTCTGGTTTTAGACAATTAACAGAAGCGGTTATTGGCCAATCCAAGCACCGTGTGACAGTTTAAGCAACGAATGACGTTATGACGATATAAAACGAGCCGTTTGACAAAAGAGGTGCCCGTTGAAGTTTTAACTTAGTAAATTTAAAACCACATCTTTTCTGTTTACCGTAGTGTCTGCGTTCTTGTAAGACTACCTGGTCACATCTATGACAAGAGCACAGATTATAACCCCTGTTTGTGGTATAGTCACAATATACTACCCATAAAAACTGACAGATCTAAACCTAATTAAACGTGGAACACATACAACAGTTCTGAGTGTCATGATCGGCAGGTGCCTTCTTGGTAGCCTTTATGGGTAACTCGTTCGGCATTCTGCAAATGTTGACTGTTCTAATTTCAGATACACAAACAACCACAAAAGCAACTACTCTACTTAGAGACAGCCACGGAAAAATGAACAAGAGAAGACGTCAAATATGTACTTCATAGTTATCTTAAGAGCAATCCACCAAATAGAGAGGTTATAGAAAAAGAATGATAGAAATTTGGATATAATCCGTTGCATTTAATACAAGCCAAAGTCTTGCTAACCAAACTAGGATGATATCAAAATGGTCAAGGAAGGAGCTCAATCAATTTGATCAAAGGAGAAGAAAATTCATGTCACTTCAAGACTTTACATCCGAAAGATCCCAACGACTATATATGCCAAAAAAAGCGGGAAGAGGACACGACTGCACTGAGGATTAAATTGATACTGCCATACAAGATCTCGGGGGAGTACACTAAAAACGGTAAAGAAAGATTACTTTCAGAGGCCAGTAACAGCAATATCGACATAAGAATAAACAGAAAAAAAATAGTAAAGAGAAATTAGAAGAAAATCAACCGTATGGATATTCCAATTGATATGGATATGGCTAACAAATGGAAACTTCAAGAGAGAAAATAAATTTCTTTTAATAGCTGCACAAAACTACGTCTCAAAGAATTATTTCTTATAGCGACAATTGATAATACACATAGTATTGAAAGTGTAAGCTATGTGTAGACACAAGAAACAATTAATCTCATAATAAGTGAATACAGCTAACTGGAACAAAAGGATTTTAAGGCTAGGTACTTCTGAGCTGAAAAGGTTATCCCGTGGAAATAGTGCAAGGGATTAGAATTCGTCCAAACTACCAAATGCTATTCTCATAAACCACCAAAAATGAAAAGAAAAAATAACTTTTCATCTAGTTGATTTTGCCGTTTCGGCGGTCGACAAAGTAAAAATCAAAGACAATAAAAAGAGATAGAAGTACCTAGACCTTACTCAAGAACTAAAAAAAGCTATGTAATATGAAGGTGACGGTGATACCAATTGTAATTGGTGTACTCGAAACGAATCCCCTTGGTAAAGAAGCTGGAAAAGTTGGAAATCGGAGGATGAACCGTGACCATCCAAACTACAGCACTTTTAAGATCGACCAGAATGCTTAGAAGACTCCTGAAGAGTTGCTATCACTCAGACTTCAGTGAAAGACCATCATCTTGTGCTGATGTGAAAAACTCGCAAGGAGAAATATTATAATGATAAACTATAACCAATTAAAGTACAGGGTAGAACGATAAAATTGTCGCCCTAGAAAAGACGACATGATTCCATTTCCGTTTAATGAAAACCGGTTTTCTTTTTTTGTTGCAGACCATCTTCTAGTTGGCCAGTTGTGTACAAATCCCAAAAGCTATAGGAGCCTTCTATCATGTCTAGAAGTGACATATTATTCAACGAGCGAGATCGGAGATGCACCGCTGTACAACTCATGCTCTCTACCAATCCACGTTATGACAACAGGACCATTGCCAGCACCCTCAAAATGCAAATCTGGATTGCCACGAATAACAGGGACGTACCCAGGGTGATAAAAACAAAGTTTCCGGCTACGGTTATGGTCTTTGGTGTGGTTTCAAGTGAGGGCCACATCATACCACCTCACATCTTCGAAGTCGGCTTGAAAGTCAACACCAAAATCTACCTGGATGTGTTGAAGAGTGTGGTAATCCCCTGGTGCAATCAGTTAGCTGGTAGCAGGCCCTGGGTGTGGCAGCAGGACTCGGCGCAGGCCCACAAGTCCAAAGAGACCCAAGGTTGGCTTCAGGAGTGCTACGACTTTGTATGCTTCTCTCACTGGCCCCCTCCTCCCTCGACCTGAACTCGCTCGACTACTTCGTTTGGTCATACGTCGAGAACATCACCAACATGACCTCCCACAACACCAAAGCCAGCCTGATCACCGTCATCCGCCACGTATTCACTGAGCTCCCGCCAGTTCTTGTGGAAAAGGCATGCTCCCAGCTCCGGATCCGTATCGAGGCGGTGATTGAGGCTGAAGGCAGTTACATTGAATATATGTCAGCTCTACTACATAATTAAGTTACCTGAGTTGATTTTTTTCAATAAAAGTTTTAAGACAAAGTTGTAGTGTTTTTTTCTTTAGGACGACAATTTTACCGTTCCACCCTGTTGAAAATAAGCTCTGGGACAGTGCTATCCAAACTGATAGGTAAAAGAGGAATACACCAGATATAGCAGTAAGGGACTTTTAAAGAAAAACATGCCTTCTAGTTGATATGACAGAGACAAAATATATTAATATATCACTTAAAGGGTATAACAAAATTAGTCAATACAAAAACCTTGAAATTGAAATTGAAAAAATGTGATACCTTAAAACTAACACAGCGCCAGTAATAGAGGGTGCACTGGAAAGGGACCAATAAAAACATTAACAAGATACCGTGCAGTCCCAGCCTACATGAAATACAAAAAATTAACTCTGCGGAACAGCGCATCTCTTTAGGGAAGTATGGATTTAGTCGATTTCCTACCAAGTCAGAATTGATGTGAAGTTATTTTATAGCGAGGGGAAGCACACCCGAATCAAGATTCGTGCGTTACCCTAGCAAAAAAAAACTGGTCCCTTCGGCATTCCTCTTTAGGGATACCTTAGGCACCCAAAAATAATTTCACCCAAACTAAGCAGGTACTGCTTTAAAGGGAAGACCAGCTTGGACCAGGCAAATAACTCACTTGGGGTGAACGGCAGGTGAGCATTGCAATGTCAAGAGAGTACTTAAAATGTGATAGAAAAGATAAGTCTCAGTTATATAACTTATGAACATTAATGGGTACGTCCCATTCCTCATAAATACGTTGGACACTATTGTGAGCGGATGAAGATATATCAACTGCTTTTGGCGGTGTTGTTTAATTCTGTCAAAGCTGCCTGACGTGGGCACCATGGAAGCCCAGGATCTATGTCATGCTACCGACCCTTCTCGAGCCTCAAGGAGCCGTCCTCTCAGGCTCTAAACCTCCTTGAAAGGACTAGTTTTATATCCTGGAACTTGAGGTGTCCATTTTTAGGGGAATGCTGACGGGGCCTAGGGAATTTTTGAAGCTGCTGGGTGTGTCTGAGCTACGGCCCTGCATCCGAACCTAGCTTAAAAAAGTGTTGTGCCAAACTTTTCCAGTTAGTTGAATGTACGTCACTTAAGGAAAATATACTGCCTTTGGCGGTGGTGTTTCACACAGCTGAGGCTCCCTGACGTGAGTGCCAGAGAAGCCTAGCATTCTCGTCATGCGGCCAACCCTCTTCGAGCCTCATGAGGCTGTCCTCCCACTCTGGGGACCTTATGAGACTTGCTGTCTTTTGGACTCCAGTGAGAGATCATCGGTGAAAGCTGGTGTGAATTACTCACACTTTACACTTAACTGAATTGTTACATATAACTGCTTGAATAATTATTGCAGTTCTTGAGAAACTTCAATGAAATAAAAAAATTATCAAGGGAAGCTATTTAAGAAAAAAAAGGATAATTTGCAATTTTTCTACAGATAAATTCTGTCGTTACCTTTGAAATAAATAATACAAGAATATGCCATAAGAATGTATACAATGCTTAATACACTGATCATTTGTTATTATCTAATCCTACAAAAACTACAAGATCAATATATAGTTGTATATTCCTTACTAAGCAAAATTTTCATCCCTCAGCAATACGAAATTCTTCTCCTTTGACTTTTGGGCTGTAGAATACACTGACTGCACCTCTGCTGAGGGGTAAGATCCCCCCTAACGAGTGTCCTGGATATGACACTAAACAATCTGAAGGTGAAGTTCCAGCAGTGCTGGAGCTTTGGGGAATGCGGAGTACCCCTTCATTGTCATCACTCCCAGGTCCACTCTGGCCCGGAGTGGTAGCACCTGATAGAGCCCTATCTATGGCTTAAATAGAACTAACAGCTTACTTATGCTAAACTGAATTGTTTGAGTAAACGGAATAGCTTGAAACAGAAATGTTTTTGACAATTAAACCGTGCTTACAATTAAACTGCGTGCTTATGCTTAACTGAATTATTTGAAATAGAACTGTTTTTCGACATTAAAACTGTATTTACACTTAACTGAATTGTTACATATAACTGCTTGAATAGTTTGAAATGGAAATGTTTATGACAATTAAACTGTGTACTTATGCTAAAGTAAATTGTTTTAAATAGAACAGATTATTTACATAAAAATGGATTTGGCGTTAAATAACCAACAAAGGTTGATACGACATAAAACCCAACAAACCAAACCAAACCAATCCTTTGCCATTAATATCAATAGATAGACGAGACGATCATTATGTTTTCTATTTTGTCTGAAATTGTGTTGTTCTTCAGTATTCATGTTTTCAATTCTTAGTCTATGCGCTTCTCTCTGCCGCTAGAGATAATATACTCCTTCATTCTCGTGCATCTTATCTCCCCTTGTCTGTCAGGCTCTAAAGATTGCTGTATATTATCTCTTATTTCCTGTTGTCTAAGTCAAGCTTGCTCGAAACAATATTTCACTGTTCCTCCTTTATTTCCTCACGACTCCCTCGGTATCTTTTTTTTTTTTTTTCACTATCCCTTTTTTCACAATCTTTTTTTTCTCTATGCTTTTTTCCCTATTTTTTTTTTTTTTACTATACTTTTTTTCTCTATCCTTTTTTTCTCCTTGTTGTTCCTGTCTGATTCTCGCTCTGTGTCTGAGCCTCCTTTCTCAAAGAGCTTGCATCAATATTTCTTGCGAAGCCTTCGGCTATGCAGTATATTCCGCGTAATTACCTTTTTTTTTAAATTTCGAAATACAAAAGAATAGTACATACCACACAGTTTTTAATCTGCAAAAGCAACTTCTATGTAAAATTTATTGAGAAGAATGACAGAAGAATATCCGACTTGACTGCAGCGGAACGTAGAGAAAATCTAGATTGCTCGAGTGGGAGGATAGAAGAATATACCAATAGCTAAGCGAATGATTATATGGCTAAGGTAACTTGGAAATGAACGGAATAATAATGATAATAATAATAATAATAATAATAGGGTATTCGAGCCGAAGCTTGCAACTGACATGTGACCCCTGGATGAAACACCTGGGGAAATGAGGATTAAGATATTTAGGAGAGTAGCTGTGTAATTCTGGTATTGGTATCTTAGGGAACAATATTAGATATGATTTTTAGGGAGTTGCATTCTGATCGGGTTAAATATTTCACGTGTTAAGAGGGACAGGATCTAAGATTCGGTTGATTCAAAAGGTCAGTCGAGACCCAAACTCGATGAAAAGTTTTTGAACCAAAAAGGGAGACTGTGAAATATCTTCATTTCATGCGTCTTAGCAACTGACTTGCATAATAATATATATAAAAAAGTCTGTCTCTGAGTACTGCTTTATACATAACACGTTTATAGTACTCGTGACTAATGTACACTATTACTCAATCAGTGTAGTTAAGCCAAGCATATTAGAACAGGACTTTACATACTACTAAATACATATTAAAACATATTTTTTCTATTAGCCTCTTAGTGAATCCAGATAACACATATTTCATGAGCTTTAATCAAGAGGGTACCATCTTCTCTCTAATTTTGTTGGATATTGACTTGAAAACCTCTTTGACGTCTGCCGATGCAGCGACGGATGGAAAATGATAGGAAGCACACTTTGCACCTAACGTAAACGGGACGCATGTGTTCTCCCTGGAAATGCCACGTAAATTGCGTGGGTCACATGCTGGAAGGAAACGTGATCACGTACATTGTGTAGGTAGCAGGATGGAGAAGGAGTGACCACGAGAATTTGCTTGGACGTCCGAGATATTATATAACCAGGAAGATTTCGACCCGACACCAGAAGGAAGTTCACTGAAGATACGTACATTGACCCCCGTTTATGTCAGCCATTTTTTACCCTTCGTACTTAACCCGTCCGTATATTTTGCTTAATGAAAGGAAAAGAAACAGATTATATATTTATACATAAGTTATTCTCTAAAACAACTCTTTCCCTTCTTTTGAGATCCCCAAATCTTCTCAGTGTTTCCTGAAACACGTTTGAGAGCCATATGTAGCTCACAAACCCCAAGATGGCAATTACACAAGAATATTGCGAGCAATATTGAACAAGTCCTGGCGGCAACACCCCACAAGGCACCAACTATACGGCCACCTGCCTCCCATCACCAAAACTATCCAAGCTAGACGAACCAGACATGCAGGACACTGCTAGAGAAGCAAGGACGAGCTCATAAGTGATGTACTCCTATGGACCCTCGCATTTAGCCAAGCAAAAGCAGGACGACCAGCTAGAACATACATACAGCAGCTATGTGAGGACGCGGGATGTAGCCATGAAGACCTGCCAGAGGCGATGAATGATAGGGAGAGGTGGCGAGAGAGGGTCAGGGATATCCGTTCTAGCGGCACAACATGAGGATGATGATGATTAGTTGTAGTAATCTCTGATTTAGTTTGAATAGTGAACCACTGTATTAAGTAGACCTGTTCATATACCTCGGTAACAATATTTCACCCACTGAAACTGATGTCAACATGTACATACTTTACAGCATGAACTGTTATTGATAGATTATCGATACATGGGAATTTAAAATTTAAAAAAGTGTTTTTCTTAACTGTAGTTGTCTTAGTACTACTCTCGATTCGCACTACTTAGACTTTAATGAAATGCCAGTAGAATAAGCGAACTGAAAACCATACAGATATGTTGCATGCTATTTTGAGCAAATACTTTTACAGCCATTTAACTCCCATCTCAGAAATCATCAAAGACAAGCAATGCATGCTAGACACTACTCGAGAAATACGAACTATCTCAAAAGTAACGGTCTCCTACACATTGACACATCAGTGTTAGCCGACCAGCAAAAAAATTATATTCATCAACTCTGTGCGGACACTGGATGCCGTTTAAAGGACTAATACAGTCATTCATTCGGTGAAATTGAAGCCAGGCATATTTGTATGGGACTTTATATACAAGTGAATACATTTTCAATCAAGTTTCTCTCTGCACGAATAATGACACCACGCGATATCAATCAATTCACGAATTCTCACTTCACAAACGAGTTGCCTATCAAAGCTCTATCAAGATATTTAACCCGCTATCAAAAAAAAAAAAAACTTGGAAGAAAACTATCTTGGCAAATTAGGCTGCCTACAACTACGGTTTTCAAAGCTAAAAAGTAGTTTAAATGCAAGTTTTCAAAAAGACAGTGACTTGCTTTTAAAATACTCTGTATATATATATATATATATGTATATATATATATATATATATGTGTGTGTGTGTGTGTGTGTGTGTGTGTGTGTGTGTGTGTGTTTCTATTTCGGAACTAATTACAACAATTGCTGGCAATTCTATGGAATATGATTGGAAAAGATTTCTCCGGAAATGTCTTCCAGGATAAATTTTCAAGAATTTGTCTGTGACAATTAGCTGTTTTTTAAGAGAATTTTTTTTCCAAAATTGTTCTAAGCTCCTAAATATGCAAAGTAACAGGATGATAATCTCTGGTGGTTTGAGGTCTTCTAAAATCAATATAATTGCTGATGATAAAGGCAAGGGGTGGAGCATCAACCAATGAATAGTGAAATATGTTCATTGGAATAATAACAACAACCACAATGAGAAAGCATTATGGTGTTCCAGAGGATTAAAAAGTGAAAATGAAAGAAAGGGGAAAATAGAGGAATACTTAGATCTTGCTTGAGAACAGAAAAATCTGAGAAGCACGAAGATACCGATTGTAGTTTAAGCATTCAGAATAATACTCAAAGACCAGTTAAGAGACTGGAGGCATTGGAAATCAGAGGACGAATCGAATCTATACAGACAACAGATTTTTTAAGATTGGCTTGAATATTGAGAAGATTGCCCCGTCAACTGGGGCTGTAGAATACACCGACTGCTTCTCTGTAGAGTGGTAAGACCCCACCAATGATTGTCCTGGATATGACACTAAACAATCTGATGGTGAGATTCCAGTGATGCTGGAGCTTTGGGGAATGTGGAGCACCCCTTCATTGCCATTGCTCCCAGGTCCACACTGACTCGAAATGGTAGCACCTGATAGGGCTCTATCTATGGGTTAAATAGAACCAACTGCATACTTATGCTAAACTGAATTGTTTTAACTAGAACTGTTTGACTCAACTGAATAGCTTGAAATAGAAATGTTTTTTTTTACAATTAAACTGTGTACTCTTTTTACTCATTTAAACAGCGAGCGTATGCTAAACTGAATTGTTTGAAATGAAACTGTCCTTGACATTGAAACTCTACTTACACTAAACTGAAATGTTTAATATAGAACTGTTTTGACATTTAACTGTGTATAAACAAAATCTGTATTTATACAAAACTGAATTAGCTGAATTAGAACTGTTTTGATAATTAAAATGTGTACTCATGCTAAAATTGAATTGTTTGAAATAGAACTGACTATTTGCATAAGATTGATTTGGCTTTAACTAACCAATAAAGACTGATATGCCATAAACCCCAACCAACCAACCAATACTGAGAAGAGTCCAGAAGACTTAAGGAGATTTGCTGTCACTCAGACTCCTGTGAAAGAAGACTTGAATCACAGATAAAAAGACTATGACTACAAGTAAGAATACTAAAACAGAACATTTAGAAAGCTTCGGACGAAACTGAAAAAGTACGGCTACTAGAAATCGGCAGATGCTCCCTCGATAGCTAACATGGGGGAGCCAATCAGTATTCTGTGGATGTTTTTCTTCAAGTTTCACAAATAATTCTCCTTTCAGGTACACAAACGATGAACAAACCAACCATTTACACCAGAGACCGCAGCGTAGAAAATGGACTTAGGAAGATAAACTAGCATTATACAGTTATTTTAGAAGCAACCCTGCAAAAAGTGGGTATAGAAAAAGAATGACCGAAATCTGGACGGAATTAGGTAGATTTAAGACAACAAAGCAATGGCTCATTCACCAGGTTAGGACAATGACAAAAAATGATTGGTTTTCTAACCTTGAAGTACTGGAAATCCACCAACAAATATATAGGTAAATGCATCAACAAACCCCTAACACAATAACCGAGACGCTAAATTTAGGAAAGCCAGAAACTCATAACCAAACACTACATGACAATGACCCATGCACTGCAAATACACTAACGCAAACTCTTACCCAAGAGGAAAAAATAATATAGATACTGTTAGAAGAATTATGTCTGAAAAGAAAACCACATTGCCTTCTTTCATGAACCAAGACTAGGGGACAGTCAAATCCGAAACTGAGAAAGTGAACGACTTATTGACAAATATCCCGACAAACGACATCGCGGAGACAAACGATTTAATATATTCAGGAGCAAAATTAGTCTGAGAAAAAATCACGTTCTCTTGAAGACCACAGACACAAAGTTAAAACCCGGGTGGAACTCAGACTTGAATCACAGAGGAAAAGACTATGAAAACAAGCAAGAATACTAAAACGGAACATTTAGAAAGCTTTGGACGAAACTGAAAAAGTATGGCTACTAGAAATGTAAAAAAAAAAATGCTTGAAACCAACCAAAAAATACAAGCGAAAGAAGGAAGACTAAAAAGAGTGACAGCAAGTCTCCTCAGGTCTTACGGCCTCTTCCGAGTATTCTAGCTGATCTGTACAATGCAGTGTTCTAGATGATCTCGAATCTTCTCATTTCCAATTCTTCCAGTATATTTTCCAACTCTTTGGTGATCCTTACAAATGCACCACTTACTATTGGTATCACCGTTACCTTCATATTCCACTGTTTTTTTTTTCTATTCTGTGGCAGAATCCAAGTATTTGTTTATCTTTTCTTTTATCTTCACTTTGTGGTCAACCTGAACGGCAAAATCCACTGAATGATAAGTTCTTTTTTTCTTTTTGCTGATTGACACTGAGTCTAGTCTTCTGGCCAGGATTAAATGATACATTTGTAATTCCAAACCCCAGAGAAGTATATGCATCACATTCTTTTGGGCGTATTCTGGATTGTGCATCTACCATTTGGTCGTATGGTAAAATTTGAATCCCTTGCACAGTTCCCTGTGGAAACATTATAATTATTTTTTGACTTTAAGGTGATAAATATTCTAATAGTTAAAATCCTTTAGTCATATCAAAAAGTAAAGTAATTGACTGTGCAGAAAGAAAAGAGTTTTTAAAAAACGACAGACCGGCTCATTGGCCTCGTGGGTAGAGTGTTTGCCTATGGTCCGGAAGATCTGGGTTCAGTCGCAGGTCGCGTCATACCAAAGACTTTAAAAATGGTACTTGATACCTCCTTGCTTAACACTCAGCAATATGATACTTGAGGCCCTGTAACATGCTGATCTAAGATGAATATATATATATATATATATATATATATATATATATATATATATCGTCGTGAGTTTGAACCTCATTTGTCCAATTGCCTTCACTTTCGGACAAATACCTTTCGGAGAGATAGGAGTGGGTGTCGTCGTGGTGTAATGGTTAAAGCGATGAACTGCGGAATCGTAGTACGCGAGTTCGTACTCCAGTCGCGCTATTACGTTCACTTTCGGGCAAATACCCTTGGGAAAGGTATGAACCCCCTTATTCTCCCTCCAGCTATGGGTAAATAGTAGGACGGACTAGGTTCTTCAGCCTTGGTGAGGCAACTAGTCTAGGAGAAGGAAAACTCTGAATTCAAAATTGACCTTGTGTCATATCCTGCCCGAGCGGAGGGGTTGGTAAATAGTACCTTTCGGAGAGATATGATTTCCCTAATCCCTTATCCCTAACAGCTATAGGTTAAATAGTACTTCTGCAAGGATGACTTTGGCATTTGATAATCCTTGGTGAGGCAACTAGTCTAGGAGAAGGAAAACTCTAAATTCAAACCTGTTAAACTCCGCTTAAAAATTGACCTTGTATCATATCCTGCCCGGGGTTGGGTAAATTGGATCAAGGTCCTCCCCGACCCTATTCCCAACATATTCCCAACATATCACCTTTTTCCGGATCGATTGAAGCAATTTGCACCAGAAGGTCATCAACAATGCGGACAAGGTTGAAAATGCCTTCGGACACTTTGTCGACGTTTTTCATCATAAGGGAATAGATTCCCAATCAAATTTTTGGTGACATTTCATCGATGTTAATGAGGTCTTATGCGTTCTGATAAAACTGTGATTGAGTAGAAAAATAAATTTTTGAAAGTTGTCCTTCAAAATGGCAATTTGTTTTAATCTAACTTTTACCAGTTTTTTACCCAAAGACATCTTAAATTCATTCCACTGGGAAACATTAAAAAAAACTACAAAAAATATGAAGATAAAGATGTACGGTTTCAGGTATTCCAATTAATACTGTTAATGTATACAAAATACTATTGTTTAATGGCATATTAACTTCCCGGTGTTATTCAATGTCAAACCCATTCTTGTAGAACTGTGCTGGTATTCATTTAAACCATTGCTGGGTGGATAAGGGAATGTGTAACTTTTCTCATGGTATTTGTCCAAATGTGAACGTACTGACGTGACTGGAGTTCGAACTCGTTTATAAGCGATGCAGCAGTCCCACACGTTAGC
>OY757933.1:50105919-50143419 GCA_963585895.1 Sepioteuthis lessoniana
CCATAGATTGAACCCTATCAGGTGCTACCACTACAAGCCAGGGAAGACATGAGAGTGATTACAATGAATAGGTACTCCGCATTCCCCAAAGCTCCTTCATTACTGCAACCACACCATCATATTGTTTTGAGTCATATCGAGGACAATCTCTGACGTGGGATCTTACTTCTCTGCAGAGAAGGATTCAGTGTATTCTACAGCCCCAGCCGACTGGGCAACCTTAGTGTCCAAACTTCTGAAAAGGGAGCCTTCGAGTCCTCCACTTTACTTAATTACTTACGTGTGACAAAAAAACCTGAACAACTATTTTAATCTCGTCAGAATTGTTATGAAACTTAAATGGTTTAGGAACATATAGGAAGGGATTATTTTTCTGAAGTATTCTTTTCAAAGTTCCTTTAATTGTCGCGAAAAGTCATAATTTCATTTTTAAAAGATTCTCGTAAATAACAAAAAAATTATTTGAATTTTATTTTCCTTGGTTTGGTATTCAAATTAATGATTAATTTTTTACTCATGACTTTTCGCTATAACTAAGGGAACTTTGACAACAATAATCAAGGAAAATAATCACTTCCTATGTGTGTCTAAGTCATTAAAGTTTCCTTGAAATTTGTGGCAGGAATAAAAACAATGGCTCAGTATTTTCACTGTTTGTTTTGGTTGTTTTTGTTTTTTGTTCTTTTTTTTTTTTTGTCCAATAAGTATATAAAATGTCTATATTTTGTATTTAAACAGCAATCCTTCATTAATACTATTATGCATTCGCCAATGGTTCGGGAGATCTGGAATTCAATCCCAGGTCGCGTCATACCGAAGTCTTTAAAAAATGGCACTTGATACCTCCTTACTTAACACTCAGTGATATAAGGTATGTATCAAGGGTAAAGTGGAGCAATTCAATTCGCCAACTTTAATTTACTTTTACTAAATAATGGTCATCTTTTATACATTCACAGTTCCATATCCTTACACAGTTAGGCGACAGTAGACGAGGACAACCCGAAGGTTTCCTTTTCAATTGCTACTACACCGAGGTGTAGGGGAGGACGCTATTCCTTTCCCTGGATTGTTCCGTTTACCATTGCCTTATTATGTTTAGTGTTAAGCAAAGTACCATTTTATAAGGAGTGGTAGCACCTGATAGGGTCCTATCTCTGGGTCAAATAGAACTAAACAGTGTGCTTATGCTAAACTGATATATTTGAAATAAAACTGTTTTGTCATTTAAATTGAGTACTTAAGCGAAACTGAATTGTTTGTTATAAAACTGTTTTGGCATTTAAACTGCGTACTTATGCGAAACTGAATTGTTTGAAATAGAACTATTTTGATGTTTAACTGTATGTAAATAAATTACTGATGTTTGATTGAATTATTAGAGATACCAAACAATACTTGAAACCATTTAACTTTGCTGACTAAACTGGGTAGTTTGAAATAGAACCTTTTTTGACATTTAAACTGCGTATTTATACTAAACTGAATTGTAGAACTGCTTTTACATTTACGCGACTGTAAACAAAAAACTGTACTTAAGCTAAACTGAATTGTTTTAAAATAGAACTGTTTATTTGCATAAAAATGGATGTGTCATTAGATAAACAACAATGGATGATATACCATAAAACTAAACCATACCTAACCAAATCAGGTATGGGTTAAATAGTACCACTTTTTTTTTCTTCTAAAAGGTTTTCTTTTGTATTAAATAACCCACGAAGGTTGATATGCTATTTAAGAAAGAAACCCACGTTACTTTTCTTTTTTCTTATGCAGAGGGCAGTCTTCATAACAACATTAAGCAAACCTATAGTTACTCCTTCTTCTACATGCATGTTATTTTGCATGCTTTTCGATTATTATATACTCATGAAGTCATATCTATTCATTTAAATCGTCCCTGGGAATCTCTTGTGTGTCAATCTACTAATGCTGAATTTAATTGTCTCTCACTTAGTCCTATCTTTTGGTTGGTTGATTAAATATTAGTCGACCACAAGCTTGTTAACTATTTCCAGACGAACAAACCTGATTTGGTCGGCCAGAGACATGCATTTATTTACAATCAAATCTGACTGGAGATAGTGGAGTATATGGGACTTGTTCAGATTTTATTCGGTTGGGTTCATGTAATTTTAAAAGTATTAAATAACTGATTCATATATTTACCCCAGCGAAGAATTCGCAGTGCTCAACATCATTATCTTAACTTACAAAAAACGCTAAGTTTAAAAAATGATACAGAATTAAAATAACTGAAATTTTACAATACCAATATGTGAAGAATTATATTTTCTATAATAATAACAATAATAAAAATAATAATAATAATATATTCATCATCACCATCATAATCAACGGGGGTTGGTCATCCTACGTTTGCACGTCATTGTGAAGGGGTCCGTTGGAGCACATCGCTTATGAGTTTGTACTTGTCCCTCCAGCAGTGTTCTCCATGTTTTGTTCGTCTAATTTGGATGGTCTTCGAGATAGGTGATTAGTGGCCGTACAGCAGCTGTTTTGTGGGAAGATGCTTCTAGGATTTGCTTAATATAGCTCGAAGCATCGTTGTGCAATTGCCATCTTGGTTTTTCTCTATACGCTTAGTCAGATTCCATGTTGTGCATCCGTAGAGTAGTATGGACACGACCGTTATACACACACATACACACAAACACACACAGACACACACACACACACACACACATATATATATATATATAGCTAATAACCTTTGGAAAGGTATGAATTCAACAACTCTCCTTCCAGCTATGGCTAAATAATAGAGCAGATAAAGCTCTTTAGCCTTGGTATGGCAACCAGTATAGGAGAATGAAAACTCTGAATTCAAGCCTGTTAAACTCAACTTGAAATTTGACCTTGTGTTGCATCCTGCTCGTGGGGAGGGTTGGGGTGAATACCGATTTATCCGTGTGTGTGTGTGTGGTATCATCGATAAAAAAAAGTATACATCCAACCTTTTCAATAAAAATATAATTTATTTTACTCAAATATATAGCAAAATATGATTATTTATAGAGGAATATTATTTAGTGTGAACGGAATTTATTACATAGTATTCATAACCAATCTCTACAACACTGAAAGTCTTTAATCAAAGATACAATTATGAAATAGCCCCAAAATAGATACACAGCGGTTAGAGTGTTCGCCAATGGCCCGGGAGACCTAGGTTCAATCCCAGGTCGAGTCATACCAAAGACTTTAAAAATGGAACTTGATACCACCTTGCTTAACACTCAGCATTATAAGGTACGGTTCAAGGGTAAAGTGGAGCAATCCAGGGAATGGAGTAGCGCCCTCCCCTACACCTTGGTGTAGTAGCTATCGAAAAGGGAGCCTTCGGGTCACCCTCGACTATGGTCGCTAACTTTACTTACTTATATATATATATATATATATATATATATATAGCGAATATTGAAAACTCTTAAATCAAAAAGTACTGTCACGTGGTTTACCACTGAGAGGAGAGAAATAAGGAATTTCTACTACCCCTCAGTGTTTGAATTAACAGGCCGCCAACGACTGACCGTTAAAAGAGGAACGAGGAATCTAGATCAACTTCGGCCGGCCGTTGAAGGAAGAAAACAATGTAGGTCAATTCCTCGCGGCTGAAGTAACAAATCCAGGTCAGAATGAAAGCCAAAAGATGTTTGCACTCTGAGACCGGAGGGAAGAAGAAAGAGGCTAAATGATTGGCCAGAACCCTAAAGCAGAAGTAGCACCTTCTTCCGTCAGCGGAAATAGGGAAAAAGGATATCAGTTTTGAAGAGAGATGTCGCCGTGAACAGATGGGGGGAATCTCGTGCCAAACTCCGGGCGAAAAAACAGAACCGGGATTTGCAGGACAGTAGTTGAAGTGATAAGATATATTGAAACTACCCCCGAAATCACCGGGGAGAGGAAGCGGAAAGAATCTTGGACAAGAGGAACCTATGCCATCAAGCCAGAGCTATATATATATACAAAATTCCGCCAGCCCATAAAAGAGAAAATACTCTCCGAAGGAAGCCGTCAAAAAGCTAAGTACTGCAATTACATATTCTCTATCTCTCAATTTAAAGAGAGAAGAAAGAAAGCAAAAAGTAAGAAAGACATTTACATTTATGTATTATCCGCTGATAATGAAGCCGACACGTTGAATATGTGTGTTTGCGTGTATATAAAAAAACCTTGTCATATTTTAATGTCCCCACGTGTTGAGATTTATTCATTAAGTTGTCTGTCAAGTTGTCTATTTCATGTTTGTTTTCAGCTTCGTTCGCCTCATGTTATTCTCGCCTAAATTGTCCCATTCTCTCCTTTAAAAATATTATACGGGAAACCGAAATTGTTTACTACTATAGTTAATATTATTATATCAAAACCTAGGGGCACATATCTTCCATTATCCTAGGGGTAGGAAGAGCTAGTGGCCTAGTGAGTGTGTGTGTTAACGTGAAGTTTGGAAACCCCTTGCCAGCGGCGGTCAGTCTAGCCCCAAATTAACCCCAACATAATCTGCCGGTTCCTATATGACCGAGAAAGGACTCTGAACTAGGACTTATTCTACGAGGGATCAAGTGCCAGGCCGCCCCGTCTTCACAAGTGCGAAAAATAAATTCCCGTCTTGGGATTTTAATAATTTTGCCGTCACAGTACTCATATGCTGACCGGTTGCGCAGTAAAAACTTCAAGAAATTAAATCTCACTTTTTTACTCTAGTCTCAGGCGTGTGAGTTTCATGCGTCAACTATGACATAGGGATGCAGTCATCTGATGAAATTTTAAAAGAAGAGAGAGAATTATGGAATAAAGGGTGTTTAAAGAATAGGGGGGTAAACAAAAGAAAGTGTGGAAAGGAAGAGGAGGGAGACTTGTGCAGAAAGAAGAGGGGGAGGTGTAAACAAAAGGAGGTGTGGAAAGGAGGAGGAGAGTGGAGAAGGAGGAGGAGAGTGGAGAAGAGATAGTTATGGAAAAAAGGGGGTTTAAAGAAGAGGGGAGGCGTGAAGAAATGAAGGTATGGAAAGGAGGAGGAGCAGGGAGAATTTTGGAAAAAAAGGTAGTTAAAGAAGGGTGTGTAAACAAAAGAAGGTGTGGAAAGAAGGGTGAGGAGGGAGAGTTGTGGAGGAAAAGGCGGTTAAGGAATAAAGGGAGGTGTGTACAAAAGAAGGTGTAAAAAGAAGGAGGAGGAGGGATAGTCATGGAAGAAAGGGGTTTTAAACAATAGGGGGATGTGAGAACAAAAGAAGGTGTGGAGAGAAGGGGGAGGAGGGAGAGTTGTGGAAAAAAGGGTGTTCAAAGAAGAGGGGGATGTGTGAACAAAAGAAGGTGTCGAAAGAAGGAGGAGGATGGATAGTAATGGAAAAAAGGGCGTTTAAAAAAGAGGGGTGTAAACAAAAGAAGGTGTGGAAAGAAGGATGAGGAGGGTGAGTTGTGGAAAAAAGGGTTTTTTAAAAAGAGGAGGAGGTGTGAACAAAAGAAGGTGTGGAAAGAAGAAGGAGGAAGGAGAGTTGTGGAAAAAAGGGAGTTCAAAGAAAAGTGGGATGTGTGAACAAAAGAAAGCGCTTAAAGAAGAAAAAGTAGATGAAAAATCGAAGAGTTATATAAACCAGAAAAGAAAACGGAACAGATAAAACTAAAGAAAAAAGAAAAAGAAGAGTGGCCGATGATATATTGCGCTAATCTTTCATGTGAGAAGTCTTTGAAAATCAGCATGAGAATAATTTTTTTTCGCGGTTATCTTATCTCGACCTCTAATCGTTGTTAATGGAAATGACCAACTACCGCCACAACAAAGCAGATCTTTGTCGTGAAAATTTTATATTGAATCAAAGATAGGAATCCTCATTTTTTTAATCATTGCTATTTTATATTTAGTTATGTTGAAAAGAAAGTTATTCATAACAGCAATATTGAGTTCTATGGAGTCTATGTCATGCAACGGGATTTTTTCCAGCTTATAGCTGCTTCTTTTTGTTTCCTATATCAATTTCTCGATGGAAAGATATTGTTTCTATTATCTTTCCAATAAAATATGGCATCCATAGAAAAAATGTATTCTTCATGGGCAGGATCAGATTCAGGTCAACTGATACCTAAAATATAAAGAGAAAACGTATAAAGTTTTTTTCTTCTTTTTTTTTTTTTTCTCCGGCCAGACTTCACAACACAATTAAAAAGCAACTCTTTCTTTTTTTAACCTCCCTACAGAAACGAAAATCTCACACTATAATTTGAAGACAAATGTGATAGCTGACAGCCGTTTAATGTTGTCGAAACTTCAATCACTCCCAAAGCCCACAAGATATATTTTCTTTTTGTTTACTATGCGAAATCAAGATAAGAAAATAGATCAGACAAAGACAAAACTTCTTCATCTATCGGGCTTAATTTCGACACGGGATCCGACTGGACCTGGGTGCTCCGGCTTACTCAAACAATATGATACTTTTAGATAGATAGATTATGTTCGAGAACAATGGCAGTACGTAGAAAATTAGCATAACTGAACTAGAAACATGTACACTATGATATATATATATATATATATATATATATATATATATATATATATATATATATATAGTGATCTTTTCCTGTTTCCAACAGACTCATAAACAAAGTAGCATACAAATAGATCGTAGTTAGGAGTAAGATTGATGAGTCTAAGATTCACTTAAGTATTTTCATTTCAAAGTTTATATATATATATATATATTTATATCAGTACCATCTATACTATTATTATTTACTCCTTGAGAGTTTTTTACATCAGTGTTAGCCGATGGTATTTCACTGGAGTTTGACTGACAGTCTCCTAGAGTCTCCTGGACTCTTCTCGGTATTCTGGCCGTTCTCAATAATCTAGTAGTTTGGATTATTTCTAAGTCCTCCAGTCCCTTTAATAATCCTTTGGTGACTTTACCAAAAGCACCTCTCACGATTGGTATAATTGTCACTTTCATGTTTCACAGATTTTTTCAATTCCCTAGCAAGGTCCAGGTACTTATCCTTCTTTTCATTTTCTTTTAGTTTTATTCTATGGGCAGCAGGGACAGCCTAAATGCACAATTTTGCAAGTTGTCTTTTTTGTCGTTCTTGATAATTATTATTGTTGTTGTTTACTCCTTGAGAGTTTTTCACATCAGTTTTAGCTGATTGTCTTTCACTGGAGTTGAGTGACAGCAAGTCTCCTGAAGTCTCCAGGACTCTTCTAAGTATTCTAGCCGTCATCAATAATGCTGTTGTTTGCATGGTCTCCACTCGTCCTCCAACTTCTAAGTCCTCCAATCCCTTTAATAATCCTTTAGTTACTGTAACGAAAGTACCACTCACGATTAGTATAATTGTCACCTTCATGTTCCAGAGTTTATGATCATTATTATTATCATTAGTAGTGCCCGTGGTGTAATGGTTATCGTCGTAGGAAATGGACACGAGTTCAAACCCTGGACGAGACTGATTGCATTTCACATAGCACAAATACCCTTGGGAAAGGTATGAATCCAATTATTCTCCCTCCAGCTATGGGTAAATAGTAGGGCAGACTGGGTTCTTCAGCCTTGGTGAGGCAGCTAGTCTAGGAGAGGGAAAACTCTGCATTCAAACCTGTTAAACTCCGCTTAAAAATTGACCTTGTGTCATATCCTACCCGAGCGGAAGGGTTGGTAAATATTATCATAAGTAGTAGTTGTAGTTGTAGTTTTTTGTATCATAAATATTTTTACAGAGTACATATCTATGTAGTATAAAATGTATTTTTGTTTTACTCAGTGATTATTCCATGCTCATATTTAACATCTATGTCACGACTAAATTGTTGTTTACACTCCTCGTTGTCATAGTAGTAGTAGTAGTAATAGTGGTAGTAGTATCCTGTGCATATCTCTGTTGTGTAAAATGTATTTTCGTTTTACACAAAACTTATTCCAAGTGCAGATTTAAGGTCTCTTTATGTCGCTATTAGATTATGATTTAAATCCTAGCGAGTTTTTTCACTCCACCATCTTTCATCGGAGTCAGAGGGACAGCTAGGCTTCTTAGGCTTCCAGGACTCTTCTTTGAATTTTAGCCGATATTAACCGTGATATTGTCTGGATAGTCACCTTTATTCCTCTGATTTTTAACTCCTCCAATATTTTTTTTTCCAAGCTTTTGTTGAATATTCCGAATGCACTGACTACAATTGGTATCACCGTCATCCTCTTGTTCCACAGATTGTATACTTCTCTAGCCAGCTCCAAGTGTTTGTTATTTTTTTCACCCTTTTTTCAATTTTCACTCTGTCGTCTGCCAAAGCAGCGAAAATCACTCGATGACAATTTACGCTCTACTTTTCGTTTCTAACAATCCTTGACACAAGACCTATCCCCAGGGAAGGTAGTGATTATAGGCACTAAATTTTTTAGGATATAGGGGTGGGGTTGTTGTTGTTGTTGTTGGAGAGTGGCCTCTTTTAACTGATAATTGTTTTCATTAATTTTAACAGTACTTTCCTAAGTAGATGATCAGTTCCGTAAAAAAACAATTTTTTGTATTCCATATACGCTGGATCTGACAGGTGTCTTTTTAATGTGTTTATCTGGCATTTCCTTGCTCATTCCTAGGGCTCCCACTATTACTGGCACGGTGGTAGTTTTAAGGTGTTACATTTTATCTATTTTATGTGTATATTTTTTCTGCGTCTTTTGTGTGTTACCTTTCCGATCACATTCAACCATATCTTAATTATTCTCTTGCCCTTGCAACCCTCAACTGCCATTCAATCCAGATGGGTTGAAGCTGATCGTCTGACCTTCCTCTTCAAGCACTACCTGCTTAGATTGGCTAAAATTTTTCTTGGGAGCCTAGGGTGCCCCTAAAGAGAAATGCCGAAGGGGCGAATGATTCTTTGTAATGGTCACGCATACCTCGATTCGTACGTGCTTTCCACTCTATAAATTGACTTCATGTCTATTTTGACTTGGTAGGAAATCGAATAAATCCATACTCTCCTGAAGAAATGCACACTTCCGCAAAGTGCAATTTTTTATAGTTCATATAGACTGGTATTGATAGGTATCTTTTTAATGTGTTTATCTGTCCTTTTCTTGCTCATACACTGTGCTCCCACTATTACTGGCATGGTGGTTAGCTTAAGGTGTCACATTTTTCCGTTTCTCTTCCAAGGTTTTTTCTTGGCTTATTTCATAAATTTTTTTATTGACATGCTATAATCTGTTGGCCCTGGCATATCAATTAGAAGTCATGTTATTATTTGTAGTAGAAATTGTAGTTTGTTGGAAAATGGTTTTTGATCTTGGTTTACCTCAAGTTTGTGTCAGTGAAAAGGGAGAGCAAGTTTCTCTTCACTGTCTCTTTATATTCCAGCTGATATTGAATTGCTGTGATCTAGATGGTCTGGGTCCATTTACTGAATTACAGTTCTCCCATTTTATTATTGTTGTGGAGTCAGGATGAAGAAAAGAACGCCCATTTCGCTTTACTTTACAAAAATATACGTCTCTCTTTATTACTTATTAAAAGGTTGCTGTAGGCTGTAGAATACACAGACTGCTTCTCTGCAGATTTGGTTTGGTTTGGTTTGGTTTTATAGTATATCAACCAGTGTAGGTTATTTAATGCCAAGTCCATTTTTATACATATAATCAGTTCTACTTCAAACAACTCAGTTTAGTATATGTATAGTTTGTTTTGTTTTCTTTTGACACACAGTTAAATTTCAAAACAGTTCTATTTCAAACAACCCAGTTTAGCATAAGTACACAGTTTCAATGTCAAAAACAGTCTTATTTCAAGCAATTCAGTTTAGCAAAAGTAAGCTTTTTAGTTCTGTTGGACCCATAGATAGGACCCTTTCAGGTGCTACCACTCTGGGCCAGTGTGGACCTGGGAGCAATGGTAATGAACGGGTACTCCACATTCCTCAAATTTCCAAGGCTGGAGGCTTGCTATCAGATAATTCAATATATCCAGGACACTCATTGGTGGTGGGTGTCTTACCCCTCTGCAGAGATCCAGTCAGTGTATTTTACAGCCCCAGCCAATTGGGCTTCATAGACGGAGGGAGAATAATTGGATTCATACCAGTTCCTAAAGGTATTAGTGCTAAGTAAAATGCAAAGAACCTTGTTCAGGATTTGAACTTTGGTGGCCAAGTCTACTTCCTATGATGATAACTACGAATGTCTTCATAGATAGAATTAGATAACGCTTTGGTCAAACATAATTTTGAAACTAATCCAAACTTTGATTTTAAAGATTTCAAGATGATAGTTTACAAAAATGATAAAAGAAATGCCGAAAAATTATTGAATCAAGTATAATTTCAAACTACAATACTATCACCGACAGGGGGTTTTCTGATTGTCTCCTTATTTGTTCAAATTGGTGATAAAGTGTTGAAAAAATCCTTTATCCAAAATAATTTGGCTTCACCGTTTTTATATTTTTAGAAATATAGATAAACAGATGGTCGAATTAAAAAGACAGTGATAGAAAGAAGATCAACACTGTTAAAGACGGATAGATATATCATAGAGTGTGAATAATTGATAGATATGAACTGAATAATATACAAATTACAATAGATAGATAGATAGATAGATAGATAGATAGATAGATAGATTTTTGTTTTTTTTTAAGGGTGGGTTATAAATTTTAGGAGGCGAATTGCATCACACAAATTCGAAACAGAATATTTCAAGCGGAAATGGAATGTTTTAAAACTTTCTAATCATTTTGTCTTTCATTTAGTAACTTACACGCTCTGATGCAGGTCTAAAAAGCGAAATTTTTAACGCTGACAAATATTTCTATAAATAAAGTCATCATTGTGTTTTTTTTTTATCTCTCTCTCTTTATATATATATATATATATATATAATTAGAATGCTGAAAGGCTCCAACATCGACTACGAAAGAGAACCATAAAATATACTGCTCTTCAACATATTTATACAGCATTTCAACTCAGTCCTCAAGTTTCGAATAAACCCTATAAGAAATTTAAAAACGACCATTGCCTTCTTAGTATGGTCGAGAATTTTTCGGCTTACACACATACACACACACACACATATATATTATATACATATAAAGTTAATCATATATTCAACGGCGCTTAGTGACAGTTTCTCACCAATGCAATCATCAGATCAAGTGGTTCCCACGTGGTAGATATCCTTTTATGTAATGTTGTCTGAAGAATGATGGGAAGAATGATCTTGTCTGGGGAGCATTTAAGGAAAGGGCGTTCTAGTTTATACAGCGTGGTTGTTCACGAAGCCAAATAATCAATAGCAATGATAAAGCTTTTACACACACACACACACACACACACACATATATATATATATATATATATATATATATATATATATATATATATATATATATATATATATATATATTAAATGGTAGTGACTGTCACCCTTGGTTTCTTGCTTTACGCATGAAACCCAGTTATATATGTATACATATAATGTTGAATGTCAAAAGATAATTTAAGACTGATTTGCAAATTATGTCTGGTTTGGGTGTCTTTGTTTAATGGTATTTCAATCTTTGTGGGTTATTTAATGCTAAATCATCCTTGTAGTAGAATAGTATGGATGCCATTTAATCCCTAACTGGGCGGATAAGGGAGGGGCTCAACTACTTTTCGAAGGGTATTAGCCCATAAGTGAACGTAAAAAGCGCGACTGGAGGTTGAACTCGCTTACATTGAGACCGAAGTTCAGCACTTTAGCCATCACACATATGCTATATATAAAGGGATATCTACCACCAAGTCACCATGTGTCGTTGACTGAATCTAAGCAATTCTAACTTAGATATATATTCTCAAGCACTGATGCAGAACAATCTTGCTTTTATAAATATAGTTAACAACATCTTAACGAGAAAAATCTCAATATCACATCAGAAGATCGTGAAACTGAGAGAAATCTTCACCTCGCGTGGTGTACTAGTTAGCAAGGTTACTATCAACCGCTGCTAGTGACTTGGTGTCTCTCGCGGTGCCCAATGATTCTGGTTTTACGTCAATCTAAGCTGATCTTAATAAATGTTATGCCTGTGTTTTTAAAGATTCATTTTTACAAATCAGGTTTAAATTCTCTCTTCATGTTCTACAATATATATATATATATATACATGACTGGGTTTCAGGCTTTATACATGAAACCCAGAGTAATAGACACTGCTATGTAATATATATATATATATATATATATATATATGAAAGCTCAATCATTGATATTGAGCACTATTTAATAATACGCCAATATTTCATCCCCTATTAACTCACCAACTGAGCGAGGTAGAACCATAAAAATCTACAATATATATATATATATATATAATGTATTTTGCATATTTATAAATAAACAGTGTTCAATGTCGATAATTGAGCATATGTAGGTCTAAGATAGGATACGGCAGACAGAGTTAACAGTGGTTGTCTCGGCGATCTTCAGAGTAAGATAGTCAAGAAGAGCCATAAACTCCGTGTCTACGCTACCCTCATACATATACATATAGGTATGTGTATATATATATATATATATATATATATATATATATATATATATGTCTGACTCTGTGAGTGTCTATCTATGCCTGTGTGGATAGAGAATCTATGAAATCATGAGCTGATTTGTCGTATATATATATATATAAACATTGTCACCAAGACTATCCTGATATATATATATATATGTGTGTGTGTGTGTGTGTGTGTGTGTGTGTGTGTGTGTGTAAAGTGTTTTATACCAAACTGTTGGGATCAACAAATAAAAAAATATAGTAAAATGTATTTTTAACACAAGCAATATTCCTTTTTATTCCCAGGGGGATGGGTAAGTATTCGATACGAAATGTTCACAAGTTTGTGCTTGTGCTACCAACTTATTTTTAACCTTCCTGCTCCCTTTTAATATATAGTAATATCGTCTGTTAGGGAAAAGTCCTCTTCCCAGCATCCCCTCTTTTAAGCCTCGTCCTCGTATGACTTTTCTCGAAAAGCTTGTATGTTTTTTTTCATAGTCTATACAATTTCTGAGGTATATTTTTGGTGGAATTCTTGGTTTATCCTTTACCATATCTTAAAACATTTTAGAAACGATTAAAAAATGTCCAGTCGGTTATGAAGCGTCAAAGTGAAGTTTAATCTGGTGTCTGGAGGTTGAGAGGGTCGTAATCGTTTTGCGTGTTGAACGCAAACTGAAGACTCTATATCTGTATCATATGTAACGTTTCCAGAACGTTGTAAAATGCGTCCTTGAATCCATTTTTCTTTTCCATTGCGGTAGTCTTTTGCAAGTAAATATTGTCCTGGTACATATATACGTTTCAGTGATTCCTGATGCTGGTTAAATTATTACTCAATCAAAATGCTCCTTTTTATGGAATGGTTTAATGTTGGATGCTTGATATCCATATGCAAACGCACTTTATAATTAATCAGTGCTTCTGATGGCGAGTTACAATGAGAAGAATATGGATTATGTGTTGCTCTTTGACGACTAAAGAATATGTCTGATATTTCTTGTGTGGCTTCCTTCCCTTTGATTTGAATTGTGTCCTTTTAAAAGTATCAGCAAAACACTGTATTTGGATATGTGGGGTTCTAGTATACTGTATGCCATTAACTGAATAGAAAATGCAGAAGTAATGCAGTGTCATTATCAGAAACTAATATTTATTGGATTACCAAAGTAACTGAAAACTGGTTTTAACTTTAAAATTGTTGGGGTTTTTTTTTTTACAGTGATGTGACTCATTTGAAAAATTTCAGGCGATTTGCTGTAAGCATCAGGAAGTAAATAAAGTTGGCGACCATACTCGAGGATGACCCGTAGTCTCCTGTTCGATAGCTACTACACCAAGATGTAGGGGAGGGCTCTACTCCTTTCCCTGTATTACTCCACTTTGCCCTTGATCCTTACCTTATAATGCTGAGTGTTAAGCAAGGTAATATCAAGTACCATTTTTTGAGTCTTTGGTATGACTCGACCTGGGATTGAACCCAGGTCTCCCGAATCATTGGCGAACACTCTAACCATCAAATCAATGTGAAGGCGTGACCAGGCTGATTCAGGCATGGGCCAGGAACTCAGTTTAGTTTTCCTGGGAGATTTTGCAGTTAGTTCGAAGTTTGAAGATGTGCGTGCTAGTTTCCCGAACCGCTTATCCATGTTTGGCCAATAAGTAAAGCAACATATTTTGGCCTTCATACGATCCAGTACCTTGATGACCATAAGGGAATTACTTGATTACTTTCACATGTAATGAGGATAGGACAATCACTCGCTTTAACTCACCGATTAAATGAATAACGTTCCCAGAAGTTCTTCTTGCTATGTTATTTGTTGCAGACACACGTGTTTTTTCCAGTTGTTCGCAGGTCGACTGTGATATATATTTCACACCGTATCTAAGTTAAAACGAACTGATATGTTTTTCTTAATAAAAAAAACAATGTATTTCACGCAGAATCTATAGTGCACTTTAAATGTTGCAAACACAGTTTCTTTTTATGATGAATTTTCTCCGGGTCGAACTTTCTGCATCACTTTTTGTTTTTGTTTTAATGAAGAGGAAATTTTTTTTCTTTTAGTCCAACTCGGTAGCAACCATTCAACTTATGCCTCTTAAGTAAACAAAAAGATACATTATGCCAGTCACCACAATTCCAGCAAGTTGAGAGAAAGTATCTTAACTTTCATGTAGGTGCCCCTGGTGTAATGGTTATCGTCGTAGGAAATGAACACGGCGACACGAGTTCAAATCCTGGACGGGACTTATTGCATTTCACATAGCACTAATACCCTTGGGAAAGGTATGAATCCAATTATTCTCCCTCCAGCTATGGGTAAATAGTAGGACAGACTAGGTTCTTCAGCCTTGGTGAGGCAACTAGTCTAGGAGAAGGAAAACACTGAATTCAAACCTGTTAAACTCCGCTTAAAAAATTGACCTTGTGTCATATCCTGCCCGAGCGGAGGGGTTGGTAAATAGGAGAAAGTATCTTAACTTTTTTCGCTTAGTTGTTATTGGTTACTGATGGACAGTCAGGTTTTCACTTTAACAGGGTTTCTCTTTTAATGCTTGATAAATTGTTGCATTCTTTGATCAGAACTTAAATCTTGATGTTTTTGCCCAGTTTCAGTTTGGAAAGTTGTTGGGTGCGAATATTACTCGATGATGGAGTCTTCTATTCTGCGAAGAAAATCAAGCATTTCAACTGTTCCTCTAAAAGGGAATTTAGTTTAAATTTTTCGCATTCCTGATTCACGATGCCAGCAAACATCACATAATCGCCTTTGTCCGTTTCTTGTTAATTTTAGGCAATTGAAGCAGATGTTGAATAACGGCTGTTTTCCCCTAAAAATGTCATTTAGCAGTCCCACTGTTTCAGAGAAAAGAAAATGCGTTGACTGGTGGGTAGGATATAATTTGTATGACAGTTGAGTTCCTGGGTTCCCAGTTTACGAATTGATAGACGAGTTTTCCCGAAGGTCGTCTTTCTGCGAAAATTCGTGTTGAAAAGTATCAATCGATCTTTGGAACAACAAAGCAAAAGTCTTATCCGATTGCTGAGTCACGATAAAATTCCGTTATGTTGTTTGCAATAATATCCTCTGGATTTGAATTGAAATCCTTTCCGGCCTGTAATAATCCCAGTTGGTTTCGTAACTGTTGAGTCATCGCAGTCAATAACTGTTGTGACTTTTGAAACTATTCTTGTGGATGATTTAAAATCTGCTTTAGCATGTCCGATGAAATTGCCATGTTGATTTTGAGATCTCCATTCTCATCGCCGAAATTTGTTAAACCCCAGACTATTAGGATTAGCAAATGATAAAAAATAAACAGTAAACATAACATAAAAAATATTTGTCTTTTATTTCATCGACAATGGTACAGGAGGATGGGAAAGTATTAGATATTAACAGCTCATATGCAGCCATCTTGTTTATATTTTTGTCATTTTTTGAGGTTTTTTCTGCCTCCCTACTTCCTTTTACTGAAGAGTGATATCGATTCATATAAAAGAGTTATCTCTCCAAACAGAAAGAAAGAAAGAAAGAAAGAAAATTGGTCGCAAATAAAAAAAAGGATCAAAACATAACAACAAGTTTTCATATATTTTAGGCGTGGGATGCACTTCAAACATTTACCCTTAAGAAATTTTACAGCGTCTAATACTTTGAATTTAAGAAGTTTGAGTTTATCAGCTACGAAAATAAACACCACAAGAAGACCAATGGACACAACGATCAAAATGTTATGAATGGAAAAACCAAGATGAAAACAAAAGTTTGTGACGTGTAAATAATAATAACTCACCATCTTAGAAATTTAGGCAAAATTCGAATCATGAGATAGATAGATAGATAGATAGATAGATAGATCAGAATGAAATGTGATCTGAAGGAGATAGATAGATAGATAGATCACAAGAGAACCTTGGCCCAGTTGGCTGGGGCTGCAGAATTCAGCGACTGCATCTCTGGCGAGAGGTACGACGACTCTAACGAGTATCCTGAATAACAGTAAACAATCTGATGAGGAGGCTCCAGTAATAATGGAGCTTTGGAGAATACGAAGTACCCCTTTATTGCCATCGCTCTCAGGTCTACTCTGCCCCGGAGTTTTAGCACCTGATTGTGTCCTATCTATGAGTCAAATTAGACATTCAAACTGCGTACTTATGCTAAATTGAATTGCTTGAAAAAGAACTGTTTTTACATTTAACTATAGGTAAACAAAAAACTATACTTGTTTGAAATAGAATATTTTTGATATTGAATCTGTGTAACTATGCTAAACTGAATTATCTGAAATAGAACTGTTTTTACATTACTGTGAGTAAACAAAAAACAGTACTTATGCTATACTGAATTGTTTGAAATAGAACTATTTATACGGATAAAAATAGAATTGGCATTAAATAACGTCCAATGGTTGATATGCCATAAAACCAAAACAAACCAATCAAGAGAACGCAGAAACTATAACGGATGCTGACAACATAGTTGATCTAGCGCTTCTTTCAAATACTTCTGCTCAAACTAAATATTTGCTGCATTGCCTAGAATTGTTTGCAAATTGACTCGATCTCGACCCGAACTAAAATAAATCAAAGTTCACGCGTTAAAAACTATTTTACATCCCTCGGTTGCAATATCTCATCCACGAAAAGAGATGTCAACATATGCTTTGGAAAGGCATGGAATGCTACTGACAGGTTATTGACCAAATGGAAAACTGTTCTCTCTGATAAACCAAAACGGTATTTCATCCAGGCTGTCAGTACTATTGTATAGTGATGCCATCTAAACTTTAACGAAGCGTTTGATGAAAATGCTAGATGCCAGCTACACAAGGATGCTGAGTGTTATTTTGAACAAACCCTGGAAGTAGCGCCCCACAACACAGCAGCCATATGGCAACTCACTTCCCATCTCAGTAAGAAACATAATACGTACTTGACGCTGCTGGAGAAAGAAGGAGGGTTTCTTGCTCCAGCGTTAGCCAACCAGCAATGGTTTACATTTATCAGCTGGAGGTGAACGTGGTGTAATGATTATCTTCACAGAAAATGGACACAGCGACACGAGTCCAAATCCTGGACCAGGCTGACTGCAATTCACATAGCGCTTGTCAAAGGTATGAATCATATTATTCTCCCTCTAGCAATGAGTAAAAAGTAGGGCAGACTGGGTTCTTCAGCCTTCGTTCGGGAACTAGTCAAGGAAAAAGAAAAATCCTTTTAAGCTCCACTTAAATATTGACTTTGTTTCAAATCCTGCCCGTGCTGAGTGGTTGGTAAATACATACATTAATCAGCTCTGTGCGGACACTAAATGTCGTCTAGAGAATCTTCCACGAGTGGTAGCTGATAGGAATGGATGGTAAGAAAGAGTTGAAGGAATTTATGCAATCAACGATATATATATATATAAATATATATAATCAATTCGTGCTGATAGCATGATTATATATATATCACGAATTCATATATATATATATATATACATTCAATCTTATTTCATTCCTGGCACAGATCATTCGATTATGATCATTTTATGCCATGCAGGAAAAAAGATTTTGCTCAATAACAAACTTTTCCTTCGTCTTTCAATATTTCTAGTTTTTTTCACGCTATCACACTCCCTTTCCACCTACATAATTCCTGTCCATTCTCTTTGTTAAATTCATCGAACCTAAGGTAAAATTGGTGTCCTGAGTAGAATACTAAACTGTATTTGACGATGAGGATTTAGTCATGGAACTTTGGGGAATGTGGAGTACCAATTTATCGCCGCTCTGGCCCGTAATGGTTGTACAAGTTAAGGTCCTATCTGTTGATCAAATAGAAATATTTCATCCTTTTCTTTACACGAAACTATTTAACTGTGCGCAACAAATGACTGATTTTAAATTAAATTATTGTAATTACATAGCAATACTTGGAACCATTTAATGGAATACAAATAAATCTATTAGAGTGAGCAATACTTGAAATTACTTCTCATTGTGCAAAAAAAATATTAATATCAAATTGAATTATTAGTGTTTGATAGTAGTACTTGAAACCATTTAAATGAGTGCAAACAACAAAATAGTGAGTAAGTAAAGGCGACCATAATCGAGGGCGACCAGAAGGCTCCCTTTTCGATAGCTTCTACACCGAAGTGTAGGGGAGGGTGCAACTCCTTTCCTTGGATGGTTCCACTTTATCCTCGATACGTACCTTATATTGCTGAGTGTTAAGCAAGGAGATATCAAGTACCATTTTAAAGTCTTTGGCATGATGTGACCTGGGATTGAACCCATGTCTCCTAAACCATTGGCAAACATTCTACCCACTTACCTAAACCGGTCTACTGGCCAAGTATTCGGAGTGTTCACCAATGACCCTGGAGACCGGAATTCAGTCCCTGGTCAAGTCATACCAAAGAATCAAAAAATGATAATTGATGCCTCCTGGCTAAACACTCAGCATTATAAGGTATGGACCAAGGGTAAATTGGAGCAATCCAGGGAAAGGAGTAGCGCCCTACTCTAGACCTTGGTGTAGTAGCTTCGGGTCACCTTTGACTAAGGTCGTTACTTTTATATACTTAAAAAGCATTTATATATATATACGTATATATGTATATATATTTATATATGCAAATTTCATCAAACATAATAGACATTTTATGTCTACATATTTTCTTCTGGATCCGTTCGAATTCCCGTATTACTTTTATCGTATTCGCGGGGAATTGCTTTATGTATTGTCCATAGTTGTATGTATCCCTAGTACTTTCTACCCGACTATGAGCCATCATCAGGGGAGGATCTATTACTGATAAATTGGTGTAGGTATTTGTGATATAATAGGCCGTAGAGGATGATTAGGTTTATGGATTTGTACGGTATCGTAAAGATAGCCGGGTTTATAATCCCCAATTATTTTGGGTAGTTTTGTGCTATTAAATTCGGCATTATTAGCAGTGATTAGTTTATTAATTTTTGATTTTAGTTGGTTGGTGGGATTCTTATTTAATTTTTTGAATTTCGTATGGTCATCGAGGATATTTTGTAGTTTTGAATGGTAATCTGTTTTATTGAGAACTACAAAAATGTTTGTTTTATCAGCTTTTTTTATGGT
This sequence comes from Sepioteuthis lessoniana, assembly GCA_963585895.1. Taxonomy (NCBI): domain Eukaryota; kingdom Metazoa; phylum Mollusca; class Cephalopoda; order Myopsida; family Loliginidae; genus Sepioteuthis; species Sepioteuthis lessoniana. The sequence goes on from OY757933.1 coordinate 50,125,598, forward strand.
GATGTTGGTGTTGTTGCGTAATTCTTATTTATATATATATATAGAGAGAGAGAGAGAGACAGGATTTGACATTAGGTAACCATCAAGAGTTGATATGCCATTAAGTCTGTGTGAAAATGATTTCCCACTATCAGAGCTATTGGAGATGAAGATGGGAAGAGCCGGAAGGTAAATATCTTCCTTCGTGTGCACGACTCTTCTCTCTCTCTCTCTCTCTCTCTCTCTCTCTCTGCAGAAGCCTTACAAAGACTTCAAGAATTTGCTTTTTTCCCTTTCTAATAGGGAATGGAATATTATTATTCTCATATCAATTTCCAAATTGCGACTCAGTTGATGGCAAAATATTTCATCGAGATTGCATAGCAGCTTATGGAAGATCGCCTAAAAACAATCTATCTTCGTTTGGGCAGAAATTTTTCACGGTTGATTGTAAAAGATTTTCTCCTTTACCATCGTGACAGATAACCGATTTTTTTTCTTGTATTTATTTTTAATTTCTTTACTTCTTTTTGGAAACAATTCTTCTTTGGTTTCCAAAGAAGAAAACTCGGCTTACAAAAAAAAAAAATAAATAAACTTACTCATCGACGAAAATTATTTTTGTTTTGCTCGATTTTTAGCAGACTAGGAATTTTTGTACTCAGGGATGTTACTTATTTATTGTCCCGTAACTTTTTTTTTTTTTGCTCGTAGGGGCACTAACGTTGTGTGTCGTGGGCAAGAATAGTCTAAATGAACCTATCCATCACAGGGTTTGTAGCTAGTTAGAATTCAGCGTTTTTATTCTTTTAGAACGGTTGCCATGTCAATGTGAAAGAGTCCAGTCTGCCTTACAATTTACACATACCTGAAAGGAAAATAATTGATTGGGTTTCGGTTATTGAATGCCAAAACCTAGAAGAACAGTCGCGGTACTATTTAACCCACAGCTGGGAGGAGAAGGAGGTTCATATCTTTCCCAAGGTAATTTGCCCGAAAGTAAACGAAATAGAGCAAGTGGAGTTCGAACTCGCTTACCACGATTCCACACTCCCTTGCTTAAACCATTACACCACGAGGACATCCACCAAAATAATGGGATTCACAACTTTCTTAATGGAATTAGCGTTTCTCAGAATGCTAACAGATTCGTTCAAGATTTAAATGCAGGTAGTCGAGTTCACTTCCTACAACGTACGACATTCATTACACCACAACCGCTTCTCTCTCATCTAATACATATTGATAAAATCAAGCTAAAAATCTGTAAATATTAAATGATCTATTTTCATTAGAAACCGTGCCCAGTTCCCGGGCTGACGTGTCGAGCTCTCCACAAGAACACTGCAGGTGGAAATGCAGGATGGTTAGCAAGCAGTACCGACAAGTAAAAAGAGATCAACATCTCTTCCTGTGCGCCAAGTGTAACAAGATAAGCTAGATCTAGCTCACCGGGATGAGACATTAGTGATTGGCATCTTAGTGGTGACAGATTCTGGCCAGAGGATGTCATCAACTCGGGGTGAAAGTGGAGTGGGAGTGTTCAGTGAACTGATATATATATATATATATATATATATATATATATATATATATATATATATATATATATATATATATATATATAGCAAGGTTCAACTTTGTTTTGTTTGGCCCAGTCAGCTGGGGTTGTAGAATGTACTGACTGCTTCTCTGCAGAGGGGTAAGACCCCCCACTAACGAGTGTCCTGGATATGACACTAAACAATCTGACGGTGAGGTTCCAGCAATACTAGAGCTTTGGGGAATGCGGAGTACCCCTTAATTACCATCGCTCCCAGGTCCACTCTGGCCCGGAGTGGTAGCACCGGAGAGGGCCCTATCTATGGATTATATAGAACTAACAGCATACCTATGCTAAACTGAATTGTTTGAGTAAACTGAGTAGCTTGAAATAGAAACGTTTTTGACGATTAAACTGTACTTATACTTAAACTGCGTGCTTATGCTTAACTGAATTATTTGAAATAGAACTGTTTTTCGACATTAAAACTGTATTTACACTTAACTGAATTGTTACATATAACTTCTTGAATAGTTTGAAATAGAAATATTTTTGACAATTAAACTGTGTACTTATGCTAAAGTTAATTGTTTTAAATAGAACAGATTATTTACATAAGAATGGATTTTAAATAGAACAGATTATTTACATAAAAATGCATTTGGCGTTAAATAACCTACAAAGGTTGATATGCCATAAAACCCAACAAACCAACCAACTAATCAACCTTGTTTATCTTTGTTGGTGACTTGGAGTGCCAGGAGACGAAACCTTGCGTGCATCAGAAAACGCGGAATGAATCAATTACAAAGAAAGAGGGTGCCTAAAAGAATGAAGATAGGTTACTCGTGGTGTCCGTTGTCCCTTTCTTCCTGCTTTCTCGGTCGCAGAGACTGAATAGAGAAGGAACAAGATAACGAAGGTCCTTACGCCAAGACGTGTTGGGTTTGGGGTTTTTCCCCCCCTGCCGACGATTAAATATCATCGACATAGCCGCCATCGGAATCCCAGAATTAAGACTTGTTTCCTTCGAATGAGAAAAGCTCGATATAGCCGTTTCTTTCTTTTATATATATATATATATATATATATATATATATATATATATGCTTCACTGGATTTTCACCAATGCTTGCGTTTTTTCTCCAGCTACAAATTCCACTGTCCAGTTTTCTATGGGTTATTTTAATAAAGTTTATGTCTGTTGAATATTTTGTACATTTTCATTCATTCAGTGATCCAATTTGTCGGGACCATATAATATTATTTTCATTATGTGATTTTTTTACACCAGTCTAAGCTGATGGTTTTTCACTTGAGTTTGAGTGACAGCAAGTCTCCTCGGGTCTTCAGGATTCCTCTGAGTATTCTGGCCGATCTTAATAATGCTGTAGTTTGGATGGTCTCCTCTCTTCTCCTGATTTCTACATCTTCCAGTCCCTTTAGCAAGCCTGGAGGGATTGATTGGACCGCACCAATTACAATTTTTATCATCGTCATCATGTTCATCAGCTTTTTTAGTTCTCTGTCTAAGTCTAGTTACTTATCTCTCTTTTCGCTTTCTTTGATTTTCACTCTGTGGTACGCTAGGACAGCAAAGTCCATATTCGGCAGGTCTCTTTTTTCTTTCTTTTTTTTTTTTTTTTTACTTTTTTGTTTATTATTACTCAGTCTGGCTGGGATTAGGTGATTTGTTTTCACCTCAAAATCCCAGTGGGGTGTCAACGTGGTGTAATTATTGAATCGATGGACTGCAGAATCGTAGTACGCGAGTTCGTACTCCAGTTGCGCTATTATGTTCACTTTCGGGCAAATACCCTTGGGAAAGGTATTAACCACCTTATCCTCCCAGCTATGGGTTAAATAGTACCAATACTGTTCCTCTAGGAGAATGGCTTTGGCATTAAATAACCTACAAAGGTTGATATGCCATTAAACAAAGAATCTAAACCATCAAAATCCCAGAGAAATGTGTGTGTCTCATTCTCCAGTACAGATTCTGGATTGAGCATATACCACTTTTTCGTATGGTCAAATTTCAATTTCTTCCACATTTGTCTGTGGATTACCTTGTCCACCCAATCATCTCTAGTCTTATCCTCTTTTTGCGCTAATATGCAGCATACGCTTATTATGTGATTAATCGTTTTGTCTTTATCACCAGATAACCTAAACTTGCTATATTATTACGTTTTATCAATTTTTGCTACAATATAGTTGGTCCTTATGTCATTTTCAGCTGTTATTAGAAAACATCTAGTTTCTTTCTTAAGTGGTGCCTTTCTTAGCCATGTCCATGTCTTCTCGTGAGAAATTTTAGCAGTTTGTCGTTTGAAATATCCTTACAATTGTTTTTCTTCACATTTCTGTTTCTTAGTCATTGTTGTTCCATTGATTACACTGGTTTACAAAGAAATTGAGGCAAGCACAAAAATACCCGTTTTTACCTAATTTGAGGGTGCTGAATTCAAAATTGAAATCCGTTTTTACTCATCATCTCTAGTTTTTTAGATATACATAGTGTGCATTTTGTGCATATACGTTACATAAAGGCGTATATGAATTCAGGGTTTATTCTAATATTGTGAGACTTATGGCTTATTTTTAGTTATTATGCACTAAATGTAAGTGATAGCATTACATTATATATATTGTTCCATTGATTATTATAATGCTTATGTGGTTTCTGGTTGTTTTGCTCTTTTTGATATTGTCTTTAAGTCATCTTAGCAATGCATCGACGCTGCTGGCGAATCCACTTCATGCTTCTTTTCTTGACGCATATTGTCTTTTTATGACGGCCACTAGCCACCAATTTCGAAAACCATCCAAGTTAGACGAACAAGACTTGCGTGACACTGCTGGAGAAGTTAAGTCGAACCCATAAGCGATGTATTCCAATGGACCCCTTCACATGGACGAGTGTTGGGCGACCTGCTAGAACCTACCTTCAACAGCTTTGTACTGATACCGGATGTGGTCTAGAAGACATGCCGGAAGCGATGGATGACAAATGGCGAAAAAGGGCCAGGGAAATCCGTGCAAGGGGAAGCTGATGATGATGATGATGCTATCGCTGGGATGTTAGGCCTTATGCATCGATATTTTTTTTCTCTGCTCCATTTGTTGAAGTTCTTCCTTTGTCCATTTCAAGAAAAATACCGTGTATCTGCAGCTCGAACTCGTTGACTACGATCTCGCAGTCCAACACTTTAACCAATGCGTCACGGGAACTCCCCCAACAGACACGTTTGATTCCTTTTGCTGGAAATTTCGACACAGGGAGAACTAGGGACATCAAAGATTAAGAGGTATTTTGGCGCCAACCTTTGGGGCTTATCTCTTCATGAATGAATCCTGACCCATTTTAGACAAACATGGAACATCGAAAGTTTCTTTTGCTAACTTAGAACATAGACCACCCAGTCAGAGATGCTTAGAATATGCTGAATATATTCCCTGCAGAGGTATAAGTTACCCTCCTAAAAAAAAGTTGTAAGTTCTGGGTATGGTGTTAAACCTCATCTGATAATAAAACTCCAGTTCTGCAAATCTGAAAAGTGTGGTGTACTCTATTCATTTCCATTACTCCCAGGTTCACTCTGACTCAGACTGATTGGGTCACATCTATAAGTTAAATAGATATGTTTAAAAATATTAGTATTCGATGAGAATACTTGATGTCGTAAAACTGTATCAAAATTATTTGTATTGAATAGGAATAATTGATATTATATAACTGTAAATTACTTGTCTGAAGAATAGTTACTTAAAGCTATATTTTTTCGGAAGAGTTATTATTTGTTACTTGAAACCATACAAATATGTTAATGAATTATTTGTATAAAATGGAAATTATGACTTGAAACGATATAATTACGATTGTTAGAGAGGAATACATGAAAAAGTATTACTGATTTAAGTACTTAAAATCATATACCTGAGTTTATAGTATTAGTGTTGTATAGGAATACTCGAAACCATACAAATGTGTCCAAATTATTTGCATTAGATGGAAATACTTGATATCGTGCGATTGTGTACAAAAAATCTATTCAGAAAGAACAACACAAAAATATAAATACAAATATACAATTGTTTGATTTGGTTTGGTTTGGTTTAGTTTTATCGCATATAAACAATTGGAGGTTATTTCATGCCAGATCTATTTTATACATAGAAACAGTTCTATTTCAAACAATTCATATGAGCATAAGTACAGCTTTTGTTTGCTCACAGTTAAATGTCAAAACTGTTCTTTTTCAAACAATTCAGTTTAGCACAAGCACACAGTTTAGTTTTATTTGATCCATAGATAGAACCCTACCAGGTGCTACCACTCTGGGCCAGAGTGGATTTAAAGTGGTTCTCCGCATTCCTCTGAGTTTCAACATTACTGGAGACTCACCATTAGATTGCTTCGTGTCAGATCCGGGAAACTCGTTGGGGGAGTTTTACCCCTCTGCAGAGATGCAGTCAGTGTATTTGCGTTGCTTTTCGGCGAAAATAACCCCAAACGGGTTGACATACCATTAAAATCAATCGCTCAATCATGTAATGGCAATATTATTTATAAACTTAGACTTTTCGTAAATTCTATTTTATATAAACTTATAAGATTTATTTGAAAAATAATGTTTTAGGTTTAATAAGAATTTTTATCTTAGTTTTGCAAAAACGTTTTTTTTTTTTTATTCTTATAACTCCGACAACTGATGCCGGTGGGAAAAATACAACTGCCTTTAGTCCACACATCGTATAACCTCTTTGAGATTATTTTTCCGGGGTCAGTAATCAGATGTACCTCACTCAGATGAAACTGCTTGAACCTTTGCCTGGAAAGCCATGCAATTATTTTTCAACTGAGCGATTAAATAGTTTATCAGCTGACTTAAGCCATTATTTACCTCCTCTGCAACAAAAAAGGTTTGACCTCCATTAACAAACCAAATAAAAATGGATGATCTTTGGCGCGAAATGCTGTACCATTTTCGCTGAACGAGAATAGTTATGTCTCCAATTCTTTCAATGATCTATGGCAGCTTTTTCTTATTTTGAAACATTCTTCATTTCTTGGTTCGAACTTTATTGGTTATTATGCGACCAGACAGTAAATATACCAGCAAGAACCGTCTTTTTTACTCTTAGCTTTATTGATTAAGAATATATCGCTCGCTGTTTTTTTTATTCATACAGACTTATATTTCCACCATAAATTTATTTTCTTACTACAAAGCTACACTCTGATGTTAAGAATGTTACTGATGCAAAATATGTCCCATTATTTTTAGCGAACAATTACTGCTATATTTCATTGCACGAATCCTAATCATATCTATTAAAATATCTACACTTTAACTCATTTTATATTTGCTTCAAGAAAAGATTTTTTACTTTTGTTTTTCAGCAAAATTTTTACTCGATTTAAAGAAATGAAAGCATAAAAATTGTCGATCGAATTTTTATTCAATCATTTCCTTCTTTATCCGCTGCATATAACTCAGAAAAATACACTTGGAACGCAAACCCTGCGTTTATGTGACTTTGATACACAGTGTACCTCATCCTTGTTGTATGGCCTGATACATAGCGTTTCTACTTCTTTATTTTGCTTGTCTTGATTTAGCTCCAGTTTATTTGAAGCTACGATGGGAAGGCAGTCAGAAGAGTTATCTTTCCATTCGATAATTCATTATAATAATCCCATATTCAGATTGACACCCTAATGATTAAATTCATCGTGCTTCTAAAATACACGCGGCATTGTGAATGGATAGTGAACTTATTTTCCTTTTAAGGTAAAAATCTATCTAGTTTGATAGTGGGCTGTCAGTGTTTTGAGCTTCGGTCTTTATTATTCCTAAAAGTTTGTTTCTTTGGGTTGTTTGTTTTTATATTTTTAAGCATCTTTATATATTTTTCTTAAGTTTTCTTAAGTTTTTTTTCTTTTATATTTGACTTAATTTCAACATTCTATTAATTGTTTTACAGATTTCATTATTTTATGTGTTTTAAATTTTATTTTTGAAATATTTGATTTTTTTTTTCATATTTTAAATTTTCTCATTTAATTTTTTTTTTCCATACTTTTAATTCTTTAATTTTCTGTTGTATTTACAATTTTTATCATATTTACTATTTTTAATTAGTTTAATTATTAATTTTTCAAATTCTTTATTCAGTTTTATATTTACTACTATGTAGTTGAAACATATATATTTTACCTCATAAACGGATTTTTACGTATATTTTGCCAAATTTAACTCAGCAAAAATTTAATCAATATCAATTTGCTTTTTAATATCGCTTGCTAAAAATACTTTTCACAATATCCAATATAACTTTCTCATGGATAAAAAAAAATCGCATACATAGATAGATAGATAGATGTGCTTAGTTATGCGTTATATATATATATATATATATATATATATATATATATATATATATGCGTGTGTGTGTACGTGAGTGTGTGGTCAGAATAACATAGCTTAATATTACATATTAAATACAGAAGTGTCCAATATTAAAGAACCAATGTTTAAAAGAAAAAAAATTAAATTAAATATCCAATTCTACAGATTCAATCGCGATAAAAATTACTGTAAATATTCTTCAAATCTTATTCTATACTATGGTAAATTTGCATGTAAAAAAAAATGGACGAAAAAAAGTTATTAAACAAAAACTGTTTATTTCAAAAATGTCTAGCCCTAAAAATTAGATGACAAAATTGTAAATATGCCAGTAAATTAGATAAATAGCATTATTGATTTAATATTGAAACAGAATATTAATAAGACGTCTACATGCCATGCCAAATTCTTCAATCTTCCGAGTCGTTAAATTGCTTCATTCTTTTGAGGAATCGTTTTGCGTGGCCACTCTGGTGCTTTTGGTGTCTAAAAAAACTGATATCATTAAAAAGTTTTGAAATTCTAGAAATTCTACACTCAATCTACTAACTTCAACAAAATCAAATTAATTAACAATCAATTAAAAATTATTCAACAATCAATTAATTGATTAGGAACAAAACTATCTAAAACTTTAATAGTTATTATTAGTAATACTGCTTTCGATTCGTTTGGCTTTCTCTGCTAAATTATCCTAATCTCACGTTGGCCCCAGCTTTTGGTTGGAACTGTACTAACCAAGGGTCAGCACCAATAAGAATAAAAACGAATTGCAAAATAAATACTATTGTCATTTCCATAAACTTTTCAGTTATATCCAAGAGACAGTCCCCGTGGTATCGTGGTTAACGAATTTATAAGTGAGTTCGAACTCCTGTTACGCTATTTGGTTCACTTACTAGTAATTTACAAAGCTCTTTGCTTCGATGTGGCACAAGGCCGAATGAATGGGGCGCCCAATGAGACTCGAACTCACTCGTGTAGGTTTGCTAGTCCAGCTTGCTAGCCGTTACACCACCAGAGGTGCCCTTGGTTCACTTACTAGTATCCTCGGTAAAACGTATGAGCACCCTTGTCCTCCCAATATATGGATTAAATAGTAAGACTGCTATTCTTCAAAAAGAATCGTTTTGGCATTAAATAACTAACTAATAGAACTATCTGAATTCTGTGCAAACAAATGACTGTTAAAAAGAATTGTTAAAAATAGAACTGTTTGATCATTTAACTATGTGTAAATAAATGACGGTTTAATTGAATTGTTAGTGATACATAGCATTACTTGGAACCATTTAACAGTAGGCTAACGAATGAGTAATATTCATATTTGCCAACCTCTCCGCTCGGGCAGGATATGACACAAGGTCAATTTTTTAAGCGGAGTTTAACAGGTTTGAATTCAGAGTTTTCCTTCTCCTAGACTATTCCTCATCAAAGCTGGAGAACCCAGTCTGCCCTACTATTTACCTATAGCTATAGGGAGAATAATGTGATTCATACCTTTCCCATGGGAATTAGTGCTATGTGAAATGCAATCAATCTCTTCCAGGATTTGAACTCGTATCGCCTACGACGATAACAGTTACACCACGGGCATTTCCTAAATGAGTAATATTAATTTGAATAGTTAATGTTAAATAGCAATACTTGTAACCACTTCACTATGTGCAAATAGATAACTGATTATTGAATAAGATTTTTAGTGTTAGACAGTAATAATTGAAACCATTTAAATGTGAAGAAACAATAGCAATAGGAGTGAGAAAACGAATTAGTTCTAACATATTTAAAAATGAAATTACCGAAAAAATCATCTCTTATACATCGTGTATATCCATTTGACTGTGTGCAAGCAAATGATTAATAGTAAATAGACTTATTCGTATTAGATTACTTAAAATCATTTAATTCTGTTCAAAAATATCTGGTCAGACTTGTTTAAAAATGTTATCAATAAAATGCGTTTATAAATCAGATATATCAAATAGATATGCATAAACAGGATTTGGCATTAAATAACCCACAAGAGTTGATATGTCATAAAACCAAACAAAACTAAAGTGAACCCTTAAAGATTATTAAAAGCCAAATCCTTTATATATATATATATATATATATATATATATATATATATATATATATATATAACTTTTAGGTGAATAGTTTGAAGATAACAATTTTCAAAAGGGTTAGAGCTCATTTGTTTGCACACAGTTAAATAGTTTCAAGTATGGCTATCTAACATTAATATTTCTATTTACACACAGATAAATAGTTTCAGGTATAGTAGATGATTAAATAGCGCTATTTGACCCAAAGATGGAACTCTCAATTGTTCTAGCACTGCATTACAACAACTTTTATTATTCTCTAATATTCGATACTAGTGTATTCCATATATTCTATGCTATTAATGGAGCGATTACTTGATATTTCGGTTGCTAAGGAGGATATTTAGTCTCGTCCCTACTCACCAAGTTCCAATATTAGCAAAATCATATCTGTGATTTACTAACTCTGAACAAACGAAAGGAAAGACAAGATATACTGATATGCACATACAGGGCATTTTATACATGATTATAAAATGTTTAAGAAATATCAAAAGAATTCACAAACGTGTCTCAAACAGATGAAATGTAAACATTGATCCCTTAACTAGTAAAGTTGGCGTCCGTAGTCGAGGGTGACCCGAAGGCTCCCTTTTCGATAGCTACTACACCACGGTGTTGGGGAGGGCGCTACTCCTTTCCCTGGATTCCTCCACTTTATCCTTAATCCTTACCTTATAATACGGAGTATTAAGCAAGGTAGCATCAAGCACCATTTTTTTAAGTCTTTTATGACTCGATCAGGGATTGAACACAGGTTTCCCGAGTCATTGGCGAACTCTCTAACCAGTATGCGAATGTCCAGAATCCCTTATCTAGTAGTATATAAAAGAGGATGAAAATGGTGAGAAGTCTTACTTATCCTCTGTTGTGGTTTTCATTTTAGTAACGAAGCGAACGATACTGTCATTCAATGGAAGTGCCCGTAGTGTAATGGTTATCGTCGTAGGAAATGAACACGGCGACACGAGTTCAAATCCTGGGCAAGACTGATTGCATTTCACATAGCACTAATACCCTTGGGAAAGGTATGAATCCAATTATTCTCCTTCCAGCTATGGGTAAATAGTAGGGCAGACTGCTAGGTTCTTCAGCCTTGGTGAGGCAACTAGTCTAGGAAAAGGAAAACTCTGAATTCAAACCTGTTAAACTCCGCTTAAAAATTGACCTTGTGTCATATCCTTCCCGAGCGGAGGGATTGGTAAATATGGATTGTGTCATTCAATGAACAGACTGGTTTGGTTTCCTTGTTTAATGGAATATCAACCTTCATACCAAAAGCATCCGTGTAGAAGTAGAGTAGTGGTATTTTCAACCCCTTGTTCATGCCTTTCCCAAGGGTATAAGTCCGAAAGTAAACCTAATAGCACGCAGTCCAGCATGTGAGCCACTAAGCCACGGAGACTCCCTCCCTACTTCCATAAACTGAAATAAAAAGAGGTCAGATTCGTTCAATGAACGCGGACCAAAAAGGATGAGAAAGGATTTTGAATTCTTACGTAACCAAAGAACACATGAAATCCAAGAGAAGACAACTATTCATTGTCTTCCTAAACTGAGATTCCTAAGTTTTTCTGCTTGTGTGTTTGTGCATGTCAAAAGACCTGACTTTTTGCAAAGCGTGACGTTTTAACATAGACGCTGCAACGTTGACTCCGAAATTTTTTATAATCACTGTCGGTCATCAAGTAATGTTCAAAATATTCATTGATCATGGAAAACAACCCATTATCATCAACCATAATCAATTAAGATCAAAAGTACATGGACTTCGGTTACAATATCTGAGATTTCAGACAATTGTTAAAGAAAACGTCTTCAACTGCGACATCAAGTTCACGAGCATGAAAAGTCTAACACAGAAATACAGTACAAATATTTGTCCTTAATAAAAAAAAAAGCCTACAAGAATTCATACATATATAAACGCAGTTTCTTCCAAGCAGCAATCGTATCGATACTGCTATATGGATGCACCACTTCGACGCTAATAAAACGGCTCGAGAAGAGGTTAGACGGAAATTACACAAGAATGTTGCGAGCAATTTTGAAAAAGTCCCGGAGGCAACACCTCACAAAGCACCAACTATACAGCCACCTGCCTCCCATCACGAAAACTATCCAACTCAGACGAACCAGACATTCAGGACACTGCTGGAGAAGCAGGGACGACATAAGTGATGTACTCCGATCGACCCCTACATATGGCCGAGCAAAAGCAGGACGACCAGCTCGAACATACATACAGCAGCTATGTGAGGATACGGGATGTAGCCCTGAAGGCCTGTGAGAGGCGATGAACGATAGGGAAAAGTGGCGAGAGAGGGTCAGGGATATCTGTGCTAGCGGCACGACATGATGATGATATATATATATATATATATATATATATATATATATATTGAGAAAGCTATGGAGTTTAGTCAGACAAATATGTTGTATAAAGAAAACGAAAAGAAAAATACATATAAACGGGTGAGAAAAAGATTTATTACTAAATATTAGTTACGTCGACCGACGCGTTTAAACAAGATAATCTAAGATATGAAATTGCAAAAATTTCTGTTGGGTGGTATTTTAGTAATTCAAGGTGGGAATTATGAATTCAGAATAGCGGTTTGAACGAATACAGAAAAATATACGAAAAACATTCGAAAAACATTACGTCTTTTTTAAACAAAGTTAAGGAGATAAATAGCGTCTTTAAAAAGTTGGTTTGTATAGGTGAAGAAAGAAAGAAAGAAAGAAAGAAAGAAAGAAATGAAATGAAAAAGTATGAAGAAAGGGGAAATATCGTGGACAGATGGAGTCAGGTTGGAGGTGGATAGAAATATCTGTTTAATTATCGTTGTTAGTGTAAGTTGAAATCCTTCAACACAACTTTTGCTAAGTAAAGTAAAATTTTATAAAATATTGGCCTTTGTTGTATAGTGTTAAAATGGGAAACGGCGGAAGATTCCTATGATTCTACATTAACTTTTATCAGAAATGAATTTGATGATGTTTGAAGTCAAATTTGTGGTTTGTGGAAATGTTTTGAGTTGGAAAAATTGCCTGATTTAAAGACTCTTTTGTGTTCCTTGATTCTCTTTGGCAAATTTCTTCTTAATTCTCCTATATAAGATGTTTGGCAGTCTTGGCTGCAAATTCTATATATACCTGCGTCGAAATAAGATTTTATTTTATTGTTATTGTTGTTTCTTAAAAATATGTTTGAGTGTTTGGGAAGTTTGTGTGATTGCCTTTATGCCTAAGCGGTTTAAATTCTTTTCAATTTTAGAGATCGTGTGATTCTGAGGTAGTACAATACATTTTTTCTTTTATTGAGGTGTTGGAATTTGATTTTTGTTGGGAGTCTATAGTCTTGTTAAATGAAGTGCGTTTGAGGATATTTGTGGCTCTTAGTTTTGCGTGGTGTATTAACAAATCTGAGTATTTGAGTTTGGAGAAAGATTTTATGATATAATCAAATACGTTGATTAAGTGGTTGGGAGAGCAAATTCTTTGGACTCTTAGGAAAAAGCCTATTAGAACGCTTTTTATTATTATTATTATTTATTGATAATATTGTAGAAGGTGTACAGCAATTAGACACATTAGTCCCATACCTCTTTATCATCTATTTACACTACGTGCTTAGAATAGCTATTGATAAAATGAAAGAAAACAGTTTCAAGCTGGCAAAGGAAAGAAGAAGAAGGTACACTGAACAAACAATTACGGACGCCAACTACGCCGGTGACATAGCGCTTATGGTAAATGCACCCATCCAAGCCGAAATCCTGCAACATAGTCTGGAACGAGCGGCTGCAGGCATAGGCCTCCATGTCAATGCACACAAGATGGGATATATGTGCTTTAATCAAACAGGTAACATCTCTTCACTAAACGGTAGCTCTGTGAAACTAGTAGACAAGTTCACCTACCTAGGAAGCAATGTCTCATCAACCGAGACAGACATCGACACGCCACTAGCAAAGGCGTGGACAGCTATCGGTTATATGAAAGTCAGACCTGACCGATAAAAGAAAACGCAGTTTCTTCCAAGCAGCAGTCGTGTCGATACTGTTATATGGATGCACTACATGGACGCTAACAAAACGAATGGAGAAAAAGCTTCACGGCAACTACACAAGAATGCTGCGAGCAATATTGTACAAGTCATGGAGGCAGCACCCCACAAAGCAGCAGCTGTACGGCCACCTACCAGCCATCATGAAAACTATCAAAGTTAGACGAACAAGACATGCGGGACACTGCTGGAGAAGTAGGGACGAGCTCATAAGGGGTGTACTCCTGTGGACCATTCACATGGAGATGCAAAGGCAGGACGACCAGTTAGAACCTACGTACTGCAGTTCTGTGCCGATACATGATGTAACCCTGACCACCTGTCGGAAGCAATGGACGATAGGGAGGAGTGACGAGAGAGGGTCAGGGAGATCCGTGCTGATTGCGCGACGGGATGATGATATATTGATTATATTTTTTCTAAATAAAATTCATCCAATCTCTGTAACTTTGCAGGTTTTCAAAGCTGATACTCGACAACAGACTATTCTACAAAACCCAATCGATATTTTCTCTTAATCTGTCTTATTTTTCAACACAAATACCTTTGATCTAATAAAAGTGTCTCTGTCTGTCACCACATTAATCTTTGCTGTGAACTGTTTAATGTCTGGGTCCATGAAACAGACCACAGACCGACATACGCACACAACCACCAACACATATTTACATACTAACACACACACACACACACACACACAGAGACAAGCCCGTACAAGAACGCACACGTACACACAGAACTTATATGAAGATAGAATATGTTGGATCCGTTTTCATATTCTTAAATTTCCCTCGTATAGCATTATAATAAACAGAAAAATTATTTACAGTCAAAATTTGGTAAAGTTTTAACAAAAATATATTCTTTGAAAAACGGGTAGGAAAACACATTTGAAATTTTTAAAGATTATTTTTTATTATTTCAGACAGAAATCTGTTCGACTGAGACATGTTATTAGATAGATTTTTTTAGAGTTAGTCGGTAAATTTTCATGGGCCCGAAAGAAGTAGTCTCGTTTTTATTGAACATTTTATGAACACGATCTACAAAATTTATCTAAATCAACTTTTCAAGGCATGAAAATAAAACAAAACTATAAAAGTTATTTAGTAAAATAATTACTCACGAAGGTTTAAATCAGGATGTTTATTCCAACCAAAGTCAAGGACATATAAATTGTTCAGAGATCATTTTTGTAGTTTGAGAGAATAGATCTTTGGACCGAGCACCAAAAACCCTTTCTCCAGAATCACCACAAATATATATATATATATATATATATATATATATATATATATATATATATATATATAATTTTTAAATGGAGGAATTGATATTATCATAGAATTACCATAAAAAGAAAATCCGGCAAACACCTACATGTGACATACGGAGTACTGAACAGCTGTTTCGATCTTATTTGGTCTCATCAGCAGTGGTAATTCTATGATTATATATATATATATATATATGTGTGTGTGTGTGTGTGTGTGTGTGTGTGTGTGTGTGTGTGTGTGACCTTGGGGACACTTTAGTAAACAAAGGCAAATTTTGGGGAGGTCGAAGTCGTTTGGGTTTCCCCTAAAGCACTAGCTCCCATCAGATCACCAAAGTTAAGCAACAATGTGCCAATTCATTCCTAAGATGAGTGACCATCAAAAGAACAACATTTACAGTGAGTAACCTGAGTACCCCATCCTAAGCGAAGGAAAGTTAAGTAAATAATGATCTGTCTAAATTGATATCTTAATTTTAGCTTTACAAACACAATAATTCACCTTTCGGTTTCTCTAAAATTTCTGTCACGTTCGGAAATGTTCAGAGAATATTGAGAGGAGCTTTGCAGTTGATATGTTAAGTGATGCCCTCAGGAAAGCCTAGTAGTTTTGAGGGCAGCAAACCTTATGAAAGACCCCCGGCTATGAAATATAACAACGTGTGTGAATAATGTACGAGCACATCGTGGATGAAATGAAGGGTTAGGCCAGGTCTTTTCAAAGTGGTCCGTATAAGCCCCTGGGTGTGAATAAAGTTTTAGTATGAAAGCAGAGGGATCAACAAGAGCTGAATTTACTAGTTTATCTCTCTAAATCCCTTTATAACTAGAGAACAAAAGTCGCTGGATTGTGTAGACTTGTTAGCAGATACCATACACCAAACAAAATGCCAGATTGTTCGTAAGTTTTGTTTGATTTTGTGGTACATCAACCATTGTAGGTTATGTATGCCAAATCCTGTTTATACGTATACATTAAATATATATGATTTGTAAACACATTTTTGATAACATTTTTTAACGAGTCTCTTTTTTTCACACAGTTAGATATTCATTGTTCCAGTATTGCTATGTAATAATAAAAATCTAAGAGTTATTTGTTTGCACACATTTAAATAGATAGAGATGTATGTAAGAAATTAGTTTGTAGGTAATTTCATTTTTTATGAGTTAGAAGTAATTTGTTTGCACACTAGGATTGTTATTGTTTCTACATAGTCAAATGGTTTTAATTATTGCTAAAACTTATAATTCTATTCAATATTAATCATTTGTTTGCAGACAATGAAGTGTTGAGAAGTATAACTATTTAACACTAATTATTCTATTCAACATAACTCATTCGTTTACTCACGGATAAATGGCTCCAAGCATTGCTATGTATCAGTCATTTGTTTACATTCGGTTAAATGATTAAACAGTTTGATTTCAAACAATTCGATTTAACATAAGTCCTTTGTTTGCACAGAGTTTAAATGTCACGCTTCTATTTGACCCATCAGGTGCTACCACACCGAACCAGAGCGGACATGTGAGCAATGGCAATGAAGGGTTATTCCGCATTCCCCAAACCTGCATCATTACTGGAACCTCATCATCAGTTTGCTTAGTGTCATATCTAGGATACTCATTGGGGAGGGAGATGTTACACCTCTGCCGAGGAGCAGTCGGTATATTCTACATCCCCACTCGACTGGGCTAATAGCCAGTAGTGATGTATCATTCTTATACAACCTGTTTAAAACGTACGAGTAACCTCAATGAATGAATATTTGGCTTTGGCCAAAAACGATCCAGTTCTTTTTCGCATCATTAACGACGCGTATAATCATGTTTTACGGAATAAAACAATTAAAACCAATCATATCTTAAATGAATTATTTCAAAGAATTTTGAAATATCATTTTTTTATAATAGATTATGAAATGTCTTTAGAAAATAAAAGATTATGGTAAGAATTAAAATATAGATTTGAAAATTAAAGACAAATAATGAAAAAGTAAAATTAAAATACTGAGCCTTGAATTTTATTTCTTATCTGTTACGTTCTGGTTAGTGAACCCTTGTAATATTAAATAAAGGACAAATCACGATACGAGAGGAAATAAAGATATATTCTCAGGAAAAAGTATACACAATAGAGGGATTATGTTCTTCATAGGATTAGTGAATAGAGAATAAAGATATAGTCCAACGATAGTATTGGCTTCCGTTATTACGGTAGCAAGTAAGGTGATCTAGTGCGATCTCCAGTCTCCAACGCTCTAATACTATTCCTATAAGAAGCTGCTCTTCACCTTCTAGTCTGCCCTGGTATTAGTAGCTACTGCTATATATGGCAGATGGACTAGTTCATTGTGTGGAGAAAGGTGGGTGATACCCAACATTAACCATGGTAACAGATTCTTAATTAATGAATAAAATC
>OY757933.1:50148419-50288419 GCA_963585895.1 Sepioteuthis lessoniana
GTTAAAATTTAATTCTATTTTATTTATTACATTTTTGCTTATTTATTCATTTTCTATGCTAATTTTATTCCTCTTTGTTGTCTTTTAATCAATAAAATTTTGTTTAGTTCAACCCTCATTTACTTGGAATTATCTTTATGATCCTTTTAGGTGAAATCAGGTAGTTTTTTTTTCTGATCCTGCTTGCATTCATATATATATATAGTAAAATATTTTATTATGATATTTGTCGCTGCTTCCCACCAGACAGGACTTGACACAAGGTCAAAAGCCCGAAGGCCGATTAAAGTGGGAATAAAGGGCAGGGGAAGGTCGGAAACGAGCCGAGACTCGAATACTGCTGGTCTGTGCTGCTCATCGACCCTCTAAGTGCAATGTGGGTCTAGTGAGGCAAGCAGTATCACGAATCCAAATTTGGATCGGAGCACGTATGCCGGGTTATAGCTTAAACTAGACAGCAAGGTCTAATGCTATACAGAGGGGACAAAGGTTGCAGCTTGCCCACCCGAAGGTGGCCCAACCGAAGTCGGGGGCCTTTCAGCCTCGAATCTGCCATTGTTCGATACCCCATCCGACACGAATGCCAGACGGCCCAGCGAAAAGGCTGGGAAAGTATTCTATCATGTATATAAAAGCATATATATATATAAGTAAATATGAATATAATAATAATAATAATAATAATAATAATAATAATAATAATAAAATATAAAATGAAAATATAAAATAAAATATAAAATGAAACTTAGTTTCTTCCAAGCCGCGGTCGTGTCGATACTGCTATATGGATGCAATACTTGGACACAAAAAGGCTCGAGAAAAAGCTAAACGGCAATTACTCAAGAATGCTGCGAGCAATATTGAACAAGTCCTGGAGGCAACACCCCACAAGGCACACACTATATGGCCACCTACCTCCCATCACGAAAACTATCCAAGTTAGACGAACCAGACATGCAGGACACTGCTGGAGAAGCAAGGACGAGCTCATAAGTGATGTACTCTTATGAACCCCCACATATGGCTGAGCAAAAGCAAGACGACCAGCTCGAACATACATACAGCAGCTATGTGAGAATACGGGATATAGCTCTGAAGACCTGCCAGAGGCGATGAACGATAGGTAGAAGTGGCGAGAGAGAGTCAGGCATATCCGTTCTGGCGGCACGACCTGATGATGATGATGATGATGATATATGCACTACCACTCAAAAGTATTGGGTTGCCCTAAGAAATGTTTATTTCCTATCCTAAAAGTTTTATTTTTAATTAAACAAGTAAAGCACCACAATGTTTTATTTATTATACTAAATACAAGTCTTCCTCAGTAATTTTGACCTTAGTATAAGCAGATATCTTTTGAAAAATTGATTTGAAGTTCTTTTTCTCCTTTAGTACTGAGCATGAATAAAACGTTTTCCAAAGGTTACATTATACCACAGTTTGAACCTACATATGACTATATTGTGTTGAATTCCTGCTTACTTGATACTGCCAGTTTTATCTATGCAGAGGTCAAATTCATCGCAGACACCACCTCATGTGATAGAAGGCTAACTGCTCCAAATATCACTGCACAACTGAACCAATGCCATGAAAAAATATGTCAGTGTTCACAATGGATAGAAGACTCTATGAAATTGGCCTATATGGCAGAATTGCTGTCAAGAAAACCCTGTTGAGGAAGTAAAAAAATGTCAAAAAGGCTCCAGTAGGCCAAGGCGTAAAACTACTGGACAAAAGAGCAGTGGAATAAAGTCGTTTAGACTGACGAATCAAAGTTCGGAATCTTTCGGTCAAATAGAAAGGTATATGTGCGGCAAAGACTTGGTGAAAGAGCTGCAAACCCCTGTAACACATAAACACTAAAGCATGGAGTAGGCTCCATTATAGTGTTGGGGAGCTTTTGCTAATTGCAATGTCAGGGATTTGCTCCAGGTGAAGGTGCAAAGTGAATCAAACCGGTTATCACTGCATACTGCAGCATCATACGATCCCAATTGGAATGCAGCTTGTGCCTCAAGAATCCCTACTCATGTAAGATAATGACCCAAAGCATGCTAGTTAACTGCTCGAGATATTCTAAAAGCAAAGAGGAACATCACGTCTTTTTTGGCCTTCGCAATCAGCAGATTTAAAACCCATTGAACTGGTATGGGATGAACTTGACCTAAAAGTCAGAGCAAAGCAAGCCACAAGTGCGGTTCACCCCAGGAAACTCCAGCTGGAAAGCCGGGCAGTCTACTTCGAGTTTTATTTTATTTTTTTTTTTTTTTTAAAGAGTGCCGAGAATCTATGAAGCAGTGATTGCAGCCCATGGGGGTCATTTCTGTGAATCAAAAATCTAATGATTTTGGGAGGGATTTTTTAGTTCAATTTGGCTCAGGAAGTGTATTTCGTATAATAAAAAAACATTGTAGTTTGTTTAGCTTATTTCATAAAAAGTAACACTTTCAGAATGAAAGAAAATATTGGGGATGACCAAATACTTTTGACTGGTGGTATATATATATATATATATATATAAGTTAGCGAACTGTAATCAAGGTTGCTACTCCATTCCCTGAATTGATCCACTTACCCTTGATCTGTAATTTATAATGCCAGGGGTTATCGAGAACCATTTTAGTGTCTTTGGTATGATTCGACCTGGGATTGATCCCCAGTCTCCTAGACTATAAGCGAACAGAAAAACCATTATGCCAAAGCCAGTATTTTCGGCTGAAAAGTTCATAAGTTGATCAAGATACTCACATGGAATGTGACCAAATGAGCTTTATTTTTCGTCCACCTTATGGTCTACACACTTCTTCCATCGGTGTTGCAACACTTGGATTCATTGGCTAAAAAAAGTCATCAACAGAAGAATCACATCATATGAACTTTTCATCCTATTCTATTTATATCCTCTCCGACGTTTGGTTGAAAGTTCGGAATGTTTAGAGATTTGATGTCTGATCAGTTGTCGAATTTACATTTCCTAAATGGCAAACCAAACCTAACTGATTGACGAACGCCCATATTCTGTCAGTCTGCCTCTCTCTCTCTCTCTCTCTATATATATATATATATATATATCTTTATCTCTCTCCATGTGTATATATATATATATATATATACAGAGAGAGAGAGAGAGAGGGGAGATCGATAGATCGATAGTGACGATTTGTTCTTGTTCTGGCTCGCATTATATTTATCGATGTAAATTTTGGAAAGAAAGCTGTAAAACAAAGTTTATGGAATAAAAAATATAGATATGAAAATATGTGTATTTACTGAAAGACTCACGATTTGAAAATATGATAACACACTTACAAGGACGGAAACACACACACGCACACGCACACACACACACACACATATATATATATATGTGTGTGTGTGTGTGTGTGTGTCTGTGCGTATTACAAAAATAAGTACGTATTCTAGGTTTGGCCTCATGAGTAATATGTTTGTCAATGGTCCTGGAGACCGGGGTTCAATCCCAGGTCGAGTCATAGCAAAGACTCAAAAAATGGTACTTGATGCCGCCTTTCTTAACAAGGATCAAGGGTAAAGTGGAGCAATCAAAGGGATGGAGTTGCACCTTCCCCTACACCGTGGTATGTTAGCAATGAAAAAAGGAGCCTTCGTGTCCCCCTCGACTATAATTGTAAACTTTACTTATATGAGACACACACACACACACACACACACACACACACATATATATATATATATATATATATATATGTATTTGTGTGTTTTTATGGGTAGATAAATGAATGATTTATGCACGTTTCAGCAAACGTTTCCTATCTTTATGAATCTATTGAACTCATTCTTATGTTAATAGGTGCAAATATATAGGTATCGACAGACATACATATACATGGTGCGTATATGTCAGTATATGTGCCTGTCTGTGTATATATATTTATATATATGCTTTTGTCTTTTTCAGTATATTATCATTATTATAGAATAACAAAATAATATAGAAAACTATGTATATATCCACATACATATATATGCAAAACTGAATA
The DNA here is from genome assembly GCA_963585895.1 of Sepioteuthis lessoniana. Lineage (NCBI taxonomy): Eukaryota > Metazoa > Mollusca > Cephalopoda > Myopsida > Loliginidae > Sepioteuthis > Sepioteuthis lessoniana. The sequence goes on from OY757933.1 coordinate 50,152,445, forward strand.
CATATAGCACAATATATATATATATATATATATATATATATATATATATGTATATATATATATATATATATATATATATATATGTATATATTTCTATGTTTGTGTATATAGATATATTTGTATTTGAGTGCATGTTTGTGCGTGTGTGTATTCTAAGAAAAAATATATGCATATACGTATATGAAAACATATATTCTATATATGAGAAACCTTAATACATATATATATATATATATATATATATATGTGCGTGTGTGTGTGTGTGTGTGTGTGTGTGTGTGTGTGCAATTGTGTTTCAAATTTGTGTGCATCTCCTGAAGTGTTATATATATATATATATATATAAACAAATTATGCTGAAGCAAACAGACACACAAATATATATATATATATATATATATATATATATATACTAAGCTTTTTGAAACTTTTAAATGTTTACACCTAAAAGAGTTTTTAGGTAAATATTCACTGTAAATTATTATAGTTAAATTGTATTTGTAGACAAATTGTTTTAGACGACTTGTAATTGTAGATAAATTGCTGTACATGAATTGAATTTATATCATGTACGTAAAGGAAACAGTATAAACTTCTGATCATAAGTATTTGAACCAGAAGAAATCTTATTGTTTAAATTTGCTGGGCTTGATGAGAAGACATTGCGCAGCTAGGGATCGAAAATAATTTTGGCGTTTGTCGTAAAATAAGCAATGCCAGTTTGCCTTTTCAATCTCCTTGATCAATTCTGAACACTAATTCAAATAAAAAGAAAAAGAATTTTTTATTTGCATAATTCCCAGTAGACCATCTTTCCAACCCAGTCATGCATATTATTGAAGTACTTTCATGCTACTTTGTTGCATTTGTTCATGGGATTAACAGTTTTATGACAATCACCATTGAGCCTTGCTATTCTCCTGTGTGTTATCAATGTTTGCTTTGATATCATCATCATCATCATGTCGCGCCGCCAGCGCAGATATCCCTGACCATCTCTCGCCATTTCTCCCTATCATTCATCGCCTCCGGCAGGTCTTCAGGGTTACATCCTGTGTCCTCACATAGTTGCTGTATGTAAGTTCGTGCAGGTCGTCCTACTTTTCCACATCCATATATGGGGGTCCACAGGAGTACATCGCTTATGAGCTCGTCCTTGCTTCTCCAGCAGTGTCCCGCGTGTCTGGTTCGTCTGACTTGTATAGTTTTCGTGATGGGGGGCAAGTGTCCGTATAGTTGGAGTCTCGTGGGTTGTTGTCGCCTGGATTTGTTTAATACTGCTCTCAACATTCTTGTGTAATTTCCGTCTAGTTTCCTCTCCAGCCGCTTCGTTAGCGTCCATGCGGTGCATCCATATAGCAGTATCGACACAACCGCTGCCTGGAAGAAACTGCGTTTCATTTTATCAGTTAGGTCCGACTTCCATATAATCGAGAGCCTATCGATAGCTGTCCATGGCTTCGTCAGTCGTGTGTCGATGTCTTTTTCGGTTGATGAGACGCTACTTCCTAGGTAGGTGAATTTGTCTACTAGTTTCAGAGAGGCTCCGTCTAGTGTGGCAATGTTGCCCGTTTGGTTGTAACACATATATTCAGTTTTGTTTGCATTGACATGGAGGCCAATGCCAGCTGCGGCTCGTTCCAGACTATGCAGTAGTGTCTCTGCTTGATTAGGCGTATTCGCTAGTAACGCCAAGTCATCAGCGTAGTCGGCGTCCGTGATTGTTTTTGCGGGGTACCTTTTGCTTCTTCTCTTAGTCAGCTCGAAGCCATTTTCTCTGATTTTGTCGATCGAAGTCCTAAGCACATAGTCTAGACAGATGATAAAGAGGTACGGGGCTAGTGTGTCTCCTTGTAGTACTCCTGCAAAAATGTCGAAGTATTCTGTGTCTCCATCTGGTGAACGTACTTTCACTTTGGTGTTTTTGTAGAGAATCATTATCGCTGCTACTGTTTCTTTTGGTAGGCCGTATGCTAGTAGGATTTGCTCCATCTTCCCTCTGTGTATGGAATCGAAGGCCTTGGTAAAGTCGACAAATAGTAATGTCACCTGTAAGTTTTTTGCCCGAACGCCTTCAAGGATTCTACGGGTGGTCAGTATTTGTGAGGTTGTGGATCTATTTCTCCGGAAGCTGTTTTGGTTTTTCCTAAGGATGTTGTCTATTTTAGGTTCTATGCGGTTTCGTAGTAGGGCATTGTAGATTTTGGCTGCTATGGATGTAAGTGTTATCCCTCGGTAGTTCTTGGCTAGTCCGAGATCGCCTTTTTTAGGGAATGGAAGGATGCATCCCTTCGTCCATCTTTCTATCCTATTTTGACTATAGACTGCGTTGCATTGCCGGAGCAGTATATCGTCGAATTGTCTAGTCTTCCACACTTCTGGGGGGATCTCGTCTAGCCCTGCTGCTTTCCTATTTTTAATTCTTCTGAGAACTGAGTCGAGTTCTTCTTTGGTGAAAGGACCTAGTTTAACGTCTACAATCGGTCCTAATGACATCATGTGGTGTTTCTATAAATATAACAGGGCCATTAGCCTAATGAGTAGAGTTTTCGCCAATGGTCCAGGTAACCGGGGTTCAATCGAGTCATACCAAAACTCAAAAAATGGTACTTGATGCCACCCAGCTTAACACTCAGCATCATGAGTTAAGGATCAAGGGTAAAGTGAAGCAATCACAGGAAATTGAGTAGCGCTCTCTCCTGCACCTCAAGGTGGTAACTATTGAAAAGAGAGCCTCCACTAACCCTCTACTAACGTCGCAAACTTTTGGGATTTAGATTCTCTTTTCAGGTTTCCCTTTCGAAGTCATGTCTAGGTTATCTATTTGTAATTTCCTTAGTTTTGCGCTTAAAGTTTTATTTATATATATTAAGTAAAGAAGGCGACTGTAGTTTAGGGTAACCCGAAGGCTCTCTTTCAAATGGCCATTACACCAAGCTGTAGGGGAGGGCGCTATTCCTCTCCCTGGTTTACTCCACTTTACCCTTGTTTCATACAGTATAATGCTGCGTGCTAAGCAAAGAGGAATCGAGTACCATTTTTTGAGTCTGTCTTTTGACTCGACCTGGGATTGAACTCCGGTATCCCAGGCCATTGGCTAACTCTCAAATCATTATGCAAATGGACCGGTTAATATATGTAAGCAACATGCGACACAAGGTCAATCTTTAAACAGAGTTTAACAGGTTCAAATTCAGAGTTTTCTTTCTCCTAGTTTGTTTGCCATAACAAAGTTGAAGAGCCCAACATAATCTTCTATTTATTCATAACTGGAGGGAAATACCAAAGATATATATATATATAAATATTGTCATCCCGAGAGAGACTGTTTCGTTGTATCACAACTCATGAATGTTGTCAGACATGCTAGATGCTTCAACCAGGGTTACTTTACGCTAGTAGGGCGTCTTACCTCAGAGCCATCAGCTACATCAACGTTTGTGTAGGAAGTTAACGGATGTGTATTTTTTTTTCCTTTGTTTATATATCTGCTTAACACCTATCGGGGTGTTCAATTCATTAGAAGAATTTTACGTAACGCAAACAGCAACCGGCAATTCCTCGCAAGAGTGCTCAACCCTCGCAGGTCATCTACAGAGGGAGAATCTTCCGTTGTATCACGACTCGTCAATGTGGCTAGACATGCAAGATGCTTCAAGCTGGAATAAAGTGGCTTATTCCCTCAGGGGAAATTTTGTTCTGTTAATAGTCCCAGTGAATAAATAAATAAGAAAGGAAAAGTTAAAAAAGCAAAGAATGAGGTGTAAAATGTTTTACTTACCTGGTAAAGTAGCTATGGTTTGGTTTGGTTTGGTTTTATGGCATATCAACCATAGTAGGTTATCTGATGCCAAATCCATTTTTATACATATAAACAGTTCTATTCCAAACTATTCAGTTTACCATAAGTTTGTTTGTTTGTTTGTTTGGGTTTGATAGCATATCAACCTTTGTAGGTTATTTAATGCCAGATCCTTTTTCACTCAAATAAAGTTCTATTTCAAACAATTCAGTTTAGCATAAGTACACAGTCTATCGTCAAAAACATTTCACTTTCAAGATATTTAGTTTAGTCAAATAGTTTTAATACAAACAATTTATTTTAGTATAAGTATAGTTATAATTCACCCACAGTTAAATTTCAAAACAGTTCTATTTCAAACAATTCATTTCAGCATAAATACGCAGGTTAAATATCAAAAAAGTTCTATTTCAATCAATTCAGCTAAGCATGAGTACACAGTTTAGTTCTATTTGGCCCATTGACAGAGCCCTATCAGGTGCTACCATTCCGGCCCAGAGTGGATGACAATGAAGGGGTACTTTCATATTTCCCAAACTTCCAGGATTACTGGAACCTCACTATCAGATTATTTGGTATAATATCCAAGACAATCATAGGTTTGGTGTCTTACCCCTCTGCAGAAGTGCAGACGGTGTATTCTACGGCCCCAGAGTTTAAAGTAACAGTTTTATATCAGATAATTCAGTTTAACATAAGTACGCAGTTTAAATGTTAAAGCACTTCTATTTTAAACAATTGAATTTAGCACAAATACGCAGTTTAAATGCAAAAACAGTAGACTCTCAAAACCACGGTTAAGTTCTATTTGACCCATATATTATAACCCTATAAGGTGCTATCACTCCAGGCCAGAGTGGACTTGGGAGCGATGGCATTGAATGGGTACGCCACATTCTCCAAAACTCCAGTGTTACTGGAGCCCTACCATCAGTTTTTTTTATGTCATATCCACGATATATATATATATAATTTATAAAAGAATAGTTTGTTGGTAATTTAATTTTTTTAATGAGTTAGAACTACATTGTTTGCATATTAATATTGCTATTGTTTCTACACAGTTAATGATTTCGATTGTCATTATCTGACATTAATTATCTTAATCAATATTAATCATTCATTGGCAGACAGTGAAATGTTTACAAGTATTGCTATGTCATATTCAATGTAAGCACGCTGTAATATAATGGCCGAGGGATTTCGTTTTATATATCTTGACTTTGGGTTTAGTTAGGCTGAGAACCTTTCGGCTCAGCACATGGGTTAGTTAGGTGCAAACTTGAGCACAGGTGTTGACGCGCGTGCAGGGAAGATGTGTCATTCACAGATGTCAAAATAAAAATCCCAGAAAGAGGATGTGAATGACGTCATGCACTGGAAGCGTGCGCGGAGGATTTGGGGAGATTTGAAAAAGTCAGTAGTTGAGAACTAGACTCCGAACGGGAAGGGTCGACTTTCGGGGCTCGCTGAGGCCAGACGAATTTGTCCGCTACGGGTACCGCCCGTGATGGGTGGCACATGGAAAAGCCAGAATAGAAAGAATGTGTATCTCTCTCCTTATGTCGAAGAACCTTTAAACTCAAAGGTAATAAAAAGTTTCGTACCAGAACGAAGAAGTCGTAAGTGTTTTTCGTGTTTCGGGATTCCTATGTTCTATGTATATATGTTATGAACATTCTATGTACATTTCACATATTCATGTATGACTATGTTACAACGCGATTAAAGAATATCAAGTATTACTATTTAACATTGATAATTTTATTAAACTTTGCTTACTCATCTATGCTGTAAAATGGTCCCAATTATTGCAATGTGATACAAATAATTTAATTTAGGCACACAGACAATTTTAAGTGCAACTATTTACCAATAATTATTCCATTCAACATTACTTATCGGCTGGGGCTGTAGAATACACCGACTGTACCTTTGCAGAGGGGTAATGCCCCTCCCCCAATGAGTGTACTGGATATGACACGAAACAATCTGATGGTGAGTTTCCAGTAATGCTGGAGCTCCTAGGTCCACTCTGGCCCGGAGTGGTAGCACCTGACAGGGTCCTATCTTTGGGTCAAATAGAACTAAAATGCGTACTTATGCTAAACTGGATTACTTGAAATCGAACTGTTTTGATATTTAAACTGCGTACTTATGCTGAACTAAACTGATTGAAATAGAACTGTTTCTTCATGTAAATTGTGTACTTATGTTAAACTGAATTGCTTGAAATGGAACTGTTTTTGTATGCTAAACTGAATTGTTTGAAATGGAACTGTTTTTGAGATTGAAACTGAACTTAAGCTAAACTGAATAGTTTGGAAGAGAACTGTTTTGACACATAAGTGTGTGTAAATAAAATTTATGTTTATAGTAAACTTGTTTGACTAAACCGAATAACTTAAAATAGAAATGCTTTTAACAATTAAACTGTGTACTCATTCTAAACTGAATTGCTTGAAATAGAACTGATTATTAGTATAAAAAGGGATTTGGCATTAAATAAGCTACAAAGGTTGATATGCCATAAATTCCAACAAATCAATCAACTAACCAATCAACATTACTTATTTGTTTGCACACAGTCTATGGTTCCAAGAATTTCTATGTCGTATTAATGATTCTATTTTGCATACAGGTATAATTTTCAAATATTTCCTTCAAATAGTTTTATTTGTATACAGTTAAATAGTTATATATATTGGTATGTATCTATCATGTAGAAATAAAGTGAGACACTGGCGATTGAACACCGATCGGCAGCTGATGAAAGTGGCGGACCTCCAGATAATTCATGCAGAGCTTTCGTGCTGATTACCTTGGAACGTTAGTCGGAGGATAGAAGTCGGAAGGACCTCAGCGAGAAAGAGTTTACTGTAATATATTGGTCGACAGTGTACGGATAATAACTATCTTTTGTTTGTCTTATTTTCTGTTAATGTGCAGTTTCGCTCAAACAAAATACTTATGCTTTTGTTAAGTGTTATTTTCTCTTTTTTTTATCGACGTGTGAGAGTTACAAAAGTATCACTAACATTCAATTAGACATCAGTCATTTTTTAGACACAGTTAAATGCTTATACATTTTTATTTCTGAGCCTCTCTGAGGCTAGTGGACAAATTCACCTACCTAGGAAGTAGCGTCTCATCAACAGAAAACGACATCGACACACGACTGACGAAAGCATGGACGGCTATAGATAGGCTCTCAATAATATGGAAATCAGACCTGACAGATGAAATAAAGTGCAGTTTCTTCCAGGCAGCGGTTGTATCGATACTGCTATATGGATGCACTACATGGACGCTAACCAAACGGCTGGAGAAGAAACTTGACAGCAACTACAACAAGAATGTTGAGAGCAATATTGAACAAGTCCTGGCGACAACACCCCACGAGACGCCAACTGTACGGCCACCTGCCTCCCATCACGAAAACTATACAGGTCAGACGAGCCAGACACGCAGGACACTGCTGGAGAAGCAAGGGCGAGCTCGTAAGTGACGTACTACTGTGGACCCCCACATATGGCCAAGCAAAAGCAGGACGACCAGCCCGAACATACATACAGCAGCTATGTGAGGACACAGGATGTAACCCAGAAGACCTGCCGGAGGCGATGAACGATAGAGAAAAGTGGCGAGAGATGGTCAAGGATATCCGTGCAGGCGGCACAACATGATGATGATGATGATGATGATGATTTATACATAGTTTAAATTTCAAACGGATAAGAACCCTTCAGGTTCGAGTAGACCTTGGAGCAATGGCAATGAAGGGTTACTCCAAATTCCCCAAAGCTCCTGGGCAAGAGCCTCACAAACTTTGGAATGGTCTAACCATATTTTCCAGCCCCTCCACTCGGGCAGGATATGAGACAAAGTCAATTTTTAAGCGGAGTTTAACAGGTTTGAATTCAGAGTTTTCCTTCTCCTAGACTAGTTGCCTCACCAAGGCTGAAGAACCCAGTCTGTCCTACAATTTACCCATAGCTGGAGGGAGAATATTTGGATTCATACCTTTCCCAAGGGCATTAGTACTATGTGAAAATGCAATCAGTCTCGTCCAGGATTTGAACTCGTGTCGCTGTATCCATTTCCTACGACGATAACCATTACACCACGGGCACCTCTTTGGGATGGTCTAACCCCTCTGCAGAGATGCAGACAGTTTATTCTACAGCCCGCACCGACTAGGCTGAGCAAGATTAGCGAAACTTTTAAAACTGTAGACTATTGTTTATAGAGCTATACTTAGTTAAACCCTTATTTTTATACAGACTGATTACAGAAAACATGAAAAAACTTTGTTTAGGTTCAAGATAATACCTGGCATGCCCTTTCACATTTTGTTTAGAGACAATGTCTATAAGATAATGTGATAATATTTCAAATATTGTAATGGTGGCGAATGAAAAGCTGCCAAGGGTCCGACCATAGCAGTCAAACCACCTTCAGGGTCTAACGCAAAGCCGCCAGCAATGTCTTGCGCAAAAGCCACGCTATGAGCGGTGAATTCCTAAATTAAATGATTTATCAACAAAAACTAAAACATGAATAAAGTCTTCCCTTGTTATACTGAGTGCAATAAAATTTGGTTCTTACCAAATGTTCCTAATTTTTGCTTTCAAAGGTAATTTGTTTAACCAACTGGTTGAGGGAGGTTTAAGTTTAGATTATTAGCAACGCAGTAATATTGGAACAAATGAACTATGCAAAGGAGAATATCGTTAGTTCATCTCTCTTTTGCTTCTTATCGGAGTCCTGTGTAACAAAGTAGTTGGTTGCGACGAATTGTATTTTGAATCGCAACTTACAAGTAGAGTACTACCGTCCTTGTAAAATGACCAGTTCTATTTGATGATTTGGTTTAGTTTCTTTGTTTAATGGCATATCAACATTTGTAGGTTATTTAATGCCTTAGCGATTCTCCTTGAAGAACAGTAGTGGTACTATTTAACCCATAGCTGGGAGGATAAAAGTGTTCATACCTTTCGCATGGGTATTTGCCCGAAAGTGTACGTAATAGCCCGACTTGAGTTCGAACTCGCTCATAACGATTCCACAGTCCATCGCTTTAACCGTTACATCACGAGGACACCCCCAGTTGTATTTGAGTAACCGAAGAGTTAACAGCTACGACCACAGAGGGGTGTAAGGCGTTTCTTTTATTCCTTTTCACATTATATTGTTCAAATATAATTTCATCCAATCAAATGTAATCTGCTACAATAAAATATGATGTCGAGAAGAAATTAAATTTCTCGGAGCTTGGTTCGACGACTGTTGCGCAAGAGCATGAATTCCATCCGGTCAAGTGTAAAATTACGATGATATGTTTTTATATATCAGTCCTAAAATGAACGTAATAGCGCGACTGGAGTTTGAACTCCCTTCCAACAATATCAAAGTCCAGCATTATTGTTGCAACTCGACGTGGATTCCACTGTAGGTATTTGTGCAGTGCTGCCAATAGATCTGTACACATCGAGTAATGTTTTGATGAAAAGTTAAATTTCTGCGAAACGAATGATTCAAAGATTTTATTGTTTTTTAACTGAACATTTTATATATAATATTCATTAACAATCATTACAGCATTAAATATCTCAAACGAAAAATGAAATAACTACACATCTATAACAAAAAAAAATAATTACATAAATACATAAAGGAGGTATAGTTGTATTCAACTATATAGATTATTATGATAAATAAAAGCTAATAATAAATTTGCATAAATTTCTTAGCATTCTGATAACGCAAGACCTCGAGTGAAAAATGACGGTCTGATTTTCCAAACAGGCATTTCGTTTGTGATAGAGAAAGAAAGAAAAAGTGAAGAAAGAGAGAAACAACACCTGCAGAAACGAAAATTTGTCACGGATAATTACTTTCAACAATGGAGTAATGGTTATCGTCGAAGAAAATGGACACGGCGAAACGAGTTCGAATCCTGGACGAGACTGATTGCATTTCACGTAGCACTAATACCCTTGAGAAAGGTATGAATCCAATTATTCTCCCTCCAGCTATGGGTGAATAGTAGGGCAGACTAGGTTCTTCAGCCTTGGTGAGACAGAAGGAAAACTCAGAATTCAAACCTGTTAAACTCCGCTTAAAATTTGACCTTGTGTTATATCCTACCCGGGCGGAGGGGTTGGTAAATATCATTACCTCCAACAATAATTTCACAGACACAAATCCTGAAATTAAAAAAAAATACAACCGTTTCAAAACAGGCGCCACTATATAAATCAAACAAGATACTTCCTGAAGATAAGGTGAAATGATAGAAACACGCGTTGAAGAGAAATAAAAAGCTTAAAAATAAAACTTCTTGTGGACGTATTCAATTCAAAGTATTTACTTTTTTCTCTCATTGAATCAAAAGAAAAATATATATATATATATATATATATATACGCCTATCTATATACTAATCCTACTTGACTTTGACATGAAACTAAACTATTATCCATATACAGCTTTGAAATAGAGAATATAAATATGGATTGACACATAAAAATCTAAATAGACAAATGCCCCGGAAAAATACAGCCCAATCAGCAGTGGCTGAAGGATATCCTGACGGCATCTCATCCGAGGGGTAAAACTCCCCAACCACAAAATAACGACCTGGATATTGCACTAACCTATCTCATGATGAGGTTCCAATCTGGGACTTTAGTGAATGGGAAGTAACCTTTCATCACTATGACTCCCAAGTCAACTCTGACTCGGAGTGGGTCTAATCTATGGATCAAATGGAACTGTTTGACCAAAAACTGTTTAACCATTTAACTGAGGACAAATAAAATTTTTAGTGTGAGAAATACTTGAAACCGTTGCATTCTGTGCAAACAAATGAATAATATTAAATAGATGGTTGGTTGGGTTATGGCATATCAACCTTTATTGGTTATGTAAGGCCAAATCCATTTTTATGCAAATACTCAGTTCTATTTCAAACAATTCAGTTCACCATGAGTACTCTGTTGAATTGTCAAAAACATTTCTATTTCAAGCGATTCAATTTATTCAAACAGTTCTAATTCAGCTAATTCAGTTTAGTATAAGTAGAAGTTGTGTTTACACACAGTTAAATGTCATTAAACAAATCAGTTTAGTGTAAGCATAGTTTCAATGTTAAAAACAGTTCCATTTCAAACAATTCCGTTTAAAATAAGTCCGCAGTTTAAATTTAAGTACAGTTTAACGGTCGAAAACAGTTCTATTTCAAGCTATTCAGTTAAGTCCAACTGTTCTAATTCAAAGAATTCAGTTTAGCATAAATATGCATTTAGTTCCGTTTAACCCATAGATAGCGCCCTATCAGGTGCTACCACTCCAGGCTAGGGTGGATCTGGGAGCAATGACAATGAAGGGAGGCTCCGCATTTCTCAAAGTTACAGCATCACTGGAACCTCACCATCAGATTGTTTAGTGTCATATCCAGGACACTCATTGGCAGGGGTCTTACCCCTTCTATAGAGGTGCAATCGGTGTATTCTACCGCCCCAGCCGACGGGGCAAATATTAAATAGAAATATTAGTGCTATATAGCAATATTTGAAACCAGAGTACCCCTCTACTTTCATCGCTTCCAGGTCCATTCAAATCCAGGGTAGCAGCGACTGATAGGGTCCTATCTCTGAGTCAAACAGAACTAAATTGTGTATTTATATTAAACTGAATTGTTTGAATTATGATTATTTTAACATAAAAACTATTCTAATGCTTAACTGAGTTGTGTGAAATAGAACAATTTTTGACATTTAAACTGTGTACTTTTGTTACACTGAATTGTTTGAAACAGAACTGTTTTAACATTTAACTGTGTGTAAACAAAAACTATACTCATACCGGGGGTATCCTCGTGGTGTAATGATTAAAGCGATTGACTGCGGAATCGTAGTACGCGAGTTCGTACCGCAGTTGCGCTATTACGTTCACTTTCGGGTAAATACCATTGGGAAAGGTATGAACCCCTCATCCTCCCAGCTATGGGTTAAATAGTACCACTACTGTTCTTCTATTAGAATGGTTTGGGCATTATATAACCTGCAAAGGTTAATATGCCAATAAACAAAGAAACCAAACTATACTCATACTAAACTGAATTGTTTGAAATAAGACCGTTTATGTGTAAAAATGGATTTGGCATTAAATAACCTACAATAGTTGATATGCCTTCAAACAAAACTCAACGTGCCAATTTTTACCAAAATGACTTAATTCGGCGTTAAATGACCCAAAAAAGGTTGATACGCCGTAAAACAAAACAACCAACCAACCACTCAGAATACACCTGTTTGTCCCAGATTTTCAGAGCTGGAGCCCCACCATTGGATGTAATTTAGAGTTATATTCCAGACACTCTTTTTGAGAGGGTGTCTCACCCCTTCCAAAGAAATACAGTCTGCGTTTTACTGACAATATGACCAAAAGAAAGTTTTTCAACAAATGCATATCTACCAACTCCTCCGCTCGGGCAGGATATGACACAAGGTCAATTTTTAAGCGGGGTTTAGCAGGTTTGAATTTAGAGTTTTCCTTCTTCTAGACTAGTTATCTCACCAAGACTGAAGAACCCAGTTTGCCCTACTATTTACCCGTAGTTGGAGGGAGGATAATTGGAGTCATACCTTTCCTAATGGTATTAGTGCAATATGAAATATAATCAGTTTCGTCCAAGATTTGAACTCGTTTCGCCCTGTCCATTTCCAATGACGATAACCATTACACCATGGGCACCTCCAAAATGCATATATGAGACAATGAAAATGCCTGTATATGACAATGTAAATGCACGTATATGACAATGAAAATGCACGTCTGTGACAATGAAAATTGTTCTGAAAACTAAGCAAATATGGTATAAATATTATCTACAAAAATATAGAGCCAGTTAAACTAAACCTATTCAATATTTGTATTGGGAACCCTTGGTTTACTCTAGAGATGTTCTAATATACCAGGTTCAGATAATAAATAAATTTTAGTTTCAGAATTTTTTTCATAAATTTATATTTGGGGAATAATCCCGTAGTGTACTAGCTAATATGTTGGACTGTGACATCGGAGTAAGCCAGTTCGAACTCCAGTCGAAGTTTCGGAATAATACTCTTTGGAAAGGTATGAGCCGGTGTGGATTAAATAGTACCACTCTTATAATTCGACAAGAATGGCTTTAGCATTATGCAGGGCACTGATGGAGAAGCAAGGACGAACTCATAAGTGATGTACTCCTATGGACCCCCACTTATGGCCAAGCAAAAGCAGGACGACCAGCTCAAACTTACATACAGCAGCTATGTGAGGACACTGGATGTAACCCTGAAGATCTGCCAGAAGCGATGAATAATAGGGAGAAGTGGCGAGAGAAGGTCAGGGTTATCTGTGTTGGCGGCACGACATGATGATGATGATGATGATGATATATATATATATATATATATATATATATATATATATATATATATATATATATAACTCATTATTAACTTTGTTCAAATAGAACTCTTAATGTTAAAAATTATATATATATATATATATATATATATGAAAAAAAAGACAAATATGATATATAAGCGTTTAAATTTCGTTCCTTCGTGCCGGTTTTCTCGTGGCTGCGTGGTAAAATCTCAGATTGGCGCTGGAGTCAGCTGGTTTTCGATCCCAGCTTCGGGAACCTAGTCTGTTTACGCTCATTGAAGAGTAGTAATACGAGATTTTGGCATTAAATAACCTACAAGAGTTGATATTCTATAAAAGATAATCATCCAGCGTTTTATTTTATCAGAGATCAGATTTTTTTACAGTCGATAACCTGTCAATAACATTCCATTTAATTTTTTTACATTTGTTTAAAATCTTTCTTTTCTTTACATAATTTAGAAGCTGTTTATAAAAACGTGACGAGTTATAGAACATTCACTTGCTTGTATGCTGAACAAGAAGTTGTCAGACATGTGCACAATGCTATTCTTACTCGACATGCGCATTACAATATCCTGAAAAATTCCTTCCAACAAAAATTCACAACTCGACGGCTAATATTGGCAATTGAAAAATCAAATTTTTATTTTTGTCGATAAAAGAATTTTTATATTAGCAAAAATAAACTTCACCAATTTTTAATCACGTACGTTGGAAAATTGAGTGACTACGCCTTGGTTTCTTCAACTCACGTTGTTTTCTTATACTTTTACAGTCAGAAATATCTGAATAAAATGATATAAATAAAATTAAGACGCACTTGTAACGTAATGGTTATCATCTAAAGATATTATTTTTTTAACGGTTAACCAATGCGCGTGCAGAACTTATGCATGTAAATCTCTGCTGATCAGCCAAACCTGGTGTGTCCAGGTGTAGAAGTCCATAAGAGAACGTCGTTTATGAATTCGCACTTACTTCACCAGCGAGCGCCTCGGTTTGTGTAATGGTTAGCAAGCTAATGGAACAAACCTTCACGAGAGAGTTCAAGTTTCATTGGGTGCTCCATTCCTACGGCCTTGTACCACATCTAAACAAAAAGCTTAGTAAATAACTACTTACTTCACCAGTATGCCTTGCTCGTATTGCTTGGATAGTTTGTGAAATAAGAGGTGAACGACTGTACAGTTGTTGTTTTGTAGGCTGCTTCTTCCAGGAATTATTCAAAACTGCATGCAAAATACTGCTAGGTTGGGTTTGGTTATTTTTTTTAATGCCATACCAATCTTCGTAGGTCATTTAATGCTAAAGCCATCCTTGCAGAAAAAGAGTTGTGGTACTATGTAACCTATTACTGGGTGTTAAGGGTTTTCATACCTTTCCTAAGAATATTAAACCGAAAGAGAACACAATAACACGACGGGAGTTCGAACTCGCTTACTGCGAGCATATTCCAGCATATTAGCCATCATAACACGGAGATTGCCCCCTAGCTCTGTTTTGAAATTAAAGCAGTGCTACCATACAGTAATACTGAAACGGTTACTGCTTGAAAGATTCACCTTTTTTGTTTGTTCTTTTCGATAACTATGATTCATTTGTAAAGATTTGAAATCATAATCCATAGATTTGGCTAAATGCAATGACTGATAGGGACAAATATTGAGTGAATCAAGACAATCCTTTCTAACAGGACTATTTAATGATGATGATAGATTTGATTCTGTATCTATAGTTATCTAGTCTAAAGTAATGTATATATATATATATATATATATATATATATATATATAGCTGCCCCTTCGCACGAACAAGATACGATATTAGGGCAATTTTGAGCGCAACTTAACAGGTTTGAATTCAGACTTTTTATTCTCCTAAACCGTTTGCCATATCAAGATTAAAGAGTCTCATCTGCCCTACTATTTACTCATAGCTGGAAGGGAAATTGTTAAATTCATTCCTTTCCAAGGGGTATTAGTGCGATGTGAAATCCAACAGCCTCATCAATGGTTAATGTGCCCATTTCCGACAATGATTGCTATTACACCAAGAACGAGTCCTTAATATACATATATATATATATATATATATATATATATATATATATATATATATATATATATATATATATAAATTGAAGAATGTACATTTACAAAGCAAGTTATTATTCAATCCAGTTTTGCTAAAGATGATGGAGCACTATTTATGATTTTTAGTTTGTTTTTTTGTTTTGTTTTGTTTTGTTTTGTTTTCGCGTCCCCTTCTTGTTTTTCTTTTGCCGGGATCTATATGGGAAAATTTCCATACTATCTAATCCCCGACAAAAGAAGAATAACAAAAACACTTGAAAAAATACTAAACAGTGTTCCATCGTCTTTAACAAAATATGCTTGAATGAATATATATAGTTATCCACAGACAGATCTGTTTCGTTCTATCAGAACTCAACAGTGTGGCTAGACATTAGCTCCCAATAGCTGGGATAGAAACCCGGTTGACTCAAATGCTAAGCCAAAGCCTCTAACCATTCAGCCACGAGGAGCCATTAACTGCGGAGCAAATTTTAAATGGTTATGAATCACAATTACTATTGTTTACATACATCAGTTCAACGGCTACCAAGACCTCAATTCATATACGAAGACGCTTGCAATGAACGCTAATGGCAACACGATTACTTCTTCGCTAGAGAACTCAACCATACGGGGGTTGGGGAGTATATACCTCTGTCACTATCTCACTTGGTGAGTTTTTTGGCAGACCAAATGCAGAAATATTTGGATGGTGCCCAATATCTTGATAGAGCTGTTATAGAATAATAATTATGAATAAATATATATTAATTTATATATATATATATATATATATATATATATATAAAAGCATGGATATTTATCTGCTACCCAAGGGGTTTCATACCACCTTATTACGACAATCATCAGGCAGAGAAAGAAAAATCGAAAAGTACAGTCAGGCGAATGTTTACATTGAGATTTGTATGACTCTTATTTGTGATTGGGTATGTGTGTTAAATTTGTAATGGAGGTAGTTAGTGCGTGTGTGCGTGTGTGCGTGTGATGATACATGCGTCTCGCAGCAGGATTAAGGTGGTCTCCTGGATATAGATGTGGCAATGTGTAGCAAAGGTTTTCAGTTAACAGGATTTGACTGAATAATTTTTTAAGTATTCGCGCGCGCACGCGCGTGTGTGTGTGTGTGTGTGGTGATGATTTTTACAATGGAACGAATTCTCAGGATCATTGCATTACGAAGAAAATAAATTTTTGATTTATAAGCATAATAGGCGAAAATGTATGGTCGTTCTGAAAGGTAAGATATATCATGGGACATCATGCAACTAGTCTAGGAGAAGGAAATCTCTGAATTCAAACCTGTTAAACCCCGCTTGAAAATTGACCTTGTGTCATATCCTGCCCGAGCAGAGGGGTTGGTAAATAGGATTATGCAATATTAGTACTTAATGTTGTTTTGTATTAAATTGCAATAATAAATTGTTTTAGCAGTTTATGTTGTGTTAATGTTATATTACGTATATGTTATTGTAATCTATGATTGTATGTACGTAAGGAATATAATGTATTAATTAAGATATTGCAGTAAGTGTTTGTATTAGCTGTGTCTGTTAATGTTTTTTTTTTTTAATGTATGTATTCGTGCGCATGTGTGTGTATTGACGATTATAACTAAGGAACGAATTATCATCATTATTGCATTACAAAGAAAATGAACTTAATAGACGATGTATGGTGGGTCTAAAACTTAATAATGAGTGAGCTTGGAATATATCGTGAAGTATTATTCAATATTAGTATTTTATGTTGGAATTTGTTTTGTGTTGGATTGCGATAGTAATTTGTATTAGCACTCTATATTGAGATAATGTTATATTACGTATATATTAATTATAATCAATGGTTGTATGTACGTAAGGAATATTGTTACATATATTGTACTAAGACGTTGCAATAATTTTTTGCATTGGCTATGTCATTGTGTGTGCAGTAGTGATTTTGACTTAAGGGCAAATTATCATCATCATTGCATTATTAAGAAAAGGAATTTTTTATTTGATGTGTAACTATGATAGTCGAAAATGTACGCTGGGTCTGGAACGTAAATATAATATGTGAGGAGGAAATATCATGGTGTAAAAACAAGTTATATTGTAATAGATTATGGGGTATTATGTAATATAAGTATTATGATGGCATATGTTCTGTGTTAGGTTACAATAAATTTGTATTAGCTGTCTATGTTGTGTTAACGATATATTAGGTATACGTTATTGTAATCAATGATGGTATGTGCGTAAGGTATATAGTAAATATACTGTGTTAAGTCGTATTCTTAATATTCATGAAAACATAGCTAAAATTATGTCAACAGGTGGTAAGGGGACTTCAAGATGAATAAAGGTTTAATAGAGTAAAATGGTACTTACAGTGCGTCGGTGTGTTGGTGGGGCGTGGAAGATTTTTAGTAACGGAGATTGTATAGGTATGGTGGGTGGGTTATGTGTTTGGGTCGAAATGTGAGAGTAGGAATGTGTTCCCATGACGGCATTTGGACAAAATTTCTGATATTTCTTTTAGCAAGGTGTTTTGTGATAGGTGGATCATGATTGCTAAATTCTCACGGAGGCAAAGAAGGCTTTTTAGTGTCTTGCAGTAGGCAGGTGCTAGTTTTAGTATTAGTAACACACACATACTCCCATACACAAAAAAAAGTATTACAAATCTCAACGTAAATATACGCCTGACTGCGTTTTTCGATTTTTTTAATTTCTCGCATATCTTTCATTTTTCTGCCTAATAAGTGTCGTAATAAGGCGGCATGAAAACTTAGGTCGCAGATAAACATCTATGCTATTAAATATATATATAAGTAAAAAAAAAGTAAAGTTGGTGACCGTAGTCGAGGGTGACCCGAAGGCTCCTTTTTCGATAGATACTACACCAAGGTGTTGGGGAGGGCGCTATTCCTTTCCTTAGATTACTCCACTTTACCCTTGCCTTATAATGCATCAAGTACCATTGTTTTAATCTATGGTATGACTCGACCTGGTGATTGAAACCAAGTCTTCTGGACCATTGGCGAACACTCTAACCATCATGCCAATGTCATTTTATTTATATGCATATATACATTCAATTTATACATAGATGTACATTCATTCTATTCATATATATATATATGGATACATGCATTTTATATATATATATATATATATATATATATGTGTGTGTGTGTATACATTCATTATATATATATATATATATACAAACATACATTCATTTTATTTGTGTATATATATATATATATATGTATATACATTCATTTTATTACTAATTACTAAGAAATTGTAGAGGTAACTGGCAACTGACATGGAAAATAAAATCGGTAAAACTGGTTAAAGTTTTAATCGACTCTGCTGTTTGCATTCACTTTGCCGTAATGCCTTTTGATTGGGAATAAATCCATCGCTTCCACCCCTCTTCCACCATGGAACAAAACAGGAAGTCAGACTCTTCTCATTCTAACCTTGGTGGGTGACCAGGCTAGCCGTGGTATCAAACTTTATTGGCACTTGTAATTCTTTTTTTGGCAACACCGATGGCAGACGCGTCAGTATAATAGTTATCATAAACAAAAAAAACTGAATCGGTGAGATGAGTTCAAATCCTAGACGAAGTAGTATGAGTTTCACTTTGCGCTATTTCCATATTTTATGTTCTATCAGTGTTAGGATTAGGCAACCGGAGAGAAAGTTGTCAATTGATACAAATTTTTCGTTCCCTCAGTGTACGTATTAGGTTTGATTCATGTTTCCGAATAATTACTTAATATTTTCTTGTAGTAGACTCTGGTCCAGTGCAACTACTATTAACCCTTCTCTTTCCGCTTTCAACCCAGCACTTTTCGGGTATCAATTAGTTTTTACTATATCTATATCAGCATTTCTAATTCTTTGTCCATAACGTAGAGGTTTTTGTTCCCAGGAGTTATTTTTATTAAAGAATTTTTGTGTGTTACTCACACCAGAGTTAGCTAATTGTATTTTGTTAAAGACTAACTGACAACAAGTTTCCTCAGCATTTTTCTCAGTATTCTAGCCGATCTTAACAGTGTTGTAGTTTGCAGAGTCTCCATTATTATCATTATCATTATTATTTTACTCATCTTGGAGTTTTTCACACCAGTATTAGCTATGCCCAGTCGGTTGGGACTTTGGAACACACTGACTGCATCTCTGCAGAGGAGTAAGATCCCCAACAAGTGTCCTGTATATGACACTAAACAATCTGATGGTGATACCCCAGGAATGCTGGAGCTTTGGGGAATATGAAAGTACCCCTTCGTTGCCATCGCTCCCAGTGGTAGCACCTGAAAGGGTCCTATCTATGGATCGAATAGAACTAAACTATGTACTAATGCTAAACTGAATTGCGTGAAATAGAACTATTTTTGTATGCTAAACTGAATTATTTAAAATAAAAATGTTTATATGTATAAAATATGTATAACCTATAATGATTGATTTGCCATGAAGCCCAACCAAACAAACCAGTGTTAGCTAATGGTTTTCGACTGGAGTCCGAGTGACAGCAAGTCTCTTCAGGTCTCCAGGACTCTTCTCAGTATTCTCTGCCGATCTTGTCTTCACTCGTCTTCTTGATATTGGGGTTGAATTAGTTTGTAAAATAATATATCTATGAAGTAGATTATTATGAGAAATATTTTTATTAATAACAGTGTTAATGTTGTTCTTTCGTTTTTGTGCTTTTATTTTAACACGTTGCATGAAAGAGTTGATATATTGAAGTTGTGCCAAGGGATTTTCTATATAGTCAACTTCAACCTTTAAAAATTTGGGCTATAAGGTAACAACCGATAATAATTCCATTTCTATTTATATATTTGGATGTGAGTAAAAATCAATATTACTGTAAAACAATTACCAAAAAAATAAACAATTTAATGTTTATCTTAAATCTACTAATGTAGAAGATTTAAGATAAATTCTGCTTTTTGGAGTTTTTTGTCATTGTTTTTCAGTAATATATTTTTTTAAAAAAAGGAAAGGTGTTGTTATCTTTTAATATTTATCTGTAATTTTTATTGTCAATATTTTGCGGTCATATGAATAACATCTAATCTTTGTAACGGAAATATATATAGATATATGTGTGTGGGCGGACGAGTGTGTGTCTGTGTGTGTGTTTATGTGTGTGTTTAAATTAGGACAGCGTAAACACAGAATCAACGAAGCTTAGTGACTCTCAATTTCTTTCCAATACGATTTTGTGTCCAAATTCTTGGTTTAACGATCACAAAGGTGGAAACCTGACACCAACCAAGTGACTTTGACACTATGTAACCTATCCTAATTTAGATATGTACAAATACATACTCTCTCTCTCTCTCTCTCTCTCTCTCTCTCTCTCTCTCTCTCTCTCTCTACTGAAGCTGTAGAATATACCGACTGCATCTCTGCATAGTGTCCTAGATAACCGAAAACAATCTGAGGGTGGGGATCCAATCAAGGAAACTCGGTAAATGGGGTGTATCCCTTCAGTACCATTACTCCCTGGTTCACTCTAATTTGGTGTGGTTGTATTTGTTAGGGTCTCGTCTATGGGTCAACTAGAACTGTTTAATCATTTATTATAGTTGAAACACTTTAACTGTTCGCAAACAAATGATTAATATTAGATTAGATTATCCGTATGATATTGCAGTAATTTAAACCATTTAACTGTGCAAATAAAACTATTAGCGTTAAATAGCAATACATGAAACTATTTAACTGTGAGCAAACAATAAATTACAATACTTGAACCCATTTAACTGCTTACAAACAAATGAGCACCGGCGAATTACTTACAAAATACTTACTTACAAACTACAGAATTTATGTATAAACAGGATTCGGCATCAGATAACCATCAATGGTTGATATGCCATTAAACCAAATTAACTAACTCCATAAACATACGCGAGCGCAGCAAACACACACACATCCACACACGTACATGGGTATGGTTTGTATAAGATAGTGTTTGATTGAACTCTCTGACGTTGGTATGGCAACCAATATAAGAGAAGGAAAAACTCTGCTTTCACAATCTGAACTGTGTTGTTCAGAAGAATCTGTGGCACATTGGTGCACAATTCTTTTGCGATCAGTTTATCCGAGAAGTGTGGCTATTACACGCAGACCTTCGTTGCTACGAACAAATCACTTCTGTCAGAAGTTCATCACTTCATATCTTTAACCAAACTGTTAGGTCTTCATATACCAAAATCGACAGGAGAGTCCATTATATATGTACATTGTCATCCACAGACTGTTTCGTTGTATCACAACGCTTCCGTGTGGCTAGACACGCGAGCTACTTCAAGCTGTTATCGTGTGACAGTCGGAATCTTACTCCGGAGCCATTGTCTTTCTCAGAGGGTTTTTTTTTTGTTTTTTGTTTTTTGTCTTTTGCTTTGTAGCCATATACATTTTTCCTTTTTTAGATTTTTAGGCAGCCAAATCAGAAATCAGGATACATATATACAGACATTGAGGAGGAAATAAAGAAATACATTTTCAAAAAGTGGCTACAATACTGGGATGATCATCCACATAATAAACTCTACGCAATCCAATCCAAACTAGAAGTCAGAAATCCATCTTCCAGAAAATCTGGCCCGTTTGCGTATCGTCCCACACGAGAATGACACGTTCATTCCTACTAAAAAAGAAAGTTCAGCCTAAATGCCAAGCATGTAAAACAGTATTATCTATTAAATATATTTTGATAGACAGTCCAGAACTGGTCATCCATAGGCAGAAATTTTATAATACCAGTAGCATGCAACAGCTGTTCAAGAAGATAGATGCGAATGATAAACTATCTGTTGTATAGTGGCTCGTACCACGTGACTTCCGGTATCGTGGAAGTATAAAAGACACCGTGTCTCTGAAGCAGACATAAGAGAAGCAGAAGAAGCAGAAGAAGGACGTCGGTCAGTAGTAAGACCAACTTCGGACGTAACACCAACAGCGCGAGACTTATAATATTTGTCAGGCTGTACCACTTGAGTTAATAAATAATTAACTCAATTTCTCTGTGTCTCTTTTCCTTACAACACTATTATGCCTAAAAACGATAGGTATCAGCGTTATTGAGGGAATTTTTTACATATATCTTTTTACATATACCTTATCGGATACCTGGAGTGCATAATTCATGAGACGAGCTATTGCATTTCAGCTTATGTGGTAGCCGGCAAATTCCCCACAAAAGTGCCCAAACCATGGTGGGGAGTATATACTGTCATCCAGACACACTGTGGAATATATATATATAAGTAATTTTTTTTTTTGTGATAAATGGGTGAAATTCAAATATCTCTTTAAGGAATGTCTCCTATTCCTTGGAGATAACAACTTGCTAAAAAGTCGAAAATTCTTTGGTTTAACCCGAAGATAAATGTCTTGATGCTTTGTAATCGATGTGTCGGCAAGAAAGAAAAATTGGCCGAACTTGACTCTGTAATTCGAAACATAAAGTATTATCATTTGGCACGTTTCCTTGGAAAGACGTCAAAAGAATGTAAAAACTTAGAAGTGATAGTATTAAAAAAAGGCGGTAAAAATGAAATCTGGCGGGAAAAGTATAACCTGCAAGATCTAAAGATTATATAAATAAAAATCGAATTTTTCCGTCTCAAATATTTGGATATAATTTTTGGTTTGTTTATCTTTTTTTTTTTTGTTTTATTCTATTTTGGGTTGTTTTGTTTTTTGTTGTTTTTGTTTTTTGTTTTTTGTTTTCTTTTTGCATGCGTGTTTTGTTTTCTTCAAAAACTTGATACATGTTTATTTCACTATCCAACATAGGATTCATCATATATATATATATATATATATATATATTGATGTATGTATCTATATAGATATATGCGTATACATGCTGTGTGTATGCATATGCATATGCATGTATTTATACATATGTGTGTGAATCTATGCCCAAATATATACATATACCCTTCATACATGATTCTGTTTATATATACATGCATTTATATGTATATATATATATATATATATATATATATATATATATATATATGTGTGTGTGTGTGTGTGTGTGTGTGTTTTAAGTTTTATGAAAACTTATGCGAGAAATTTAGAGTCACCAAATGCTACTGACTATATCAACTTTATTTTAAGAAATATGTGCTCTTTTACAGATGTTGACCATTCTTTATCTACGAATATAGTTGACAACATTATTAGTAAACACACACACACACACATAAACGCACACACACACACACACATATATATATATATATATATATATATAAAGGTAGCAGAAAAACCTAATCCAAAAAGGTGAATTTATTATTATGTAAAGTCGACGTTGAACGTTTCGGTTTCAGTAACCATCGTCAGAACTTGGATATCAGAATAGTTCACATAGCGATGAGACGACAGGAGCAAATGAGAAATATACAACGAAAAGATACACAAACGTTCACATAGCGTTCATAATTCAAAAGTGTTTAGAACGAGTCTGGCACGTGGAAACATTTGATAAATTTTGGATTTCCCAAAGAAACGAGATAGATCCTCCCGTTTATTGTGAAATACGCAACGACAAGTAAGTTTTCATATATATACAGATCGTTTTGAAATTATCCATGTTAAATGTCGTGTTAGATTGTATTTGGTATTTTTTTCCGAAAGGACAGTCTGAAAGTAAATTTCTTTCATATATATATATATATGTGTGTGTGTGTGTGTGTGTGTGTGTGTGTGTGTGTGTGTGTGTGTGTGTGTGTGTGTGTGTGTGTCTGTGTCTGTGTGTGTGTGTGTGTGTGTGTGTGTGTGTGTGTGTGTTTATCAACTCCCTCTGCGTGAACAGGATGTGACGCAAAAATCCTTAAACGGGGTTTTCCAGGTTCAAATTCAAAGTTATCCTTCTCCTAAACCAGTGACCATGCCAATTATATATATATATATATATATATATGTGTGTGTGTGTGTGTGTGTGTGTGTGTGTGTGTGTGTTTACATAATACGCTTACACTTGATCGTTATACAATGAAAGCAGATATAGTTAGGTCTGGAGAAGAAGCTAGATGGCAATTACACAAGAATGCTGCATGCAATCCTGAACAAGTCCTGGCAGCAACACCCCACAAGACACCAACTGTACGGCCACCTACCCCCTATCACGAAAACTATCCAAGTTAGACGAACCAGACATGCAGGACACTGCTGGAGAAACAGAGATGAACTCATAAGAGATGTACTCTTATGGATCCCCACACATGGCCGCGCAAAAGCAGGACGACCAGCTCGAACGTACATTCAGCAGCTATGTGAGGATACAGGTTGTTGTCCTGAAGACCTACCTAGGGCGATGAACGATAGGGAGGAGTGGCGAGAGAGGGTCAGGGATATCCGTGCTACCAGCGCGATATGATGATGATGATAGATTGTTTGAATTCAGATTTTTTCCTTCTTAGATTAGTTGGTTCGCAGTAGCTAAATTGTTAAGTCTACGCTACTATTTTATAGCAAGAAGAAAAGAAACAGGTTCATGCCTTTCCCAAGGGCATTAGCACCGAGTTAAAGGGAAACAGATTCTTCCTGTATTTCAACTAGGATCACCGAGTTCCTTTCCACGTCAATGGCGGTGATGCTACACGCACATTCCCCTTAGCGTATATATGTAGAAATAAACATTAAAATCCAAATAGATTGAGATAAATGGAGACAGATAATGAATTATTTGTGGATATATATATTGAATTATGTTATTGAATATATATATATATATGTGTGTGTGTGTGTGTGTGTGTGTGTGTGTGTGTGTGTGTGTGTGTGTGTGTGTGTGTATTAATTTTTATATATATCTAATAGCATGTTGTCTGATGATTGTCGTCTAAAGACGGCATGAAATTAGCGGTTGCAGATAAGCAGCCATTAAATATATATAAAAACTAATATATTTATATTTATTATAACTATTATTATAATAGATCCATCACAAATACTGAGCACTCTCCAAATTATACCGAATTTATTCTGCTACGAACACACCAAGTGAAATAGTTACAATCATTAAGTGTTTTAATATATATATATATATATATATATATATATATATATATATATATATATATATATATATATTAGATGATGACATTTGAAAACTGTGGAATCTTCTATTATTCAACTGAAATGAGTAAAAAATATTTATGTCCTTTGAGGAGAGGTTTACATTTTTTGTTTATTTTGTGTGTGTCTGTGTCTCTGTGTGCGTGTGTGATATATATATATATATATATATATATATAGAGAGAGAGAGAGCATTAAATTCAGTATATATATATATATATATATATATATATATATATATATTGAATACATTTGTCTTGGTTTTGTTTCTTTGTTTTATGGCATACAACCTTCGTGGGTTATTCAATGCTAAAGCCATTGTTGTGGAGGAATAACAGTGATACTATTTAACCAAGAACTGACTATACACACACACACACACACACACACACATATATATATATATATATATATATATATATAGAGAGAGAGAGATGCCGACCTTTGAAAGTGCAGAATCTTCAAATATTATTAAATAGAATAAAAGAATTTGCTCTTTTTTTGTTGATTTTTTTCTTGGGGTCAATTTATTAATTTATTTCTTTTGCTTTTTAGTTATTTTCTTTTCTTTTTTTTATTTCTACGTTTTCTCTTACTTTATTTTGAATGTTTTCATAAAGATTGGCCCAGCCAGACTTTAAAAGTCAGGTCATCTCACCAGTTGTGTTTCTTATGATATCTGCCAATTTTTTTTTTAATATTTCATAATCTCCATTTATTGATATATTTATTTTTTTAGTGGCGGTGATGGTCGTGGGATTGGAGGTGTTGGATTTGGCTCTGCCTCAAAAAAATAACGCCCCGTGAATTAATAACAAATAAATATCAGCAATGAAAAAATATTTGTTGGTGGAAATCTATTCTGATATAAGGTTGCATATAAAACCAAAATAATTCAATGATTAATAATAATAATAACAATAATAATAGTAACAACAATAAGAATAATAATAGGAAGAGAAACTGAATCTCTTCTAATAGCTGTAGGAACCAACGCCATAAGGACCAATCATATCAAAGCAAGAATACATAAAACACCACAAAATAGCAAATGTAGGTTATGTGGTGATAGAGACGAAACGATCAATCACATAATAAGCGAATGCTGCAAACTAGCACTGTAAGTGTATAAGACTCGACACGACTGGGTAGGAAAGGGGATCCACTGGGAATTGTGCAAGAAGTATAGATTTGACCATACCAAGAAGTGGTAAATGCGCAACCCAGAATCCGCCTTAGAAAATGAGACGCACAAATTCCAATGAGATTTTGTTATACAAACTGATCATCTATTCTTGGCCTGACGACTAGACCGAGTGATTGTCAACAAAATAAAAAGAGAACTTGCTTTTCCGGTTGATATCAGAGTAAAATTGAAAGAAAACGAAAAGAAGAATAAGTTCCTGGACCTTGCTTGAGAATTGAAAAAATACTGTGGAGCATGAAAGTGATGGTGATACCAACTGTAATTGATGCTCTTGGTACAGTCATCAAAGGAAATGGAGGACTTGGAAATAAGAGGACGTGTGGAGACCATCCAAACTAGAACTTTTTGAAGGTTGGCCAGAATGCTGATTAGAGTCTTAGGGGATTGTGGAGATTTGCAGTCACTCAGACTCCAGTGAAAGCAAAAACATCAGCTAAGGCTGGTGTGAAAAACTTGAAAAAGTGTAATAATGATAATGATAATGATAAATGAAATCTCTCTCTCTCTCTCTCTCTCTCTCGAGAAGACTTGAACATTGTTAAGAAAGGGAAACCCTAAGGGAGAAACTGAATCTTTTCTAATATCAGCACAAAATTACGCCAACTACCAACTACGTTAAAGCAAAAATAGATAAGACGCAACAAAATTGCATACATAGGCTATCTAGTGATAGGAACGAAATGATAATCATAGATTAGGTGAATGCACAAAAAGAGTATAAGGCTAGACACGACTGGGTTGAGAAGGTGATCCCTGGGAACTGTGCAAGAAGTTTAAATTTGACCATATAAACAAGTAATATATGTACAATCCAGAATTCATCGCGCCGAATGAAACGCACAAATTTCTTTGGGATTTTGAAATAGAAACAGATTTCCTAATCCTGGCCGGACGACCAAAACTATTGATAGTCAACACAAAAAGAGAAGACCTGCTGAATAGAGGAATATGCCATTCTGGCAGACCACAGACTGAATATAAAAGAAAAGGAAAAGAAAGGTAAGTACTTAGACCTAGCTAGAGAACAAAAATGCTATGGAATATGAAGGTGATGGTACGTCAAAACAATTCCCAAAGGCTTGGGAAAGAGACTGGGAGACTCAGAAATCTTAGGGCAAGTGGATACCATCCAGACTACAGCATCGGCCAGAATACTGGGAATAGTCCTGGAAACCTGAAGAGTCTTGCAGTTACTCAAACTCTAGTGAAAGATTATCAGCTAACACCGGTGCGAAAAACTCTCAAATAATAATAATAATAATAATAATAATAATAATAATAATAATAATAATGCACAAAATATCCTTTCATGATGATAACCATAAAAATCTGGAGGGTGGAATTAGTAGCAGGAAGATAAAGTACAACAGAGGTGAAAATCCAAAGAGGCAGTTTCCAGGGAGACTCACTCTTTCCATTGCTATTTCTTTTAACAATGATGCCACTCAACCATATATTTGGAATGGAAAATGGCATTGAAACATTTACCATGATGACGATGAAAAGTGGAAAAAGAGAAACAGAGGAAGAGAACTACAAAATCCGGTACCCATAGAACGCTTGAAGAAAAGACAAATTCCAAGCCAAAAGGCGGTGTCCTTGTGGTGTAATGGTTAAGGCACAGGACTGTGGAATCGTTGTAAATGAGTTCGAACCCCAATCACCCTCTTGCGTTCACTTTTGGGCAAATACCTTCGGGAAAGGTATGAACCCCTTGATCCTTCCAGCTGTGGGTTAAATAGTACCACTAGCTGTTTTTTTTTTCTAGAAGCTGTGGCTTTGTCATTAAATAACCTGCAAAGGTTGATATGCCATTAAACAAATAAACCAAACCAAGCCAAATTACTTGGGAATATTTGAAGCTGACACCATCAAGGTACCTCGGAAGAAGAAGGAAATTTTTGCCCAGTCGGTAGTGGCGGTAGAATACACCGACTACTCCTCTGCAGAGGGGTATGACCGCCCCCATGAGAGTCTTTGATATGAAACTAAACAATCTGATGGTGGAGCTTTAGGGAATGCAGAGCACCTCTTCATTGCTATTGCTCCCAGATCCACTCTGGCTCGGAATCGTAGCACCCGATCGAGCCTTATCTATGGGTTAAATAGAACTAACTGCCTGCTTATGCTAAACTGATTTTTTTTTTATTAGAACTGTTTGACTAACCTGAATAGCTTGAAATAGAAATGCTTTTGACAATTAAACAGTACTTACATTTAAACTGATTGCTTATGCTAAACTGAATTGTTTCAAATGGAACTGTTTTGACATTGAAATTCTACTTATATAAAACTGATTGTTTTGACATTTAACTGTGTATAAACAAAATCTGTACTTATACAAAACTGAATTAGCTGAATTAGAATTGTTTGAATAAAGTGAGTAGCTCGAAATAGGAATGTTTTTGACAATTAAACTTTTTACTCGTGCTAAACTGAATTGTTTAAAATAGAACTATTTGCATAAAAATGGATTTGGCGTTAAAAAAACTACAAAGGTTGATATGCCATAAAACCCAAACAAACAACCAGCCCAGTAAATTTCTCGAAACTATGTTCTGCTGCAGAAATCTCTTCCAAGGAATAAATAAGTGGGTAGTTGTCTTTGTAAGATATTCTGTACCATTCTAAAAAGAGGTGCCCGTGGTGTAGTCGTTATCGCCGTAGGAAATGAACACGGCGATACGAGTTCAAATCCTGGACGAGACTGATTGCATTTCACATAGCACTAATACCCTTGGGAAAGGTATGAATCCAATAATTCTCCCTCCAGCTATGGGTAAATAGTAGGACAGGCTAGGTTCTTCAGCCATGGTTAGGCAACTAGTCTAGAAGAAGGAAAACTCTGAATTCAAACCTGTTAAACTCCGCTTAAAAATTGACCTTGTGTCATATCCTGCCCGAGCGGAGGGGTTGGTAAATAGTACCATTCTAAAAAGGGATAATGGAGGAACTCTAACCAAAGAATAAGGAAATTAATGACAATGCACAAAGCCTTACACACGAGACATGACATCAACTATATGTGTCAAGAAAAGCAGAAGGAAGAGAACTCATCAGCATTGAGGATTGTGTAGATGCATCAATACAAAGACTCGAGGAGTAGATTAAAAAAGCAGAGAAAGACTAATTACAGCAGACAGTAACAGCATTGGCAATAGAAAAACAGATGAAAAAACAGTAGAAACTAGGAAACAAAAAAATGAGAAGAATAACAACTGTAAGGATATTTCAAGCAGCAAACACTCTACACTAGAAAACCTAGACATGGCTACAAAAGGGACACAGCACAAAACAACGCCATAAGGACCAATTACAAGGCGTCTCAAAATAAACATAAACCATTAATATTATGATTTCTAAATGAGACAAGCGCAATGGCAGTTATTTGGAAAATGTCCAGAAAAAATGCATCCTTTAGGCTAGAAACATCAAATCAATGTTTTTATGGCTATTATATAACTTTCCAGGACATGCAATCTTTTTTTTTCGTTTTTTTTTTTTTTTAGTTTCTCGTCTCAGTAATTAATCATATCAATGTAATTATCATATTAATGGGTTGCATCTATTTTGACACAGTTTCGAAAGATTTTGTTTCCAAATAAGTTGTGAGATATTCTTTTTTCCTGTCTTGTCCAAGACTTTGTGACCGAGGATTAATAGGTATAACAGTATACTATATTCAAATCTGGAATAAAAAAAGAACACAACATTAATATTAATAAAGTTATTAGCAGTTACATGGATCCCATGTATATTGAGACACCTTATATAATCATGTAGATTAAGACACCCTATATAATCATGTAAATTAAGACACCCTATATATTCATGTATATTGAGACACCCTATATAATCATGTATATTGAAATACCCTATATAATCATGTAAACTAAGACACCCTATATAATCATGTAAACTAAGACACCCTATATAATCATGTAAATTAAGACACCCAATATAATCATGTATATTGAAACACCCTATATAATCATGTATATTGAAATACCCTATATAATCATGTAAACTAAGACACCCTATATAATCATGTAAACTAAGACACCCTATATAATCATGTCAACTAAGACACCCTATATAATCATGTATATTGAAACATCCTATATAATCATGTAAATTAAGACACAGTATATAATCATGTATATTGAGACACCCTGGATAATCATGTATAATGAGAAACCCTATATAATCATGTATATTGAAACATCCTATATAATCATGTAAATTAAGACACAGTATATAATCATGTATAATGAGAAACCCTATATAATCATGTATATTGAAACATCCTATATAATCATGTAAATTAAGACACAGTATATAATCATGTATAATGAGAAACCCTATATAATCATGTATATTAAAGTAAAAATCGATAATGTGCAACAGAATAGAAAGTGTAAGTTATGTAGAGAAAGTGATGAAACGTCAAATCACAATATAAGCGAATTTATCAAACTTGCGCAAAATGAGTGCAAGACTTGGTTCAACTGAATAGAAATTGTGACCCCCTTGGTATTTTTCAAGAGATTAAAATTTGACCGTACTACGAAATGGTAAATGCGCAAACCGGAACCTGTCTTAAAAATTGAGATGCAAAATATTCTCTGGTATTTCGAGATTCAAATGGATCACCTTATCCCAGCCAGAAGACCAGATTTAGTGGTAATTAACAACAACAAAAATGATATTTTGCCATCTAGTGAAATTTGCCGTTTCGGTAGACCACAGAGTGAAAATAAAAGAAAGCGAAATGATGGACAAATACTTGAACCTAACTAGAGAACTAATGCTAATACAAAAATTGCAAGTTGTGAAATAATAATAAAACCAACAACTCATGGGAGAACGCATGAAAAAAAGATAAACAACAGAATGCGAATGAAACAAAACATTTCTTGAATAAAATATTGGGACAGAAATAACACAAAAGAAAAGCCTAATCCAAAAATAAAATGAAAAATGAATTGCAAAGAATTAAAAAACGGGTCCAGAGGCTAATATACACTTGGATCGACTTCAATAATATTCAAGCAGGCAGCAAATTCGAAAGCAATAGATCGAGATGGGATAGGTGGATTCTGATTTTTAAAATTCACATCCATTCACTACAAATTAGCTCTCTAATAAAGTAAATGCATTTAAGAGTTAAGAATACTAATATGGATGACTAAAGGGGAAACTAAACAAATCCAGAAAGACTCCCACAAAAAACAGTAACTATCAAAGCAATTACAAACTGATAACTTAATTACTGATTATGAAGATCTTAACAACACAAATGAGAGGAAAGGTCTATAAATCGTTGAAAAACAGAAAGGATGTCCAAAGGCAACAAGAGGAATAGATCAGGTATTATATATTGAGATGAACACATTCTGAAGGAGGCAAAAACAAAGCGGAAAATGTTGACACGGCGTAGATAGACAACAAAAAGACGTAACATGGTCCCACAAACGTAAATAATAGAATATCTGAAAATGTTTAAGATAACAGATCATACCACACACTTCATCATGAGAGCTATGGAAAATTAGAGAGTGGAACCTCTAGCAGGAGGACAAATCCTAGCAGAAGTTAACATCCAAAAACTCACTGTATTTATTTAGCAAGATACTACAAAACTATATATATGGCCCAGTCTGCTAGGGCTGCATAATACACCGACCGCATCTCTACTCAAGGGTAAGACTCCCTTAAAGAGTGTCTTGGATATGACACTAAACAATCTGATGGTGAGGCTCCAACAGTGCTGTAGCTTTGGGGAATGTGGAGTACTTCTTTATTGTTATCGCTCCTATGTCCACTCTGACCCGGAGTGGTAGTACCTAGTAGGGCCTATCAATGGGTCAAATAGAATTAAACTGTATACTTGTGCCGAGCTGAATTGTTTGAAAAAGAACTTTTTATATGTATATAAATGGATTTGGAATTAAATAACCTACAGTGGTTGATATGCCATAAAACCAAGCTAAAGCAAACCTAAGCTGTATACCAAGAAAATGCAAAGGAGGCTACATATTTAAAAAGTCTCAGGAAAAGATAAACCACCTCATGCCTATGGATGATTTAAAGATATTTGCAGAAAAAGAAAAAGAACAAGAAATCATAACGCAAAATATTTGAATTTAAAGCCAAGTTCCAAGTATTGCTATATATCAATAATAATTCACCCGTGGTGTAGTCGTTATCGTCGTAGGAAATGGACACGGCGACACGAGTTCAAATCCTGGACGAGACTGATTGCATTTCACATAGCACTAATACCCTTGGGAAAGGTATGAATCCAATTATTCTCCCTCCAGCTATGGATAAATAGTAGGACAGACTAGGTTCTTCGGCCTTGGTTAGGCAATTAGTCTAGGAGAAGGAAAGCTCTGAATTCAAACCTGTTAAACTCCGCTTAAAAAAAAATTAACCTTGTGTCATATCCTGCCCGAGCGGAGGGGGTGGTAAATAATATCAATAATAATTCACTTAAATATCAGTCATTAGTTTAAACAATTCAATTCAGCATAAGTTATTTTTTGCTCACAGTTTAAATGTCAAACAGTTCTATTTGATACATAGATAATTCCTATCAGGTGCTATCTCTCTGGGCTCGAGTGGATCTGGGAGCAATGGCAATGATGGATTACTCTGCATTCCCCAAAGCTCCATCATTACTGGAGCTCAACCATCAGATTATTTAATGTCATATCAAGGGCATTCGTTAGGGGGAGGGCTGCCCTACGCTACTGAAGAGATGCTGTTGGTGAATACTACACCCCAAGTCGAATGGGCTTTACAGTGTCATAGAAATCAGTCACCATAGGGTGACTGAACCATTGATTTCGTGTTTTTGATGAGTATTATTTTGGCAGTGAGTGTTTTAGGGAGAACATATGCTAAAAGTATTTACTCCATCTTTTCCCTGTGTATAGAGTCAAAGACCTTGAAGAAATCTACAAACAAAAGTGTTGACAAGAGAATTTAGCGTGTGCTCCTTTGATTTATTAACGAATAGTCATAATTTTAAGAGCTATTGATCAATTTTTCCGAAAACCGTTCCAACTTTTTCCAAAGATGATGTTCTCGACGTATGACCAAACGAAGAAGTCCAGCGGGTTCAGGTCGGGGGAGGAGGGGGCCAGTGAGCGAAGGGTACAAAGTCGTAGCACTCCTTCTGAAGCCAAGCCTGGGTCTCTTTGGACTTGTGGCCGGCGCCGAGTCCTGCTGCCGCACCCAGGGACTGCCACCGGCCACCTGATTGCACCAGGGGATCACCACACTCTTCAGCACATCCAGGTACACTTTGGTGTTGACTTTCAAGCTGACAACGAAGATGTGAAATGGCATGATGTGGCCCTCACTTGAAACCACACAAAAGACCATAACCGTAGCCGGAAACTTTGTTTTCATCACCGTGGGCACGTCCCTGTTATTCGTGGCAACCCAGCAAGGGTACTGGCAATGGTCCTGTTGTCATAACTTGGATCGGTAGAGAGCCTGAGTTGTACAGCGGCGCATCTCCGATTTCGCTCGTTGAACATTGTGTCACTTTCAGACATGATAGAAGACTTCTATCGCTCTTGGGATTTGTAATCAACCGGCCAAATAGTAGATGGTCTGCAACAAAAAAAAAAAAAGAAAACCAGTTTTCATTAGACGGAAATAGAATCATGTCGTCTTTTCTAGGGCGACAATTTTATCGTTCTACCCTGTATTATCCGTAAAAATGTCAGCTTTTTTAGACCACACCCAACAAGGAAGAGTGGTTGGTTGGTTGGTTGGGTTTTTATGGCTTATCAACTGTTGTAGGTTATTTAACGCCAAATCCATTTTTATGCAAATAGTTCTATTTCAAACAATTCAGCTTAGCATTACTACACAGTTTAATTGTTAAAACAGTTCTAATTCACCTAATTCATATTAGTATAAGTACAGATTTTGTTTACACACAGTTAAATGTCAAACCAGTTCTATATTAAATAATTAAATTTAATGTAACTACAGTTTCAATGTCAAAAACAGTTTCATTTCAAACAATTCAGTTTAACATAAGCACGCTGTTTAAATGTAAGTACAGTTTAATTGTCAAAAGCATTTCTATTTCAGCTATTTAGTTTAATCAAACAGTTCTAATTTAAACAATTCAGTTTAGCATAAGTATGCAGTTAGTTCTATTTAACCCATAGATAGGGCCCTCTCAGGTGCTACGATTCCGGGCCAGAATGGACCTGGGAGCAATCGCAATGAAGGGCTGCTTAGCATTCCCTAAAGCCTCAGCATCACTGGAACTTCATCACCAGATTGTTTAGTGTCATAAACAGGACACTCATTGGGGGTTTTACCCCTCTGCAGAAAAGCAGTCGCTGTATTCTACGGCTCTATCAATAAGGATGGCTTTCGCATTGAATAACCCACGGACTTTGAGATGCTATTAAACAAAGGAGAGAGAGGAACAGATTTAATTTGGATTCCCGGTTTGGTTTCTTTGTCTAATGGTATATCAACTTTCATGAATTATTTAATGCCAAAACCATCATTATAGAAGGGCAATAATGATATTATTTAAACCATCTGGTGGAATAAGGAGTTCCATACTTTTTCAAATGGTTTTAGTCCGAAAGTGAATCTTATAGCGCGACAGAAGGTTGAACTCGCTTACTATGATGCCGTAGTCTAGTCCATTAACCACTACGTTATGGAGACTTCTCTTCAGAAACACATTTAGATAGATAGATAGATAGATAGATAGATAGATAGAATCAGACTGAAATAGAAGAGATAGATAGATAGATAGATAGATAGATAGATAGATAGATAGATAGCATGGTATTAACTACCTGAGATAGAGAGAATGTTTCACTAATGCTTACATTTATGAATATGATGTGTCCGAATATGCATGATTATCGAGTCTCTAAATGAATATAATCAATTCATTCAACAGTGGGAAGTCGAATCCGTTCGTCCCTTTTGTGTAAGTATTTAGATGCAATAAAATTGATTGATTCCTATTCAGCTCTTATAAACCAAAACCCTTTCTTGGCCAAATCGAATCGTGACAAGCAACGCGAAGCTAAAGTCCCCAATTCTACATCCATTGAATCCTAAATACAGTTGTACGTTCTGATGGACATGCGTGCAACGCACAGGAAGAACACTTTTACCCATGCGCGCCCAGCGGCGTAGTTTTCGAGGACAAATTCACGCACGTTCTCGAACAATCAAATGTCAGGGTCAAGAGATCGCGCCAGACTTCTTCCCACGTTCTCAAAGAATGAAAATATGTAATTTCATCCCCCCTGTATTTCTTTTGTCATATTCTTACCATTTTAATGCTCGATTTTATTCGTCGTAAACCGAATTTCGATCAGAAACCTAAGGTGGGAGTTGGGGAGTCTTCGTTGCGTAGGGAATAACGTCGTGGACTGACCGAGTTCGAACTCCAGTCTTGCTATTATGTCAAATTTTGGACTAATACCCTTCGGAAATGCATGAACCCTTTTATTCCTTCTAGCAGCAGTCAGTTAATTGAAACTAAAACTGTTTTACAAGAATTACTTTGTCATTAAATAACCTACTAAGGTTAATATGAAATTAAACAAAGAAACTTAAACCAACCTTTGGCAGGCAATGATATTACGACTTAAAACCGACAAATTTTTGTAACTAGAAGTACATTAAACTATTACAAACGGATGGTAAGATTGTTTATAATAAAGCCTGCAGAATTAATTTCCAGGCCACTCAAATGGGGCTGCCGAATACACCGACTGCAGAAAACTAGGACTCCACCTAACAAGCGTCCTGAATATAACATATCAGATGGTAAAATTCCAGTCCTTTGAAGAATATAAAGTATTCCTTTATTGCTATTATTCCCACGTTCACACAGACCCGGAGTGGTAATGACTGTTGGATTCCATCTATAGGTCAAATAGAACTATTCCCATCATTGACTATACTTTAAACTATTTAACTCTGCCCAAACAAATGAATAATGTTGAACAGAATTATTGGAGTTAGATAGCAATACTTAAAAGCATTTGGTGTCCTGGAAATGACACTAAATTTCATCTGATGGTAGTTCGCCAGTCTTGGAGTTTGAGGAAGGTGGAGTACCTCTTAATCACCATTACTCTTAAGTCCACTCTGACTCTGAGTTGCAGAATCTGTGAGGGTCCCATCATCATCATTATCATCATGTCGTGCCGCTAGCACGAATATCCCTGACCCTCTCTCGCCACTTCTCCCTATCGTTCATCGCCTCTAGCTGGTCTTCAGGGCTACATCCTGTATCCTCACATAGCTGCTGTATATATGTTCGAGCTGGTCGTCCTGCTTTTGCTCGGCCATATGTGGATAGGATGTCCATAGGAGTACATCACTTATGAGCTCGTCCCAGCATGCCTGATTCGTCTAACTTGGATAGTTTTCATGATGGGAGGCGGGTGGCCGTATAGTTGGTGTCTTGTGGAGTATTGCCACCAGGACTTGTTCCATCTTTAACTAGGAATTATAATTAATATCAAATATAATTATTAGTGTTAAATAGCAATAGTTGAAACCATTTGACCGTGTGCAAAGAAATGATTGATATTAAATGTAATTATTCGAGCTGTGTGCAAAATGTAAACAGAACTATTTAAAAAATGAACTGCAACATTTGAAACTATTTGACTCTATGCAAACAAATGTACTCTGGTTCGTTTAAAGATAAAGTTACAAACAATACTCTTAAAAATCATGTATATCTATGAATAGGATTTTGCATTAAATAACCATTAAAGGTTGATATGCCATTAAAGCAAATAATCTAACCAGAGTTGTAAATTGAATTACCATGACCAGAAAATCCGGCAAACACTTTCGCGTGACATACGAAACACTGGTCAAACTGTTTCGACCTAATTAGGTCTCATCGGCAGCGTATATTGTGACCTCCCCTACTGGAAATCGAACAAGCGCCCACAGAGCCAACACTCTACAGCTGAGCTACTAGTCCACACCGAACACAAGTGATGCCAAATTAAGTAGTCATGGCAATTGGAAAATTTACATCTAACTAGAATTACTTTCATTAAATCTAGGATAATCATTCATCTGCGAGCAATATTGAACAAGTCCTGGGGTCAGCACCCGACAAAGCAGCCGCTGTACGGCCACTAACCACCCATCACGAAAAATATTCAAGTTAGACGAACTAGACATGCAGGACACTGCTGGAGAAGTACGGACGAACTCATAAGTGACATACTCCTGTGGACCCCTTCACATGAACGAGCAGAAGTAGGACGACCAGCTAGAATCTAGATACAACAGCTCTGTGCTGATACAGGATGTAGCCAGGAAGACCTACCGGAAGCGAAGGACAATAGAGAAGGATGGCGAGAGAGGGTCAGGGAGATCTGTGCTGGTGGCACGACTTAATGATGATGATTCATCTATAAAAGGCGTTTTATTTGTTTTTATTGTATATTTAGTACAGGTTACCATGACATTTGTATCAACCACATGTTGCTTACAATAGTTATTATTCCGAATA
This sequence comes from Sepioteuthis lessoniana, assembly GCA_963585895.1. Classification (NCBI taxonomy): domain Eukaryota; kingdom Metazoa; phylum Mollusca; class Cephalopoda; order Myopsida; family Loliginidae; genus Sepioteuthis; species Sepioteuthis lessoniana. The sequence goes on from OY757933.1 coordinate 50,190,657, forward strand.
TATCGACTTCATCTCTTCAGAAGAGTAAGACCCCTCCCCAACGAGTGTCTTACATATAACACTAAACAATTTGATGGTGAGGTTCCAGTAATGGTAGAGCTTTGGGGAATGCGGAGTTCGCCTTCACTGCCATCGCTCCCAGGTCCATTGTGGTCCGGAGTGCTAGCACCTGATAGGGTCATATCTATGTGTCAAATAGAACTGTGTGACATTTAAACTGTGTGGAAAAAGATGACATGGCAAATTGAATTGTGAATTCAATTCATTCAACAGTGGGAAGTCGAATCCGTTCCTCCCTTTTGTGTTAGTATGTATATGCAATAAAATTGATTGATTCGTATTCAGTTCTTATAAGCCAAAAGAAAAAAAGAAAATGTAAATTGAATTGCTGGAAATAGAACTGTTCGATCATTTAACAGTGTGTAAGCAAATGACTGATGTTTATTTGAATTGTTCCTGACAGATAGCAGTAATTAGAATAGTTTAACTTTATTGACATGCTAAATTGAATTGTTATAAATAGAACTGTTTTCTTATTTAACCCCATATTCCATAAATGACTGATGTCAATTGTTACTGATACATAGCAAAACTTGGAACCATTTACCTGTATGCAAAAGAGAGAGCTTAGGCTCATTTAAGAAAGCTATCAACAAAATATAACAAATCTTATATATTTAATATATAAGTATAAAGAGGATTTGGTATTAAATAACCAACAATGGTTGATATGCCATAAAGCCAAACCAAACTAAATCGTATATATTTAATATATATGTATAAAAGGTATTTAGCATCAAATAACATACAATGGTTTATATGCCATAAAACCCAGCCAAACCAAATCTTTTATATTTAATATATATGTATAAAGAGGATTTGGCATTAGATAACCTACAATGGTTGATATGCCATAAAACCCAACCAAACCAAATCTTATATATCTAATATATATGTATAAAGAGGATTTGGCATTAAATAAATTACAATGGTTGATACGCCAAAAATCCCAACCAAACCAAATCTTATATATTTAATATATATGTATAAAGAGAATTTGGCATTTAATAACATACAATGGTTAATATACCATCCATAAAACCCAACCAAATAGAATCTTGTATATTTAATATATATATGTATAAAGAGTATTTGGCATGAATAACCTACTATGGTTGATATGCCATAAAACCCAACCAAACCAATTCTTATATATTTAATATATATGTATAAAGTAGATTTGACATAAATTAACCCACAATAGTTGATATGCCATAAAACCAAACCAAACCAAACCAAAACTATGTTTACATCGACCACTGATTGCTTACAATACTGTTTGTTCCTAAGTGGTTACCGAGTCCACACGTCAGCCCGGTTGATGGGGGTTAGAATACGGCAACTGAAATTTATTACCCTCCAAAAAAAATATATGGGTGTCCTCAATATAGCATTAAACTCCATCTGATGGTGAGGCTACAGTTCTGGGGTTCTATGAAGTGTAAAATACACCTACATTGCCATTACACATTGGTAATATCTTTTCGGATCCCATCTAAGTGTCAAATAGGTCTGTTCCCGAATTATTAATATTTAAGAGGAATACTTGATACCATATAACTGTGAGCAAATTATATGCTTTTGATAGGAATACTTGAAAACACATAACAGTAATTTATCCATATTAATTGATTTGAAACTGTTTACTAAGGATTATGATTGATTACTTTAATCTATGTACAGTGTATCACAAAAGTGAGTACACCCCTCACATTTCTGCAGATATTTAAGTATATCTCTTCATGGGAAAACACTGACAAAATGACACTTTGACACAATGAAAAGTAGTCTGTATGCAGCTTATATAACAGAGTTGATTTATTTGTCCCTCAAAATAACTCAAAATATAGCCATTAAAAGCGAAACCCCAGCCAACAAAAGTGAGTACACACCTTAAGGAAAGTTGTCAATATTAACATACACCGTGTCAACTGTAAATATTTTGTGTGGCCACCATCATTATCCGGAACTGCCTTTCCTCTCCTGGGCATGGAGTTTACCAGAGCTTCACTGGTAGCCACTGGAATGATATTCCACTCCTCCATGACGGCGTCGCGGAGCTGGCGGATATTTGAGACTTTGCACACCTCCAGCTTTCGCTTGAGGATCACCCAAAGATGTTCCATTGAGTTCAAGTCAGGAGACATGCTTGGCCAGTCCGTCACCTTTACCCTCAGCCTCTTCAATAAAGCAATGGTTGTTTTGGAGGTGTGTTTGGGGTTATTGTCATGCTGGGACACTGCCCTGCTACCCAGTTTCTGGAGGGAGAGGATCATGCTGTGCTGCAGTATTTCACAGTACATGTTGGAGTTCATGTTTCCCTCAATGAAATATAACTCTCCAACACCTGCAGCACTCATGGAGCCTTAGACAATGACATTCCCACCACCATGCATGACTGTAGGCATGACACACTTATCTTTGTACTCCTCTCCTGGTCGCCGCCACACACGCTTGAAGCCATCAGAACCAAACAAATAAATCTTCATCTCATTAGACCATAGGACATGGTTCCAGTAATCCATGTGCTTTGTTGACATGTCTTCAGCAAACTGTTTGGAGGCTTTCTTGTGTATCGTCTTCAGAAGAGGCTTCCTCCTTGGGTACCAGCCATGCACACCAATTTGATGTAGAGTGCGGCTGACCCGCCAGCTCTTCAATCTCTGCAGCAATGCTGACAGCACTCCAACGTCGATCTTTCAAAGAAAGCATTTGGATGTAACGCTCAGCTTCTTTGGACGACCTACTCGAGACCTGTTCTGAGTGGACCCCACACTTTTAAAACATTGGATGATCTTAGCCACTGTACTGCAGCTCAGTTTCAGGGTGTTGGCAGTCTTCTTGTAGCCTTGGCCATCTTCATGCAGCGCAGCAATATGTCTTTTCAGAGAGTTCTTTGCCATGTGGTGCCATGTTGGAACTTTCAGTGACCAGTATGAGAGAGTGTGAGAGCTGCATTACAAATTTGAACACACCTGCTCCCTATGCACACATGGGCCTAGTAACACTAATGAGTCACATGGCATTTTGGAGTAAAAATGACAAGCAGTACTCAATTTGGACATTTAAGGGTGTAGTTTCTTAGGGGTGTACTCACTTTAGTTGGGAGGGGTTTAACTTTTAATGGTTATATTTTGAATTATTTTGAGGGACAAATAAATCAACTCTGTTATATAAGCTGCATACAGACTACTTTTCATTGTGTCAAAGTGTCATTTTGTCAGTGTTTTCCCATGAAGAAATATACTTAAATATCTGCTGAAATATGAGGGGTGTATTCACTTTTGTGATACACTGTAGCTTTTCTAACAAATGATTATTATTTAATAGAAATAATTACTTGAAAACATAACTGTATCTTTTTTTTTTAATGGCATATCAAACATTATGGATATTTATATGTCAAATCCATCCTAGTAGAAGATCAGCAATGCTATTATTCACCCCTTTTATCATCTCTTCAAATTATTAGTTTTAGTTAAGATTACTCGAAGCCGTATAACTGTGTAACAATTATTGGTTTTATTATTACTCAAAGCCATATAACTGTGTATAAATTATTAGTTTTATTATTACTCAAAGCCATATAACTGTGTACAAATTATTAGTTTTATTGATACTCAAAGCCGTATAACTGTGTACAAATATTAGTTTTATTATTACTCAAAGCCATATAACTGTGTACAAATTATCAGTTTTATTGATACTCAAAGCCGTATAACTGTGTACAAATTATTAGTTTTATTGATACTCAAAGAAGTATAACTGCGTACAAATTATCACTTTTATTATTACTCAAAGCCGTATAACTGTGTACAAATTATTAGTTTCCTGTGTTAAGAATCACAATGAGAAAAAATCAATCTCGATTCGTTTCACGTGACAAAGAACCAACACGCATTTCTGAATATAAAGAAAAATTAAAAAACGAAAAACAAAATATAAACAGAACAGTAAAACCTCACGCTAGAATCTAACTGCTATTGTCTTTATGTATCGCTTTGTTTGTTTGTGTGGGAGGGGTCTGCAACCCTTCTTGGTAATCTCAACTTGTGAATCGGAAACTACAGAACAAAAAATAAAAAAATAAAAGTTCCGACATTATTCATCACTAATTATTGATTAACGCTTTTCAGGTTGAAATCATTTCTAAATTTTGCCATTTTTTTTGATGACTCAAATTTAAAGTATCTTTATATGACACTAAACTGCATCTGATAGTGAGACTCCAGTTCTGAAGATCTGGCAATATGGAATAATCCTTCATGGCCATTATTCTTATGTCGTCTCTGACCCGGAATGGTAGTACATTTAAGGATCCCATCTATGAGCCAAACAAATATGTTTGAAAATTATTTGTATTGGATAGGAATACTATAAACCATACGCATATTTTCCTAACCCATCTGACAAGAGCCGAATGTGACTCTTCAGGATTGTCATACAAGTGCTTTACTTTAAATAAGAATTGTTGAATTATACGCACTTTCCGTATTTTTGTAGGCTTTGTACACTCGAAGAATAGAACAAACTCATTGAGGCACTTATGAAGTTGTTCGAGAGAGAAAAAGACAACACCAACACCACTATATATATATATATATAGAGAGAGAGAGAGAGATAATGACAACACCAAACAAACCTAATCTACAGGGTAGTGCTGTCAGTGACGTTACTGCCATCGAGGTGGGTATTGGGAAAACGCTGGGGTGCCGAGAAGATGTTTCTCGTATTCTTCCTCTTTTCGAATTAAGCGAGTAAAAATGCCGACTCCAACTCTTGAGTTAGAAATTGCTCAACTCTGCCGGCCGGAAGTTACTTTCTCCTCCTTCTGGGACGGGACTGGCTTTTATGTTCATCGTCAGGTTGTAAGATTCTCTAGAATATTTTTGACAACTCCACGATATTTTGGTCTGGTCGGTTGAGGCTGCAAAATACACCAACTGCATCTCTGCACAGGGGTAAGACTCCACCAACGAATGTCTTGGATATAAAAACTAAAAATCTGATGGTGAAACTTTAATAACGCTGGAGCTTTGAGGAATGCAGAGTATCCCTTCATTGCCATCGTTCCCTGGTCCACTCTGGCCAAGAGTGGTAATACTGGATAGAGTCAAATAGAATTGATTAACATTTAAAGTGTCTACTTATTCTAAACTGAATTAATTGAAATATAACTGCTTTTGACATTTAACCATGTGTAAAGAAATGATTGATGTTTGAATTGTTGGTGATATATGTTAGTACTTGGAACTATTTAACTTTGTTGAAATGCTATGATGAATTGTAAGGAATTGAACCGTTTGATCATTTAACTGTGTAAACAAAACACGGTATACAAATGCGAAGCTGAATTGTTTGAAATAGAACTGTTTTTACATTTAACTGTGTGTAAACAAAAAGATGTATTTAAACAAATGACTAACTGTGTGTATGCAAGAAACGGTGTATTTTTTCTGAGTAGAACTGTTTAATCATTTACCTGCGTATTCACGTTAGATAGAAATAAGTGAAACCACTTAACTATGTGAAAAAATGAATTCAGGCTCTTTTAAAAATATTAATCCTAAATTTTATTTATGTTTTTAAAAATGTATATATGTATTTAAAAGATTTGGCATTAAATAACCTACAATGTTTGATATGCCATAAAAGCCAACCAAACCAAACCAAACTGATCCACTACATTTGAGAAAAAGTGAGGGCATGGTGATTTAACGTTTCTTAATTCCCTTTTCCGTGGGTAGCTTCATGCTTACTTACAGTCATGGGGTGGTTTCATTTAACCGTGAAAACCGGCGCTAAGTGACGTGACCATGGTACATTGTACCGATCCTATCTCTGCTCTGGGGTGTAGTTTGGGGTGAGGGGGAATTACGAAGAGATTCTATTTATATGCAACTGGAATTTGCTAGAGTACTCAAGACGAAAAAATTGATATTGATAATTTTCTTTTAAAAAAGATTACAATATAAAGATGGCTGTTGCAAGTCCAAAGAAAGAATAAGGGTATATTTAAAATAAGATGGTCCCCATAATGAGGTACTCAATGAGACTTGAACTCACTCCTGTTTCCAGTATAAATGATTCTTGTCTAGTTGAATTTGTTTTTATAAGGGTTTTTGTTCCCCCTTCTTGGAGTAAGTTTATTTTGGTCTTCTTTACCCATCTTTGATATTTGATATGTTTGTAGTTCAAGTCTCATTGAGTACCCCATTTAAAAGGCCTTGTGCCACACATATTCTCTGACGAAAGCAACAAGCTGGAAACATACAAATATATAAAACGTATGTAATACATGTATATAACATGTATGTAAGTACAAAATAAATAAATTCAAAAAATACAAATCTCTCCGTGGTCTAACGTAAAGTTGGACGAGTTTCAGTCCCGGCTTCGGGCGTCCTGCGTGTCAAGCCACACTGAAGAGTTCTGATAGAACGAAACAGTCTGTCTGTGGATGACAATATATATATATATATATATATATATATATATATATATATATATAATACCTGAAATTGCGAGAATTTTCACCAACCGGATCTTCTGAATAATTCTGGTCAGGTAGATAGTTTCTCGCTCTTTTAAGTAGTCTACTTTTGCTTTACAGGGCACTTTTGCATTATTAAGTTAGATAACTCTGTCGGTTTTTTTTGTGGGGGTGGGGGGTTGTTTTTCGCTTTTTTTTCATATTTAACTGTGTGTAAACAAATGAATATTGCTGAAAACACTTTGCTGTATGCAAACATATGATTAATACTGGATAGAATTAGTAGTTTTAGATAGCAATAATTGAAACCATTAAACTGTGTAGAAACAATAGCATTATTTGTGTTCAAACGTATTGGTTCTCACTCATTTCAAAATGAAATTACCTCCAGAATATGTGTACAAACAAATGACTTCTTAAATTGTGACTGTTATATTGTAATACTATCCACTTGGCCGATAGACTTGTTATATATATATATATATATATATATATATATATATATATATATATATATATATATATATAATGGACACGGCGACACGGGTTCAAATCCTGGACGACATTGATTTTATTTCACATAGTACTAATACCTTTAGGAAAGGTATGAATTCAATTATTCTCCCTCCATCTATTGGTAAATAGTAGGGCAGACTGGGCTCTTCAGCCTTGGTGAGGCAACTAGTCTAGAAGAAGGAAAACTCTGAATTCAAACCTGTTAAACTCTGCTTAAAAATTGACCTTGTGTCATATCCTGCCCGAGCTGAGGAGTTGGTAAATATGATATATATATATATGCATTTTTATTATTATGTATTTATTTCTACAATTCTGACGACTTTCATTAAACGAAAATGGAATCATGTCGTCTTTTCTAGGGCGACAATCTTATCGTTCCACCCTGTAAGTTATTTGTTTACAGACAGTAACGTGGTTATAAGCATTGCTATTTAAAACTAATTATTCTTTTTTCACATATTCAAATGGTTCCAAGTATTGCTTTGTAATGCCATTGACTCAATATAGGCACACAATGGAAGAGTTTTAATATTGCTATAGAACGCTGATAATTCTATCCAGCATCACTCATTCATTTGCACTCAGTCAAATGGTTCCAAGCATTGATATGTATCACTAACAATTCAATTAGACATCAGTCATTTGTCTAAACACTGTTAAGTCGTCAAAGAATAATTCAATTGAGCATAAGTCATTTGTTATCACATTTTAGATGTCAAACAGTTTTATTTGACCCATAGATAACACCCTATCAGGTGCTACCACTCAGGGTCAAAGTGATCCTTCTACCAATGACTATGAAGGGTACTACACATTTCCCAAAGCTCAGGGGTAAAGCCTCACCATCAGATGTTTTATAGTCATATAACAGGATATTCGTTGCGGAGGGGTTCTTACGTCTCTCCAGAGGTGCGGTCGGTATATTCTACTGCCCCAACCGGGTGAGCTCAGTGCAATTGGATGAAAAGTGTTTATTAGTTACTTGAAACCATATAATCGCTTGAATTAATAATATTAGGGTCAATTACTCATTATAGAAATGAAATTTAAAAATAATCCGCAATAAATATTGAAAACATAAACTTCTAACAATGAAACATTTACAAAGGAATCAGATTTTGGCATTTGATAACCCATGTGCCCTTAAAGAAATAAACAATACCAAAGTTCAATTTTTCAACGATCTACTATCCCAGGCAAAGATCTGAAATAAGTATATTTGGAGGATATTCAGTAAGATTTCTCTTTTAGCAGTAAATAAACTAATTACAGTTAAGATGCAAGACATTTTTCTTCAACAGCTCAACATTCTGTGTTCAAAAAATATTCTTTTCACAAACTAGATTGAATTAATGAAATTAATGGCATTAGAAAATATTATAGAATAACCCAATGTTGAGGGAAAAAAGTTAATGTTTTGCATCATATCTGCTATAAGTTTATTTATAGCTAAATAAAACCCAGGGGGAACACCATCCAAAAGTTCTAATTCGATAAGTTTTGCTTAGAGTAGAATACAATTTAACCGCTCCAAACTACATACCATTTTATTTGCGAAACACTTCGGGCGATGATGGTGATAGTTATGATGATGATGATTGAGATTTTGTGCTTGCACGTCAATTTCACAGAAACTCTATTCTTGTTCACATTCAGTTTTCTGACGAATTATCTCATCAGTTAATTAGAATTTTATATCAATGAATCAATACTTCGTCACTGGAAAGGTGTAAATCTTACAAATGGTTTATAGGAAGGGGCTGCATTTGATCTTGGTTTCTCATGATGAGATGGAAAACCAACTGGTAATATTGTAAGATACTGATAGGATGATCTAGGTTAGTGGTAATGATGCTTTGGCCCCGAAACCATGCATGACTCAAGAGTCATCCTCAAATGGATGCTTTGTCAGTTTCGCAACGGCTGTTTTTGTTTGTTTGTTTGTTTGTTTTTCGCAACAGTAATAGGCATATTTGATATTATTTTCTGAGAGGATTAAACAGGGATTATAGGGTTGATGTTATTTCATTGATGAATATATAGTTTGGGTTATTTCTTGGTTATTATGATTAGCCTAATTCAGACATTTACTCGGCGTAAATCTAGTGCAAAGCCTAAAGTGTTGAGTACTTAGTGGAAATTCTTTTTCTACGTTATATATATGTATATATAAAGAATGATATATATATATATATATATATGCATTATTCTTTACATTACTCTCTCTCTCTCTCTCTCTCTCTCTCTCTCTCTCTCTCTCTCTCTCTCTCTCTCTCACTCTCTCTCTCTTATCATTCACATTTCTTTACCTCTCTTCTCTATTTTTCTTCTCTCAATCTCTGTGTGTGTGTGAGTCTCTCTCTCTCTCATTCTATCTCTCTCTCTCTATATATATATATATATATCTTCTATCTTTTTCTCCCGATCTAATTTTCTTTCTTCTATCACTCTTTATGCATTTTATCTTTATTCTCTCAGTCTCTCCCTCCCCACCCTTTCTCTTTCTTTCTCTCTCTCTCTCTCTTTCTCTCTCTCTCTCTCTCTCTTTCTTCTATTGCTATGTATATTATCTTTATTCTTTCTCTGTCTTTCATCTCTCTTTATGAATAGTTGTCATTATTTTCTTTTCATACTCTTTTCTCTCTTTCTCTCTCTCTTTCTCTCTCTCTCTCTCTCTCTCTCTCTCTCTCTCTCTCTCTTTCTTCTATTGCTATGTATATTATCTTTATTCTTTCTCTGTCTTTCATCTCTCTTTATGAATAGTTGTCATTATTTTCTTTTCATACTCTTTTCTCTCTTTCTCTCTCTCTTTCTCTCTCTCTCTCTCTCTCTCTCTCTCTTTCTTCTATTGCTATGTATATTATCTTTATTCTTTCTCTGTCTTTCATCTCTCTTTATGAATAGTTGTCATTATTTTCTTTTCATACTCTTTTCTCTCTTTCTCTCTCTCTTTCTCTCTCTCTCTCTCTCTCTCTCTCTCTCTCTCTCTCTCTCTCTTTCTTCTATTGCTATGTATATTATCTTTATTCTTTCTCTGTCTTTCATCTCTCTTTATGAATAGTTGTCATTATTTTCTTTTCATACTCTTTTCTCTCTTTCTCTCTCTCTTTCTCTCTCTCTCTCTCTCTCTCTCTCTCTCTTTCTAGCTATTTATCTCTATACGCCTCTCTTCATACGGCTATACACTTCTTTTGTCTTCATTCTCCCTTTCTTAATTTTATACTATCTTTCTAGTTTTAATCCTTTCTTTCTTTCTCTTACACAATCTAATAAACTGCCGATCGATTTTTTGTCAATGCCGGCCTGTTTCGACGTCTATTTCTTACACTTGTCATTTCTCCACTTTCACCTCGAAATTCCCGACCCATTAATACTCATCCTTCGTTTGATACGTGTGCAGAGGGAGATGCATACACGTCGAATACATACCGTGTGCAATGTGACTTTGGTAGAAGACACAACAAAGTCATATCTGCGGCCGCGATACAATGTCTGTAAATGTACTATAAGTCTGAGAGGAAAACTAAGAAAATGAATGAGTGGCCAATGTTGCCGAACGAGTTCTTTATGGGTCGGTCATTACATGAAACGGAAATTAAATGGAGGATAGGGACTTTGTATAAATGAAGTTCGTTTCCTCGGGCTGAAAAAGGAAGGATTTACTGTACGTGTGCGTTGCCATTGGCGCGTGCGTACGCGCATGCGCAGAAAGTGGGTGACATGAAACTTAAATCAAAGAAGAAGGCTGTGAAAGAAAAAAAATCAAGCCAGAACTGTTTCAAGTTCTCTCTCTCTCTCTCTCTCTCTCTCTCTCTCTCTCTCTCTCTCTCTCTCTCTCTCTCTCTCTCCCTCTCTCCTCGTGGTGTGTTTGTGTGTCGATACTGGCCGTTAGGTAATCAAAATTGTTCAAGAGAAGAAAGTGAGAAGAAAAATAAAGTGGGAAATGAAAAAAGGAAGAAGAGAACAAGAGAAAGAAAAACAAAGAAGGAAAATGAAAAAAAGCAAATGAATAAAATTAAATCAATTACAAACCAAAAAGGAAAATTTAAAAAAAAGGAAATAAACATAAAAAAGAATGAAGAAAAAAGAATAGTTGTATTAGAAATTAAAAAAAAAGAAAGAAAGAAAGAAAGAAAGAAAGAAAGAAAATGAATGTTGGAAGAGTAGCAAGAAAGGAAGGAAAGAAAAAGACAAAGAAAAAATAAAATTTTCTAAAAGAAAGAAAGAAAGAATAGCAGGAGAATGATAGAAAGGTAAAGAGAGGGACAGAGACGGAGACAGAGTGAGAGTCTAAATCTTTCTGGAGGAGACTTAAACATGTGTAAAATCGAAATGACACATGAAGACCGAAGAGCAAAAGATACAAAAAAAAGGAAAGAAAGAAAATTTTTAAAAAGATACAAAATGAATAAAAATAAAAAGGATGAGAAATAAAAATCACTACAAAAATATCGTATGTCCTCGATTATCTACCTTGATGGGAATTAGCTTTTGTGCAGAATATAGATGGCGCTTGGGAAAATAATGAAAAAGTGTAGAATGCAAAGAGACACAGAGAGAGAAATGGAGAGAGAGAGTAAGAAAAGAGTCGGGTAAGAAAGCGTCGGTAATGGGTTGGAGGACAGAGAGATTGTCAAGGGAAATGAAAATAAAAAAGATGGATAAAATAATAAAGAATGAGAACAAAGTCTTGTTCTTATTTTATTTACGGGTGCATCTGCGCATGCGTGTTTGCTGACTATATTCGACCTAGTGGAAGATAAAACTACAATGGATTAGTGAAAAAGAAAAGGGGGAAATGCTTCTTTTTCTATTTTCTCTCTTATGATAGATAGATAGATAGATAGATAGATATGAAAAGACTGAGATAGATAGATAGATAGATAGAGTAATATATATATATATATATATATGTGTGTGTGTGAGTATGTATGTAATGAAAAAAGTGTGTAAATGATAGAATATAACACCGATGTACCAATTAATAAATTTTATTCTTTAAATTAAGTGAAAAAAGTTCATTAAAAAATAGAATTTGCCAAGTCTTTTCTTGCAAGAAAAGATATTAGTCAGAGCATAAATTGTCTAAATTTCTGAGATGAAGCTTGTTGATTTTTATCATTAAGGGTTTTCGGACTATTGTCTTCATCTTTACTGTTATTTCCACAACGTTTCGGCCGATATGTCCTCCGGCCTTCTTCAGGTGTTTGTCGAACTCGGGAACCTTCACGTAACTTCGAAACACGTCCTTTATTGAAACCACGGGGATCGCCTGTTCTGATTCCGTTAACCATAAAACCAGGTACAAGTGTTAAGTATTCCTGTATTGTTACTCGCCTGTAGTGAGGATTGAACCTGCAACCTACAGATGACTGTTTCCTTATAACCCTTACGCCATGTGTCCTGCTGGACAATTCAGTGTGAATTTTTGGGACTTATAAACTTAATGTTCTTATTTGACTAGAATTACTACTATTATGTATGATTTTTTACCTGTGCTCGTATTCAGATTTTTTTTTCTTATCTAGCCTTCTTAATTATCTGTTCCCATATTGTATTCAACTCTAGACTTGGTCTACTCTACAGGCGAGTAACAATACAGGAATACTTAACACTTGTACCCGGTTATGGCTAACGGAATCAGAACAGGCGACCCCCGTGGTTTCAATAAAGGACGTGGTTCAAAGTTCCGGTAAGGTTCCCGAGTTCGACAAACACCTGAAGAAGGCCTGAGGACATATCGAAGGAAACGTTGTGGAAATAACAATAAAGATGAAGACAATAGTCCGAAAACCCTTTATGATAAAAAGAGCATAAATGTTGCATAAAAAAGTAAGGTTCCTTAAATGAAATGTAGCAGTTTGCGAAGTCCTCACCTTGTTATATTTTGTGTGTGTAAAAGATCTTTGTGTTAGTATGTAAAAAAAAAAAGAATTTATACGTAAATATGTAGGAGCATGCTGACAGAATTTATATCGGCAAGAGAAAGATTATTAGTTCCAGTATGTCTATATACAAAAAATGCTTTCCTTCAATTTAAAATAATTGGGTGATGTTGAAATTAAATGCAAAACTTTAAGGAACAGAATGTTAGTTTTTTTCACTCACAAGAAATAAAAACCGAAAGCTTGAGTAGGTTACGGGATAAATCCATAAAACCTGCTAAAGATATGTTAATTTTATCGCTATTCATAAGATGGAGAGAAGCTCGAAATTAGATTTTTAAAATTCTAATTGGAAAAAGAAAAGGTATTCTTAACTCTCTATGAGGGAAAAGATATTCTTCGATTAGTGTGGTTTTCGATGCTTCAAATTTTTCGCACCAAACCAAACATTGTCGTCCGGGAATCTCAAAGAAATTTTTTAAAAAATAACAACACATAAACGTCGATTAGTCAATAGATGCTAAAATACAGATACAATATATACAGCTTCACGGGCTTATTCTTTTTAGTATGGAAATCAGTTGATATCCCATATATATATATATATATATATATACCCCATGATAAGAATATGAGACCACCCTCAAAAATGAAGAAAAAATATTGCTCACAATTTTTAAATTATGAAAATTTTGAAATCTACAAGTTGCTAAGTGACTTAGAATAAACCTCGCTCAGTCGGCTGGGGTTCTAGAATACACCGACTGCTTCTCTGCAGAGGAGTAAGACCCCCACCCCACCAACAAGTGTCCTAGATATAAAACAAAACAATCTGATGGAGAGGTTCCAGTAATGCAGGAGCTTTGAGGAATGCGGAGTACTCCTCATTGGCATTACTCCCAGGTTCTCTCTGGCCTGGATTGATGGCACCTAATAAAATCCTATCTATGGGTCAAGTAGAACTAAACTGCGTACTTATTCTAAATTGAATTGCTTGAAAAGGTACTGTTTTGACATTTAGGCTACGTACTGAATTGTTTGAAATGGAACTGTTATTGCATGCTAAACTGAATTGTGGGAATTAGAACTGTTTGAATAAACTTGTAATAGAAATTTTTTTGACAATGAAACTGTGTACTTATGCTAAACAGAATTGTTTGAAATAGAACTGTTTATTTGTATAAAAATGGAATTGGCATCTTGAGGAGTACTATAAGTGTAAGGGTTCCGGTGGCGTAGTAGGTAATGTGCTGGACTGTAACTTCGTAGTGAGTTCGAAATTCAGTTGTGCTTTTACGTTCACATTTGGACTAATACCCTTTGGAAAGTTATGAACTCCCTTATCTCGCCAGCTATGGATTGAGTAGTATCACTACTGTTCTTCTATGTTTTGATGGCTTCAACATTAAATAACTTAAGAAAGTCGATGTGCCATTAAAACAAAGAAGCAAAGGTAACTATAAATATGAATGTAAACTTAAAGTCACGGAAATCTAGGGTCCAAAATTCCCTTATATCTTTTATACCTGCTCTGCCGTAATTGCAATGAGCAGTGTTTTTATGAAAAAGATTTTTATTTAAAGTTCTATCTTCTCTCTCTCTCTCTCTCTCTCTCTCTCTCTCTAGATAGATAGATAGATAGAAACAAGCTGAGATAGATAGATGGATAGATAGATGTGTGTGTGTGTGTGAGTGTGTGTGAGCTGTCATCTAAATCACGCAAAAATGAAAATAACCCATACACTTCACTTTATCATATATATATACCATATTTACCACAGTTGCATAAAAATATATTGAAATATTATAGATTAGATTTATTCAAAGAAATCGCCATTGGCTTCAACCACGGCCTCCAGATGACCTCGGAATCTCCAGCTATCCTTTCCGACAGTCTTTTTGTATAAATGGCTAAATATTGCCGTAAATCTTGCTGTCAGTTCATCTACGATATTATACAGTGTTTTGTTGGTCTCTCACTCAACAGCTACCCACACGTAATTATAAAAGGGATTGGAATCCAAGAAGTAAAGAGACCAAATGTTTGTCTATGTGATCGTATAATTTTCTCCTAGCAAAGAGTGCGTTCTCCTACTTGTGTGACATGGCACAATGTCCTGTTGCCAGTCATAGTGTCTTCCAGCAGTCATCTTCTCGATCCAGGTCAGCACTACCTCCTCCAGACACTTGATGTTGGCCTCTGTGGTGAGTCTGAGGCAATGTAGTAAGATGAATGGTGGCATAAAATCACCAACGTTAGTAACTATCCAAAACACCATGATGTGGAATTGGCATTTGGTTTTTATCAATATGAATATGATTCTGCCTCAGATTGACACCCAAACACTATGAAATCTTCGTATTGTAGCTTCCGGTATGAATTTCAAGAGTACATCCTGCCGTTTCCAAATTTCTAGGAGAGTGAATAGTATTATGGTACCGTTTTCATCAAAGACTGTGGCCAACTGACTCATATTTACTGAATAGTAAACAAAAGGTGAAACAAATGAAGCTCGTGCATAAAATTAATAATTTAAAATGGTGACAATTTACCCATCACACCATCTCTCTCTCTCTCTCTCTCTCTCTGTATATATATATATATATTAGATGTAGATAAAATGCAATTTCCCATCACACCATCTATGTGCGTGCATATATATATATATATATATATATATATATCATCATCATCATGACGTGGCACTAGCACGGATATTCCTGACCCTCTCTCGCCACTTTTCCCAATCATTCATCGCCTCAGGGCTACATCCCGTATCATCACAGAGCTGCTGTATGAATGTTCTAGCTGGTCGTCCTGCTTTTGCTCGGCCATATGTGGGGGTCCATAGGAGTACATCACTTATGAGCTCGTCTCTGCTTCTTCAGCAGTGTCCTGCGTGTCTGTTTCGTCTAACTTGGATAGTTTTCGTGATGGGATGCAGGTGGCCGTATAGTTGGTGCCTTGTGGGGTGTTGCCGCCAGGACTTATTCAATATTGCTCGCAACATTCTTGAGTAATTGCCGTCTAGCTTCTTCTCCAGCCGTTTTGTTAGCGTCCAAGTGGTGCATCCATACAGCAGTATCGACACGACCGCTGCCTGGAAGAAACTGCGTTTCATTTTATCGGTCAGGTCTGATTTCCATATGATCGATAGCTTATCGATAGCTGTCCATGCCTTCGTTAGCCGCGTGTCGATGTCTTTTCGGTTGATGAGACACTGCTTCCTAGGTAGGGGAATTTGTCTACCAGTTTCAGAGAGATTCCGTAACAGTGTTGGTTGTCACTAAATCATTTTGTAGGTTTGTGTCGAACCAAGTGCAATAAATTATGGAGAGTGCTCAATATCTAGAATAGAGCTATTATATAATAATATTAAATAAATATATATTAGATTAATATATATTTAATTCATGGAATATATATATATATATATATATATATATATATATATATATATATATATATATATATATTAGATATATATAAAATGCAAATACGAGTAAGACTAATTGCTGAATACTAATATGGCAGATCGAGTCTAAAAGCCAAAATATCCGAATTATTTTTTCATCTCCGTTACTTAAATTTCATGTAAACACTTCAATCATCAGACGGAAAGATGAGGATTGCGTGTTTGATTTTTATCAATATGAATATAAATCTGTCCTCAGATTGACATCCAAACCCTCTCAAATCTTTGTGTTGTAGCTCCCGGCATGAATACAAAGAGTACCGCATGCCATTTCCAAATTTCTGGGGGAGTGAATTGTGTTATGGTATTGCTTTCCACAAAGACAGTGCCCAACTGCTGTACAAATTTGCTGTACAGTAGACAAAACCTGCGACAAATAAAGCACATGAACCAAAATGATAATTTGAAATAGTGACAATTTTTCCATCGTATCCTGTGGAGATAGATAGATAGATAGATAGATAGATAGATGTCTCTGTCTACACCTGATACTTAATAAACAGTACGTGATCTTGTTTACTTATTTGCGTGTGTTTTCACTTGTGTCTATGAAATTCTATTAAAATAGTATGTGTTGTGATTTGTCATTGTTTTCGGATGAGGAATTATCCCATTTCTAAAGGAATGGAATATTCTACCAATGTGTTCCTACGGCTAAAAAAGAGGAATCATTTTTTTTTACCTTTTTCTTTTTCTTTTTTTCTCTTTTCTTCTTTTCCCTTCCTCCACCCTCCGTCTTTTCTTGTACAGTGTCTTCATCTTCTCAAAACTAATCTGAATAGAATTTTTAAACAATCTTGCTTCTTCTGCCGGCGGATAACTAAGCCATTTATATCTACCTTCTCTTCTGGGCCGAAATATGTTTCGTGACTTCAGTTCGGGTCAATATTCGCCGAAAAGTGTTGAGGCCATAAAAAAAGGTGATAAACACCTAAGCATTGATGAAGAATAATCGAAGAATTGCGAATAGACTTAAAGCCTCTAAAAGTAAGAAGGAATGGTTCATGGAATCTGGAGACTGGTTGTAAAATTGTCATTTGTGAAAAAGATTTTCTCCCCCCCCTCTCTCTCTCTCTCTTATGTACGAGATAATGTCAGATTTAAATTTCCTTTATTCAGGGTTTTTCAGAAAGTAATTGAAACTTGTCTTTAAGTAAAGATTTTTGATGTTTTGTCTTGTGTTTTTTTAAGTGGAGGGCTTTTTATATTTATTTGTTTATTTATTTGCAAGTATAAAAATACCTGAAGGAGAAACGAGTGCACAGATGAAAATGTAATGATCTTGAAAGAAAGAAAGAAAGAAAGAAAGAACAACGGAAGGAAGAAAGAAAGAAAGAAAGAACAACGAAAGAAAGAAAGAAAGAAATTGTTTCTTTGTTTGGGTTTATGGCACCTCAACCTTTTTAGATAATTTAATGCAAAATCCATATTTATACAGATAAACAGTTCAATGTCAAACAATTCATGAGTACACAGTTTAATTGTCAAAAAACATTTCTATTTCAACCTATTCAGTTAGGTCAAACAGTTCTAATTTACACAATTCAGTTTAGCATAAGTACAGTTTTTGTTTACACACAGTTAAATGTCAAAAATGTTCTATTTCAAACAATTCAGTTTAACGTAAGGACACAGTTTCAGTGTCAAATACAGTTCTATTTCAAGCAATTCAGTTCACCATAAGTACTCAGTTTAGTTCTATTTGACCCATATATAGGACTCTAGCAGGTGCTACTACTCCGGGCCACCGTGGACCTGTGAGCCATGGCCATAATGGGGTATTCTGCATTTCCCAAAGCTCCAGCATCACTGGAACCTCACCACCAGATTGTATAATGTCATATCAGGATACTCTTTTGGGTGGGGGTCTTACGACTCTGAAAAAAAGCAGTTGGTATATTCTAGAGTCCCAGCCGATTGGGCCAAAATAAATAAATAAAGAAAGAAAGGTAAAAGTAAGTATATCAAAAGAAAGAAAGAAAGAAAGAAAGAAAGAAAGAAAAGGAAGTACATCAAAAGAAAGAAAGAAAGAAAGAAAGAAAGAAAGAAAGAAAGAAAGAAAGAAAGAAAAGTCAGTATATCATAAGAAAGAAAGACAGAAAGAAAGAAAGAAAGAAAGAAAGTATATCCAAAAAAGAAACAAACAAAGGTAAAAGTAAGTATATCAAAAGAAAGAAAGAAAGAAAGTATATCAAAAGAAAGAAAGAAACAAACAAACAAACAAAGGTGAAGTAAGTATTTAATAAGAAAGAAAGAAAGAAAGAAAGAAAGAAAGAAAGAATTCATTGAATAATTTCTGCTATTGATAATTATTGTAATTAAGAATTTTCCTCCGAATTATGCAAACTAAAATCATCTTTGTTTGTTTTGTTTTTTTCCATTTTCATTCGATGAGTTCATCGGTCTGGCTGATTTCTTGAGAGGAAGTATTTTCATGGTTCCATAATTAATTCAAATGAGCTTTCTTTAAAACTTTTGGAGCCCTCATTCCGCAGATTTAGTCCACGGCCTTCTTCAGATGATCTCCGAAAATTTTTTGCTGAATTCAGTTAATTTTTTGCAGAACAACAACAGCAATACTATTTAACGCTTAGCTGGAGGGAATAAGGATGTCCCTAAGGGTATTAGTCTAAAAGTGAATGTAACAGGGTGACTGGCATGGGAACTAATTAACTTTAGAGCAGCATTTTTGCACTTTAGTCATTACGCCATGTGGTCTACCTCGTAAATGATGACTTTAAAACTTAACATAAAATGTACGTTAAAATATTTTCAAAAATGACGCAATTTCTACGCACATCAAAAGCTCAGACAAAAATATAATAACTAAAATAAGTGTGCTCATTATCAATGGTTCCAAAATATATACAGGGTGTTTCACAACTTATGAAACGAAATAATCAGGCACAAATTAAAAAACACAAATGATAGAATAATGAAAATTACATTTATTGAAAAGTAGACGGATACTATTTTAGGATTTGCAATTATTTAGTCTTAAACATGAAGCAAAAATGTCAAGAGGGGCCCAGGGGTACATGCTAGAGATGCCCACCGCTCATTTGAAGGCACCGTTGAAAGCGACGGGCAAAGTTGTTGATAACGTGTATACCGCCCAACTGGACGACTGAAGACACTACGATCTTTTTAAGTTCAAAATACTTGACCAACTTGAAAATCTGGCTCATGTTTGAAAAAACGTTGAAACTGAACTTCATTCTCAATCTTGCTTGTAAAATCTTGAAAAACGTCGTTTGGTAATATGTCTTCGTATTGTACCATTCCGGCATGAACACCAAGAGTAGAGCATGCTGTTTCCAAATTTCTGGTAGAGGGAAGAGCTTCCTTGTACTGCTTTCTGCAAAACAGTGTCCAACTGACTCAAATTTGATGTATAGTTGATAAAACCTTCTTCATTTTCCAAGATATAATTTTACTATATAAGTAAAAAAGTTAATTTGGCGACCATAGTCGAGGGCGACCAGAAGGTTCCTTTTTCAATAGCTACTACACCGAGGTGTAGAGGGGAGGGCGCTACTCCTTTCTCTAATCATATAAAAATATTAATAATTTGCCAATAATACTCTGAAAAGAGAAAGATGACATAGTCAACAGAGAACATCTGAGAGGCTGCTACTTTTCTTCAACAATTGTGAAACCCCCTATATGAGTACATATATTACGAGGGGTGCGTATGTGTGACGAGTTCGTGGAAAAATTAAACATAAAATTGTCACAAGAGCATCTTCCGGGTTCTGTGATAAAAGGTTTATACTGCAATCTAAAATAAAACAAATGAACAGGGGGTTGTGTTGAACAGATACCTTTTTTATGCATTATTTTTGACAATATTCATTTATTTAGAAAGTATATTTTTGTGTGCGTATTAGTGTTATTTTATTTATTTATTTGTTTATTTTTTATGCATAAATGTTTCTAGAATTATTTTTCGTTGCTTACTTCATGTAATATAACGGACGGGCGCCGTCATTAAATTCGAACACATCACCAGTCATTGGGTACAAAGGTCTGACGATCAAAAATGTCACGCTCGTGCAGGCAGTGACCTGTAGAGTTCTAGCGTGATTCTAATATAATCACGCTTGAACTTTCACGTGTTGCACTACTGCTCCACTGGTGAACATCGAACCTTCGGGAATCTTCGAATTGATCCATCAAATCGCTATATAAGAAAATCAACAAGTGAGATTTAGGAGAGTTCAAGACAGGTTTTCAAACAGGTTTCAGCAGAGGTGCACACCGCCCGATCCATGTCATAACCCAGCCTGTCATAGCAATCCGACTGATATGATAAGTATCAACAGGCCGACGATAACAACGCCGCCGTAATCACCAAGAAGATGAAGGTGAACCTTTTCTACGTGAGCTAACTGAAGAGCTCGGAGGGAGAGTGAAACAGAAAGAAGACGTTTGACAGCGAAAAAAAAAGGTGAGGCAGAGCCCTATTGAACGAACTTTTTAACTACAGTCCGCTATAATCCCCAAGAATAAAGCGACTACTATTTTCTTCCTTGAGATTCAAGTTTCGAGTGTTTCTTTTCTGTAAATTCATTTCTTTTTGTCAGACACAACGTTTTAATTTTTTTTTTTTTGTCCAATATTACATTCGTGTCACACGTGAATTCCAATGAGAATATAACTGGCTTATCGTCGCGAAATTCAGGACTGATACTTTTGGTTCGGCCTAGAATCTCAAAAGTCTTTTTCGACTACTGTATGGGATACACATTTTTTCTAACCGAAAAAAAGCAATAAAAACATACTTAAGAACATTCAAGAAATTTAGGATCAAAACTGCATTATCATTTAAGTTACATTTTTATATTTTTCAAGCCTAGCCATTAAGTCAGTAAAGCAGTAGCCGATACTCTGCCCAGCAAATTCCTTTTCTTCCACAACTAAAGTTCATGACCTAGCTACAGATGACCGCGAATCATGTTCAAAAGAAAAACGCGACAAACTTTCTTTCATCAACGCGACACGCTGTCGCCACAATCATAAAACCCGATATGAACTTAATGTATTACATTAAGAACGACTTAATGTATTATATTAAGAACGACTTATTTACGGACTCCGTTAACATGAACATAACATACCTTTAAACAAATTTATTTTCTTCTTGCCAAACTATATTTTCCAAAAGGCCATTTACACATCATGTATTTTGTTTTTGTGTTTCACATTCTGTTTTATGCATATTAAATTGTTTGTTGTTTAATGCTCGTTGTGTTCTATTCCATTTCTTTCACGCGATTGTAAAGTTTTGTGTTGTATTTGTGGTGGAAATAATATGGAGAGCAATGCCCGTAAAATACGGATGCATATCTACTGAAATAACCAAATTACATACAACCCCCACAACTGGACTGCTATAGAATAGGAAGTGTATAGCAGGATATTAAATCGGGAAACGTTACTTTCGGAAATCATCAAAGAGGGTTTTTTTTGTTTTTTTTTACTATTTTTTAGATTTGATGAATCACTTGGGTTAGGGTTTGGGAAATAATTATATGCGGTCATCAACAGAAACCAATTCCAGATTAGTTAAGATATTTTGCGACTCCAACAAAAATTCGTGGCATACCAGTCATAAGAAGACTAGTAAGATATGCTGAGATTAGAAAGATCTCAGGAATAAAAAAAAAAGGATTCCGGCTTTTCCTAATTCAAATTCGACACAAGCAGCCTTATGGAAATTTTATGAGCTTTTTGCTTAGATGTGGCACAAGGCCATATGAACTAACCATTACACCACCAGAGGCGCCGACACAAGCAGCCTTATGTCCCATTTCAATTTCCGTGATAAAAAAACAAATTTTTTTTTTTTATATTCAAGGGAAGTAACAATGTAAAATGTTTGAAGAGTTAGTTCCCTTTTCATTTAATTTTTTTAAGTTAATTTTTTTTTTTTATTTATGAATTGAAGACTTCGGCAATTATTTTCCAATTGTCTTTCCTTTTATCTTATTATATATATATATATATATATATATATATGAAGAGCTTGAATAAATGAAATAAATTTATTATGGAAATGAATACTATTTCTAGTTTGTTTTTTTTTTGTTATTTCGTTTTTTAAACAAAAATATATATTTTGCACTGCAGGTATATTATTTATAAAATAGCCGTGCATTGAGCACTCATTCTTTGGATATTCACAGTCCCTATTTACTTTATATATATATATATATATATATATATATATATATATATATATATATATATATATATATGTAAATTTGTTGGTAAAATAAATCAAACACCGACTGCATTTGAAATTTAAAATCTATTAATAGGGCTTACAATAACTGTATTTTCTCCAAAGGAGTAATACCCCCAACCTCACTTGTATGACACTAAATTGCATCTGATGGTGTGGCGGCAGTTCTAGAAAGCTTTTGAGTTACTCCCACGTCCACATTGGCCTGGAGTGGTTGTATCTGTTAGGTTCCCATCCATGACTCAAATAGAACTATATAACCATTTAACTGTGTGCAAACAAATGATTGATATTAAATAGAATTATTCGTGTTAAATGACAATACTTAAAATCATTTAACTGAGAGCTAAAAGAATTACTAGTGTTAGATTGGAATACTTGAAACTATTTACCTGTATGCAAACAATAAATAACAATACTCTGAACCATTTTACTGGGTGCAAATATCATTAAAACCATTATGAAATTCAAAAAGTACCACTGCACGGATTGTCTCTCCTTTTGAATAGATTGCTGACAATGTGATGCATGCGCTTCCAAGGTTCGGTTTGACGAACACAAGAAGAATCTGAACGCCCTCAACTCGCTAGAATGCCAAGAACATCTCCCTCAAACGTACCGCAAACGTTTTACAAACCAAGATAATAAATTATTTTCTTAGCTTAACTTAGATGTGGCAGAACGCCAGAAGAATGGAGCGCTCGAGAGAATCGAACTCACTAACAATGGTTTGCTAATCTAGATTGCTAACCATTACGCAATATAAGGTGCCCGAAGTGAATATTATTAGCTGCATAATAGTCGCTCAGTTAAGCGTCATGCCACGACGTCAAGTTAAATTTATCGTACTGATCCATCCCTCAGGACGAGAATGTGACACTTCATCATCATCATCATCATCATCATGTCGTGCCGCCAGCACGGATATCCCTGACCCTCTCTCGCCACTTCTCCCTATTATTCCTCGCCTCTGGCAGGTCTTCAGGGTTACATCCTGTGTCCTCACATAGCTGCTGTATGTATGTTCGACCTGGTCGTCCTGCTTTTGCTTGGCCGTATGTGGGGATCCATAGGAGTACATCACTTATGAGCTCGTCCTTGCTTCTCCAGCAGTGTCCTGCGTGTCTGGTTCGTCTAACTTGTATAGTTTTCGTGATGGGAGGCAAGTGGCCGTATAGTTGGTGTCTTGTGGGGTGTTGTCGCCAGGACTTGTTCAGTATTGCTCTCAACATTCTTGTGTAATTGCCGTCTAGTTTCTTCTCCAGCCGTTTAGTTAGCATCCATGTAGTGCATCCATATAGCAGTATCGATACAACCGCTGCCTGGAAGAAACTGCATTTCATTTTATCGGTTAGGTCTGATTTCCATATGATCGATAGCCTATCGATAGCTGTCCATGCTTTCGTTAGCCGTGTGTCGATGTCTTTTTCGGTTGATAAGACGCTGCTTCCTAGGTAGGTGAATTTGTCTACTAGTTTCAGAGAGGCTCCGTCTAGTGTGGTAATGTTGACTGTTTGGTTGTAACACATATATTCAGTTTTGTGTGCATTGACATGGAGGCCACTGCCTGCTGCGGCTCGTTCCAAACTATGCAGTAGTGTCTTTGCTCGATTAGTCGGTTTCAAATAGGGACATCACAGCTCAGTTTGATCGGCATTTTCCTTTGGATCATCTCAGGTATTGAGCATTGAACCTATCTTTTACCTCATAAGGGTTTGGTTTGGTTTCTTTGTTTAATGGCATATCAACCTTAGTAGGTTATTTAATGCCAAATCCATTCTCCTAGAAGGACTGTCGTGGTACAATTTAACCCATAGCTGGGAGGATTAGTGGGTATTTGCCCGAAAGTGAACATAATAGTGCGTCTGGAGTACGAACTCGCTTACTACGATTCCGCAGTCCATCGCTTTAACCATTACACCACGAGGACACCCTCCACCTCTTTAATACAAGATTCACATGTTACCTAGGATAGGGTAGCCATCCTGGAGCTGAACCGTTTTAATAACACTACCTGACACACGTACATCAACACAAAAGCAAAGTTATATAATTGATTAATTGGCTGTTTAATTGATTCATTTCAATTGCATATCAACCCGCCTAGGGTTATTTTAAATCTAGAGGTGAAGGAATCAGGTTCATTTATATTTACATTTGGTGGGGGGTTAATTGTTTCTTAAGGGTTTTATGCATACAGTTACTCTTATGGACCCCCACACATGGCCGTGCAAAAGCAGGACGACCAGCACGAACATACATTCAGCAGCTATGTGAGGATACGGGATGTTGTCCTGAAGACCTACCTAGGGCGATGAACGATAGGGAGGAGTGGCGAGAGAGGGTCAGGGATATCCGTGCTACCAGCGCGATATGATGATGATGATGATGATATATCAAACATTCCTTTCTAAAACAAAAAATTATAGTTTCTAGGGGTTACTTTGATCAGTAATTATTTATTTGCACACCAATTTATGGTTGCAAGTAACTAATAATAATAAAAATAATAATAATCATATTTACCAACCCCTCCGCTCGGACAGGATATGACACAAGGTCAATTTTTAAGCGGAGTTTAACAGGTTTGAATAATAATAATAATAATAATTGTAATAATAGACCATACATACAAGTGATATATGCACAACCCAGGATTCATCTTGGATAATACGATGCACAAACTTCTATGGGATTATGATATCCAAACAGATCACTTAATCTCGGCCAGACGACCAGACATAGAGATAGTCAACAAAAAAAGAGAACCTGCCAAATAGTAGACTTCGCCATCCCGGCAGACCACAGAGTAAAATTAAAAGATAGTGTAAAGAGAAATAGATATCTTGACCTAGATAGAGAACTAAAGAAACTATGGAATATAAAGGTGACGGTGATACCAATTATAATAGGGTACTTGGAACAATCCCAAAAGGAAAAGTACAGAGCTTTGAAAACATGGAAAGAAGAAAATAAGTGATCGACAAAAATACTGAGAAGAGTTTGGAAGACTTGGAGAGACTTGAAGTCACTCAAATTCCTGTGTGAAACTATCAGCTACAGCCAGTTTGAAAAATTATAGGATAAAACTGAAGGAAAACAAAAAGATAGATAAGAACCTGGACCTTGCTAGAGAACTGAAAAAGACTATTGAACTTAAAAGTGACGGTAATACCAATTATAAATAGTGCGATTAGTAGTCACCAAAGTATTGATACAGAGGATTGGAAATAAGAGGTCAAGTGGTGACTATCCAAACTACCGCATTATTAAGAGGGACCAGGATACTAAGATGGGTCCTGAAGACTTGAGGGGACTTGCTGTCACACAAACTCCAATGACAAACTATCTGCTGTGAAAAACTCTCATAAGAGTAAAATAGTAAAAGTAAAGTTGGCGACCGAAGTCGAGGGCGACCAGAGGCTCCATTTTCAATAGCTACTACACCGAAGTGTAGGGGAGGGTGCGACTCTTTTCCCAGGATTGCTCCATTTTACTCTTGATACGTACCTTATATTGCTGAGGGATAAGCTAGTAGGGATCAAGTACCATTTCTAAAGTCTTGGGTATGCTGCGACCTGGGATTGAACCCAGGTCTCCCGGTCCATTGGCGAACACTCTAGCAGCCAGTAACTATTCTTAATTCAAGTAATTTACAGTTATATGGTGTTAATTATTCCTATGTAATATAATTTCTAAAAAGATCTATTTGACCCATAGATTGGACCCTAACAGGTATTGCCACTCCAAGACAGATTGGGCCAGGGAGTATTAGCAATGAAGGCGTGCTCCACAATTCTCAAAACTCCAGTACAGCAGCCTGTACTGTGAAAAGGGGGTAATGAACACTGTATAGCTGAATTAGACCGTTCCATTAAATAATGGTGTCTTCAATACGCAAGCATTGAAATACAGAAGTTACCTCTTCCGATGATATAAAAGAGACCAATCTTTAGAGACTGAACATGAGTAGTCGTGTTTGATAGTAAATGAATTAACTTGTGTTAATACTTGAGGTCACTTTATATATACAATGTTTTAGATTGATTCTTCGTCCTAGTAATGTAACGTAATTGAACGGCTCATAAAAAATTGAATAAATAGAAAAATAAAACGGACAGTAGTCATCGAATAATAAGGCCGAGGCATTCGTGTTAATTAAAAAGGATTAACGAAAACTGGAGGTCCAAAATCTCGTGCCCATGCGCTTGCGCGAGCGGAAGTTGATATTTCTGCTCGTGACACAACAGGCGCAAGTGAGGAAGCAACTTTTGTCCTTTTGGGAGTCGACAGCAAGACGTGAGAATGTGAAGACGTCAGTAGAATACCAGCCACGATGATGTAAGGGATGAAAGTTTGTGAGCCCAAATTTTTTTTTGGGGGGGGGCGTTCCAAATGGGGGCGTTAGACTACTTGACCCCGCGGACAAGCATGTTAGAACCATTAAAAAATTCTGTGTCTGCTCATCATTTTCTCACTAGGATACTATTTACCAACCCCTCCGCTCGGGCAGGATATGACACAAGGTCAATTTTTAAGCGGAGTTTAACAGGTTTTAATTCAGAGTTTTCCTTCTCCTAGACTAGTTGCCTCACCAAGGCTGAAGAACCTAGTCCGTCCTACCATTTACCCATAGCTGGAGGGAGAATAAGGGGGTTCATACCTTTCCCAAGGGTATTTGCCCGAAAGTGAACGTAATAGCGCGACTGGAGTACGAACTCGCGTACTACGATTCCGCAGTTCATCGCTTTAACCATTACACCACGAGGACACCCCATCATTACACCACGAGGACACCCCATTTTCTCACTAGGATATGTTGCTTATGATTGTTTTGTAGACGCGGTTAGCAGATGTTTCCATACATCCTTTCAGTCTCAGATGTTTCCATACATCCTTTCAGTCTCTCGGTGACAGCTTTTTTACCTGGTATTAATAAACGTTGTTTAACAGTTTCGCGTTCGTCAACTTGTTACCACGGCGTGGTCACAAGGGTGGTCTAAAGTCTCTTTAGTACCACAACGGTATAGAAAAAAAACAATTCTTCTCGTAATTTTTTTCATTCGCGCCATGTCCACGGTATGCTTGACACTGTTCCTAAGCACCAAAAAGAGCAAATCGTTAATTTTCTTCAAAAAAGATTTCACTACTGAATGAACGGAGTTATAATAAATATAATTAGAAAATATCTTAACTTTTTGGCAGAAAATTAATCATCATCATCATCATATCGTGCTGGCAGCACGGATATCCCTGACCCTCTTTCGCCACTCCTCCCTATCGTTCATCGCCCTAGGCAGGTCTTCAGGACAACAACCTGTATCCTCACATAGCTGCTGAATGTACGTTCGTGCTGGTCGTCCTGCTTTTGCGCGGCCATGTGTGGGGATCCATAAGAGTACATCTCTTATGAGTTCATCTCTGCTTCTCCAGCAATGTCCTGCATGTCTGGTTCGCCTAACTTAAATAGTTTTCGTGATAGGGGGCAGGTGGCCGTACAGTTGGTGTCTTGTTGGGTGTTGCCGCCAGGACTTGTTGAGGATTGCACGCAGCATTCTTGTGTAATTGCCATCTAGTTTCTTCTCCAAGACAAATTCACGTACCTAGGAAGCAGCGTCGAATCAACCGAAAAGGACATCGAAACGAGGCTAACGAAAGCATGGACAGCTATCAATAGGCTATCGACTATATGGAAATCAGACCTAACCGATAAAATGAAACGCAGTTTCTTCCAGGCAGCGGTCACATCGATACTGCTATATGGATGCACTACATGGACGCTAACAAAACGGCTGGAGAAAATTAATATCTCTAACTTTTTATTTTATTTTATCGAATTGGTCAGACTTTGATATATGATCTATAGCATATCGACAGTAATCTATGCATTCGAGATGTATATTAATGTCATTTTCAGTAGATGAGACGCTGCTACGTAGGTACGTGAACTTTTCCTCTAATTTCAGAGAACCACCATTAAGAGTGAAGATATCTACTTTTTGATAAAAACACATGTATTCCGTTTTGTCAACATTCACATGGAAGCCAATTCCACCAGCTGCCTGCTCCAGACACTGCAGCAGGGATTCGGTAGTGTCAGTTCTACTATATGGATGCACCACATGGACGCTGACTTAGCGTATTGAGTAAAAGCTAGACGAGAACTTCAAAACATTACTACGAGCAATATTAAATAAGTCCTGGAAACGACATATTACCGAGTAACAGCTGCTCGGCCACCCACCTCACATCTCTAAAACTAAGATAGATACATAGATAGATTATATGTGTGTGTGTGTGTGTGCACGTGCGTGTGTGTGTGCACGCGCGTGCGTGTGTGTGTGTGTGTGTGTGTGTGTGTGTGTGTGTGTGTGTGTGTGTGTGTGTGTGTGTGTGACACCAAAGAAACTTAACAAAAATTTGATAAGGTAGATAACTTTACTATACTTAAATACGAGTTACTTCCCCTGTTAAGCACAAACTTTTTTTTAATCTTGAATTTTTTGATAATTTATCGCCTATAAAACATTCATTTGAATAATACTATATCCGTAAAGATGATTGTAGATGAAAAAAATCTTTTGCTGTAAATATGTACGTATAAAATATACTCCTCATAACATAATTCCTACTAGATGAAGTTTGGTTTCTGTTTAAAAGCATATCAAACTTTGTGGGTTATTTAATATCAAAACCATCCTCGTAGAAATATAGCTATGATACTATTTAATGCATAGTTGCGTGGGTGAAATAAGTGAATTCATACTCTTCCAAAAGGTACTAAACCAAAATTGATTGTAATAGCGCGGCTGGAATTCCAACTCGCTTGCTATGATATCGAAGTGCTACTGTGCCACAGAGACTCCCTCAAATAGTATGCGACACTGGGTTAATTTTTCTAAGCGGAGTACAGCTAGTTTCAATCCAGAATTTTTCCTTTTCTTAGACTGGTTACCTTACCAAGGACAAAGGCCTAGTCTGAATTACTCATAGCTGGATGTAAAAAAGAGGGATTTTATACCTTTTCTAGAGGCATTAATACGAAGTGAAACAATAATAGCCACTTCTAGGAGATTAACTCGACTAATCGATTCTATTTGCAACAACGATAATCTTTACGCTGAGAGCTCCTCCCGAGCATAATATGTACATATTTACCAACCCCTCCACTCGGGCAGGATATGACACAAGGTCAATTTTTAAGCGGAGTTTGACAGGTTTGAATTCAGAGTTTTCCTTCTCCTAGACTAGTTGCCTTACCAAGGCTGAAGAACCTAGTCTGGCCTACTATTTACCCATAGCTGGTGGGAGAATAATTGGATTCATACCTTTCTCAAGGGAATTAGTGCTATGAGAAATGCAATCAGTCTCGTCCAGGATTTGAATTCGAGTCGAGGTGTCCATTTCCTACGACGATAACCATTACATAACGGGCACCTCCTATAGCGTAATGTATATACAATTCCTGTATGACATATGCACTGATGCAAGCTGCCAATGCTGTTTTAAATTGAGAGTCAAACACTACCGTTTTAATGTAGTAAATACTCAGTTCCAACAGGAAATGAATACCTATTCTTTATAATCAAAGATGAGACATCATGGTTTACATGGGGCTTTAGAATATACCAAATGCATCTCTCCAGATGTGCAAGACTCTCCCAACGAGTGTCCCGGATGTGACACAAAACAACCTAATGGTGAGACTCAAGTAATGCTGGAGCTTTGGGGAATCTGGAGTACCCCTTCATTGTCATTGCTCCCAGCTCCACTCTGGTCCGGATTGGTTGCACCTGATAAGGTCCTATCTATGACTCAAATGGAACCGTTTGACGTTTTAATAGTATGAAAACAAATGACTAATACTAAATTGGATTACTTGAAATAGAACTGTTTGATCATTTACCAGTGTGAAAACGAATGACTGATGTTTAATTGGATTGTTAGAGATACATAGCAATACCTGGAACTATTTAACTTTGTTGACAGTCCGGATCAAGATCCAATCAAAAATGTACGATAGAAATTTCGAAAATGGTCTTTTACGCAGATAGAATGATTTGCAAGTTAGCGTAACGATTTACTGTTAGAAAATGTTGCTTAATATTGATGTACAGAAGGGTTCTGATTAACTGTGCCAAAGTGTTAATACTGAAAAGAAGTACAAAAGAAATACAAAACAAATAACAGGAGGTTGATTTGAATAGATGTCTGAGACACTATAAACTTCCTTGATCGTTGGTACAGATCGGTGGTTTAGGGAAGATTGGCGCACTAGTGCATATGTGTACATATGCAAGTATGCCAATATATACACACACACACACACACACACACACACGTATATATATATATATATATATATTCACCAACAACTCTGAACGAATAACGATGTTACACAAGATCAATTTTTGAACAAAGTTGAACAGGTTTGATTTCAGAGCTTTTCTCCTTGTCAAGACTAAAGAACTCAGTCTGTCTAACTATTTACCCATAGCTGGGGGGAGGATTAACATCTTTTCCAATGTTATGAGCACTGTGAGAAATACAAAAAGCCTCGTACAGGATTAGAACTTGCGCTCATTTCATACGACGCTAACCACCAGGAACGCTTTAATATATATATATATATAATTAACTTAAATCGCGAGTCGGAAATCTTCTACTAAAGTTTCACCTTATCGTCTCATCAGGAAGTCTAACCCCGACCTCGTCGGGGTTAGACTTCCTGATGATCCGATAAGGTGAAACTTGTTAGGCTTCCTGATGATCCGATAAGGTGAAACTTTAGTAGAAGATTTCCGACTCGCGATTTAAGTTAATTTTATAATTGGCTCCACTCGTGTTGAGCACTCTTGTAATTGTAGCATTGCAGTGTTTGCAGAAGGTTTTAGTTTTCTTTTGACCAACTGACTGCATATCCCTTGATTGTTTTCAAGGGGTCTGAAGAGATTGGCCTTTTCTTTCTTTTTGACCTATAATATTTTTTCTTTTTCCCCCGGGCGGTGATTCAAGATACTCTTATCTCTTGTTCCTGGCGGGGTTTTTGTCTTTTTTTCTGGTACCGTGAATTAGATTAGTAAATATATATATATATATATATATATATATATATATATATATATATATATATATATATATATTATTATTATTATTATTATTATTATTATATATCCGTGGTGCATTCTATAAGTTTCCAGACTTTGTTTGTAAAGACATTTAAAATTGTCGTAGACTCTTGGAAATTCAGTATGTTATTGCTATATATCTTATGATATGACGGACCAATTTTTATAATTTCAGGTTCAAATGAACAGCTACAGCAGCAATTGGAATACACTCTACTAAAGCCTGATTGTCACAGCAGGTGAATTTCAAAAATGCAATCTCTACGTGAAGACAATTTAGAAGAACGATATGCAATAAAATTCTGTTTAAAACTTGGAAAAAATGCCACAGAAACGTAATGAAATGTTTTGACTGCTTTTCGACCATCTTGCATGAATCGAGCATCAGTTTTTGAGTGGCATAACAGATTCAAGGAATGCAGGGAGTCTGTGAAGGGTGATGAGAGGTGTGGGAGGAGTAAGGAAGTCAATTCACCAGAGTTGATTGGCCAAAAATTTAGGGTTAGGGTTAATACGTTGAGATTTTAAGGGAGTTCAGGAAGAGATTCCATCGGAAGAGGCCAACACTCTTCAAATAGGGTCAGTGGCATTTCCACAAGGACAATGCACCAGTCCACAACTCCATCCTTGTCACAGACTATTTGACCAAGATGGGCATCAAGACAGTTCCTCAGCTCCCTATAGTCCAGACCTTGCTCCCTGTGACTTTTGGTAATTCCCGAAGCTCAGAGGCTGTCGTTATGAGACAACTGAGGAGATGAAAGAGACTGTGAGGAAGGTGATTGATACGCTCACACAAGAGAACTTCCATGGGGCCTTCCAGAAGTTGATGGAACGATACAACAAGTTCATTGCAACCGGAAGAGATTACTTCGAAGGGGACTAGAATTTCATATGTGTACTATCAATAAAAGTGCCATTACGAAAAAAGTCTGATAACTTATTTAATGATCCTCGTGTATATAATTCCAAATCCTGTTTATATATATATATATATATATATATATATATATATAAAATATTTTTTTAAATTTCATCATACAATGTGCGAAATCACCTGCGAGACCCTGTCTCGATCAGCCACTAAACAGGGGTAATAACACAGTTTCGATGGCTAAGGTGTTATTACCAGCCCATGTGCCACCAGCTATCTTGTGCCTCTGGACAGAGTATGAAAACAAACAGACCACAAATTCCTCTTGGTAGCTTAAGTTTATAATGGTATTAAAGGCGTTTATTTATGTTTACACACACACACACACACACACACACACACATATATATAATTTACATACAGATTTTCCAAAAAACATTCTTTAACGAACCTGAGTTCTTTTGCACGCAGATAAATGGTTACAAGTATTGCTATAAAGCAATAACAACTTAACAACAGTTTGTTGGTTTGTTCGGGCTTCATGGCATATCAACCTTTGTTGGTTATTTTATTCCAAATCCACTTTTACATAAATAAACAGTTCAATTTCAAACAATTCAGTTAGGCATAAGTACTCAGTTTCATTGTCAAAAATATTTCTATTTCAAGCTACTCAGTTTAGTCAAACTGTTTTGATTTAAAAAATTCAGTTTTGCTAAAGTATGTAGTACGTAGTTCTATTTCAATCAATTCCATTTAGCATAAGTACGCAGTTTAGTTCTATTTGAACCATAGACAGGACCATATCAGGTGCTACCACTCTAGGCCAAAGTGGACCTGAGAGCGATAGCGATGAAGAGGTACTCCGCATTCCCCAAAGCTCCAGCATTACTTGAGCCTCACCTTCAGATTGCTTAATGTCAAATCCAGGACATATGTTGGGGAGTAATACTCCTCTGGAGAGATGCATTTGGTGTATTCTACGGCCCAGCCGACTGGCCTGTAAACTATGGTTTTCCATCTTTGATTATTACGTATTGGCATTCTCTTCCGGTTGGAACTTAGTATTCGCTACGTTAAAACGGTAAAGTCTGAGTGGATCTGGGAGCAATGGCAATGAAGGAGTACTTCACATTCCCCAAATCTCAAAGGCTGGAGCCATACCATCAGATGTTTTACAATCATATCCAAGACACTCGTTGGGGGTCTTCTCCATCTGTAAAAATGCAATCGGTGTATTCGATTGTAACAGCCAACAGGGCTGGAGTTATGTAATGACAGACAGTCAAGAAAATTCATTGGGAGATTTATAATAATACGTTTGAAAACTTTCTTTCTCTGTCCCTCCCCCAGAATTTATCCCTTTCAATTTGAGTATCCTCGCCAGGGAGCCAAGTACCTCCCTTTTTAAAAATCTTTGTTATGGGTTTTTCTTCTCTACAATTTTCCTCGCCGGAAAATCTTCCCCATTTCTTCCTCTGACTGAAATTCCATCTCTTTGATATAAAATTCCTCAGGAGATTACCCAAAGAGAAATAGCTAACGTGTTGGACTGCAATATCGTAGTAAGTGAGTTCGATCTCCAGTCTCACTCTATTACATTCACTTAGAAAAAGTAGCAACACCCGTATCCCTCCTCCCCAGCTATGGATTAAATAGTACTATTTCTGTCCTTTTTCAATGATGATTTTGGTATTAGATAACTCACAAAAGTTGACATACCATTAAACAAAGAAACCAAACCAATTCAAATCCCTCCTCAGAGAGCAAACTGCCTCCCATGTGAAAATCACTGATCAAAACCAAAAACAAAATTCTTAATTAGTATAAATGGCTAAAGGAATTATGGTTACAACTCATATTAAAAGCATCAGTGCTTGACAGTTTATTGAAGTTAAAAATCGATGAGACTTCAATACGTTAAACGTTTCTTTTATTTCGTTGGAGATCCAACCTGCGACCATAGAATGCAGAGCCGAAACTCTACCACTGAGCTTCTGGTCCCCACCGAGGAGATCCAACCAACAACCATAGAATACAGAGCCGAAACTCTACCACTGAGCTACTGGTCCCCACCGTGGAGATCCAACCAGCAACCATAGAATACAGAGCCGAAACTCTACCACTGAGCTACTGGTCCCCACCGTGGAGATCCAACCAGATACCAGAGATGGCAGAGCAAAACTCTACCACTGAGCTACTGGTTCCCACTGTGGAGATCCAACCAACAACCATAGAATACAGAGCCGAAACTCTACCACTGAGCTACTGATCCAAATCGCACACAAGTGATGCCAAATCAACTAGTCATGTCAAATGCCAGAGCCTTCGTAATTTGTGCGCAGTGTTTGCCGGATTTTCCGGTTTTGGTAATTCAATTTTTTTAAAAATGTAATTGCCCAGTCGGCTGAGGCCGTAGAATACACCGACTGCACCTCTGCAGAGGGGAAAGACCTCAAGCCCTAAATGAGTGACCTGTATATGACACTAAACAATCTGATGGCAAGGTTCCAGTGATGCTGGATCTTTGGGGAATGCAGAGCACCCCTTCATTACCATTGCTCCCAGGACCACTCAGGCCCGGAGTGGTAACACCTGATAGGGCCTTATCTATGGGTTAAATAGAACTAACGGCATACTTATGCTAAACTGAATGGTTTGATTAAACTGAATAGTTTGAAATAGAAATGTTTTTTTTTACAATGAAACTGTACATACACTTAAACTGCGTACTTATGCTAAACTGAATTGTTTGAAATAGGACTATTTTCATGAAAATGGATTTGGCGTTAAATGACCAACAAGGGTTGATATGCCATAAAACCCAAACAACCAACCAACCAAAAAAAATGTAAGTTTCAAATAACTAATGATAATCATTTTTATACTATTATAGTTTTATGTAACTATTATTAATACAAATAATTAACGCACAATTACATGGTTTCAAGTAATATCAAATTCTTATAACTTGAAGACAATTCACGTGAATTGTGACGTACAAGTCAATCTGGTATGTAAGTTGATGTCAAGATTTATAGTTCAAAATTCCTGCTATATAGATCGACCCATAAACATATAGTAGACGACTGGAAGGCCAAAACTTACTCAGGAGACCTAAATGAAGATAGACTGTGATAACCCTTACCAAAATCATATAAGTTTATATGTAGTTCAACTTTTTAAATTTGTGTGAGTAAATAATTTTAAAATTACCGAGCAGTATCTTAGAATCAAGGATTTAATCGTCAATAAAAATAACCTTCCAGTAACCTTTACTAAGAATTTTGTACCTTATAAATACAGTAAAAATGCCAATATGTGTATATTCAGTAAACTATAATTATGTCTCATTGAACTATTATTACTCCAGTCGAGTATAGTGAACGTATTTTTTCTCTGACATTAGGTTTACATCAGCCATATATGAAACAGGCAAATCTTATACATTAGAGCTTATATTCATTGGAATTCACAATCCGTTGCACAAACATGAAATTACTCAGATAAACAATATATCATAGTTGTCTGACTGGCCGCCAGGGTGCTATAACGTTTACAGTCAGTGCATTTCCAACTGTTGAAATTAGCGTGCGATATAGTATTAATGTAATACCTATCTGCTATACATTTGATAGGCTGCTATTTATTTTTTCCATCAAAATGAATACGCATGTATATTTTTTGATTAGTTTTGGTTTTATGGCATATCGACCACTGTATAATACCAAATCCACTTTTATAAAAACAAACAGTTCTAGTTCGATCAATTCAGTTTAGCAAAAGCACAGATTTTTCTTTTATTTACACACAGTTAAATTTAAAAGCAGTTCTATTTCAGTTTAACATAAGTACATAGTTTATTTGTAAAAAACATTTTTATTTTAAACGATTCAGTTAAGAATAAGTACAGAGTCTAAATGTCAAACACTTCTATTTAACTCATTGATAGGACCCTATCATGTGCAACCACTCCGGGCCAGAATGGACCTCTGAGCGATGGCGATAAAAGGGTTACTCTGCATTCCCTAAAGCTCCTGCATTACTTGAGCCTCACCATCATATTGTTTAGTGTCATATCCAGGATACTCGTTAGGGGTTCTTACTTCTCTACAGAGATCCAATCGGTGTATTCTACAGCTCCAGCCGACTGGGCAAACTCGTTAGAGGGGGTCTTACCTCTCTGCAGAGATCTAGTCGGTGTATTCTTCAATTTCATTTTTACTTCTTTTTCAATTTTCATATTCGATGAATTCCATTTTCCCCTTATAATGCCACCCTTTCGTCAGAAGCTGTAGAACATGCTCACTGCACCTCTACAGAAAAATTATAACCTCCTTAAGAATGTCCTGTAATGACTCTTAACTGCATCTGATGGTAAGGCACCAGTTCTGGAGCGATGGAGAAGGTCTCATCAATAGATCAAATAGAACAATTCAATCATTTACCATACTTAAAACTATCTAACTTTGTACGAACAAATAGTTAATATTAAATAGAATTATAAGTATTCGATGCAATACTTGAAAATTTAACTGTGTGCAAACAAATGAGATCTGGCGCGTTTAAAAATTAAGATACCCAAAAACTACTAACTTTCAAATCCTATATATGATATAGATGTCTATAAACAATATTTGGCATTAAATAACCATCAAGGGTTGATATGCCATTTAGCTAAGTAACCTAACTTCCAATGCTTTGTATTTCATTGAGAAATTGCAATAAACTGAACAATAAATATTAAAACCGAGAAAAAAATCTTTTTTTTTGTTTATTCAACAATCGGCTTTCAAACATGTCCGATTATATTTTACTAGTTAGTGTTATCTATCATGTCTGGTACAGTTTTCCCATGCCAATATGAACTAACTAATCTATTAATTCTTACGTAATGAAACAAATTTCTTCGTGTTCTAATGTGCGTTGTTTGTTGTCTTTCATTTCAAATACACTTTGCATGCCCATATGAATTGACAAACCTATTTCTACTTGCGTGATGAAACTATAGTAGCCAAAGATTTATTTCCTTTCACGAACTAATGCCAAGCAATTCGGCTTTAAGCGACCAATCGACAGGCAGAGCGCATTGATTTCTTCTTCCTCTACAACTATTTTTTCTCGCCTTTTTTGGTAGAGCAGACAACCTTAGAGAGCATTTTGCCAGCAGCCCGAACAGACATCTCTCACACCCACTGCTACTGATTCCACTTGGAACCCCATCGCTGAATAACACGCTTCTGCTAGCTTCACACACGCTTTCTACAAACCAAGGACCAACATACTGACCAGCGACACCAAAAGGGACACTTTCTCACTCTCACTCCTTTACGCCTGCTACAATAATAAACCTTTCTTTGTTGTGTTGTTTAAAAGAAGTTTCGTTATTCATTTATGTTGCCAAATAATTTATAGTGTTAGAGAAAGTAACCATTTCCCAAAAACACTAAAAACCAAAACAAATTTCCTCATGTTCTATTGTGCGTTGTTGTCTTTCATTTCAAATACACTTTCCATTCCCATATGAATTGACAAACCTATTTCTACTTGCGTGATGAAACAAATTTCCTCGTGTTCTCTTGTGCGTTGTTGTCTTTCATTTCAAATACACTTTCCATGCCCATATGAATTGACAAACCTATTTCTACTCGTGATGAAACAAAACAATTTTCTTCATGTTCTATTGTGCATTGTTAGTCGTCTTTCCAGACTGTTTTTACCTTCATATTCAGCTGCCTTTTTCAGCTCCCTGGCAAGGTCCAGGTATTTTTTATCTTTTCTATTTTCTTTTATTTTTACTCTGTGATCCACCCGGACATCAAAATCCTCTAGATAACAAATGTACGAGGAGCAACGAGAGACAAGACAAGTAAGAGGAAATGTCGAGAGCAGAAACAAGTGTAGCAGCAGAAGGAGGAACCGCAGCAGTAGCAGCAGACTTGGAACGAAAAGAAAGAACAATATTATTATTCAACTCCGTGAGAGTTTTTCACATCAGTGTTAGCTGATGGTCTTTCACTGGAGTTTGAGTGACAGCAAGTCTCTTCAAGTCTCCTGGGCTCTTCTCAGTATTCTGGCCGATCTCAATAGAGTAGTAGTTTGGATGGTCTCCACTTGTCATCTTATTTCCAATTCCTCCAGTCCCTTTAATATTCCCTCAGTGACTGTACCAAGAGCACCACTTATAATTGGTATAAACGGCACTTTCATGTCCCTCAGTTTTTTCAATTCTCTAGCAAGGTCGAGGTACTTATCTTTCTTTTCACTTTCTTTCAGTTTTGCTCCGTGGGAAGCCGGGACAGATTTGGTCATAAATTATTATTATTATTTATTCCTTGAGAGTTTTTCCCGTCAGTTTTAGCTGGTCTTTCACTTGAGTTTGAGAGACAGCAAGTCTCCTCATGTTTCCAGGACTATCCTCGGTATTCTGACCTTTCTCAATAATGTTTGCTTTAGGCACAATTACAAAAGGATTATTAAAAGGCCTGGAGGACTTGGAAGTTGGCGGACGGGTAGAGACTATCCAAATGACAGCATTGCTGAGAACAGCCAGAATCATGAAACGAGTCCTGGAGACCTAAGTAGACTTGCTGTCACTCAGACTCCAGTAGCTAACACTGATGCGAAGGAGTAAATGATAATAATAAAGAATGAGACGCACAAACTCCTCTGGGATTTTGATATACAAACAATCACCTAATCTCGGCCAGATGACCAGATTGGCAGTCAACAAAAAAGAAAACTTGCGAATTGTCGACTTTGCTGTCGCAGCTAATCACACAGTAAAATTGAAAGAAAGCGAAAAGGGAAACAAATACCTGGACCTGGCTAGGAAATTGAAAAAAAGTGCGAAGCAAAAAGTGACGGTGATACCAATTGTTATTGGTGCTATCGGTACAGTCACCAAAGGATTGGTACAAGGACTGTAGAACTTGAAAATACGAGGACAAGTGGAAACCATTCAAACTACAGCATTATTAAGATCGGCCAGAATACTGAGATGGGTCCTGGAAAGTTGAGGAGATTTGCTGTCACTCAAACTACAGTGAGAAACCATCGGCTAACGATGGTGTGAAGAACTCTCAAAATAATTACAATAATAATATAACAGATGAATGAATAAATAAACACAGACATAATAAACCATTAGAAATAAGATGAAATACGAAGAAACGTTTTATGGAAGGGAATCTTTATCACAAAGTGTTTTACATGGTGATGAGTGGGGGAAGTCAACTTTCATTTTTCTTTTTCTTTTTTTCTTCTTCTTCTTCTTTTTAATTCTTTCTTGGTCAACTGAAAGTGTGAAAAAAAATATACATGGAAAGTGCAACTCGTTGGGTAGAAATACAATTTGGTCACACACGAAACGATACAAAATGCAAATTTGTTTAGGGTGGGAAGTGGTTACGATTTCTTTTCTTTTCCTTTTTCTTTTCATTTTTTTATGTTTCTTTGTCTTTGTTTTTTCATTATCATTATTATTATTATTATTATTATTATTATTATTATTATTATTATTGTTGTTGTTGTTGTTGTTGTTGTTGCTGTTTTTCTTTCTTTTTTTTTTTTTCATTTTTCTTGTCTTCCCCCAATAGAAAAAAAAACTGTGTCGTTTATTTGCATACACATGCATATAAGTACACATAAAACTTATACTTACACACACACACACACACACATAGAGACGTGAAAATAAACCCATACACATACACAGACACATGTTTCAAATGCACTCACATATATGCACATATACGCAGGCATGAACTAACAGACTCCTGCACACATACACAATAACAGCCATAAGACAGACGTGCATGTACACGCACGCATACACACATATGCATGCGTATATATATATATATATATATATATATATATATATATATATATATATATATATATATATATGTTTTCCTTGATCCTCAGTAGAACTTTCATTGTTTCTTCTTTTTTTTTTCCATTGTAAACACAATCAGACGCGAAGAGTCAAGTAGACAATCAGACAAACACGCACACACATATGCACACACACATACATATATACTTACATGTGTATATACGTCCAAACATAAATATATGTATGTATGAGTGTAGACATTATATATATATATATATATGGTTTATCTTTTACTTCTTTAAGAATATACAATAATTTTTTTCTCTTTCTTCCATTGTGCGAGCAGGCACACATATACACACGCATATACAGTAACAGACATTTACATTTCTATATATATACTTACAGATATATATATATATATATATATATATATATATATATATGATTTTTATTTACTTTTTCGCAAACTAAATTGTGTAATTGATGGTGAGAGGTTCAATTTTTTTATAACAAAGTCTTTTCTTTGGGATCAACCCATTCTTGACACTAACAGGCCCTACCCTCACACCACTAAAAAAAAAAGGTCACCATTTTTTTTTAAAAGTTCAGAAGAAAGAGTCAGTTTTTCCGAAAGATTGTTTGAGGGGGTTTTGTTTTCGTTTTTTTTTTTTTTTTTTTTAGGGGGGATGGGAGGTGGTGTTATTTTATGTTTGTTTCAATGAAAATTAGATAAATCTTTTTCCTTCACAGGTTTGATAATTTTAACCTTTTTTAAAATTCTTTTGGTTATCCCCGCCCCCAATATATTATTTCCCTACCCACCCAACCCCCTGTAACATAAATAAGGCGATTTGTTTTCATGGTGAATTGCTTTCATCGTTTTTTTTTCCCTCGGTCAGGATACTAATTTCCATGTGAAAAAAACGCCTTCTTCAAACTTCAATACCATGGGAACATTTTCATTCACCCAACAGCTTGGTTTCTGGAAAAAGAAAAAAATACTAACTTAATAAGAATGAAATATTATAGTCATTGAATAATCTTAGCATAGATCTGTAACAAGGTTGGCGATATGGAATTACACTACACTACCTTAGACGACTGGGATTAAATATTATAACTGCTCATTAGAAGTGGAAGACATCCATTAAACCCGAGGATCAACTACAACTTATGAGAAGAACAAATCCATTGGTGTGAATTTGTTTTATATTGAGTGATTTTAACGGCATGTCAGACTGATTCTGTCTGGGTTGCTTTATGTCTAGAAGTCAGGGAATTGTGTACGCTGTAAGTTTGTAACAACAGTTTTGATTGGTTGGTTGATTGGTTAGGTGGATTGGTGGTTGGTTGGTGTCTTTTACAGCATACAGACATTCGTAGGTCATTTAATGCCAGATCCTGTCTATACATACATATTAAATATATATAATTCATGAATGAATAGTTTGTCGGTAAAAAATTTCAAAACGAGCCAGTGCTCATTTGTTTGCGTATAGCTAAATGGTTTCAAGTATTGTTATCTGATAATAATAGTTTTATTTGCACACAGTTAAACATGTTACGCTAGGTTATTTGATT
This sequence comes from Sepioteuthis lessoniana, assembly GCA_963585895.1. Lineage (NCBI taxonomy): Eukaryota > Metazoa > Mollusca > Cephalopoda > Myopsida > Loliginidae > Sepioteuthis > Sepioteuthis lessoniana. The sequence continues at coordinate 50,232,763 of OY757933.1, forward strand.
TAATGGGACATTAATACTTCATGGTTATTCAAAGTCAAATCCTGTTTATGCACGTATTATATAATTCATAAGAGAAGATTTTGTTGGTAACTTTATTTTTTAAACGAACCAGAGCTCATTTGTTTGCTGACAGTTAAATAGTTTCAAGTATTGCTATTCATTTTTCCCACTGTTAAATGCTACAAGCATTGCTATCAAATACTAGTAATCCAACTTAATATTAACAATTTTTTTGCACACAGTTAAATGGTTTCAAGTATAGTAAATGATTAAACAGTTCAATTTGACCAATAAATGGAACCCTAACAGGTACTACCACTCTAATTCAGAGTGGCCTTGGAGTCATGGAAATGAAAGGATACTCCACATTCCCCTAAGCTCTTGGACTTGAGGCCCATCATCAGATGCTGTTTAGTATAAATACCCAAGATACTCGTTTAATGGGGGTGGGTCTACACCTATGCAGAGATGCAATCAGTGTATTCTACAGCTCCAGCAAACTCAGTCGGCTGGAGCTGTAGTATACACTCTGCAGAGGGATAAGACAATCCCAATGAGTGTCCTGTTTATGACATTAAATCATCTGATAACAAGGCTTCAGCCTTGGAGATTTCTGGAATTACTTAATTGCCATTGCTCCCGAGTCCACTCTGACCCGGAGTGGTTGCACCTGATAGGGTCCTCTCAATGGATAAAATAGAACAAACTGTGTGCAAACGAATGACAGATGGTAAATCTGACTGTTATATTTGTAACTATTTACCTGTGTACAAAAAAGAGCCCAGGCTCTTTTAAGAATGTTATCTACAAAATGAGTTTTACAAATCATACACACACACACACACACACACACACACACACATATATATATATATATATATATATATATATATATATATATATATATATATATATCATTGGTCTAGTGGGTAGAGTGTTCGCCAAAGGTCCCGGAGACCTGGGTTCAATCCCAGGTTACGTCATACCAAAGACTTTAAAAATGGTACTTGAAACCGCCTTGCTTAACACTCAACAATATAAGGTACGTATCAAGGGTAAAGTGGAACCATCCAGGGAAAAAAGTAGCGCCCTCCTCAACACCTCAGCGTAGTAGCTATTGAACAGGGAGCCTTCTTGTCGCCCTTGACTACGGTCGCCAACTTTACTTCATATGCTTTCGGGCAAATACCCTTGGGAAAGGTATGAACCCCCTTATCCTCCCAGCTATGGGTTAAATAGTACCACTACAGTTCTTCAAGGAGAATAGCTTTGGCATTAAATAACCTACAAAGGTTGATATGCCTTTAAACAAAAGAAACCAAACCAAACCTTTACTTTATATGGTATCAAGTATTCCAATCTAGTACTAGAAATTTACACACAGCCATGAGGCTTTATTCAACTATTAACATTCAATAACAACAGTTATCTATTTTGGAGACAGTAAAATGATATCAAGTATTCCTATCTAATATCTTTCATTTGTAAACAATTATAGATTTAAGTAATTATTCTTAAACAAATAATTTTTATACAATTATATGGTTTCCTATTTAATACTAATTGGCGCACAGTTATATTATTTCAAGTATTCTTATATAATATTCAAATATTTTCAAGTATTCTGATTTAATAATAATAATAATAATAATAATAATAATAATAATAATAATAATAGTGCGTTTGGAACAGTAACTAAGGGATTACTTAAGGGACTAGAGGACTTGGAGGTTGGCGGACGAGTGGAGACCATCCAAACGACAGCATTGTTGAGAACTGCCAGAATACTAAGAAGAGTCCTGGAGACTTGAGGAGACTTGCTGTCACACAGACTCCAGTGAAAAACCATCGGCTAACGCTGATGTGCAAAGCTCAAATGAGTGAATAATAATAATAATAATAATAATAATAATAATAATAATAATAATTCAAACATGATGATATGGTTCGAAGTATTTTCATGTATTCCTGTCTAATATTCGAACTATTTCAAGAATTCTAATCAAATGATAATAATTTGAACACAATGATATGGTTTCAAGTATTTTCAAGTATTCCTATGAAATCTTCAAGTTAAAGTAAGTAAAATTGGCGACCGTAGTTGAGGGCGACCCAAAGGCTCCCTTTTCATTAGCTACAAGACGTTGTGTAGGGGAGGGCGCTACACCTTTCCCTGGATTGCTCCACTTTACCCTTAACCCGTACCTTATAATGCTGAGTGTTAAGCAAGGCATCGTCAAAAACCATTTTTTGAGTCTTTGGTATGACTCGACCTGGGATTGAACACCAGTGTCCCGGGCTATTGGCGATGCTGATCTAATTGTTAGAATTTAAACACAATTATAGAGTTTCAAGTATTTTAAGCAATTGTATGGTTTCTAGTAACTAATATCTTTTCTTTGAAAAGAATTATAAACCCTGATAGCTATTCTTAATGCAATAAATTGCGCAGATAAAGAGTTTCCAGGATTCCTATCAAAAAATACCCATTTTCAAGTTTATCTATTTGGCCATGAAATGACACCTTAACAGTAAGTATAAGGCGTCTCGTAAGAATCGAACTGACTTGTAGATGGTTAGTAAGAAAAGCTTTTTAACTATCACACTACAAGAAAGTACTACCTATAAAATCAAACTTCAATGCTGAAAAACATTTTCCTTTAAATTTTTTTAATGAGGAGTTATCTCCCCTAGAACAATTTGATAGAGAGGCAACTTTTTTTGTCTGGAGGTGGGTTGAAAAAAATACTTACTTGCCAAACGTGCTCTTCTTTCTTCAGCTTGTTTGATCCAGTCAGGCTTCTCTGGGGATTTCTTATCCGATTGCTCCTCATTATCTGTGTTGGAAAAAAAACATTAATAGAGCAAATGTTTAATCCTCTAAGGGAGGTAATACAATTAATGATTCAAGGGAGATAATTAAAACTAAAATTTGAAAGAAAAGCTGTTGATATTCACAGAGTTCTCGGCTAATAGCTTTCGCAAAAGTAGAAAAAGCGCCAATATCTCCAGCTTTTTCTCAAGGTCATTTCTTACTAAATTAATGATATATTCCTTCATTATTATCAAGTCATGATGACAGCAAGTCATGATGACAGCAAGTTTTTTTCTCTTGCCATTCATCAGGTCACGTTAACAGAAACGAGTTCCCTGACTCTCTCACCATTCATCAAGTCACGCTGACTGCAAGGAGTTCCCTGACACTCTCTTCCTCTTCATTAAGTCGTGCTGACTGCACAGAATTCGCTGACCCTCTCCTGAAATTTAACCCTCTCATCTATCACTCTCGGCAGATCCTCCAAATTTCATCCTGTGTCTGAACAGAGCTTATTTAATTGTCTAAATTTCTGAGACGAAGCTTGTTGATTTTTATCATTAAGGGTTTTCGGACTATTGTCTTCATCTTTATTGTTATTTCCAAAACGTTTCGGCCGATATATCCTCCGGCTCATACAGGAATACTTAACACTTGTACCCGGTTATGGCTAACGGAATCAGAACAGGCGACCCCCGTGGTTTCAATAAAGGACGTAGTTCGAAGTTCCGTGAACGTTCCTGAGTTCGACAAACAACTGAAGAAGGCGGAAGGATATATCGGCCGAAACGTTGTGGAAATAACAATAAAGATGAAGACAATAGTATGAAAACCCTTAATGATAAAAAGAGCTTATTTAAGTAATTTCTTACTAGTCGGCCATCACTGACGCGTCTATGTGTAGGAATCCAAAGAATTAGTTCGCCCTAGCTTCTCCAACTGTGATCCGCATATCTTGTTTGTCTTACTCTCTTATATTCAAGTATTTTCGTCTTACTTGGGTGGTTTATGAGATAGGAGGTAAGTGGCCATACAGCTGCTGTTTTGTAGGCTATAACTCCTTGCACGTAGCACTCTTATGTAATTCCCAACTAGTTTTTCCTCTATGCATTTTTAAATGACCATACGGTGCATCCATTGAGTAGTATTGACACAACCACAGCTTGGAAGAAATTTTATTTTATATGTCGGATAGATCGATAGCCCGACAATAACAGTCCACGTCTTCGCTAGTAGTTGATATCTCTTTCAGTAGATAATATATTGCCACTGAGGTATGGGAACTTGTCTATTCATTTTAGAGATCAGCTACTTTAAAAGGAGATGGTTCTTCGTTTAAATCACATGAACTCTGTTTTATTTACATTCACGTGGTGGTTAATGCCTCCTGCTGCTAAGCCTACGCATTGCAGAAGGGATTCGGCTTAGATAGATGCATTTTCGAGAAGCGCTAAATCATCTGCATAGTCTGCGTCTGTTATAGCCTCTGTAGGATATCGTCTACTTAATGCTTATTTTAGTCTAAAGCCATTTTATAAGCACGAAGTCAAAACAGATTATAGGCAAATATGGCGCTCATGTATCTCCTTGCCAGACTCCTGCGACTATGTTGAAGAAATTAGTCTCATCATCAGGGGAGCGAACTATTGCTTTCGTGTTTTTGTAAATCATCATTATAGCTACAAGAGTTACTTAAGGAAGACTATATGCTAGTACTAACTGCTTCGTCTATCCTCCAATGTTTTGAAGAAACCTATGAACAATAGTGTAACTTCGAGATCTTTTGAAAGTACTTTTTCGATGATTCGGCAGATGGTAAGAATCTGTGAAGTTGCGAATCGATTTCTCAAAAAACATTCTGATTCTTCCTAAGAATTTAGTCGAATTCAGGTTTGATACGATTAAGAAGCAGAGTATTATAAACCTTAGCAGCTTTAACAGTAAGAGTTATTCATCGGTAGTTCTTAGTGATTCCGCGGTCTCTTTATTGGGAAAAGAGAGGATACAACCTTTTGTCCATTTCTGCAATGTGGTTTATTTTTACAGCCAGCGTCAGATAATCGAAAAACTGTCATGAAATTCCCTTAATTTCCATATTTCTGGAGGTATTTCATCGAGGCCGACAGCTTTTCAGCTTTTAATTTTTCCAATACGTCCTACGAAGACTGTCTTCATTTGATGTCTAGTTAGCTTTTAACGGTTTTTGCTAGGTTTATTAGTAACTTTGTGGGAGGGGGTTTCTAAGCAAGTTGTTGAAATGTTCTTTTCATTTCTGTACTCTTTCGGGGGTGTCCTCGTGGCATAATGGTTCAAGCGTTGGACTGCGGTATCCTAGTAAGCGAGTTCGAACAGCTGGTATATTGCATTTTTTTTTCTCCGACTACGCTGGATCAAGTTTCAGACTTAATTATTTGTGCTTTTGAGGGAATCTTGTAAAACAAATCTTATAAAGTGAATTAGGATTTATAAGTTTAAGAATGGGTACCAGTCCATCAATTACTTTTTATTCAAGCTATATGGATCGATTTTATTTTGTACTTTAATAAATAACCTTCAATGTAATCACTGCTCTTATATATATACATACATCCACAGGTGTTGGACAAAATAATAGAAATACCTAGAATTTTAGCATCATAATTTTGAGACTCCAATAAAACCATCAGACCAGGGGGTGCTCGTGGTGTAATGGTTATCGTCGTAGGAAATGGACACGGCGACACGAGTTCAAATCCTGGACCAGACTAATTGCATTTCACATAGCAGTAATACCCTTGGGAAAGGTATGAATCCAATTATTCTCCCTCCAGCTATGGGTAAATAGTAGGACAGACTGGGTTCTTGTGCCTTGGTGAGGCAACTAGTCTAGGAGAAAGAAAACTCTGAATTCAAACCTGTTAAACTCCGCTTAAAAATTGACCTTGTGTCATATCCTGCCCAAGCAGAGGGGTAGGTAAATTTGATAAAACCATCAAACGTTTGTTATTCTTATGTTTTTTGATTTATTACTAATTTTTCTCGTTTTATTTTAATAAACTCGTTGATCATTTACTGATATAATCTGAGTTCAAATTGTTGGTGCTCGTATGGCAGGCGCTAGTGTAACAAAAATCGCTCAATTATTTGGTGTAGCAAGGAGCACAGTCTCGAAAGTAATGACAGCATTTGTGAAAGAAGGAAAAACCTCCTCACTGAAGCAAAACTCTGGAAAGCGAAAGCTGTCTGATAAGAACCATCGAACTCTTACGCGGATTGTTAGGAAGGATCATAATAATACAGCTCCGAAAATTACAGCAGAGCTTAATGACCATCTCGAGAACCCAGTTCCTCAAAGACTGTATGAAGGGAGATGCAGAAAGCCGAATTCCACGGGAGGGCTGCAATCAGAAAACCATATTAAAATTAATTTGTTTGAAATTTCCAGGTGTTTCCATTATTTTGTCCATCCCCTGAATATTCATTATATATATATATATATATATATATATATATATATATATATATATATATATATATATATATATATATATATATATCAACCGAGCGTTTTAAAACAAAACGATTCCACCGACAACTTCAAAACAAAACGCGACGAATAATTAAAACTGTAAAAACTCAAACTGTCAACTCAAAACTACACTAACCCTGATGACGACCAAAAGTAAAGTCGAAAGCGCTTGGGTATAAGATATGAAACAATTCCTCTCCCATCTAGGTCCCGACACAAGAAAAATAACAAGGACACTTGAAAAAATAAATTCAAAAATAATAAACAGTGTTCCATCTTCTTTAACAAAACTTGCTTGAATAATAACTTCAAGAATTTTTAAAGATATATATAATATCCAGTCAGCGTCCGAAGACAGTGGATGTGGATTATACTTGTATAGAATATATGAGGAATATCATATAAATCTATGTGAGAACTCGATGTATGGCTATTGTTACATTACGTATTCCCTTGAAGGAATATAACAAAAATCTCATTCAGAGCGTATATAGTGTAATTAGATGGAAACTAAAACTCGGTTAAGTTGTCATAATAAATTTATTTCGGCGGAGAATATTACTATACTCTCCGTCTCATCAGATGACTTTTTAAGTCAAGTATAGCATGTAAAAAGTCATTCTTACTGTAATCAATCTTTAAACCCTTTTCACACGAGTCACTTCTGGATTTTAATCCCAGCGTCATCAATTCAAAAGTAGAACCTTTGTTTAATTAAGCGTCTTTCTAATTTCTTAATAGATTTTAATAATTCTTATTTAGAAACGAGCTAATTACGTTTGTATAAAAGTTCAATCGAGTGTTTTCAGGATTTTTTTGTTGTTGTTAATTATTATTCTAAACTATATATTTTTTTAATATTAGAAAGACTCTTATTTTATTTCGATCATTTGTCAAATATATACAGAAACACCTATAGACATATTTTTTACATACCAACAATTTAAAACAGAAACGTTTTCTTCTTATTATGACTATTACTACAACCACAACCATTACTATTAACAATGCTAATATTTAGAAAAACAGGAGAAATGAACGTTATATTACGATGCACTTCTCTAACTGTTCAAGTAAAGTAATTTTTTTAAAAAAACATCAATGATAAATAAGAAGAAAATTATCATCAACAAACATATATACTGTCATCGATAATCTATCACCCAAAAAAGAAAAAAAGAATTTTTTTTAAATATTTTAATGTACTGTAAAGACATGAACTGTGACATTTGCGAAATAAATTCCTTGCAAATTTAAAAGATCAAAACAACAAGTAAATAACAATGAACAAAGTCTAAGTACTTCTTTTTAAATAATGTTAAAATATCAATAAATAAAACTTATAAATGAAAGAATAAATAAATCGCGGTCACTTGCTCCAAATTTGTAGATAAGTTAATAACATAAAATACCAATTTTTCACAAGATATAGTTACTTAATTTATATCTTTTAAATAAAGCAATTTGTTAGTCAATTTGATATCTTAAATAAACAAATGGTTGGTTTAGTTTCATTGTTTAATGGCATATCAACCCTTGTTGGTTATTTAATGCCAAAGCCATTCTCCTAGAAGAACAGTAAGTAAAATTAAAGTTGGCGATTGTAGTCGAGGGTGACCCGAAGGCTCCCAGTTCGATAGCTACTACACCAAGGTGTAGGGAAGGGCGCTACTTCTTTCCCAGGATTTCTCCACTTTACCCTTGATCCGTACCTTATAATGCTGAGTGTTAAGCAATGAGACATCAAATACCATTTTTAAAGTCTTTGGTATGACTCGACCTGGGATTGAACCCAGGTCTCCCGGGCCATTGGAGAACACTCTAACCATTATACCAATGTCCGAAGAACAGTAGTGGTACTATTTAACCCATAGCTGGGAGGATAAGGGGATTCATACCTTTCGCAAGGGAATTTGGCCGAAAGTGAACGTAATAGCGCGACTGGAGTACGAACTGGAGTACGAAAGTGTAAAAATAAATAAAATAAATACAAACGGACAATTTTTCTTGTCACAAACAGCCAACTTTTCTTGTTATACAACTTTTCCTTATTTTTATATATTTTTACACTTTTTATACATCCATCTATACTTAACATCACTAATATAACCCCTCATAGCCCTGATGTTGGTTCAGCAGAACCGAAACGCTATAGTGTCGACTTTGTTTCTCAATAAATCTCCCCTTTCTATTTGGATTACTTGTTGTCAATCTTTCCTCACAAAATGTCGGAATACTATCCATCATTTTCTTCAATATATATGAAAAATTGCAATTTAGGCTATCAAATTTAAATAGAGAGAATTGAACAGATAGATAGATAGATAGATAGATAGATAGATAGATAGATAGATCTGAAATGATAAAGATAGATAGATAGATAGATAGATAGATAGATAGATAGATAGTGTCTTTTGTTTACTTGAAGTTCGGTTTTTAAGTTGCTGTCTCCAAGCAGGTTGTGCTTTTGGACTACCATCTTCTGTAACTGACTTTGCTGAGCTGCTGTCTTCAATCTGGAAGAAAAGACGACATACAAATTTAATTGTTGATCAAAAAATAAAGCAATCAAACATCCATTTCAATATTTAAGTCAAATTACTAAAACCTATATGAAAATAGGAGTCAATTCAATAACAATGAAGATGAAGATACTAGAGCAAGTAAAACAGTGTCTAATTTTGCTAAATATCAAAATTATAATTCCTCACCTCAGAAATTCAGACAAAAATTATCATATCAGTATATGATAATGGTAATTCCTCATCTCAGAAATTCAGACAACAATTCTCATGCAAGTGTATGATAATGATAATTACTTATCTCAGAAATTCAGACGAAAATTATCTTGTCCGTATATATTATGGTAATTACTCATCACAGAAATTCGGACAAAAATTATCATGTCAGTGTATAATAATGATTATTCCGCATCTCAGAACATCTGAGAAAACTATCATTATCAATGATAATTGCCCATCTCAGAAATTCAGATAAAAATGATTATGTTAGAGTACATTAAAGATAATTCTTTTCAGAAATTCAGGCAAAAATTGTCATGTCAGTGTACAATAATGATAATTCCTCACCTCAGAAATGTATACAAAAATTACCATGTCAGTCCATAATAAGGATAATTCCATATCTCAGAAATTTAGACAAAAATTGTCATGTCAGTGTATAATAATGATAATTCCTCATCTCAGAAGTTTAGACAAAAATTACCATGTCAGTGTATCATAATGATAATTCCTCTTCTCAGAAATTCAAACAAAAATTATCATGTTCGTTCATGATAATGATAATTCCTCTACTTAAAAATTCAGAATAAAATTATCATGTCGGTGCATAATAGTGATATTTCCTCATCTCTGAAATTCAGACAAAATTTCTTCATGTCAGTATATAACAACGATTATTACTGCTGTTTTTATCGTATTTTTTCATTGAAAAATATTGTCATATTACTCTGCATTTTCGCGCCAAAAGGTACTGTAAAGATTTTCCCTATTAAAAGTACTTTTAGCGTTAATCATATATTATATATATATATATATATATATATATATATATATATATATATATAATCCTGTTGGTGTGAAAATAAACACAGATTGTAAATGTGCAAATTCTACAAAGGGATATCTGGGAAAATAGAAATTCAGTAAAAAAAGAAAAGACGAAAAACACACGAGCTACTCGAAAATAAAGCTAAAACGTAATAAAGTGATCAATACATGAGATCGAGGTAATCTTATGAAAATAATTTCTGCATGGCCAAGGGTGAGTCTACCTAGGTTTCACCAAACGGCTCTTCAGGATCACACTGGCCCGTGTGATCCAGAAGAGCCGTTTGATGAAACCTGGGTAGACTGGCTCTTGACTATGTAGGATTATTTTCATCATCATATATATATATATATATATATATATGAGGGAAATCAATAAGTTCGTAGATTGGCACACTAAGATTTTGATTTAAAATTTTCACTGTATAATCTTTGATGTGTATTATCTATGAAAAGCATTGAATTAAGTGAATTGAAAAACAATAAGCTGGAAATTGGCAGAATATACAACTAGAAAATAGGATAAAAAATGGTGCAAAAGATAAGTTGAACGGTACCCAAGAAATAACAAGCGCAATATGTGAAGTAGCTTGAATAAATTGGAAAGATAGGATAGTGTAGTTTTCCGGTAAGAATTTGTTAGAAGCAATTATAATGTATGTGTTCATGGAAGGAAATTTGATCTCACACAACACACACACACACACACACACAGATACATACACATATCTATATGTATATATGTGAGTATATATACATATATATATATATACACACACATATAGTATCGTCCATAAAAATGTAGTCTACAAACAATTCTTTTTAAAAAACGTCAATTTTCTTCAAAACTAAATATACCAGGATTTTATTTCTTATGGAATATCATATCAACTAATATTATTAGCCATTATGAATTACCAAACTTAACATGAAACTGAGCAAAAATGAAATTACATATATATATAACAGTGCTGGTTGTCACTATCTCACTTAGTGGGTTTGTGGCCGACCAAATGCGATATAATTTGGAGAGTGCTCAATATCTGTGATAGAGCTATTATATATTTACTTGTTATTATTATATAATAATAATAACAAGTAAATATATATTAGTTTTTATATATATTTAATAGCATGGAAGCTTGTCAGCGACCACAGTTTTCATGACGTCTTATAATATAATATCTTAGAAGACGTCATGAAACCTGTGGTCGCAGACAAGCTACCATGCCATTAAATATATACAAAAACTAATGTATATTTACTTATCATATATATATATATATATATATATTGAGACTGCTTCTTAGTTTCAATGCTGTAGATTTTGGCAGTAAATAATATTTAATAATAACCGTTTTGATAGTATAGTGTTTCACTAGATTCCATAAAATCCTAGTAGATTTCTTTTAAAAGGAAATTAACTTTTTTCTATAAAGTTGGTATATATATATATATATATATATATATATAACCATGTAGTCTTTGAATCCTTTTAAGGTAGTTATTAATGCAAATGATCAAATCTAGGATTCTACACAGTGCGACATTCCTACCCTTCTTCCTCGTCTCAAAATAGGTTTTGATTTTTCAGGTGAGCTCGTCTTTTCTGTCTTTTTTGACTCCACAGCCGGAACTGGACGCAATTTTGCTCGATGTTCAACCATATCACCAGTCGGATGTGGCATCGAATACGATCTAACAGGGAAAGATTTCGAGTGAGCGTTCGCTTTCAGCGGACTCCTAAGGATTCGATAATACGGCCCTTTTTCCGGTTCGTTTGCAACGTAAACCTGGCTTGAATCGGTCTGGTCATTTTCATCTTCTTCCTCTTGTTCCTGGCCATTTTCTTCATCGGATTGGTTATGCTTGGGACTTTTGCGCTTATTCCGGAACGGGGAAAATTTTGGACTTACGGGGATTTTTATCTTGTATTTCGATTTTGACTTCTTGTCAGTATCATTTGACACTGTGCTCGACGTATTCGTTCCGGAACTTTCTTGTTTTTTGCCAAACAACCTGTTTTTAAAAGATTTCTGCGACGTTTCACTTATCGGAACTGGTATTCGGCTGGGACTATTTTCAGGCGATAGGTCCGTATATTCCCGGATCTTTTTAGGGCTCAACTTGTTGGGCAAGTTAGGCGGGGGGAGTACTCGAACGTACATTGGTTTTTGGGAGTAGTTTTTCCGGGATCCGTCGGATTGGCTTTCGGCATTGCTGAGCGAAAACGTCGGCAGTTCTTTGCGGGTGGATTTCTGCCGGACGGGTGAGTCTGGTGGCGAAGCGGGGCGAGGAGAAGGAGGACAAGAAGAAGTGGAAGATGAATAAGGGCTGCCAGAAATATCACTCCTCCCAGGAGAGGAAGCTGGCGACGGCCCATTTGAAGATGTGGTCGGCAAAACGCGGACAAACCTAGGGGATTTGGGAGAGGTCGATCGAGAATCAGATAAAGTTTGATGTTTTGGTGAGATAGACAAATCCCCGAGTTTTGGGCTACGTTTTGGGGTTGCAGTTTTCTCATATTGACTTATAGAGTCGCAAGAATATGCCTTAGTCATGGGTGCATATTGATTTTGGCTATAATTCGTGTCATAGTGTTGATACTCTGTCGGTGGCATATAGGGCACTGAATAAGACATATCAAGAGACCCCGCTTGGCTACTAGCATAATAATAATTGGGATCATAATTTCCATAGTAAGCTTGGGGGTTGTACCATTGTCCTTGGTAGGCATTCACATCAGGGACTGACGCAGAGGATTGTGGGTAAGCACCGGAAGTAGCGTAAGGAGCATTATTTTGAGAATACATTGTGGCAACCTTTTCTATTTCGAGGTATGACACTGAGTCTACTCCGATGGAATCTAATTCATAATCGTGTTCGTATAACTCGGAGCCTTCACTTTTTGTCTGCAAAGGAAACGCAGATGGAAGAAGAAGAAAGAGAGCAGAACAAAAGAATTAGGGAAGTGGGCGAAAAGTTGGCTGAAGAAGCAGCAGCTGAAAAAGAACGCAAATCAATTACGAATAAAAACACGCACACATTTACAGATATTTTCTCCTCTGAGAAACATAAATTCTTAACATTTACATCACAGCATTTTAATTCTTACTCTGGAAATAAACAGCTTTCAGACACGATTTAGACATTTCAAATGATATAAATGATAATTAAAAAACGATTTTTAATAAGAGAGAGATAATAATTTCTTTTAAACAAAATGCTGGGAATATTTTTTGTAGATATTTCATTGTTGACTGTTTTAGCTGTTCACCTATTTGAACAAAATTCAGTCGGCTCGGTGGTCACTTTAAATTTAAACTGAACCGATAAAAGTCGACTGCTATGATTTTTTGCCGGGGATGGGGCTTGAAGAAACCAAAACTACTAGTTGTGCCATTGTTTAAGAAAACGGAAGTACTAGTTCCGCTATTTTTATTTGTGAATCAAAAATTATGGCGGAACCGGTATTTCCGTTTTACTGACAGACTGGTAGAATTGGTACTTCCGGTTTTTTAAAACTGAAACAAAAAATTACCATAATCCACCCCATGTAGCTTCAAACTTAAAAGACACTTCAGTCTAAATACTAAATACACTAGTGGCAGTTGGAGGATTTTTCGTTGCAGAGTGGTTAACGTTCTGAATTTTTTAGAAATTCTTAAATTTCCATTTTTTTTTTAAAGCCATGAATTCTAAAATAAAAAGTGCTGAAAAATCCCATAACAAGGTTGTAAAAATTTTGCTTGATTTTTTAATAAATATGTTTTATATTTTCTTAAATTGCAAAAAAGAAAATTACAGTGAAATTCATTTTTAAGAGATTTTGATTCCTTTATATCATTAATTAATTTTGATTTTTTTTTTAATGTTTAAAAATCTATTTTTTAGTATGTAAAAAATATTTTGCAAAATCAATGTAATTTACACAAGTCTCAGCTAGTTGTTATTATTATCATTGCCGTTGTTGTTATTATTGTTGACTATTTGGTAAAATTAAAAGTTAGCGACCGTAGTCGAAGGCTCCCTTTTCAATAGCTACTACACCTAGGTGTAGAGGAGAGCGCTACTTCTTACCCCAGATTGCTCCACTTTACCCTTGATACGTACCTTGTAAAGTATGAAGCAAGGAGGTATGTTCTTTGGTATGATGCGACCTGGGATTGAACCACGGTCTCCCGAACCATTGGCGAACACTCTACCCTCTAGACCAATGAGCCGGTTTAACAATGCCTATTACTATGATAATATTTACTTGGATATGCAATCAATACCATATGCACTAACCAGAAACTCTGAGAAAAAAATAGCCAAAAAGATATTTAAGATGAGCGACTAAGTTTTGCTTACATTTATTGTATCATAAGTGATGTACTCCTATGGACCCCCACATATGGCCGAGCAAAAGCAGGACGACCAGCTCGAACATACAGCAGCTATGTGAGGATACGGGATGTAGCCCTGAAGACCTGCCAGAGGTGATGAACGATAGGGAAAAGTGGCGAGAGTGGGTCAGGGATATCCGTGCTAGCGCCACGACATAATGATGATGATTGTTGAAGATTACAATTTCTCACAAATCTATTTTCCAAAACATTCAACACCATAGAGGAGCATTTATCTACAACTTTTTTACAAATCATCGATTTGACAAGGGACCGAATTTCTCAACAACACATTCGACTAATTGACAGACCTTAGATTTGGAGAAGTCTGCGAAACGATTAGTCGATTTCCAACAGCGGCAATCTTTGGGCACAATTTCTGACCACTAGTAACGATATGAAATATATACTTATTCAAATTCCTTAGCAGTCAACTTAACTGTTAAACGTAAACAAGAACATCCTCAAAGTTTCTTAAAATTTACAAATTACAGCTGATATCAGTGACCACTGCATCAACTCGAAAGAAATCCCGAAAATATCTTGTGAGCACTTGTAATTTTTTTCCAAATTAAGATAGATATTATAATTGTTTCTTTATTTGTTTGGAGTTTATGGCATATCAACCGTTGTAGCGTATTTAATTCCAAATCCATTATCATACAAATAGACAGTTCTATTTCAAACAATTCAGTTTAGCATAAGTACAGTTTAATTGTCGAAAACTTTTCTATTTCAAGCCATTCAATTTATTCAAACAGTTCTAATTCAAATAATTCAGTTTAGCGTCAGTACAGTATGAGTGTCAAAAACAGTTCTATTTCAAACAATTCAGTTTAGCATAAGTATGCAGTTTAAATGTCAAAACAGTTCTATTTCAAGTAATCCAGTTTAGCATAAGTACGCAGTTTAGTTCTACTTAACCCATTAATAGGACCCTATCAGGTGCTATACTCCGGGCCAGAATGGCATCAAGGAGCGATGGCAATGAAAGGGTACTCCGCATTCCCCAAAGCTCCACCATTGCATGAATTTCACAATCTTATTGTTTTGTGTCAAATCCAGGACACTCGTTATGGGGGAAGATCTATCCCCTCTGCAGACAAGCGGTCGGTGTATTTTACAGCCCCAGCCGACTGGGCAACACACAGAGGTAAATTTAAAAGCAGGTTTATTTCAAATAATTCAATTTAGCATAAGTACGCAGTTTAAATATCAAAACAGTTCTATTTCAAGCAATTTAGTTTAGCATAAATACGCAGTTTAAATGCAAAATTAGTCCCTTTTCAACCAACACAGTTTACTTCTATTTGACCCATAGATAGGACCCTATCAGGTACCACCAATCCCAGACAGAGTGGACCAAATAGTGATGGCAATGAAGGAGTGCTTCACATTCCCCAGAGCTCCAGCATTACTAGAGCCACATCATCAGATTGTTTAGTACAGAGAAGCAGTCGGTGTATTTTACAGCCCCAAAATATCATAATTGTCTCTTCTTTCTCCTATTTTTTAATTGTGATTTTAGCCATTTCTTAAAATATTGTATTCAATTTTGAGAACACTCATTACGATTAAAAGAACTTTTCATAAAACAGAGTTCATCCTTTGTGTTATTATTGTCGTCCCAATAACCTTTTGGTCTATCCATTCTACGGCTTTCTTCAGGTGTAATATCTATATGGAAAATGAATCTTTTTTGTAGTTCTGATTGAGCAAAGATAAAAATAGAGGCTTACGTTAAAAGCAATGCATGTAATATTAGTTATTCTATGTGTTTTATTAAGCTAAAATATTCAAATGAGCAGAACGTATAACTAAAAAGAAATATAAAAGATTACTCGAATGGTACCCAAGAAATAACTAGGGTCGTTTTTGTAAAAGACCGGACAGAATATGTAGATATGAGATTACTGTAGAATTTGTAGGTGTTGGGAGACAACAAATAATAGACAATAAATAATAATTGTATCCCTTGGATAATTAGGCGGCTTGGTCACCATGTGCATATTTTATCTATTGATATAAGTTTGTATATTCTTTTCGGTACTTATTTTACGTATATTATATATGTGTAGAATATTTCAGGTTTTTTTCAGCGTCCCATCTACTAAATGTGAAGTCAATATTCGCCTAGCGAAGGCGTGGACAGCTATTGCGAGGCTATCAATCATATGGAAGTCAGATATATCCAATAAAATAAAACGGAATTTCTTCCAAGCAGCGTTTGTGTCAATACTACCCGACGGATGCATCACATGGATACTGACGAAATGCCTTGAGAAAAAAGCTAGATGGGAACAGCACAAAAATGCTATGAGTCATACTGAAAAAAATCTTGGAAGCAACACCCAACAAAACAACAACTGTACGGTCAATAAAGCTATCCAAGGAAGACGAACAAAGCATGCTGGACACAGCCTGAGAAGCAAAGACGAACTCATAGATGACGTTCTCTAATGGAACCCTACGGACGTGTCAATGCAGGTCGACCTGCAAGAGCGTACCTTCAACAGCCCAGTAGCGACACAGGACTCAGCTTAAAGGACCAGGGATGGACAATATGGATAGATGGAGAGAGAGAGAGTGTGTGTTTGAGAAATCAATGTTAGCAGCGCGATGAGATGATGATGATGATGATGATGATTAAATCTTTCAGCATGTGTAAATGAGCCTACTTATCTTTCCTTCCCTTTATTCTGTGTTTGTTTCACAGACTGACTTGCCAAGCTGTAGCCGTATAAGTACTACAGTATGACTGCACCACCTGGATTCTCACGAAAGCTTGATGAGAATCCAGTCAAGTATACTAAATGCTGTTTAGAACAACGCCTGATAGCAATACCCCACAAAACAACAACTGTACTGCCACTTATATCCCATCTCACAAACCATCCAAGTAAGACGAAGAAGATATCCTGGGCACTGATGGAGTAGTAAAGACTAACTCATAAGTAACGTTCGGTTATGGACTCTTCCGACCAACAGAAACTTACATGATCAGCTCTGTGCGGACACTGGATGACTTCTGGAGAACCTACCAAGAATGGTGCCCGATAGGAATAAATGCTAAAAGAGTCAAGAGAATCTGTACTATCGACACGCTTTGATGATGATATATTACGGATATACTAATGTTGATATTGGACATTGGCGAGTTGGGACTCAAATAAATAACTTTCTTACCTCCAAGCAACGCAAGACAAGTCTTTCCTTCCGTTGTGTTCAGTGTCAGTATATCACAGATATACTAATGTTAATATTGAACCTTGATGAGTGGAGACTCGACTAAATAACTTCCTTATCTCCAAGCAACCCAAGACTTGTCTTTCCTTCCGTTGTGTTCAGTGTTACTATATCACGGATATACTAATGTTAATATTGAACCTTGACGAGTGGAGACTCGACTAAATAACTTCCTTACCTCCAAGCAACCCAAGACTTGTCTTTCCTTCCGTTGTGTTCAGTGTTACTATATCACGGATATACTAATGTTAATATTGAACCTTGACGAGTGGAGACTCGACTAAATAACTTCCTTATCTCCAAGCAACCCAAGACTTGTCTTTCCTTCCGTTATGTTCAGTGTTACTATATCACGGATATACTAATGTTAATATTGAACCTTGACGAGTGGAGACTCGACTAAATAACTTTCTTATCTCCAAGCAACCCAAGACTTGTCTTTCCTTCCGTTGTGTTCAGTGTTACTATATCACGGATATACTAATGTTAATATTGAACCTTGACGAGTGGAGACTCGACTAAATAACTTCCTTATCTCCAAGCAACCCAAGACTTGTCTTTTCTTCCGTTGTGTTCAGTGTTACTATATCACGGATATACTAATGTTAATATTGAACCTTGACGGGTGGGGACTCGACTAAATATCTTCCCAACCACAATGCAACACGATCCCTAAATGACATGACAGAGACTAGTAAAATCAACGTAATCACTTATTTATTTATTTGTTATGCCTCTTTGGGCATTTTCCCTTTTTAAATATCTTCTAATATCAACCCTAAAAAATAGAATCTTTGCACAGAACATATGAAATATTATACAATATATACACACTGATCAAGTAATTCATCCAATACTTCCTAAATTGCCTACTTAATTCATTTTTCTTACCGTTATTTCTGAAATCATCCGACTCAATCGTTTTTTAAGCAATGGTTTTTTTAGACAATTTGTTCCAAAAATATATTATTCGATTCGCAATAAAAAAAAATCCAATTGGTCAGTTGCCCAGTTGGCTGGGCCTGCAGAATACACCGACTTAGACCCCACAACCATAGCCCTAGATATGACACAAAACAATATGATCGTGAGGTTCCAGTGAGCCTGGAGTTTTGGTGAATGCGGAGTACCCTTTCATTGCCATCGCTCCCAGGCCCGCTGTGGCCCTGATTGGTAGCACCTGATAGGGTAATATCTATGGATCAAATAGAACTAAAATGCGTATTTATGCTAAACTGAATTAATTGAAATATAAGTGTTTTGATATTTAAACTGCGCACTTCTGCTAAACTGGATTGTTTGAAATAGAACTGTTTGGCTTAACTGAATAGCTTGAAATAGAAATGTTTTTGACAGTTAAACTGTGAATTACTAAACGGAAGCGTCTGAAATAGAACTAATAATTTGTATAAAAAAATTGTATAAAACCTACAAAGGTTGATATGCCATAAAACCCAAACAACCAGCCAACCAATTTTTCAGTAGGCTTAGTTTTTGAAATCTCCCTTAACAGTAAAATTCCAGTTTGAGAAGAAATATTACAAAAAATGTCTACTATGATCAGATATTTTATTCATTTTTTTTGAAAGTTTTCAATTAGACGACCTATCAATATTCTTTCAGATAAATTAGTCCTAATTTTTCCAACCTTTCCATGTAACTGTAATCGTTTACTCTTTTTATTAGTTTTGTCACTCTTCTCTGTATGCCCATTAATCTCCATGCTGCACTCCAATTGTCTTGTCTCAAAACTGGAGCCCACCCATGAGTACAATATTGATATGAGGTCTAATTAAAATGTTATACATTTTTAAAACATCTTAGTCTTTTGAAGAGATTATGAAACGATTTTCTTCAGCAGTAAACTCAAATTAGCTGCGGGCGGTAATTATTTTAGCAACTTGTATAGTAGGGATTCATCCATTTTCCATTTCTCTCTTTGATAGCCAAAGAATTCCATAACGTGTTTTTATTGACTAGCGAAAGCCAAACCACGTTGAACCCCACACTGGTCCGACTTAAGAATCTAATAAAAAAGAGAGCTGTGGAAAGGAACGCTGTGGGAACAATGAACATTTTAGAAATTTAAAAAAAATCAATTTATGTTACCTACCCTCCGGAATGATTGCTTTCTCTGTTTGTTTTTCTCAAGTAATTTTCTTTGCCACTCGGGTATGTCTCCTCGGGTATCAGCAAGTGAAGCGGGTGCCTCACCAGCGTCAGCAACGGACCAACTGGGAAGATAATGATCAGCTACAATAAATGAATAAATAATAATTATAATTATAATATTAGTAATAATAATAATAATAATCAACAAAAAAAGAGAACTTGCAAAATTGTCGACTTTGCTGTCCCGGCTGACCACAGAATAAAACTGAAAGAATGTGAAAAGAAGGATAATTACCTCGACCTTGCTAGGGAATTGAAAAAAAAACTATGGAACATGAAGGTGACAATTATACCAATTGTAATTGGTGCGTTTGGAACGATCATCATCATCATCATCATATCGCGCTGGTAGCACGGATATCCCTGACCCTCTCTCGTCACTCATCTCTATCGTTCATCGCCCTAGGTAGGTCTTCAGGACAGCATCCCGTATCCTCACATAGCTGCTGAATGTATGTTCGTGCTGGTCGTCCTGCTTTTGCACGGCCATGTGTGGGGGTCCAACTAAAGGATTACTAAAGGGACTGGAAGACTTAGAAGTTGGCGGACGGGTGGAGACCATCCAAACGACAGCATTGCTGAGAACGGCCAGAATCCTGAGACCAGTCCTGGAGACTTGAGGAGACTTGCTGTCACTCGAACTCCAGTGAAAGACCATCAGCTAACACTGATGTGAAAAACTCTAAAGGAGTAAATTATAATAATAATAATAATAATAATAATAATAATAATAATACGAATCACCTCATCTCGGCCAGACAACTAGACCTTATAATAATCAACAAAATAAAAAAAATAACTTACAGAATTGTGAAATTTGCTGTACCGGGTGACCACAGAGTAAAATTGAAAGAAAGTGAATAGAAGGATATGTACCTTGACCTTGCAAGGGAACTGAAAAACTGTGACGATTATACCAATTGTAATTGGTGCTCTTGATAGAGTCACCAAAAGTTTGGTAAAAGGACTAGAAAACTTGGAAATAAGAGGACGAGTGGAGACCACCTGAACTACAGTATTATTGAGACCGGCCAGAATACTGAGAAGAGTCCAGGAAATTTCAGGAGACTTGCTGTCACTCAAACTTCAGAGAAAGACTATTAACTAACGCTGATGTGAAAACTCTCAAGGAGTATAATAATAATAATAATAATAATAATAATAATAATAAGAAGAAGAAGAAGAAGAAGAAGAAGAAGAAGAAGAAGAAGAACTATCAAATCAGGAAAGCATCAGAAAGCGTAGAGAAGAAGGAAAATTACAAGTATTTTGCAACATTGGAAGCAGACATGATGAAACAAACAGAGATGAAAGAAAAAATAAAATAATACCCCAGAAGAACAAGAGAAATTCTCAAGACCAAGTTATGTGGCAGAAAGCTCATCAAAGGGTAAAAACCTGAGTAGTCTCCCTTTGTAAGATACTCATGACATTTCTTTAAATGGGCACAGAGAAATTATCCAAAGGGCAAGAAAATAAATGACAATGTACAAAACCATTCATCGGACAAATGACAAAGATCGACTATTTGTGTCAATTAAAGAAGAAAGAAGAGGTCTGGCCAGCATTGAAGATTGCGTAGATGTATGAACATATGGTTTCAAGGAATTCAGGAAAAATTGGGAGGAAACACTAATCATAGCAGCCTGTAGCAGTAATAGACACATCAGAACAAACAAACAAAAACTCACACTCACACATAAAAAATAACAGATAGTTACTGCAAGTAACAAACTAGCGTAATTGAACACAAGAAGACCTGAGCATAGCTAAAATAGGGAAACCTCAAGAAAAAAATTTAATCTCTTTTTGCAGGCCAAAACAAGACCATAAGGATCAATTATATTAAACCGGAAATAGACAATACGCAATAAAATAGCAATTACAAATTATGAGGAGACAGAAATGAAATGGCTAATCAGATAACACTCAACTAAATTAAACTATCATAAAAGAAGAACCAGACTAGGCACGACAGGGTTGGAAAAGGGATTCCTTGGGAATTGTGCAAGGGATTAAAATTTAACCATGCTACCAAATAATTTATACAAAAACTAGAATCCGTCCAAGAGAATGTCATGCATAATATTCTCAGGGATTTTCTGATATAAACGAATCACTTAATCTCAGCCAGATCAAACCTAGAGTTAATTGACAGAAAGTAAATAATTTGTCATCAAGTGGATTTCACCGTTACAGCGAACCACAGAGAGAAAATTTCAAAAAGGCGAAATGCAAGACAAAAAAAAATTGGATCTTTCCTGAAAAAGCTGTGTAACATAGTGACAGGGATATAAGTTGAGGTCCATTGAACCGTCCCTAAGAACCCGGAAAAGAGACTGGATATTAGTGAACGAATTGAAGCCATTCACACCACAGCTTTAATAAAATCGGCTGGAATACTCAGAAAAAACCTGGAGACTGGAAGAGAGTTGATGTCGCTCAGACTCGCGTGAAAAACCATTTCTTAGAAGTGATTTAAAAAAGATTCACAAGGAGTACAATAAACAATTAACAAAATCTACAAAACGAAAATAGGAAGAAAAACAATTACAGATGTTTAAAACGGCAAACAAAGGAAAATCTAAAAATGACCCAAACATAGCGATTAAAGAAAATTGTTTGGTGTCTTAGTTGTTATTAGTTTATTTACTGCTAAACAATAACGAAATAACGAAGTGAATTATCCTCTAAGTGTGCTAGTTCCATAACTTTTGCCAGGAGTAGTATTTAGGATGGCTTCTACGGATGAGAATAAAAACACAGCCATCAAAAGATTACCATAACTCACAATTTATACTCCTATGGACCCCTTCACATGGACGAGCAAAAGGCAGGACGACCAGAGAGAACCTATATACAACAGCTCTATGCTGATACAAGATACAGCCTTGAAGACCAACCTGGAGCGATGGACGATAGAGACGGGTGGATAGAGAGGGTCAGTGAGATCCATTTTGGCAGCGCGACATGCTGACGGTGAGTATGTATCATCTAGTACCGCTCTTGTAAAAAATATAGATTTAAGAAGTAGATACTGAGGCACGATGGGGGTGCATTCGTTTCTGTAGGTGTGGATTCCTTTGTCTGCTTTGGTGCGAAACCAACACAAAGGGCTTACGCGCGAGATTTCCCACGAGACCGGAAGAAGACGAGGAGAGGCACGGTCCCAGACCAGTCAACAGAAGAGAAGGAGTTAGCGATAGTCAGGGAAAGGCGACGGTCAGAGAAAGGCGGCTGCTGAGCGAGGAGTTGAAACCTGTTGACCCAGAGGCCGGGTCAGCCAACGCAAGAAGATAAGTCAGCATTCCTGGTAGCTGTCGGGGAATTTTGTTGGAGTACATGCTCGTGACAGCCACAGAAGCACAGAATACAGGAAAAGTATCCAAACTTCTCCCTTCTTTCGCTTGGGATTAACCCAAGTCCGTGCTAGCTTGTTCGTCTTTCTTCCCCTCTCGGTTATATATGTTGTGTCTGTTATGTGTTTGTAAAGCAATGTAAAATGCCCCCGGCCGGAGATGAGAGGAGCCACTGAACGATTGGATGGCCATGAGCTGATATAAGAAGTTGAGATAGTGGAGATCAGCCAGCGGGCATATTGTCAGTATACTGTTATATACTATATATTCCTAATTCCGTATTTTTCTTGTAAAAGATATGGATTTAGAAAGGGAGTATTATATGCCCTTATATAATCCTTACAGATCCTACTGTAATAGTTAACGTCATAGGAAATGGACGTGGCAATCCAAGTTCAAATCCTAGTCGAGGCTGTTTGTATTTCTCAAAACGCTACTATCCTAAAGAAGAGTATACATCAAACTATTCTCCCTTCACCAATGTGGAAATAGGAAGGAAGATAGGGCTCTTTAAGTTATGTATGGCCACCAATCTAGGAGAAGAAAAACTCTGAATTCAAAACTGTTAAACTCTGCTTAATAAAAGATCTTGTGTTGCATCCTGTTCGTGCAAAGGGTTTGGGTAAATACATTTTTTTTCGTCCTTCCGCCTAAAATACAAGTAAATCTTAAAAGTTATCAAATCTAGTGCATTCCTCATCTTCCATTATTCCTGTAAAAATATAGATAACAAAAGAGGCTCTTATAAGCAATGAGTGTTTGCCAATGGCCGGGAGACCGGGGTTCAATACCAAAGACTCGAAAAATGGTACTTGATACCGCCTTGCTTAACACTCAACATTATACTGTAGGGATCAAGGGTAAAATGGAGCATTCCAGGGAAAGGCGTAGCGCCGTCCTCTACACCTCGGGTAGTATCTAATGCTAGGAAGCCTTTGGATCACCCTAGACTACAGTCGGCCAACTTCTAAGCAGTGGCTTTGTGGCTAGCGAGCTGGACTGTGAAAAATTAGTAAGCGAGTTCGAACTCCAGTCGTTCTATTATGTTCACTTTTAGACGACTTCCAGTGGAAAGGCAAGAACACCCTTAATCCTTATCATTAAAGATTAAAACGATTAAAAAGAACCGCTCCTGTTTTAATACGAGGTTCGCTTTGGCATTAAATAGCCCTCGATGGTTGATTTGTCATCAAACAAAGAAACCAAATGTATATACAATATATTTAGCAATTAAATGTGCTAAAGTCTTTATTCATTTGAACTCACCTGTGTTTATGTTATTTCTTGGAACCGGTGATCTAAAAAACAAAATGATGAATTTGAAAAATATACTCAATAAAACAGTCGAGATAAACGTGAAAAACAGAAAAAATAAAATAAAATAATGTTTGATGTAATTTATGTAATAAAAATATTTCATATCATAGATTTTTAAAAGAACAAAATAAAACTGCCGAGTCGGTGTACACGTGGTAAAATAGTTAAAGTGATGGACTGCCGAATCGCAGTAAAGCGAGTTCGAACTCCAGTCGCGCTATTACGTTCACTTTCGGAAAAATACCCTTGGGAATGGTATGAACTTCCTTATTTATCCCAGCTATTAATTAAATAATAACAAAGCAGCTCTTCTTGAAGAATGGCTTTGCTATTAAATAACCGACGAAGTTTGATATGCCATTAAACAACCAAACCAAAACAGCCGAAGACGTAAAAAGTATCAAAAATAAAATGTTTGATGGATGGACAATTATAGAATTTATGTAATGAAAAAATTTAGCACAATAAAATCTTTTAGAAAGTAAAATAGTCGAGGAAGACGTAAAAAATAGAAAAAAAGGTGAAAATGAAATAACGTTAAATGAATAATTTAAAAATTTATCTAATAAGAATATTTAATATTACAGAATTTTTAAACGATAAAATAAAACAGTCTACAGAGAAGTAGAAAATACAAAAACTTACCATTATGTTTAATGAATAATTTCAGAAATTATGTAATAAAAATGTTCAATGCTATAGACTTTTTTAAAACATGAAATGAAACAGTCGATGTAGATGTTTAAGAAATAAAAAAAAAATTAACTAACGCTTTATAAGTGATAGGTAAATGAAATAGAATTTATAAATAAAAAGGAATTTGAAAAAAAAATTCAATTAAAATAAAACAGTTGATCGATTGATTTTAACGTTATGTCAACCGGTCTGGGGTTATTTTATTCCCATCGATTAGGAAATTGCGTCTATTGTACTTTCTAATTTACATTCTTTCGTATTTGTTCTTCAAGTGGGTTTTGCATACAGTTATATGATATCAAGTATTCCTATCTAATACAAATAATTTGTACACAGTTATATGATATCAAGTATTCCTATCTAATACAAATAATTTGTACACAGTTATATGATATCAAGTATTCCTATCTAATTCAAATAATTTGTACACAGTTATATGATATCAAGTATTCCAATCTAATACAAACAATTTGTACACAGTTATATGACATCAAGTATTCCTATCTAATACAAATAATTTGTACACAGGTATATGATATCAAGTATTCCTATCTAATTCAAATAATTTCCACGCAGGAATACTTGATATCATATAACTGTGTACAAATTATTTGTATTAGATAGGAATACTTGATATCATATAACTGTGCACAAATTATTTGTATTAGATAGGAATACTTGATATCATATATCTATCTAATACAAATAATTTGCACACAGTTATATGATATCAAGTATTCCTATCTAATACAAATAATTTGTAAATATCTTTTTCACCCATGGATGGAACCTTAGTGAGTACTACAATACCAGGTTAAAGTGCACCAGAAAGTAGTAGCAATGAAGGAGTACTCCAGACTCCCTAGCCATCAGCAGTTGCAGCTTAATGTCACACTCAGGATACTTTTCTTAAAAGTGTCTTATTCTTCTGCAGGGGATACTGTGAAAATATTCTAAGCCATGATGACAAGTCTGCCGGCCTCTAAAAATGATAATCTTAAAAAAACAGTGAATCCCTGTTTCTTCCCAACACTAGAAAATACCAGAGAACACATCATTCACTAAG
The DNA here is from genome assembly GCA_963585895.1 of Sepioteuthis lessoniana. Lineage (NCBI taxonomy): Eukaryota > Metazoa > Mollusca > Cephalopoda > Myopsida > Loliginidae > Sepioteuthis > Sepioteuthis lessoniana. Next base: position 50,258,899 of record OY757933.1, read on the forward strand.
CTTCTCTAATCCCTTTAGGGAAGACTGGAACAATACTGACATAATACCACAGTCGTAAGAGCTGTTGGCTAGAAACTTACCGGTTCTCTTTCATTCTTGAAGAAACACCACTTTCGTTTGCGGCGTTGAAAGACGATTTTCTTTCAACCCTGTATTTCGGAGATGCTGTTACTTCCGGCAAAATAGTCGGCGTCTTTTTCTCTTCAGTTGCAGAGGACGAACTTACATTCACGGTAACTTTGCCACTTACAACTCCCCGGCTTGACTGATCACCTGCTAACGACGACAGAGGCTTAGCGACTCGCGTAAAAGGGGTCTCGATTGACGAGGGTTTGTCCGATGATGCCGGCTTGACTGGATCACGGTTGTTGAATATGCGACTCACCCGCTTACGGCTGTTCCGGAACTCTTTAATCCAAGGAGCCTCTTGCGATTCGTTTGAGTCCAATTCTTTAGTGGCTACAAGAATTTAAAAAAAAAAAAAAAAAAAGTGAATGTCTTTATAACGTTTTGACTGATCTTTTCTCCAGTCTTCTTCAAATGAATTGTCAGGTGGTTTTTCTTGATTAATTTTATAGGAGCAGGTACGATTCGTCCGGAAAAGTTATTTACCAGGAACTGCGTAAATGAGTGAATATTACAAAAATTAAAAAAAGAAAATGAAAAATTGATAGTGTTGATAAAAAAAAGAAAAAACAGACAGTGAAGGAACAGATTGAAGTTCATGATTTAGAATAGCCGTCTCCAAGTCACTATTTAAAGCCAATCGAAAATGTATGGTCAGTATTTGATAGAAAGCTTTAAAATTACAATCCTTCAAGTGAAACTGAATTATGTAAGAAACTGAATGATTGTCGGCAAAAATCTTACGATCTTTGTCAGCGATTAGTTGAAAATAAGAGCAAACACAAATAGATATGTTACCAAATAATAAAAGGTTATAATTTGTCCTAAATACACCAAATGTCTTAAAGAAATTTTTTTATTAGCTGTCTGTTTTTTTTTTATTTTACACACACACACACACACACACACACACACACACACACACACACACACATATATATATATATATATATATATATATATATATATATATATTGTAGGAGGGTCAAAAACTGAATCTTTATAAATTTCGGCTGATCTGTTCTTCAGTCTTCTTCAGTTGAATTATCAGGTGCTGATTCTTGTCTAACTTAACAAGAGCAAACGCTACGACTAGGCGGGGAAAGTTATTTACTGGGAGCTGTGCAAATGAATGAATATTAAACAGTGAACATAAAATGATCGTATATAAAACAGTGAGAAAACAGATATAAAAAAAAATTATTTTGTAAATAGCTGGGCCGTACCCATTGTAAAATACCATTCTTAAAATCGATACAGGAGGAATTCAGACAGATGGACCAAAAGCATAAGACATGATCCTGCCGATTTGGATAATAGAAAGTTTAAAAATGTTTAGTACATTAGAGCAAGTCATAAACTTCATCCGGAGGACTATGGAAGATTGGAGAGAGCAATTAGCTTTAGGAGTACAAAACTCTAGCAGAAGTTAAAATTCTAAGAGGTGTCTTCCATAAAGGCTTATTATTGCCACTACTATTTGTTATAACAAGTACTAAGAAAATGTAAGGGAGGCTACAGATTTAATAATTAGTTGGAAAAGATAGACCTCACTTTCTCCTCGATCAGTTGGTCCGTTGAACTAAACTTCTCTAAAGCAAAAAGGGTGTGTGAGTTTGAGTCTCACCGTGAGCTTTTTGTTTATTCTAGTTTCTAATGAGCGCAGTTTTTCGCTGTCGTAGAAGTGTGGACCCAAATGAAATGCAATAAAAAACAACTATGATGAGGAACTTGAATGGTGGTATTAGTCTAAATTTTAAATAATAAAGTTTATCAGCAGTTAAATAATAAGTTTCAGGAACAGGGTGTAAATTTTCAAGGTTTGTTTTAATTTTTGTGACATTATAGTGGTGTAATGTGTCAGTTAATCATTTCCAGACATCATGTAAAAAAGTGTGTAGGCACTTGGTGTTGTTGACCCATTTCCATATCAGTTTGATATTTGGTATGTTTCAGTGGTTGTGGCCAGAATCACCTCATCAAAGAAATGAAAAAAAAAAAAAAGGTGAAACTACGGTTTTTGATGGATTAATAAGAACTCAGGATCAAAAGCTGGATTTTGATTGGCTCTTAAGAATACAGGATCAAAAGCTGTATTTTGATTGGTTAATAAGAACACAGGATCACAGGCTGGATTTTAATTGGTTAATAGGGGCACAGGATCAAAGTTTAGATTTTGATTGGTTAATGAGAACAAGAAGTCTAAGGCTGGATTTTGATTGGTTAATATGAACACATGAACAAAGGCTAGATTTCCTCTTGGATTTGGGAGTTGCAGCCGAAATACAGACAAAAAGAGAGAAAAGTAATTTGAGAGGCTTGAGGCTTTCAAATTTTCATATTTCGTTTGGGCTACCCTACTAAAAATCACTAAAAGACTTTTCGCTTTACTGATGGTTAGAAGTCCCACGATTAAAACCGGTTTTTAAGTGAAAATACCAAATATATAAGTATTTGTTCATTTACTTTCGTCAGCCGGACAGGCAGGGTTAGGGTTAGGGTTAGATCGACGGCTTTTGAGTCCTGTGCGAAGGCAAGCGCTTACAAAACCGGTCTACGATGTAACAATCCAAGCCATATCCGGCTGACCAAGCATTCATTTACTCCTAAATTTACTAAAACTAATGGGCCAGAGAGGACACAGTTATCTAAATTGGCTAGTTCAAGAACAGTTGGACTGAACGTTGCAAATTTCTCAAAAGAATATGCTAAATCACACAATATGCAGATTTTTATGGGCCATAAATTCCCCAGGAATCCATTTATGACCTCTAATTATCCTTATGTTGGAAAGAACGTATTATTTATTAAACTGTCGACAGACGCAAAAAGCAAAGAATACGGCACAAGCCAAGTTGACAATATAAACCACACATCACTCATTTGCAACAAGTAATATAGACCACAACCCAGACATAGAGGGCTCATCTTTTATTTTTAATAATTTGATATTATATTTTTACCAATGTTTTGAAATAGCAAAGATTTTATCAGAAAATTCCATGAAAATTTTGATTATGGACGTTTTACAAATAACCGCGGCAGAACTGAATTGAATCACTTTATATATATATATATATATATATATATATATATATATATATATATATATATATATATATATATATATATGGAGCATTCAATACATTTCCAGACTTTTCTGTACATGCATTTAAAATTGTCGTAGACTCTTGAAAATTCAGTATGTTATTGCTATACATCTTATGAGATGACTGGCCAATATTTCTGATTTCAGGTTCAAATGAACAGCTACAGCAGCAATTGGAATACACCCTACTAAAGCCTGATTGTCACAGCTGGTGAATTTCAAAAATGCAATCTGGACGTGAGAACACTTTAGAAGAACGATATGCAATAACATCCTGTTTTAAACTTGGAAAAAATGCCACAGAAACGTAAGAATGCTTCAGACTGCTTTTCGACCATCTTGCATGAATCGAGCATCAGTTTTTTTGACTGTCATAAGAGATTCAAGGAAGGCAGGGAGTCCGTGAGGAATGATGAGAGGTGTGGGGGTAGTAAGGAAGTCAATACACGAGAGTTGATTGGCTAAAAGGTTAGGGTTAGGGTTACTATGTTGAGGTTTAAAGGGAGTTCAGGAAGAGATTCCGTCGGAAGAGGCCAGCACTCTTCAAATCGGGTCTGTGGCATTTCCAGCAGGACAATGCACCAGTCCTCATCTCCATCCTTTTCACAGACTATTTGACCAAAATAGGCATCAAGACAGTTCCTCAGCCTCCCTATAGTCCAGCCCTTACTCCCTGTGACTTTTGGTTATTCCCGAAGCTCAGAGGCTGTCGTTATGAGACAATTGAGGATATGAAAGAGGTTGTGACGAAGGTCATTGACATGCTCACACAAGAGGACTTGCATAGGGCCTTCCAGAAGTTGTTGGAATGGTAGAACAAGTGCATTGCAGCCGGAGGAGATTACTTCGAAGGGGACTAGAGTTTCATATGTGTACTATCAATAAAAGTGCCCATACGAAAAAAGTCTGGAAACTTATTTAATGATCCTCGTATATATATATATATATATATATATATATATATATATATATTTGGTCCAGTTAAACCGGAGTTGGGAGTAATTCCATCAGGACAAGAAGTTATTCAAGCATGAATATTTAAAATTTTCCTGGTAAAGAGCTCAATGTACCAATAATACAGAGCAATAAATTCTTTAAGAAAAACAACGAAACCGGTCACATATGTGGTAATTTACGAAGCTCTTTGCTTCGATGTAGCCCAAGGCCAAATGAATGGGGTACCCAATGAGACTCGAACTCACTCGTGTAGGTTTGCTAGTCTAGCTTGCTAACCATTACACCACCAGAGGTGCCCAACCGGTCACATATGTGACTGTTTTCGTTGTTTTTCTTAAAGTATATATATATATATATTCTAAAACAAGGACTTACATGATATCTCTTTAAAGTGATTCAATTCAAAATTTTCTTAGAATTTTCCGATAAAATTTAGAAAACCATTCTAAAGGAGTGTAATGGCTAACATTCTGAACTGTAACCTCGAATTAAGCAAGTTCGAACTCCAGTCGTTCTATTACGTTCCTTTTCGGACAAATAAACTTGGGAAAGGCATGAATCCCCTTATCCCTCAATCTATGGGTTAAATATTATCACTACTGTTTTTATTTAAGGATGTCTTTTGCATTAAACAACCCACCAAAAGTTCATAGGCCATTAACAAAAAGAAACCAGTACATTTCAAAGATTGCAATACGATTTCGATGTTAAATTTACTTGACAGATTTTACCATAAGATTTTTCGATAAAACTGTCAACTTATAAACACTGAAACGTTTCAACCAGAAATGATGGAAACAAAATTCTTAAATACGTTTGCCCTAAAATTCAAGATTACACATGTCTAATTAGAATAAAAATCTTCAAAAATATCCAGTGTCTGACCCTAGAACACTGTAAGCGTGTTTCTAAGTTCCAGTACTCTTGCCAGGACTTTATCCTTTCATAACCAAAATACTTGGAAAGTGCCCGTGGTTATCGTCGTAGGAAATGGACACGGCGACATGAGTTTAAATCCTGGACGAAACTGATTACATTTCACATAGCACTAATACCCTTGGAAAAGGTATGAATCCAAATATTCTCCTTCCAGCTATGGTTAAATAGTAGGGAAGACTAGGTTCTTCAGCCTTGGTGAGGCAACTAGTCTAGGAGAAGGAAAACTCTGAGTTCAAACCTGTTAAAAATTTGCTTAAAAATTGACCTTGTGTCATATCCTGCCCGAGCGGAGGGGTTGGGTAAATATGATAACCAAAATACTTCAAACTTCAATAAGGGATGTTTATGCTCAGTCTCCCTATTAAAAGGTTGTAAACATTCTCGAATTTAAAGAACAGGGGTAACATGTTGGACTGCGACATCATAGTAAGCTAGTTCGAAATCCAGCCGCTATATAACGTTTACTTTCGAGCAAATACTCTTGGGGAACCCCTTTATCCACCAGGCTATGGATTAAACAGTACTTCTATTATTCGTCTACAAGGATACCTTTTGCATTAAATGACCGATGAATGTTGATATGCTATTAAACAAAAGAACCCAAACCGAAAGGAAAGAATCTGCTTTTATGCAATTCACAGATTTCACGTATGTTAATGGAAAATGGGGGTGCATGTGGTGTAATGGTTATCATCATAGGAAATGGACACGGCAATACGAGTTTAAATGCTGGACCATGCTAATTGCATTTCACATAGCACTAATACCATTGGAAAAGGTATGAATCCAATTATTCTGCTTCCAGCTATGGGTAAATAGTAGGACAGACTAGGTTCTTCAGCCTTGGTGAGGCAACTAGTCTTGGAGAAGGAAAACTCTGAATTCAAACCTGTTAAACTCTGCTTAAAAATTGGCCTTGTGTCATATCCTGCCTGAGCGGAGGGGTTGGTAAATATGGTTAACGGAAAATGGAGAATGAGAGAGTGAACTCATACGTAATAAAGAGAAAAATTGCCAATGTCTGGACTTAGCCAACTAGGAAACAAAACTCGCAATTGAATTTGCTGAAGAAACAAGGTGACTTTTATGTTTAGGTGATGTGTTTTGCAATTAACAATTTATAAGTAAAAGAATTACTTACGTGGTGTAAAACAGTAGGACTGTGTTCGTCTTTTTTCTGGGGTTTGCTTCAGCCACGCTGGTTTTTCACTCACGGGTTGTGTATTTCTATTATCTGTTCCCGAATCAAGAGGTTGGCGAATCACCGTCCACTTTTCTGTTTTTTGCCTGCTATCGGAATCGACGTGAGAACTTGAATCCTTGTGCGAAACAACAGTAGTCAGCGGTGTAGAATTTCTTTTTTTTAGCCAATCATCTTCAGAATTAACCGTTGTCTTGGCTCCGTCCTCAAAGATTCGTTTGTCTATTCGGGAAACAGATCTTAGAATCCGTGGCTGGGCTTCAGCTTGCGTATATGAATTTGTCTCTTTGAATAAATCTGAGTTCCTCCGGCGATTATTAAAATGTTCGGTTCCCAACTGGGATGAATCGACTCTATCTGAAAGTCCTTCCGAAGACTGGTGATCTTTTGTGCATCGCAGGGACTCGTGATGTCGTGGGGTGCGACGAAGATTTACAAAAGGGCTAGTCTTCTCAGGGCTATCAGATTTCTTACTGTCGAAGTTGATCTCTTGGTAAAAAGGCTTACGGCTGCCGGCGATATTGTCAAAACTGTTGTAAGAATTTTTCAGCAGAACAACTGGTGTGGTGTCTAATACAGCCCGATTCTCCTGGTCTTTTTCCTTCTTCAGCTGTAAGCCCAGATCTTTCCGTTCCTTCAGTACATTTTCAAGAGGAACTTCAGAAAGTTCATTCCGTACCTAAAAGAAAAAAAAAAAGACTTCAGTGAAGCTTAAGGTTTTATCCAAAACGAAGACTTCAAGAAATATACATCAGATATCAGTAATGAAACGACCCGGTATGTGAGGCTTATAATAGGAGACCAGTTCATATACCTCGGTACCAATATCTCATCTACCTAAAGTGATGTCAACATACTCACCAAAAACGAAACAGTCTTACCTTCTGAGTGGGTCAGGCCACCACAAAAAGCAATGTTCTGGGTATGACACAAAACTGCATATGGTGTGGTGATGAGGCTCCAGTTCTGAAGCTCTGGGAAGTGTGGAGTAACCTTCGCATTACCATTACTCCAATGTACACTCTGACCTGGAGTGGTAGTATCTGCTAGAGTCGAATCAATGTGTAAATTTGTATAAGTCGGTTGTTTGGGTTTTATGGCATTTCAACCTTCGTAGGTTATTCAATGCCGAATCCAGTTTTATACAAATAATCAGTTCTATTTCAAACAAATCAGTTTAGCATGAATACACAGTTTAATTGTCAGAAACTTTTCTATTTCCAGCTATTCAGTTTAATCAAACAGTTCTATTTCAAACAATTCATTTTAGTATAAATATAGCTTTTGTCCACACACAATTAAATGTCATCACAGTTCTATTTCGAACAATTCAGTTTAACATAAGTAGGCAGTTTACGTATCAAAACAGTTCTATTTCCAGCAGTTCAGTTTAGCTTAAGTATGCAGTTTAGTTCTATGTGACCCATAGATAGGATCCTATCAGGTGCTACCTCTCCGGTCTAGAGTGGACGCGGGAGCAATGACAATGAAGGGATACTCGGTATTCCCCCAAACTCCACCATTACACGAACTTCACCATCAGATTGTTTAGTGTCGTATATAGGACACTCGGTGGGGGTGTCTTACTCCTCTGTAGAGAAACAATCGGTGTATTCTACAGCCCCAGCCGACTGGGCAATCGTATTAGATAGGACTACTTGATAATACATGACTGTGTGCAAACAAATGACAATTCAAATAAGAGTATTTGAAACGATAAGATTATTCGTATTAGATAGCAATATTTGAAACCATACAACTGTGTGCTAATTATTTGTATTAGAAATACTTGATGCCATATAAAAGCAAATCATTTTATTAAAACTACTTACTTGATGCAATAATTTTCGCTAAGTACTATTATTAGCTACTTGAAACCATAAAACTGTGTAAATAAATTACTTTTATCATAAAGAAATAATTACTTGAAACTATATGAAACAGAATTAGATAAGAATACTTAAAACCGTACAACTGGGAGCAAATTATTTATAGTGAATAGGAACACTCGATATCATATAACTGTGCAAAAAAAATCTCTTAAGGAACAACAACACAAAAAAAAAAGGAAATATAAATGTACAATGAACGCTTTTTCCTAACGTCTAGACATGAAATTACTCAAAATGAGTTGACAGACCATAAAATTCACTCAACTGAAAAACGTGAGGTTGTGCTTTTGATACAAAAACTTTCAATTATGATTTTCTTGGCAAGCAAATCTCTATATATTATCGTTCGTATATATATATATATATATATACATATAACTTTTTTGTCAGCCCAAAGACAGAAAAATGTAAATATTTTGAAATGAATAGGCCCACTTTAAATATTTACTTTGCTCTTGCACGTGTTTCTAACTTCTTATTATCTTCAGGGAGCGTTTAATGCTGTCAGTGGTGTCATCTATATTTATATATATATATACCCTCAAAAATAAATTTTGGAATTAGTATTCTTGGAGGATGATCACTTCGTTTTTATTTTGCAGTAAATAAACAAATAACATATAGGATGTCATCATCATCATCATCATCATCATGTCGGGCCTCCAGCACGGATATCCCAGACCCTCTCTCGCCACTTCTCCCTATCATTCATCGCCTCCGGCAGGTCTTCAAGGTTACATCCTGTGTCCTCACATAGTTGCTGTATGTAAGTTTGAGCTGGTCGTCCTTCTTTTGCACGGCCATGTGTGGGGGTCCATAGGAGTACATCACTTATGAGCTCGTCCTTGCTTCTCCAGCAGTGTCCCGTGTGTCTGGCCCGTCTAACTTGTATAGTTTTCGTGATGGGGGGCAAGTGTCCGTATAGTTGGTGTCTCGTGGGGTGTTGTCGCCAGGACTTGTTCAATACTGCTCTCAACATTCTTGTGTAATTTCCGTCTAGTTTCTTCTCCAGTCGTTTAGTTAGCGTCCATGTAGTGCATCTATATAGCAGTATCGACACAACCGCTGCCTGGAAGAAACTGCGTTTCATTTTATCGGTTAGGTCTGATTTCCATATGATCGAGAGCCTATCGATAGCCGTCCATGCCTTCGTCAGTCGTGTGTCGATGTCTTTTTCGGTTGATGAGACGCTACTTCCTAGGTAGGTGAATTTGTCTACTAGTTTCAGAGAGGCTCCGTCTAGTGTGGCAATGTTGCCCGTTTGGTTGTAACACATATATTCAGTTTTGTGTGCTTTGACATGGAGGCCAATGCCAGCTGCCGTTCGTTCCAGACTATGCAGTAGTGTCTCTGCTTGATTAGGTGTATTCGCCAGTAACGCTAAGTCATCAGCGTAGTCGGCGTCCGTGATTGTTTTTGCGGGGTATCTTTTGCTTCTTCTCTTAGTCAGCTCGAAGCCATTTTCACTGATTTTGTCGATCGAAGTTCTAAGAACGTAGTCTAGACAGATGATAAAGAGGTACGGGACTAGCGTGTCTCCTTGTAGTACTCCTGCAACAATGTCGAAGTATTCCGTGTCTCCATCTGGTGAACATACTTTCACTTTGGTGTTTCTGTAGAGAATCATTATCGCTGCTACGGTTTCTTTTGGTAGGCCGTATGCTAGTATGTAAAACATTTTTAATTCAATAACTGAATATTCCGCTTTCTTAAAATATTTTTTCAACTATATTAAATCATGGGAATATCGATGGTATACTTTTTTCAAAGACATGTTGAGGAAAATATAATGGAATAATCCAATATTAGTAAATTTTTTAAAATTCAGTTTTAAAAAATTGAATTAATTCTCAGTTTCTCCTCCCCAAGTTTTTATGACGGCTATAATTTCTTAAGGCCTGGATTTCACTAATCTAACGCAATATTCTTCGTCAAAATGGTTCCAACCTTCCGAGAATGGCAGTTAACAGATCTTCTTTAGTGAATGGAACCGTCTCATGAGACTATGAAAACTCTAATTCAAGATGTTTCACAAAATCTAAAAATAAAATTACCCTTTCCAAGAAAAAGTCCCAAGTGTGGCATCATTTCCGAGAATAACTTTTCCCGATTTTGCAGCCAAAATTTACGGGTTCTGTGACCACTTATCGCCTGTCTTCAGAGTAAGAGTCTGGTATTCAAAGAGGCAGGCTTGATATAGTAATTTTCATAGACTTTTGCTTAGACGTGGAACAAGGCCGTATGAATGGGGCACCCAATAAGACTCGAACTCACTTGTGAAGCTTTGCTAGTCAAGCTTGCTAACCACTACACCACTACTGTTCTTTTAAAAGGATGGATTCGCCATTAAGTAACCCACAAAGGTTCATATGTTGATATACGCGACAAATAACCAAACAGTCTCGTTTAAATGCAGACTTAGCTGTTGCAGGTTACCGCGTCCATTTTGTCTGCAAATGTTTATATTATGATTTGCTTTCAGTTAGTGTTCGTATCTTTCGTATAAGACAATAAAGGTATGTTCTGCTTTCAATAATAAACGGATAAAAGCCACATTTAAATGGTTTTTTTTATGTCCTCGTCGTGAAATTTGATGATTTCAAAAATTTAAGTATTCTACTATATTAATTCTAACACCGAAAATGAACAGAAAATAAGTAAATTTCAGATCATCATCATCATCATCATCAAGTCAAGCTGACAGCACAGATTTCCCTGACTCTCTCTCTCTCTCTCTCTCTCTCTCTCTCTCTCTCTCTCTCTCTCTGTGTGTGCATGTGTGTACAAATTGTTTATATAAAGTAGGAATTCTAGATATATAGAATTACTAATGTTAAAAATACTTGAAACCATTTGACTGTATGCAGACAAATAAAGTATGACTTGTTTAGAATATATATATATATATATATATATATACATTTCTTTTTTCTTTATCTTATTTCTTTTTTCCTTAACTATCAATCTATCAATCTCTATCACTATCTCTCTCTCTCTCTCTCTCTTCTCACTTTCTTTTCCCCAACTCTCTGTTAATGGTCAGCCTTTTTCTTTTCTCTTCGACTTTTCTCATCTTAAAGTTGTTCTTTGTTCATTTTCTTGATTCGATTATTTTCCATTCTCTACTATCGACCTGCGGCTGGATATTAGATCTGAGTGAACCGAATTGCGGTGAAGGTTTGTATAGAACAGAAAAATGGTACCCTAGTGTGTCACAGATTTTCCGGTCTTTCAATATCAGACTCTTTCGCCTAGATTGCTTAGTAGAGGTCGTTAGTATCCGGTTTTCATAACAGCACAAACAATCCACCTGCTTTTCTAAAGGTTTAGGCATGGTAACTATGACCAATTTCTCGTCAGTTAATTATTTTCAATCACATTTTAATATATACTGACCAACCCCTTCGCACGAGCAGGATGCAACACAAGGTCCATTTTTAAGCGGAATTTAACAGACTTGATTTCAGAGTTATCCTTCTTCTCTACCGGCAGTTATAGCAAGATTAAAGAACGCAATCTGTCCAACTATTTACCCATAGCTGGTGGGAGAATAGTTGGATTCATACCTTTACCAAGAGTATCAGTGCTTTGTGAAATGCAAACATCATCGTCCAGGATTTGAACTTGGGTCACTGTGCCCATTTCCGATGAGTGTAATCATTTCACCATTATATTAATAATATAGATTGTTCTATTTATCAATAAAGAGTGCTCAATATCGGTAAAAGAACATATGCAGATTTAAGTTATGAGAGCGTCAGTATTGGGTCAACGTTGCTTGATGATTGTCAGTTTTTCGCCGATGTGATCATCAGATATTGACAATCACAGAACGCTTTCCCAACACACACACACACACACACACACACAATGACCCAAAGAATACTGATAAACTCTATGGCATATCAACTATACAAAAACAGACACACACACACACGCAAACACTCACACACACAGATAAAAAAAAGGCAGTTAAGAATTAAAAACTCCAAAATATTACACAGAACTATCCTATACACATGTAGAGAAAAATCTAACCAACACACATACAAACACGCACATACACACACGCAATGACCCAACACTGATACACACATTAAAGACCAATTCAGGGAAAAGAAACACACCCCACAAAAACATCACATAGCAAAATTTTAGAAAGGGAAAAAAAGAAGAAAAAGAAGAAAGAGAAAGAGAAAACTAACACCTGTCGAATGACCAGTAGCCACATGAGACGGAACTATCCCGTCGCCACTATATAAACCAAAATCTACATCTACACAATCATTGAAGGTTCTCTGAAGAAAGCAAGAAGCTAGAAACATATGTAGGAGCAAAATAGATAATTAGAAAAACTATAAATCACTTTATGGACCTATTCATTTATATATATATATATATATATATATATATATATATATATATAATGGAAAATATAACCAATACCGCCATTGCTCTTTTTTAGCACAATAATCCGACTTGGTTCTTTTGATTTTTGTTTTATTTTTGTTTAGTTTTTACTTTTGTCTTTTTCTTCTCTCCTTGTTTTGATATCTGTTTTTAACAGATTTATCATAACACTATTTACCCTTCAGTTTTGTAGGATGGCTTGTTTTCATAAAGGAATGAAATCTTAGGAATTCCATCAATGCGAGCCTTCGTCTGTTTGAGCGTGCCTATTCTAACTGCTTTCACCAATAATCATGGAACAAAATTTATTAGCAATTTCTAATGTAAGAAAGTAGGGTTAGCGACCGTAGTTGAGGGTGACCCGAGGGCTCCCTAGCCAACGAGGTGTAGGGAAGGGCGCTACTCCATTCTCAGGATTACTCCACTTTACCCTTGATCTTTACCTTATAGTACTGAATGTTAAGTAAGGCGGTATCAAATGTCATTTTTTGAGTCTTTGGTATGACTCGATCTGGGATTAAACCCCGGTCTCCCGGACTATTGGCGATTACTCTACTCATTAAGCCAAATTTTATTTACTATTTCTGATGTACTTCGTAATAATGGAAGGTGGGGATTTTCTCTCTCTCTCTCTCTCTCTCTCTCTCTCTCTCTCTCTCATAGACACACACACTGAAATGCACACACACCTTCCTCCTCTTACTTCCGTTCTTCCGCCATTTTTTGCATCGTGTGAGGAACATTGAGAATTTTTTGCCTTTTTTGAGATTTTTGTTCGTAAGTCTCATTTGACAACTGCATTTTTGGTAAAAGTCAGTGAAACTGATAGTAATGAAACTGTCATGAAGAGATTAGTAAGAGATTATTTTAGGTTTTATCCCTCTCTACTGGCCAATATTGAGCACATTTTTTATTTATGCATTAAATGTTTTTTGAATGATTTGTTTATTACACTATATATATATATATATATTTGAAATAAAAATTCGCAGAAGCTCCCGAGTAAAGGTACTGAATATGAATGTGACGATTTCATGAAAAGACGACATTAAGTTTAACGGAAATAATACGCAACTCAGTCAACACTACATCATTACGGAAACAAGAGACAAGGAAACGCACGACACAATGGATAAGACAAAACAATATCCTGTCAGGTGGCTAAAGTTGTCAGTGGCGCCAAGAAGGGTGGCAGTAATACCTTAGCCATCGAAACGCTGGCATCACCTCTAGTGAGTGGCTGAAGAAGACGAGGTATAACACGTGCAATCACACGTTATATATATATATAGATAGATAGATATCATTCAAAGCCATTAGTAAATTCGGCAGAATTCTAACTGGCCAAAGTAATGTAAATTTAAATAAATCCATTCATGGCCGCATATGAAATTAACTTAAAAAGTGTTGTGGCGGAATCACCGTCTAATAACCACTCTCCATAATACCGGAAGACGTAGCAATACGAAGTCAGTCTAGATCCAGAAGCTAACCTCATCCCCGCGCGGTTATGCAAACTAGCTTACCATCCTATGTTCTTGTAACCATCCTTTGTTCTTGTATATATTTACCTATACTATAACCCTGGTGTTCTGTTCTCTTTGTGACCCCTTCCAGTGCAATAACAAAAAGAGAATTAACTTTAAAATTTGAACAGATAAAATAATATAATCATGTTGGTAGAATTTATCCGACGTTAATTTTTATTCCTTAAGATGCATATTAACATTTAATCTTTTAGTAATCCATGAATAAAAACGGTTGTGAGTTATTTTGCTTTTATGATTTTCCGTTGCTTATATGGCCAGCTAATGTTATATAATAGCCGAGGGATTTCGGTTCAGGCCTTTGAGTTTAGTTAGGCTGAGAACCTTTCCGCTCAGCACATGGGTTAGTTAGGTGCAACATTGAGGCAGGTGTTAACGCAGGCGCGCGGGGGTGAATGGAGGTGTCACTCAGCTGTCGCAATAGTCCGAGACGAAACTCGGTGACAGGGTGCGGGTGACGTCACGCACCGGAAGCGCGCGGAGGTTTGTGTGAGATTTGAAGAAAGTAAGAGTTGAGATTAGACACCGGACGAAGACGGTCGACTTTTGGATCTCACAGGCGCGAGGCGAACGTGCACCCTATGGGGGCCGCACGAGATGGGGGCCAAATGAATAAGACAGCATAGAAGATTGTGTCTCACCTCCTTACGTCGAAACCTTTAACTCAAAGTTAATAAAAAGGTTTCGTACCTGAACAAGAAGTCGTTACGTGTTTTCGAATTCCGAGATTCCTATGTTCTTTATATGTTCTATTGTTATGAACATTATATGTCCATTTCGCACATAGCGTTAATTGTGAATATGGTACACTAATGCCATAATAAATTGCATTTCAACAGAGAACTTTTTAAGTTTTTCGTGATATTTTATTTTGCAAAAATGATTAGCAAATGTGTTGCATTTGGCTGTTCTATGGAATATACCAACAGAGAAAAAGTATCGACATTTTCTTTTCCTCTTGGAAAATCCGATCTCCTCGAGAAATGGGAAAATTTGTTAACCCTAATAACTGATTTCCAAAGAAAAATTCAGTTCTCTGTGACTTAAGTAACATACGGAAGCGTACTACTATTTGGCCGTGATATCATCTAATACATTTAAAACTATTTAAGATATTTTCCAGTAATAAGCCATCAAAACAATATTTTAGATTATGAGAGCAACTTATTAGCTGAAGCTTGTCAAGGATTTTTTTTTTATTTAACAGTTTGATATACTGATATAGATGTAGAACGGTGACGCGGAAAATAAAACCGATGCCATTTTGCTCGAGTTATACACTGAACAAACAACAAAAAAAAATATATCTCTTCCTTTCACTCCCACTTATTGGTAAAAAAAAAACAGATTAAGGCCGCTAACCTTGATAGGTCGCCAGTCTAGGAGAAAAACACAGAATTCAAAACCAAGACTCTAGCTTCGTTCTGGTAACTCCTGAACGACACTATTACCAAGCTGAATAGACATTTGTCTCTCTATAAGGAAAACTCCAGTGTTGTGGGGAAAAGAGATGTGCTGCTTGGGAAATTTCAGTTTTCCGAACAACTTGGCATATACATTACCACAACAAAATAAAAAATAATCTTTGGATTTGATCGAAAGGACAATTTTGTTGGATTGTAGCAAAGAAAGTATGTGAAGCCACGTATGATGAATACAGCAAATAAACAAATCAATTTTTAATTTGTCTGTCACGAAACCATACTTTTAGGAACGAAGACTGTATAGTGCCAATCTTCAAAATGGAGAGATCTACCTATTAGAAAATCATTATTAAACATACTGACTTTTAACTAAGCCAGACCATTGACTACTTGACCCAATGGCAAATGCAAGTTTACTTTAGTCATCAGTTTTTTTTCTGGTAAACCAAGATAGATAGATAGATAGATAGAAATAGACTGTGGTAAATAGAGTTATTAAAAGAGAGAGAGAGAGAGAGAGAGAGAGAGAGAGAGAGAGAAGAAGTGACTGGAGTAGCTACATAAATATTAAAAGACAGAGACAGATAGATAGATAGATAGATAGAAATAGACTGTGGTAGATAGAGTTATTAAAAGAGAGAGAGAGAGAGAGAGAGAGAGAGAGAAGAAGTGACTGGAGTAGCTACATAAATATTAAAAGACAGAGACAGATAGATAGATAGATAGATAGATAGATAGATAGATAGAAATAGACTGTGGTAAATAGAGTTATTAAAAGAGAGAGAGAGAGAGAGAGATAAAAAGAGACTGGAGTAGCTACATAAGCATTAAAAGAGATAGATAGATAGATAGATAGATAGATAGAAATAGACTATGGTAAATAGAGTTATTAAAAGAGAGAGAGAGAGAGAGAGAGAGAGAGAGAAGAAATGACTGGAGTAGCTACATAAATATTAAAAGACATAGACAGATAGATAGATAGATAGATAGAAACGGACTGTGGTAAATAGAGTAATTAAAAGAGAGAGAGAGCGAGAGAGAGAGAGAGAAGAAGAAGAAGAAGAAGTGACTGGAGTAGCTACATAAGCATTAAAAGACATAGATAGATAGATAGATAGATAGATAGATAGATTTGTCGATAAGTAACTAACAAATAGAAACAGCGTTTGTCTTTAGACTTACTGATCTTTTGTGTTTCTTCACAAAACAGAGTAAAAATATTTTTAATTTTGAAAGAGAAAAGCCGAGAAAAATTCCGAATGGAAATGCAAAATTTTTGCAAAAAAATCAATAAATATATGTTCTATAAAAGTCACTTAATTAAAGGGAAAAAACTTTTCAAAACATTTTCATTCTGTCGAACTTAGCGAAGAAACATTTAAATCACAAAGAAAATTCGTTGATAGATGTATTTGCCTATTTTATCTTTCGTTTGTCTTCTTTCTTTTTACTTCTCTATCGTGTTTTCTCTCTCTCTCTCTCTCTCTCCAACAATCCATCTCCCTCCTCAATCCCTTCCCCCACTTAGTGTCTATTGTTTATATTTTCGATACATTTACTGTTTCTCAAATCACTGATTTGTTCGTCATTAACTACAGAAACACACAAACATACGCGCACACACACACATATACACACTCATAGACACACATATACTCATACACAAAGACACACGTATACACATACAAACAAGCACATATACACGCACCGACAGGCTTATAAACAAATCTATGCATAAAAGAAATACATTCTCACACTCATTAAATCTACTCAATACCGTTGAAATTATGTGAGAGTCTATGTATACATAAGTGTATGCACACACACACACACACACACACACACATATATATATATATATATATATATATATATATATATATATACGTGTGCTCACACACACCAGTTATCAAAACACACTAATACAAATAATACATCCTTTGGACTCTTCAAACATACACACACATACAGAATACGTGTCAAGATACACACAAGCACATTCATCACAAAACTCACATACACACGCAAACACATACGCGCGCGCGCATACACACACACACATATATATATATATATATATATATATATATATATATATATATATATATATACTAATAAAAATAATACACCTAGTTAACTCGCTCACACCTACAACACTCATAGAATACATGCCAATATAAGCACAAATACATTTATAACAAAACACACACACACACACACACACATGCACACACACACACACACACACACACACATATATATATATATATATATATATATATATATATATATATATAAGAAGAGTTGATATTGCAAAAAAGAGGGAAAGAATAAAGAAAATTTGAACAAAATAGCCAAAAAATCTTCATGAACAATTAACACCAATGGAAGAGCTACAGACATTAAACCTGGAGTCAACTAGAATCGACCAAAACAATCTATTGACCGCCCTCTGATATAAAGATATTCTACACACAGCCAACAAATCAATCCCCTGAAAAGGGCTGGAATGTCCGAAACACTTCCGCACAAATATTTACTTATACGAAATGATAATAAAGAAAATAAATACCAAATTTACAATCGTTTACTTTTTTATCGTTAGACCAACAATAATCTCTCTTTATATATATATATATATATATATATATATATATATATATATATATATATATATATATATATATATATATTCCAGCTCCATATGCCAACGTTTGAAAATACATAGTTGTCTTACGACAGCATACAGAAATATTTTAGTTGATAATACAAATATACTTTATACTGACAATATTATTCAAAAATTAAAAATCCTAAAAGCTCTCAATCGAAGATTTAGACATCCCACTATTAATAGAATTAACTGTGAAACTAGGGATAATGTTTAAAATAGATAGAACAATTTATATTCCAAAATTCTTAGAAAGGATAGATAGAACTAATTTTATGCTAATTTTCGTTTACTTCTCGTAATAGAAATATCAAAAATAAACTCCCACTACTGCTTAGCCTCACTTTGGTCATAAAAACAAAACAAAACCAAAAAACAATAGCTTATTTTGAATATTAAACAATTTCAACAATGAAAGACATATTTACTTTACCTTGATAATGGTTCGGTTAAGAACCAAATATAATCGGTTTGCCATAAATGGCTCTTTTGGACAAATCATTAATGCCTTTCAAGATAGTACGATCAAAAGAATTAAAAGGATGCTTGAAAGAAAGAATAAAACTTGAAAATGATAAAGATTCCGTTTTGTTAAATCAAACCTGTTTTTTTATATATATATATAAATGAATGAAAATAAAAGAAAAAGAAAAAAACGTATCCAATATACGTACATGAAAAAAATAGGTAACTGAGGAAATAGACTCGAAATTAATATAACTATTAATATTTCCCTTACAAAAATTTATTATATGAAGAAAACACATAAAAGTTAATTATCGAACTTAACAAAAAAAGAAAATAAATAAAATAAATAAAAAATTTAAATTACCATAATTCCAACCGACGGTAAAATTAGAAAAATAAATAGAATAAATAAGTAAAGAAAAAAACAGAAATTTAATAAAACGAGGAGATAACTCTTCACCTTTCTTCCTCTCCCCCCCCCCCCACCCCGTGTCTATTCTGTTTCATTTTATCCATCAGATCTGAAGAATTCCTGTTATATTTTTCTTCGTGTTTTTGGTTTACATCAGAAACGCAAAACAGGATGGAAATAAATTTATAATCCTAAGATAACCGGTCTTTGGTTTTTTCTTTAAAGAAAGTATATATATATATAGAGAGAGAGGGAGAGAGAGAGGAAGGGAGACTGACAGACAGACAGATAGACAGACAGAGAAATTGATAACTAGGTAATCCAAGTAGGAGAGATTTATTGAGAATGAAGGTCGGTACTATAGCGTTTCGGTTCTAATGAACCATCATCGGGACTGTGAGGGATGATATTAGTGATGTTAAATCAACGATAGATGTTCGAGAATACAAAAATGCGAAAAACTAGGGAAAATCTGTAAACGTTGAATTCTAGTTTATTAATATTCTCTGGTTTACCGGTTACCCATCTCTAAAAACGATCATATTCATTTTTATTCACACCACAATAAAAAGTAAAGTTGGCGACCTTAGTCGAGGGTGACCAATAGCTCCCTTTGCAATAGCTACGACATCGAGGGAGGGCGCTACTCTATCCCTGTATTGCTCCACTTTACCATTCATCTTTACCTTATAATGCTGATTATTAAGCTAGGTGGCATCAAGTACCATTTTTTGAGTTTTTAGTATGACTCGACCTAGGATTGAACCCTGGTCTTCCGGACCATTGGCGAACACTCTACTCATAAGGCCAATATCTCAGAGCCCTACACATTTGTTCCCCGAAATATTCAAATGATGAATTCAACCACGTAGAAAACTCCTTCCTTAACCTTCTATACCCCAAATCTTTTATACACTTTGCTAAATCAAAAGCCCTTAAAATCCACGATAAGAATCAAACTCGAGCTAATGCCAATTCACCCTCTAATAAAACTTGTCACCCCCTACACACATTCATAACTTTCCAAACAATTCTTCTCCCAACATCTTAATAAACAAGTTACATAAACTCCATATTAGAACTGTCTCTTTACTCTCTAGAACAATCCGTGATGTAGTACACTCTCGTCCTCATCGCAACATATTTTCATACGCCGATGCTTATTGTATTCCCTGTAAGTATTACAAATTTTAAAAAATGGAGAAACGTCTCGGAACCCTCATGTTGACTTGAAAGAATACAAAAGGGACACAAGAATTGGTAACTTTAACAATCCACTCCTTCAACAAATTTCTCAATCGAAACTAATAATAACTTCGATTTCAATTCTGCAAAGATACTCATTTACATTCACAATAAAAGAATATGACGAATTTTCGAGGCCAGTGCCATTTCACTTTGTAATTCCTTAAATACTCAATCGGGTTTTTATATTTCTCTGTACTTTAGAAAATCCATTTTGAATAGCTACAATATATTACATCTTTAGTTAATATTTTCCACATCTATCATATTTTTATACTTTCTCTTTTTCTTTTTCTCTTTCTTTTTTCCCCTCCTTTTGATTCGAAATCTTTCTCGATAAACAAACGGAACATAAATTCTATACAATAGGTCAAATGACGTAATTTAAAAAAACAAACAAACACTGATTCACTAATTAAACGGCCAACTCTTTCTTGATATACAGGTTTTCCAAACTTTTTTGCATTCTTGGATTTTTAAATATCCATCGTTGATTTGACATCACTAATATCATCCCTCACAGTCCCGATGACGGTTCATTTGAACCAAAACGTTATAGTATCGACTTGCTTCCCAATAAATCTCTCCTTCTACTTGGATTACCTTGTTATCAATTTTTCTCTATATATTGTCGGATTATACTCCATTATTTACTTCCACATATGTATAAAAATAATTTTTAATGGCGTTGATTCAGAGCCAAAAGTGCTGCGTAACAATCTGTTTTTAGTCTATGTAATTATCAGACCAAAAGGCCCACACGTGGTGGGTATCCCATTATATAATGTTGTGTAGGGAATGATAAGAAAGGTAATAGAGTTTGTGATGCATTCTGGGAAGGGTGAATTTGTTAATGTGATTACTATATGTATAAAATATTATATTCTTGAATTTTTATCTATTATTATTATTATTATTATTATTATTATTATTATTATTTGTGCTTTTTTCACACCAGCGTTAGGTGATGGTTTTTCACTGGAGTCTGAGAGACAGCAAGTCGTCTTAACTCTCCAGAACTCTTCTCAGTATTCACGCCGATCTTAATAATACTGTAATCTGGATGTTCTGTACTTGTCCTCGGATTTCTATGTCTTCTAGTCCTTTTATCAATATTTTGGTAATTGTTCCGAGTACACAAATTACAATAGACATCACCATCACCTTCACGTTCCATAGTTGCTTGTTTTTTTAGTTCTCTGGCAAGTTCTAAGTACTTATATCTCTTTTCAATTTCTTTTATTTTCACTCTGTGGTCTGCCAGGACGACAAAGTCCACTATTCAGCAGATTCTCATTTCTTTTTCTTTTTCTTTTTCTTTTTTTTTTTTTTTTTTTTTTTTTTGTTGACTATCAATAGGTCTGGTCGTCTGAGCAGAATTAGATGATCTGTTTGTATCTGAAAATATCAGAATATTTTGTTTCATTCTCCAGAACGTATTCTGGGTTGTGCTGATACCGTTTGTTTGTAGGATTAAATTTCAGTTTTTTGCACAATTCCCCGTAGATCACCTTCACCACCTAGTCGTGTCTATGTTCTTATTATTACGATGAATAGTTCTTTTTGGAAATAATATAATCAGAATATTTTAAACTACTTATCTGAGTGGAAAATGATTATATTTCATAAGAATATAATTGCTTGAAAAGAATCCAGAATTAAATAACCCAACATGAGTTGATATGCTGTAAAATAGCCGACCAACAAACCACTTGGTCTGATGATCGCGAAAAACTATCACCAATCGCTGTTGATTCTGTTTAAACTTAAATCTATATATGCTCTATTACTGATATTGATTGGTTGGTTGGTTGGTTGGTTGGGTTTTTAATAGCATATCAACCTTCGTAGGTTATTTAATGCTAAATCCATTTTTACCCAAATAATCAGTTCTATTCAAACAATTCAGCTTACTTGGTTCAATTGTCAAAATTATTTCTATTTCAAGCTATTCAGTTCAGTCAAACAATTCTAATTCAAACAATTCAGTTTAGTATAAGTATAGATTTTGTTTGCACACGGTTAAAAGTCAAAAACAGTTCTATTTCAAATAATTCAGTTTAGCATAAGTACGCAGTTTAGTTCTATTTGACCCATTGATAGGACCCTATCAGGTGCTACCACTCCGGGTCAGAGTGGACCTGGGAGAGATGCAAATGAAGGGGATCTCTGCATTCCCCAAAGCCCCAGTATTACTGGAATCTCACCATCTGATTGTTTAGTGTCTTATTCAGGAAAATCGTTGGGGGGTCTTACTCCTCTGCAGAGAAGCAGTTGGTGTATTCTACACCCCAAGCCAATGGGGAAATACCGATATTGAGAGCTCTTTCTTTGAAAATACAGCCAACCATATTACTATACGTTTGATATATATATATATATTTATATACCTTCAGAGTAAGAAAAAATCTACCTAAGTTTCACCAAACTGATTCATTGGGATGATTCTGAGTCAGAATCGTCCTGAAGATCTGGTTTGGTGAAACCAAGGTAGATTTTTTTCTGACTCAGAAAGCATTTATATTTCGCTCTATTGAGTGTATAGAGCACTCTTACGTTCAGCTTAAGGACTTCAGTCAGTGTTTTTTCTTTTGGTTTGGCATGAGCTATTGGTTGATAATTCTCAAGTAGCACGTATGTTTTTAGTCTTTTCTTTTTGTTTTATGGAGTTTTTTTCCCCAGGTAACGGTTTGTGTATTTTTTTTATTTGCAGATTGTAGCATCAGAGTTTTTACACACAATCAGAATTATACAATAGTTATAAAAATTAATTAAGCATATATATATATATATATATCCACAAACTCCTGTACACGGGCAGGGTGCAACACAAGGTCATTTTTAAGCGAGGTTTAACAGGTTTGATTTCAGATTTTTATATTTCCGAGACCAGTTGCCATACCATGGTTAAAGAGCCCAGTCTACCTAATCATGCATCCATAATACATACCTGTTAGGAAATTCAGCTGGATGCATACCTTTCCCAGGGGTATTAGCACAATATGAAATACAACTAGCCTCGTCCAAGATTTGAACATAGGTCACCATGTCCATTTTCTACAACGATAACCATTACACTTATATATATATATATATATATATATATATATATATATTAAAAAATTGGGTATTAAATTACCCACCAGGGTTGATATGCCATAAACCACAGCCGATCAACTAACCAACCATTAAAGACGATGTTTTATTGTACTTAAAACGGTTAAGTACAGTATTTTATAATATATTAATTTATACCTAACTGCATAAAGTGGACTCGGTTAGTACTCTCCAGAAAGGTATGAATCCAACTGCTCTCTCTCTCTCTCTCTCTCTCTCTCTCTCTCTCTCTCTCTCTCTCTCGCTATAGATAGATAGTAGGGCAAACTAGGCTGTTTCACCGTGGTATGACAACCAGTCTAGAATAAAAACTCAGAATTCAAACCAATTATAGACCAAGGTAGGGATGGATATCGCCCGGCTAGAATTCCTATGATCAAATCAGATTACGGGATATGTGACCGTTAGTAAAGTTCAGACACATTAAAGCTATATGTAATCCAATTAAAACAGTATTTAATAAGTATTGAAAAAACTATTTGTGAGACTGTAATGTAATCTGACCCTAGGTACTTATCGCAATCATCATCAAATCGTGCTAATTGCATGGATTCTCTAGACTCATATTCGTCAGCCGTCCCTATCGACCATCGCACTTGGCAGGTCCTCAAGACGGAACCTAGTTTCTGCATACAGCTGAAGAATGTAAGTTTTTGCTGGTCACCCAACACTGGCACGCCACTGTGAAGGAATCCACTGGAGAACATTGCTTATTAGTTCATCATTGCTTCTGCAGCTATGTCTTGTTCGTCTTATTTGGACGACTTGTGAGATGAGAAGTAAGTGGCCATACAGCGGCTGGTTTGGAGAGTGCTGCTTCAAGAATTTGCTCGAAACAGCTCGCAACACCCTTGCGTGATTCCCATCTAGCTTGTACTCCAAGCGTGTTTTTAAAGTTCAGGTGATGCAACCATACAATAGTACTAACACGGCTAAAGGTTTGAATAATTCTGTTTCATTTTATCAAAGAGATCCGATTTCCATATTGTCATTAACTCATTAATAGCAGTTCATGCTTTCCTATGCATCTGTTAACATCGTTTTCAATAGATAAGATATTCCTATGAGTCTCCTAATTTGAAAGGTTTGCAATTTAATATGAAGAGGACACCATTATGATAAAAATGCATAATATCCGTTTTACTCCAGGCTATGCAGTACATATTTAGGTGTAATTATACCCATTGGCTTAATGGTAGAGTGTTCGCCAATAGCCCGGGAGACCGGGGTTCAATCTCAGGTTGAGTCATACCAAAGACTTAAAAAGTGGTACTTGATACCTCCTTGCTTAACACTCAGCATTAGAAGGTACGTTTCAAGGGTAAAGTGGAGCAATCCAGGGAAAGGAGT
This sequence comes from Sepioteuthis lessoniana, assembly GCA_963585895.1. Taxonomy (NCBI): domain Eukaryota; kingdom Metazoa; phylum Mollusca; class Cephalopoda; order Myopsida; family Loliginidae; genus Sepioteuthis; species Sepioteuthis lessoniana. Next base: position 50,283,767 of record OY757933.1, read on the forward strand.
AGCGCCCTCCCCTATATCTCGGTGTAGTAGCTATTGAAAAGGGAGCTTTCGGGTAGACCTCAACTACGGTCGCCAACTTTGCATATGCGTGTATGTGCAAGCATGTCAATGTATGTATGAGATTAGGAGTAACATATGTGGATGTGGGAAAGAGAGTGTTTGTACGATTGGCAGTGAGTATAAGTGTTACACATACGGCCATCACTCTACCGATCTACGTTATATTTATATTTAGGCCTTGCTCAGATGATCGGTCGGCTCCCATCTGCTCACCTCATTTTAGTTCGTCTCTTCTCCGGTTGATCGTCTTATCACCTCGATCGCACTGGGGTCTTTTTTTGAGTTGCCATATTTGTTCTTATTCGTTGATAACGAATGTCAGCATCACCACAACTTGATGTGCACATTTTGCTTTTATTTATTAGCAACTTTTAAATCATTACTCATTCGGCCTAAATGGGAAATAAGTGGAAACAAGATGGAGCTTTCAACCGCTCGCTTTGAGTATCTCTCACTAAATGGCTTATTATTTTTAACTGTAGAATCGTGATCTCAGATTGACCTCGTGTTCAACGGTTGTCCATCATCCTCTTTGACACGGTTGTATTTTTCCACTCAGGACTCAACTTGAATGCTATACAACATTTAAAAAATAGATCTCACCGATCTATTACAAGACATGAGTAGGTTATATATGTATCGACATGGATGTTCGTGATGCAGCAAGCATAAAAAAGGCAGCTAAACAACTCAAGAGGCACAGCAGATGTTAATTGATGATAGACTAGAAAGAGAATGATTTCTTTATGGGCATGAAAAGGTTAGTATTTTACTGTCAGTCATAAACAGTAGTCTATGTTGCTAATACGGTTAGAAATCAGTAGACATGGGTATGATTTCTTAAAGTATCTCTGTTCCGGGAAGACCTCGCGTGAGGTATGGGGATTCTTTGCCGAAAATTAGGGGCGCTTATAATCAAGGAAATCATCAGGTGATGAGTGGCAGCGTAGATAAATGACGGTTGGATAGACCTTTCGACTGGGGTTCATCTCTACCGACCATAGTAGATTAAAAAACAAACAAACATGGACAGCAGAGTGTACTGACCGTTAGATAGAATGAGATAAGAATCTGACCAAGTCTCCGTCTATCGTCTGTATCGTGACCGCGAGGGAATAGAACCCAAGTCTTAACCACGTTCTCCCACTAGTATAAACTTGAAGATCAGATAACGAAACTGCAAGTATACTCTCGGAACGCATTCCCGCTTCTTCTTCTTCTTCTTCATTTTTTTTTTTTTTTCTTTGCAAAGCTAACCCTTGGTTTGTGCAGTTTCGGCCAAAACCCTTTGACCGATAGATCTCCTTTTGTAAACCATCGCAACTAGCGAAGAGAGATATTGGCTGGCTGGTGAGACAGAGCAAACCGCGACGAATAACTGCCACATATCATTAAGGGTTTTGGACTATTGTCTTCATTTTTATTGTTATTTCCACAACGTTTCGGCCGATATGTCCTCTGGCCATCTCCAGACAACTAACTGCCACATAGTTTTTATGAAGCTTAAAGGCAATTTATTCTATTCATAATCGGTATTCCCCTCTATAGGATGCACTTAAGGCATTAGGCAATTAACTTGACCCTTGACCTTCTAGATGAGGGCACAGATGTATTTATTTGACTCCCAATGGGGCCCAAATGTTATACAAAGGTCAGTTTTAAGAAGCGAAAATCTCGCAGGACAGTTTTAAAAATTGCTTAGATTGACATTTCCCTTGAAGGACGCGTCAGGCAACGAGCAGTAAACTCATCTTTTATCTTTTTATACGAGGTTACCAGCGTGTTCTGCTTCAATGTATCGGTCTCAAGTGGACTTCGCGGTTTCTGTTAACAAGGACACGCAACACTTAATTTAATCAAAAGTAACTTGAGATTTATACCACAATAAAAATTGCGAGCAGAGCCATTTTGTAAAATACAGCTTGGCTGACAATATGGGACAAGGTAAAAATCCCACGGTGCCGTCACAAAGTGATGCACCGGAAGAGAGTGACCTGTGAGCTGTATGACAGCTATTTCCGCTCGATGACGATCAAACATACCATTCCAAAGACGGCGGAAGTTGCATATTCCGTTAGCCAGTTATGGGAAGAGATCGCGTGGGCATGGAGGCGTGTTCATATCTTCGCGTGGGAATTCGATGGTAATATAAGGCCGACGAATTGAACGGAAGACAGTGAAAATTCTGCTGTTCACTCAAGCTTGTCCCGTCGTTGCCCCGTGTGCGTTTTCTCGGCCATCGTCAACTTACACTGAAGAGTCCAGTCTTCATGGACGAACGATTCTAATACCTCTCCTGATTGCTCCTACATCACACAATCGTCCATCGAGAAAATAGATATATATTTTTATATATATTACGTGTTGTTGTTTGTTTGGCCAGAACGAAACGTAACAATTTCATAGCAGTGTCAATCCACAATATTGACTTAATAAAAAAAACTAAAGATGGCTTAATTTGAATTTTTTGTGTGAATTCTTATCCGACTTGAAGGCATGGCATTTTATTGTATATATTCATACGGTATTTTAATAAATGTAATTAACTCTAGGTTAGTGCCATACTCAGCTAAGTCGCCCATAGGTCAAACATGGTAGATACCGCAGTGCTCCTCGTCAGAAACAGCAATGCCAGAGATGACGAGAGCTCGGAAAAAAATCAGTTTTAAAAAAGCTCTTTATTTCATTCTATTTAAAGTAGTTAAGACACAGTGCTATACTTAAAAGTACCAAGTTAAACTGTTCTAATGTATTTCAAGGGGTGACTGTATCAAAGAACTAAAAAATGGACAGAGTTGAAATGCAAGTCAAACATTCCTTGTTATGTAAACAATAATGAACTGTGTTAAAAAAAAAAGAAAGAAAACTATGTTTATTTCATGAAGATAATGCGATGAGTGTATCAAATACTAACATGGAAAGCAAGTGTTATTTTGATTTGAGCCACGTGAATTAATATTTAACTACAACTTCGGTTTTTTTTTTTAATGTTGTGAACATTCATAGCCTCACTGAAATTCTAATCCTTTCGAAAGAAAGTTTCCCCTCAGATGGCTGTTTCTTTAATTTTAAACAAAAAAAGGAAAGTGATTGATTTCTACTCAAGTTCATTTAAGTTTCTTTTTTTAGAAAAATCATCTGGAGGGCTTCAAGATTATCGCTAGAGTTAGTCGGGAGGATAAGGAGATTATCGTCAGAATTCATCTGGAGGATTGCGAGATTATCGTCAGAAGTTATCTGGAGGATTAGGAATTATTGTCGAAATTTATCTGGAGAATTGGGAGATTGTCATCAGAAATTATCTGGGGGGTTCGCAGATTATCGTCTGAATTTATCTGAAGGATTGAAAGACTGTCGTCAGAATTCATCAAGGAGATTAGGAGAGTGTTGTCAGAATTCCTTTGAAGGTTTGGGAGATTGTCGTCGGGAGTCATCAAGAGTATTGGAAGATTTTCATCAAAACTCAACCGGAGGATTGGGATATTGTAGCTGGAAATGACTTGGAGGATCGGAAGGGGGTCTCTAAAATTGATCTGGAGGAATGGGTAGTTATTCTCAATTTCTTCTTTTTTTTTACATTTTTTCTCCTCGTTTATATTCGTTTTTATCATCGCTACAGCCATTCGAATTAACATTTCTTTTTCTCTTTTATGTAACTGTAACCTTTAATAAGAAACTTTACAATCATATTGCAAATTTGCTTTCGGATGAGTTGGTAAGGATAAACGTTTATTTCTTTTTGCTTCAGATTATTTCCAATGAAGCTGTTTTTGACATTTTTCACAATCCTCAAAAATCATAAGACAACAAATCAATAAATTAAAAAAGATACCAACAAGCAATAAGAGGATGGATGCTAGACAAAAACTCTGGAAAACAACTGACTTGTCTGACGGTTAACCGTGGGGTACGTCGCCGCATGTTTTAGCGCTAAATCTGAAATTTGTTATGCAGATGATCCCGACTATATCTATTTTCATTTTTCCGGTTATAGGATCAGAAAGAGAATGCAAACATAAATACATACTTACTTACACATGGGCAGACTGAGTTACATACATACATACAAACATGCTTACAAATTATAATCATGATAATGCTAATTATAATTATTATTCTTTTTAATTACCATAGCTTCATCATTTTAGATATTAAACACACTTAATAAGATAGCAAAAACTAGCCGATAGGGTATAAAAAATGTAAACAAACGGCTGCCGCTGCTGTTGCTAAAATAAATACCTTAAAAATTGCCTGAGCCAACGTGGTCAGCTTGGTGACCGAGGGCTCTGAAACTTAGTCTAACGTAAAGTTGGATGGATTTCGATCCCGGCTTTGAGCGTCTTGCGTGTCTAGCCACACTGAAGAGTTCTGATAGAACGAAACAGTCTGTCTGTGGATGACAATATATATATATATATATATATTTGTGTGTGTGTGTGTGTGTGTGTGTGTGTGTGTGTGTGTGTGTGTGTTTTAACACTTCGTTGCAGGAAAGTTTTATATACAAGAAAAGATTATAAGATATTTGCAGTAATATTCAAAACAAACTTCACATTATTTTAGTGATAGTGGACAGTGCCTAGAATAGAG
>OY757933.1:50293419-50387307 GCA_963585895.1 Sepioteuthis lessoniana
TGCATTTCACATAGCACTAATACCCTTGGGAAAGGTATGAATCCAATTATTCTCCTTCCAGCTATGGGTAAATAGTAGGGCAGACTAGATTCTCCAGTTTTGGTGAGGCAACTAGTCTAGGAGAAGGAAAACTCTGAATTCAAACCTGTTAAACTCCGCTTAAAAATTGACCATGTGTCATATCCTGCCCGAGCGAAGGGGTTGGGCAAATAGGATCGCCGTTACTCTTATGTTTCACGGTATTTTTTTTAGTTCTTTGGCAAGGTCTTAGTATCCGTCTATCTTTTCGCTTTCTTTTATGTTTCCCCTGTAGTCGACTGGAATGGGAAAATTCATGACACGACAAATCCTCGTTTTTTGTTTGTTTGGTTGTTTTTTTTTGGGGGGGTGCTTGCTTTCTTTTTGCTAATTATCACAAGGTCTCGTCATCCGATCAAGACTCGGTATATATATATATATATTTATATATATATATATATATATATATATATATATATCCCAGCTTCAAGCGTCCTACGTGTCTAGCTACACTGAAAAGTTGTGATAGAACGAAACAGTCTGTCTGTGGATGACAATATATGCTCCCCCATGGGGGTTGAGCTCTCTGGCGAAGGAATTGCCGGCCGCCGCTAGCGTAATGCAAAGCTCTTCGAAAGAAGTGAGCACTCTGGTCGCCGATAGGGTTTTTAAAAATGTAAACAAAGGCTGCTGCTGCTGTTTCTAAAAATAAAAATACCTTAAAATTCCCTTTGCAGACGTGGTCCGCTTGGTGGCCGAGTGGGCTGTAACACCGTCTAACGTGAATTTGGACGAGTTTCGATCCCGGCTTCGAGCGTTCTTCGTGTCTAGCCACACTGAAGAGTTCTGATAAAACGAACCAGTCTGTTTGTGGATATATATATATATATATATATAACGAGAGAGAAAGAGGCATAGATATGCGAGTAAGTATGTCTTTTGTTCTTTTTTTTTTTGTTAAATGGCATTTCAACCCTGGTAGTATATCTAATGCCAAAGCTAGCGTGGTAAAAGAACAGTAGCAGTACTATTTAACACATAGCTGATGTAGAAACTTTCCCGGGAGTATTAGTCCGAAAGTGGTCTACTGGAGTTCGAACTTGCTTAGTACGATGTCGCAGTCCAGCACTTTAGCCATGGTGACTCACCCAAGATATATATATAAAGATGAATAGAAGAGATGAAACAAATAAGAATATTTTATTTACTTTTATTTACTTTTTATGGTCAACTAGTTTTAGTTTTGTGCTAAAAAAAAAGAGCTTTTACCATGAGATACAATTGCACTATACATTCTGATGATGTAAGAAAAGAAAATGGTTTCACATTAGGAATACAAGAAGCCAAAAATATGACAGGCGCAGATGATCTAGCACTTCTTGCAAATATTAACTCACGGATTAATATTCGAGAGAAAATATGGTTTTGTGCTAAAAGAAGAGCTTTTTTTAGAAAGTTCTATAGAATTGTTTAAAGGAATTTAAATGCTATAAGAGAAAAGACTAGATCTCATTCGGTGCCCAATTCATACGGCCTTCAACCACATCTGAGTAAAACGCTGAGTAAATTGCCATAAAAGAAGAGACCAGATATACACTGGTCACAAAACATATCCATTTGTTAAATGAAAATTACTCTCTGATATTCAAATATCTTCAGGTGATATTTATAAATCTGTAGAAATGATAATTGGTAAATAATGGTTGGTTGGTTGATTGTTAGGTTGTGATTTACGGTATGTCAACCTTTGTGGGCTATTCAATACAAAATCATGTCTATACATAGATATTAAATATTTGCTTTGTTGACGAATACTTTGTTGGCAACAATTTTCAAACAAGCCAGAGCTCATTTTTTTGCTCACAGTTACATGGTTTCAAGTAGTCCTATCAAAAACTAATAGTCTTATTTCCACACTGTTAAATGGTTTCAAGTATTGCTAGCTAACAATAATAATTCAATTTGATATTAATCATTTGTTTGCAGACAGTTAAATGGTTTCAAAAATAGTAAATGATTCAATATTTCTATTTGAACAATAGAACAGGTTCAACAACTCCCGGTTAGAGTGGACCCACGAATAATAATATTGAAGTGGTGTTCTGCATTCCCCAAAGTTCCAGGATTGGAGCCTCACTATTAGATTAATAGGTGTCTTCTCCAGAGTGTCTTACGTCTATCCAGAGATGCATTCGGTGTATTTTACAGCTCCTGGTGACTGGGTTCCTATTTACCAACCCTTCCGCTCGGGCAGGATATGACACAAGGTCAATTTTTAAGCGGAGTTTTCCTTCTCCTAGACTAGTTGCCTCACCAAGGCTGAAGAAATCAGTCTGTCCTACTATTTACCCATAGCTGGAAGGAGAATAATTGGATTCATACCTTTCCCAAGGATATTAGTGTTATGTGAAATGCAATCAGTCTCGTCCAGGATTTGAACTCGTGTCGCGGTGTCCATTTCCTACGACGATAACTATTACATTACAGGCACCTCCAAGGTGACTGGAATACCCGGCAAATGAGTTTTTCATTAAGGAGGTATATGTTAAGCTAGGAAGGAGTGCTTTTCAAATAGGTTATCACTGCTCAGCCAGCTTATTTGTTTATTAATGTGTTTATGTCGCACCCCAAGTCTTTCCAGCTTATATATACATATGTGCGTAAGGGGTCTTTTTTTAATGACATGTTTAATGCTAAAATTTCATTAAGTTGTAAGTGTTTAATTGTAATAACAATATTCGTAATGTTCCCGTATATATTTTGATAGCGCATTTTATATATTATCATTTGTTTGAACACATTTCAAGTATTCCTATCTAACGTCAATAATTTGCAAGTTTGGTTGGACGTAACTAATTACATACTAAGTAAACTTCTAGGAACTATTCTTAATACAAGTAAATTGCATACAGTTAAATATTTTTAGGTATGACTATCTAACAGTATTGCCTATAGATAAGTACACCCAAAACATTCTCTTTTTTAGAAAAGGAAGTTTTTCTTCAAAATCAAAGATACCTAGCTTCTATAATTTTTAGAGGAACATTATACAATCAAAATGGATATTATTTGGTATAATTTATAACCAGACTATACAGCATGAAAACTCTAAATATGAATATGTAACAGTACAAAAATGTGTAACTCTCTATACAAATTCTATATCTTAAATATATCATCAAACAAGACTATTTTTCTGGATAGTAAATAACACGTAATAGTATCCAATTTGATTGGATAATGTAGAGGCGCGTTTATTTTTTAAATTACCGTGATTGTTTGTATATTACACGCATTCTTGTATAACACGCACCTCTAATATTGAACGACGAAATTCTGAAAAATAAATTCTCGTTTATCATACGCATTGGCATTTTAGAATTTGAAGAGTCAAAATTTAACTTACATTCAGCTCTCGTTTAACATTTTATCGGTTAGTAGAGATTAAAAAAAAGAATCTATATAGTTTACATTATGTCTTAAAACACAAAATTGACACAGTATTTAGAGAAAACTCATGGACATGTTCACAATAAGATAAGCTCGCATTATATATATATATATATATATATATATATATATATATATATATATATATATAAAATTAAATCACGAGTCGGGACTGTCCTATTACAGTTTCGCCTAAAACGGCTCCTCAGGGTACTTAGTACCGACTAACCGGTTAATCAGTGCTAGGTACCCTGAGGAACCATAGTAGGATAGTCCCGACTCGTGATTTAATTTTTGTAATTGGCTCTATTTAGTATTGAGTACTTTTTGTAATTGTAGCATTGCAGCATTTTGCGATGTGTTTTTGTTCTTTTGACCAACTGATTGCATATCTCTTGATTTTTTTCAACTGGTGTGACGAAGTTGGCCTTTTTTTTCTTTCTCCCGATAATTTTTTTTCTTTTTCCCCCAGGCTGTGATTCGAGATTTATTATCTCTGAATTCTGGCAGGTTTTTTTTTCTTTTTCTTTGTCACTGTGAATGCTGGTAGATAGTAAATTAGTAAGTATATATATATATATAAGTATATATATATATATATATATATATTTCTTTAAGAAAGAACAAAACCGGTTACATTAGGATTATAAATTTATTTCCATCCTTTTATGTGTTTTTGATAAAATCAAAAAACACGAAAAAAAAATTAACAGGACCTCTTCAGAACTTATGGATAAAATAAATTAACTGGACCGAATAATACACACACACACACACACACACACACACACATATATATATATATATATATATATATATATATATATATATATATATAAACAAACACACATTGCAGTCAATAACTCTATGTAAGGCATCTGTTTGGACGAATATGGTGAGACATGTGGCCAGGTAAAAGTTAAATTTATATCTTTCATGCATAATACGCTCTCTTAACTTTTGTGTTGAAAATTCAGGAAAAAATAAGGTTATATATATGTGTCAAATAGAACTGTGTGACATTTAAACTGTGTGCAAACAAATGACCTGGTAAATTGAATTGTGAATTCAACTCATTCAAATCCGTTCGTCCCTTTCGTGTTACAATTTAGATGCAATAAAATTGATTGATTCCTATTCAGCTCTAATAAACCAAAACCAGAAAAAAAAATGAATATTGAATTATTCGAAATAGAACTGTTTGATCATTAAACAGTGTGTAAGCAAATGACTGATGATTAATTGAATTGTTCCTGACACATAGCAGTACTTGTAATCCTTTAATTTTGTTGACCTATACTAAATTGAATTGCTATAAATAGAGCTGTTTTCTCATTTAACCCCCTCTTCCGAAAATGACTTATGTGAATTGTTACTGATACATAGCAATACTTGGAACCATTTACCTGTATGCAAAAAGATGACCTGAGGCTCATTTAAGAATGTTACCAACAAAATATAACAAATCGTATATATTTAATATATATGTATAAAAAGATTTGGCATCAAAAAACCTGCAATAGTTGATATGCCATAAAACCAAATCAAACCTATGCTTACATCGACCACAGATTGCAAACAATACCTCTTGTTCTTAAGTGGTCACCGAGTCCACACTTCAGCACGGTCTATTTACAGTGGCATTCCCTAAAATCTGAAGAAAAAAGAAATATCCAGTCTATTTGATAAAGCAACACTATTTTGTGTAGGAGATTTTAATAGGAGCACCAGTAGCTGTGTTGATGTTCAAGCCTCGGTAAAAGCCAGAATTTTGAACGCTGTTTTACAAGGCAGATATATCACTCTTATTCAGAATAGATGCACAGCAGTATCTTTCGACGCGTATTTTTGTTAATCTGACCTTGTGACATAAAGTGGGTAAATAATCACAACAGCCAAAAATAAATGTAATGGAAACTTACGGATTTTCGATAACAAACAAACAATAATTTCTAATATCAAGTTTATCGGGTGATATTTTTAAATGCAAGTTTGTTTTCTTCAAGACTGGAAGTCTTTGCCTCTAGGCTAATTTCTGATCTAATCCACATAATCTGCTATAATGAAAGCGTTACACTTGATTTGTATATTTATTTTTTCTGGATTTCCCCAAATCAATTGAAGCTAGAAGGAAGATAGCTTAAAAAAAGACTAAATGCTGAGTTACTTCCCCTGAACACACAGTTTACAAGAGAAAATACAGGTTAACTCACTACAGAGTAGCGGTTAGTCAGTAAACTTTTTTTTATTATTACAATAGCGAGTTCTATTCACTTGCTATTGTTTTTTCGCGAAAAAAATCCCATCATTATATTTCATGGGACGGATCATAGGAAAATTTGAAAATAGAGACAAAGAGAGAGAGAGAGAGTGAGTGAGAGAGAGAGATAGAGATAGAAAGAGAGAGAGAGTGTGTGCGTGAGAGAGAAAGAGAGTGAATGTGAGGGATAGAGAGAGAGAGAGAGAGATTCTATGCTCATGAATTGTGAAGATCTAATTTTTAGGCAAAAATGATAATTCTCTAAAGTTTAAATCCAAATATAACGAGAAAGACTTGGAGCGATCTCTGGCTTTAAAAATGAATTAAATAATAATGATAATAGTAATAATAATAATAATATGTGAATAGTAAGTAAAGTTGGCGACCTTAATCGAGGGTTACCCGAAGGTTCCCTTTTCAGTAGCTACTACACCAAGGTTAAAGGGAAGGCTCTACACCTTTCCCTGGATTCCTCCACTTTACCCTTGATTATTACCTCTTAATGCTGAGTGTTAAGCAAGGCGACATCAAGTACCATTTTTTTAAGTCTTTAGTATGACTCGACCTGGGATTGAACCTCAGTCTCCCTGGCCTCTGGCAAAGACTAGTACGGAATAATGAAATCTAAAAATGGTTTAAACGCAAACCAGAAATAATAACAGAAGATAAAGAGGCTACCATTCCCTGGGATTTGCAATCCAAACTGATGAAGGGTAATAGATCAGACGATGTAGTTAAGATCTTCAAAAGAAAAACTAGCCTTCTAATTGATATGTCTGACTTAAAAGATGATAACATATCAGTCAAATAATAAAATAATATAAGCAAATACAAAGACCAGGAAATAGACATTGAAAAATGCTGCACCTTAAAACAACCACCATACCAGTAATAGTGGGAGCACTGGTTATACTCAAGAAAAGGATAGATAAGATACCTGACAGTCATAATGAATATTAAATACAACAAATTGCACTTTGGGGAACTGCTCATCTCCTTAATATGTTATGAAATAGCCGAGAGATTTCGGTTCATGCCTTTGAGTTTAGTTGGGCTAAGAACCTTTCGGCTCAGCACACGGGTTGGTTGGGTGTAAGATTGAAGCAGGTGTTAACGCGGGTGCGTGCGGGCGGATGGAGGTATCACTCAGATGTCATAACAGTCCGAGACGATACTGGGTGACTAGGTGCGGGTGACGTCACACACCGGAAGCACGCGGAAGTTTGTGTGAGAATTTGAAGAAAATAAGAATCGGGTTTTAGACCCCAAACGAGAAGGATCGATTTTGGAGCTCGCAGGCGCGAGGCGAACGTGCGCCCGATGGGGGCCGCTCGAGTTGGGGGCAAAATGAATAAAACAGCATAGAAGATTGTGTCTCTCCTCCTTACGTCGAAACCTTTAACTCAAAGTTAATAAAAAGGTTTCGTACCTGAACAAGAAGTAGTTCCGTGGTTTTGAGATTCCTGTTCTTTACATACTCTATAGTTATGAACATTACATGTCTATTTTGCACATGGCCATATTCGTGTATATAGCTACGCAACAAATTGAGTAAGATCAATGAGACTTATGTACTTATGCAAAACTTGAAATAGTACTGTTTTTATATTTAAACTACGAACTTATTTCTAAACTGAATTGCTTGAAATAGAACTGTTTTGACGTGTAAACTGCGTACTTATACTAATCTGAATCCTTTGAAATCGAGCTGATTTTGTCGTTTAAACTGTACTTACGCTAAACTGAATTGTTTGATATACAACTGTTTTGATATCTGTAGACAAAAACTATACTTACAGTAAACTGAATTGTTTAAATTAGAACTGTTTGACTAAACTGAATAGCTTGAAATAGAAATGTTTTTGACTATTAAATTGTGTACTTGTGCTAAACTGAATTGTTCGAAATAGAACTGTTCATTTGTATAAAAATGGATTTGGCATTAAATAACTGAGAAAAGTTGATATGCCATAAAACCCAAATAAACAAACTCATCAAAACTATAAGCACCAAAGCAGACGGCCTTGTAAGATACTCTGAACCCTTCCTAACATGGAAAAGTGAGGAAGTCATTCATATGGACGAAAGAACAAGAAAATTGATAATGATGCACGAGGCCTAACACCTGAGATATAGACAAACTTTATGTGCCTAGAAAAGTAGGAGAAAGTGGACTCGCCATCATTGGGGACTGCTTTGATGGAACAATAAAAAGGCTCCAGGAAGATATTAAAAAGAGTAATTACAGCCGTCAGCGAGAGCCAGATGGAGAGAAATGATTTAAAGACAAACAATTTTCTTTCAAAATCTGGAGATCAAAAATGATATTTCAAACGACAAACAAAAATAAATCGCTCTCAAGACACCAGATAATAATTAAGAAGGGGCAATTTTAATCTTTTTTGTTAGCAGCACAAAATAATACCATAAGAACGAATTAAGTCAAAGTTAAAATTAATTATACACAGAAGAATAGTATATGTAGTTATTTAACGATAGAGATGAAACTGAAACGAATGCAGCAAGCTAATTGATACAAAAGGAATACAAGACTAGGCACAACAGGGTGGGAAAAGTGATCAACAAGGAATTGTGCAAGAGACTGAAATTTGACCATACAAACAAAAGATATATCTGCAAACCCGAATTTCTTCTAATAAATGACACTTTGTGATTTTGAGATAAAAACTGACCTCCCAATCCCAGCGGGAAGACTAGACTTAATTAGAGTTAATTAGGAAGAAAAACAAGCGGAAGTTGCTCATCTAGCAGATTACCAAAGGAAAATAATTGGAAATAAAAAGAGGGACAACATCTTGAATCTTCCTCTTATCTCCAATTCCTCCATTCCTTTTAGCAAACCTTTTGGGAGAAACCATTCCAAGAACCTCATCTGCAACTTATATCAACATCATCTTCACAGCTTCTTCGGCTCTCACGCAAGATCCAGGTATCTATTGCCCAGTCGGCTAGGGCTGTAGAATGCACCGACTGCATCTCTGCAGAGGGGTAAGATCCCCCCATCGAGTATCCTTATATGATATTAAACAATCTGATGGTGAGGTTCCAGTCATGCTGGAGCTTTGGGGAATGCGGAGTACCCCTTCATTGCCATCACTCCAAGGTACACTCTGGCCCAGAATGGTAGCCGCTGATAGGATCGTATTTATAGGTTAAATAGATATAACTGTGAACTTATGCTAAATTGAATTGCTATAAATAGAACTGTTTTGACATATAACTGTATGTAAACAAAAAATGATTCTTCTACTTAGTTGAATTCTTTGAAACTTTTATCAAAATGACTTAATTCAAGATCAAGTGACCTGAAAAGGGTGGGTACGTCGTAAAACGAACGATGAACCAACCAACCAACCAACCAGGTATCTATTTATCTTCTTGCTTTCGGTCATTTTCACTCTATGGTCCGTTGGAACAGCAAAATTCACAAGATGTCAAGTTATTGATTACTATTATAAAACAGGAATAATTACTTTTAAATAAACCGAAGAAGTACGCGTTGCGTAGTGGCTAACGCGCAGTATTGTGATATAGGTGTTCAATACCTAGTTGAGTCATACCAAAAACTGAAAAAATGTTACTTGATGCCTCCTTGCTTAACACTCAGCATTGTAAGGTACAGATCAAGGATAAGTGGAGCAATCCAGGGAAAGGAGTAGCACCCTCTCCAACACCGTGGTGTAGTAGCTATTGAAAAGGGAGCTTTCGGATCGCCCTCGACTACGGTTGCCAACTTTACTTGCCCTTAGGAATGGAAACAACCCTCTTCTCCAACCTCCAACTAAGGACTATTTAATACCATTAATATTTTCATAAAAGATTATCTTTAGAATTAAATAACTTGTGATAGTTTGTATGCCATTAAACAAAGAGAAAAACTAAAACTTAAAACCCGCAGATATTTGCGAATTATTTGTATTAAATAGGAATACTTGAAACTATATAATTATTTACAAATTATTAGTAAAACAGCAGCTGTACGGCCACCTACAACCCATCACGAAATCTATCCAAGTTAGACGAAACAGACATGCTGAACACTGCTGGAGAAGTAAGGATGAACTCATAAGCGACATACTCCTGTGGACCCCTTCTTGTGTACGAGCAAAGGGTGGATAACCAGCTAGACCCTATATACAAAAGCTCTGTGCCGATACAGGATATAGCCTTGAAAACCTTCCGAGAGCGATGGACGATAGAGATGGGTGGTGAGAAAGACTCAGGGAGATCCGTGCTGGCTGGGTGACATGATGATGATGATGATGAAGAAAAATAGTTACATGAAGCTATTATTGTTTACAAATTATCATTCTTACTTAGTCTTAACCAAGTCATTAGTCGCAAAAAAAAGCTGACTTTAGCATTGAATCGTTGTTACGTTGTAAAAATAACATACAAACTGACGAATTAAAATATCCGATAAAAGTATTTAGATTTAATTGATCAACAAATTAAGTCAAATGAATTACACAGATTACACCCTTGATAACAATATGAAGGCAATAAGGAACTTAATTAAAAACATCTCTCTCTCTCTCTCTCTCTCTCTCTCTCTCTGTCTCTCTCTCTCTCACACACACACACACACACACACATTCATACTCTATATGTATGTGGGGTTTTAGTGAACATATGTATCTCTATCTCTTCGATCCGAACAATCTCAGCCCAGTTGGCTGGGACTTTAGATTAGACCAATTGCATTTTACAAATGAAATGCCTGTCAAATTGTTAAAATATAGTTGTTTGAGTAACGTATGTTATCACAGGTAGGCTATCAATTTTGTTAAATAGAATTTATATTAAGTGCCAATCAAGTCTTCCAACGAAAAACCCGTTTTCAATTATATGCTTAGTAAAGTATCGCCGGGAGCTAGTGCACTTTTTTAATCTTTGTCTTTTGTTTGCCATATATTAAAGTATTGCCTCTCAGCTGTGGACGAATTAAATAATGGGAGTGTCCTCGTGGTATAATGGTTAAAGTCGCGCCATTTCGTTCACTTACGAGCAAATACCCTTGGGAAAGGTATGAACCCCATTATCCTTCCAGCTATGGGTTAAATAGTACCATACTGTTTTTCTTGGCTTAGGCATTAAATAACCTACAAAGGTTGATATGCCATTAAAACAAAGAAACCAAACCAAGAATTAAAAAATAGGGGTGTCCTCGTGGTGTAATGGTTAAAGTGATGGACTGCAGGATCGTAGTAAGTGAGTTCGTATTCCAGTCGCGCCATTACGTTCACTTCCGGGCAAATACCCTTGGGAAAGGTATGGACCCCCTTATCCTTCCAGCTAAGGGTTAAATAGTACCATGCTGTTTTTTCTTGGAGAATGGTTTTGGCATTAAATAACCTACAAAGGTTGATGATGATGAAGAAAAATAGTTACATGAAGCTATTATTGTTTACAAATTATCATTCTTACTTAGTCTTAACCATGTCATTAGTCGCAAAAAAAAAGCTTAAAACAAAGAAACCAAACCAAGAATTAAAAAATATTTCCCAGTCGGTGAGCCCTAGAATACAATAACTGCACCTTCAGAAGAGAGATAAAAATCCAATCGAATAAAGGAGTGTCCTTGGTATGACACTAAATTAAATCCGCTGGTGACTCTTAAATTCTGGAGCTCCAAGGAGGGTGGGGTACCCCCTCTTCTATAGCCATTAATCCCATATACTCTCTGATCTTCAATTAGGGCCCAATCGATGGGTTAAATAGATCTGTTGGAAAATTATTAGTATTAGATAGGAATGCTTTACACCATCTTCCTCCCGACAAAAGATTATATTTAAATAGGATTAGTTACATAAAAAGCATATACTTACTTTAATAATTAATATTTGATAGGAATGCTAGAAACCATATTAGTATTAAGAATAGTTACTTAACGCTATAACTTTAATAGTAATATAATAGTATATTATGTAATATAATATATGTAATATTATGTAATATAATATTATGTAATATAATAGTATCTTTGTGTATACATAGATATATATTTCTTTTAAATACCCTATCCGGTGGCAAAAGCTGCTCTGTAGCGCCAGGAGTGGCAGTACCACCTTGAGCTACCGAAACTGTGTTATCACCCTAGTTGGCGGCTGATGAGGCTAGGGTATCGCACGTGCTTTTACACGTTGTATGATGAAAAAAAAATGTAATATAATTGTAACTTAACGCTATAATTTTTTAAGAGTGATTACCATAAGTTACTTAAAAACGTATCATTGCTAGCAACAAAAACATTAAAAAACAGCTAACATTAAATAACCCAAAAAGCATTGTGATGCTTTGAAACCAACCAACCAACCAACCGACCAACTACAATACCCGATTAAAGCATTAATTCATAATTGATCAGCAAATTAAGAAGCAAATAAGTTATAGAGATTACACTTTTCATAACAATATTAAGGCAATGAGGAACTTAATCAAAAACATTGAAAATCTCTCTCTCTCTCTCTCTCTTTCTCTCTCTCTCTCTCTTTCTCTCTCTCTCTCTCTTTCTCTCTCTCTCTGTGGGTGTAGGTGGATGCGATTGACTATCATTCTCTATTCATTCATCTCTGACAATCTCTTTGTATGAGACTCTTCTAATATTAGCTCCACCAGATACAATAAGAATGAGTTGAACAGGTCACTAGCTATGGTGGAAGACTTGTCTACCAAAGCATTTACTGTTCTGTAATCAGTCGACGTGTAAGCAAAACAGAGTGATTCGTCGTACAAACATTAAGCTACATTTTTACTCCTTACCAAGCGAATGGGGATGTGTTAAATGACCCCCCCCCTTCCTAACATGCAGGCTGAAAACCATACCCTACATCCCTTACTTTCAGTGAAGTTTAAAATACACAGACTGTATCCTCTGTAAAGGGACAAGAACTTCCCCTACAAAAAGGGAGTTTCGTTTCCTGGGCTTGACACTAAACAGCATCTGATGGTGAAGCTCAAGGGAGTGTGGACTACCTTAAAATAAACAACTGCAAGTCATGAGCAATTTTCATTAATACCCCGCCTATGCATAACATATATATCTCCGAAATGGAGAGCTCCGTGTCGGGTATCTGTTCAACAAAAAGATATGCTAAATCACCGGATCATTTTTCGTTGCTTTTTTATAACGATGACCTAAGGTCAAAACTAGTCGAGAACTATCCAAAAATAAATAACTACAAATACTAATAAATAGGCCGATTCTTTAGTTAACACTAAAATTATTTAAAAAGAATTAAACCGTTTGGCTCAAAGCGAGATTGTTGTGTCTAGATGAGGTCAACTGCGTTTGATTGTCATGTCGTAACCTCTAAGGTCAGTTCAGAGCTTAGCTCTCATTAGGGGATTTTAAATTCATGACAACGAATTTGGAAGCTGAAACTGGATTTTAACCTTCTAACTCACTGACCAGTAAAAATTGTGAGGTCGTATTTTTCATCAATGTCCCAAGCGTAACCTGGGTGAAGCCGGTAATATAAAATACGTCAAGGTGAAGGTTCTGTCATGAAGTGGCGGCAGCGGCGAGAGTAAGAGCGTCCAAAGAAGATGTAGAGGAGAAGAGAGTAAAAACCTCAGGAGAAGAAAATGGCTATACAGCACAAAGAAATAAGACGATTTGTATCATTTAGAGTATTCAGACCGAGGTCTTCAGTAGTCCGAACACTCAAATGATAAACATTACAAAGCTTCATGTCAAAGATTTAGACTGATGATTTCTATTTGTTCTATCATTTTTGATTAACTTTATATATATATATAGTTCAATTCCTGGCCGAGTCATACCAAAGACTCCAAAAATGGTACTTGATACCTCCTTGCTTAACACTCAGCATTATAAGGTATGGATCAAGGGTAAAGTGAAGCAATCCACGGAAAGGAGGAGAGCTCACCCCTACACTCGGTGTAGTAGTTATTGAAAAAGGAGCCTTCGGGTCGATCTCGACCACGATCGCCAACTTTACTTACTTATATATAGGATTAAGATTTAATGCTAAAAGCACCTTAAATTCGTCAAATATTTACAGTACACCATACACAAAATTGCTAAGCAATATATCACAATACATCACAGAAAATATTTCGCACCATATATTTCAATTGGTAAAAAATAAAGATTTAACATATGAGGCAGAGTAAAAACTCACGACACAGAATTTCATAGTTACGGTCGTCAATTGAGCTGGTATTTCATAAGTATGACTTATTCAACTGAACTACAATACACTTTTTTTAACTTATAGAGCACACGAAATTAACAAGCAACGACGACAGATCCTACAAACACTACATATAAAAAAAAACTAGAATTAACAAAATTCCCTTTAAAAATAGCGACAATATTCTTAAATGCCTTTAATCCTTTCTTTTCTTTTTTTATATTCTATTCCTCTTGATAATATTATATTTCAGTTGAGAGCATTCTGTATTAAATTCGTTCGATCTCATCTGCATCTCAGTTTAATCCAACTATACGTTTATATAATATATATATATATATATATATATATATATATATATATATATATATATGTGTGTGTGTGAAAATAAATATGGATTGAAATCCGTCAGTATAAAGGTAGCAGAAAAACATAATCCAAATTGGTGAATTTATTATGATTTAAAGTCGACGTTAACGTTTCGATTTCAGTAACCATCATAAATTCACCTATTTGGATTATGCTTTTCTGCTACCTTCATATATATATATATATATATATATATATAAAATTTGTTATTCTGACCAAAAAGTTCAGGATTTATTTCAGTGTGACCTGAAGTTTTAAAATTAAGTATTCTCTTTAGTCTATGGAAGGATCAATAAATATATAGCCTATCTTGTATACACTAAGTGAATTTTGATCTAAAAATTTCACTGTATAATGTTTGATCTATGAGATTAAGGAACGTTCGTCAATGTATTTTGTAGCTCTGTTTGTGGGGCTTTGAATGTATACGCTGAATGTTTCCCCCCTGCAAAGCGGTAGGACACCCCCAAAAGTTGGGTGTCTTGGGTATGATATAAAATTGCATCTGGTGGTGAGACTTTGCCATTACTCCCAGATCAACTGTGAGCCGGAGTGGTAGTACTTGTAAGGGTTCATCTATGGATCAAATAGATATGTTTAAGAATAATTCGTATTCGCTCAGCTCAGTCGGCTAGGGCTGTAGAATACACCGACTGCATCTCAGCAGAGGGGTAAGACTTCCCCAACGAATGTCCGGAATATGACATTAAACAATCTGAAGGTGAGGCTCCAGTAATACTGCATTTTTGGAGAATGCAAAGTACCCCTTCATTAGCATTACTCCCAGGTTCACTCGGTAACATCTGATAGGGTCTTATCAATGGGTCAAATAGGTTCACTCGGACTTAAAGTGTTAACATCTGATAGGGTCTTATCAATGGATCAAATAGGTTCACTCGGACCTAAAGTGGTAACATCTGATAGGGTCTTATCAATGGATCAAATAGATCTGCTTGAGATTGAAATTGTGTACAAACAAATGATACGTTAAATTGAATTCTTTGAAAAAGAACTGTTTGATCTTTTAACGATGTGTAACTAAATGAATGATGTTTAAATGAAAAGTTAGTGATATATAGCAATACTCGGAACCATTTGAATTTGTCATAGTAAATTGAATTGTTAGAAATAGAACAGTTTGATTACTTAACTGTTTGTAAACAAAGGACGTCTAATTGTATTGTTAGAAATACATTGCAATAGTGGGGCTATTAATTTTGTTGACTTATGTATATAATTCAAATATATCTAATATATACGAATAAACCGGATAAATAAATTAAATAAATATTGATACATTGCAACATCGGAACGATTAATTTTGTTGACTTATGTATATAATTTATATATATCTAATATATACGAATAAACTTGATAAATAAGCTACAATGGTTGATATGCCAACAAAGCAACCCAAACCCGAACTTGTTTTCGCTTGGAACGTGTACAAAAAATCTAAGAAACAACTACACAAAAATGAAAATATTAACATACAATGAACGCGATTTCCTAACCTCTTGGCATAAAATAACCCTTGACGGGACGATATGCCATTAATATAAATCAATTATTCAAACCAGTCATCACTGAATTAAGTGTGTTGACAACGAAGAAGATTGTGTTCATAAAGCAATGAATATTTATTGCGTAAAATAACAGCTTTTTGTACTAACTTGGCTACCGACTTATCGATTTTCCCAAAGTACCCACGCTTCTTTTGTTTTTGTACTACAACGTTTCAACCGCTATGTTTTTCGATCGTCTTGGTGTTTTCTTAAGATGCAAGACATCAGTATTTCCATATATTTTTCCCAACTAGATACTTTATCTTCATTGTTTTGACTTTCAATTTGTTTGCTTTCAATGGGTTTTTTTTTCATATCACTCAGTACATTTTTTCTTCGTTGGAGAAAAGAAATAAAAAAAGAAGAAATATGAAGAACACGTACTAAGAAAACTATGAAGTGGAGAGTCTCGTAATAATCACTTAATTCATATTTCACGCTTAATTCTTCTTTTTTTATCATGAAATTTAACACTTATTCAGCGTTATGGTTATAACACGCAGGTTGTAGAGTTAACAAAAAGAGTTTGTAGGGGCGTAAATGTTGTCACTTGATCTTGATAACAAAAGAATGAAAAAATTACTTCTATCTATCTCACTCACTCACTCACTCCCTCTCTATATATCTATCTATCTATCTATCTCCCTCCCTCACTCACTCACTCACTCAATATCTATCTATCTATCTATCTATCTCACTCACTCACTCACTCACTCACTCACTCACTCAATATCTATCTATCTATCTATCTATCTATCTATCTATCTATCTATCTATCTATCTCACTCACTCACTCACTCACTCACTATCTATCTATCTATCTCAAGACGAAAAGGTTGTCACTTGATCTTGATAACAAAAGAATGAAAATTTCTTCTAAAATTCCATCTGTCTATCTCACTCACTCACTCACTATCTATCTATCTATCTATCTATCTATCTCAGTCACTCACTCAATATATATATAAGTCACTATTGATCTCACTTACTCTATATCAATCAATCAACCTATCTTTCTATCTCACTCACTCACTCATTCAATATATATATATATATATATATATATATATATATATATACCTATCTATCTATACCACTCACTCACAAACTCAATGTTTCTATAACTCACTATCGATCTCAATCAATCAACCAATTTATCAATCTATTTCACCCACTCACTATCTATCTATCTATCTATCTATCTATCTCAATTATTATTTCACTCACTTTCTATTTAACTACCTACCTCACTCACTAGATATTTATCAATCTATCTATGAGGAGAGTCACCCGTAGCATAGTGGCTAACGTTCTGAAACCAAACCAAACCTATCTATCTATCTAGCTATCTATCTCACTCTCTCATTTTCTAACTCACTCACTCACTCACTTGCTCACTCACGTACTGTCAATCTATCTATCTATTTCAGATTTTACAAGTTATTTTTTAACCGGTCTCATTAATAGAAATATTTGAGGTGTTTTTGTTCAGTCGAAATTAAACCCCAAAATATGTTTCAGTCAATTGAGAAATTCTCAGTGAATCTCTCTCCCTATTCTGCTGTGCCTCTTCTCGTATTTCTTTTGTCTTTGCTGCATTTCACGAATAATTTTAACTCTGCGAGTTTTTCATACCAGTCTTAACTGATATATTTTCATTGAAAATTGAGTGACAACAACTCTTCTCAGGTCCCCAGGATTATTCTGAGCATTCCAGCTGACCTTAACAGTGCTACAGTATCGATTCTTCCTCTGATCTTCAGTTCTTCCAATTTCTTTTCCAGTCTCTTGGGTACCGCTTCAAAGACCCCAACTACAATTGGTATTGCCGTCACTTTCATGTTCCACAGCTTTTTCAGCTCTCTCACAAGATCTAAGTATTTGTCTATCTTTTCATTTTCTTTCATTTCTACCTGAGGTCTGCTAGAACGGCAAAATCCTTCCGATTAGAATGAGGTGATCGTTTGTTTCAGATAATTTTAAGCATCTCTTTTTTTACGACAGATTCTTGATTGCGCATGTACCATTTGTTAGCATAGTCAAATATTGAACCCTTGCAAAATTCCCAGTGGATCACTTCTATCACATACAGTCGTTCTTAGTTTTGTATTCTTTGCGTACCAATCGTTTCTATTCACTTATTAGGTGATTTATTGATTCATCTCGCACCGTATATTGCCCAGTCGGCTGGGGCTGTAGAATACAACTACTGCTTTTCTGCAGAGGGGTAAGACCCCCCCCCCATTAGTACCCTGGATATGACACTAAACAATCTGATGAGGTTCCAGTGATGCTGTAGCTTTGGGGAATGCGGAGCACCCCTTCATTGCCATTACTCCCAGGCCCACTCAGGCCCGGAATGATAGCACCTGATAAGGCCCTATCTATGGGTTAAATAGTACTAACTGCATACTTATGCTAAACTGAATTGTTTAATATAGAACTGTTTTGACTTTTAACTGCGTGTAAACAAATCTGTACTTATACAAAACTGAATTAGCCGAATTAGAACTGATTGAATAAATTGAATAGCTTGAAATAGAAATGTTTTCGACAATTAAACTGTTTACACATGCTAAGCTGAATTCTTTGAAGTACAACTGATTATTTGCATAAAAATAGATTTGGCGTAAAATAACCTACAAAGGTTGATATGCCATAAAACCCAAACAACCAACCATCTCATCATATAACCCACACTTGCTATTCTCTCGCTTATCACCAGTTTTTGCTGCTATAATTAGATCTTAAGATATTATTTTGTGCTGCTGTAATTGTTTTAATACTCTTTGAGAGTTAAAGTCTCCAGGACTCTTATAAGTACTCTGACTGATCTCAACAATGCTGTAATTTGGATAGTCTCGGCTTGTCCTTGGATTTCCAAATCTACCAACACCTTTACCAAGTTTTTGTGGATCGTTCAAGGAATACCAATTACAATTGGTATCACAGTCGCCTTCATGATCCATAGCTTTTTTCAGATCTCTGGTACGAACGAACCAGGCAATCAACCAGCCAACCAATCAATATACATCTTTTTGTTGCATATTCAAGTTGTATGTCTTAACTTCTTGCATAGCGTCATCTATTTTTATGGCTGTTTTAGGGGCGATATAGTTGAACATAAATTTCTTTTTACTTCTGTCCATCAATAAATTCATTCTATGACTTCCCTTATTCAGATTATACACGCACAGGCACACGCACACACACGCACATGCACAAACACACAGACAGACAGACACACACACACATATATATAACATTATTTTCGCCTGGCTTCTATTCTTCTTTAAACCTATTCGTGACTATATATATTAAGTTTATACATGCATACACACAGAGACAAACACAAACATATACATATATATATATATATAATTTATATTATACATGTTAGATATTATTTTCATCTTATTTTTGCTCATCATTAAACCTATTCCGTGACTCTACTTATTCTGACCAAACACACACACACACGTGCGTGCGCGCTCACACACACACACACACATACACACACACACATTTGTATGAATATGTATATATGAGTAGGCGGTGTTGAACATTATTTTTGTCTCACTTCTCTTTAAACACATTCCGTGACTCTACTTATTCTTATCAAATATATATATATATGTGTGTGTGTGTGTGTGTGTGTGTGTGTGTGTGAGTGTGTGTGTGTGAGCTAGATGGTTTCAAACACTAAGTATCCAATATAGACATTAGATTTGGAATATATGACTTTTTATTCCGGGTCCTACCCCGCTACGACCCGAGACATGATTAATCTCCTCCTCCTGTTTTAATGGCCCACCACGTATGCCCCATTCCGGAATAAACGAAAACGAAAACGAATACAAAAGAGAATAAATGTAGCCTGATTTCGTTACACTGTTTTCTCTAATAATCTAATATTGAGAAATGAAAGGAATGCTGATGCTGACAACAGGAAATTGACCACATTGGTTTGGATGTTTATTCGATTGATACGTGTCCCATTAGAATTTGACTTTCTTAATTAAGAATATTCATAGTTCATATAGTTGTTGAATTATAAGTTAAAATCTATTAAATGGCCAAATGTAACGTGGTTGGTCCACGCAGACGTTTTGTTATATTGTCATCTGCTGATTCATGCAGAAATATACATATATATGCTGGATACATACCGACGCAATGAATAACAGACGCAGGAAGACTTCTTTATAAATATATTTACCTCTCACTTTATTCAAGGGTTCGAAAAAGGGTTAGTCAAAGTTTGCGTGTGAGAGGGAACTGGAGATCAAACATAACTGAAATATTTTGACCCCAAAGTTATGGCCGTCAGCGTTGTGTCTTTCTCGTTCTCCAGGGCTGCTCAACCGGAGGCCCAGGGGTCCACTCTGCTGGATGATGGCTTTCCTTACTGCATACTATCAGCATCTTCTCTGGACCCCAATTCATCAGGGTCCCAAGCCCCTTCGGCCTGGTGTGGCTTTCCCTACCACATCTCGTCTCCAACTGCTCTGCAACTCAACTGGCACCGGAACTCAACTGAGCTATGTAATCGTTTGACGCCCACTCGATCTTTGAAATCGAATGTTTAATCCTCACCAAGCGGAAATAACTGTCATGCAGTTCAGAGGTCACTCTCTTCCAGTGCATCAGTCTTCGTGGTTCATTTAATGACACATATATTCTTAGAGAAGCACAGAAGTGTTACTATATAAGCTATTTCTAGTGAGATAATGGACTCCGGAGTTTTCTACAGGACACTAACCCAAAACTGAACGTATAACGTTACTGGAGCTGGTACCCACTTACTTCGCAGTCACAGACCAGCACTTTATCCATAACGCCAGGCGGTTTTGCCTGAATTTAAAAAGAAGATTAATTTATGCAGTAAAGATGCAAATGCAATTAATAGTAGACATTTAAACGTATCGAGTCTTGGAAACGGCTATTCTCAGCTCTCTGTCGGCGGGACTTTAAATATGCTGACTGTATTCCTTAGAGAGGGTTAAGAAACCACCGCTATAAAAAAAAGTGGTCCCAAGGTATGACACTTAACTGGAAATCATGGAGTGTGAATGAAGTACACTTTCATTGTCGATACTAGCAGGTTAACTCTGACCCGGAGTGGTAGTACCTGTTAGGATACTATCTATCAATCAAATAGAATTGTTCAACCATTTACTGAAGATTATTATCATTAATTACTCGAAATTATACAACTTTATGAAAATCTTTCGTTCAGATTGAAATATCTGATCAAACATCGCCGTATGCAGGAAAGAAACTCTTATGTAACAAAAACACAGAAAATGTAAATATTAACGGATAAACAATGCAAACTATCTACTAGGTATGAAATGACCCAAGACAGGTTGAAGTGCCGTCAAAACCAATCAAAAA
Organism: Sepioteuthis lessoniana; assembly: GCA_963585895.1. NCBI lineage: Eukaryota > Metazoa > Mollusca > Cephalopoda > Myopsida > Loliginidae > Sepioteuthis > Sepioteuthis lessoniana. Next base: position 50,314,659 of record OY757933.1, read on the forward strand.
TTTACGCATAAAATAAGCCTAGACGAGTTGACATCACATTAAAATCAGTCAATCAAGCATCTAATCCTCATTGTTTTGACATGCCGTTAAAATCAAGCAGTCATATTCGAGGATCATTGTCAAATGGAAAATACCAAATGGAATATACCAGAGACATGGAATTTTGTCTGGATAATGATCTGACTTCAGGTTTTAACACAGACAACACAAAATTAGTTTCTGAAATCATTTGTCAGTCCAAGCATGTCATCAGATGGCAAAGCATGCAATTTCTGATCCATCGAAGTTAGAAAATTTTCATAAATTGCGAAAATGTCTTTTGACCTCTCAAATGACAAAATGAGTAATTTTAGATCTATATCATTACCAAAAGATAAAAACATTCCAAACAATTATTTCAATAAAAAAACAGTTTTCCTTCAAGACCAAAGATACTAAAAATGTTATTATCTCAAGTAGAACATTATTCAAATAAAGGGAATATTTTTAGGTATTTTTACCAAAGTGAAAAGCGTCGAAAGTCTGAACTATGAGACCAAAAATATAAGGAGGGAATTTCTATGGCGTAGTGTCTAACGAGCTGTACTGTGACATCGTAGTCAGCGAGTTCGAATTCCAGTCACGCTATTAGGTAAACTTTCAGACTAATATTCTTGGGGAAAAGAGAACTACACAAGAATGCTACATGCTGTTTTGAACAGATCCAAGAAGCAGCACCGTTCAAAACAATAGTTCTATGATCACCTACTTCTCATCTCACAAATCATCCAAGTAAGACGAGCTAGACATGTGTGGCACAGCCAGAGAAGGACGAACTCATGAGCGGCGTTTTCTTATGGACTCTTACACATGGACACACCTGCGTAGGCTGATCAGCTCTGTGTGGACACTGAATGTTGCTTAGAAGACCTACTAAAAGGGATGAACAGTGGAGACAGATGATGAGAGTCAGAGAACTCCGTACTGTCATCGCGATTTGATGATAATGATGTATTATATACTATCTCTGCTCTTCTTTTACAAGATCACCTTTCGCATCATATCACCCACGAAATTTGATTGGCCAATAAACAAAAAAGTAAATTGGAAATTTAAATGCATAGCAGTCCAAAAATAAGTCAATCGCAACGGATTAAATTATTTAAAGTTAATGTTTGATTTGACTGTCTCTAAACGCATACATTTCTTTGTGGAAATTGTACGTGATTTATTTTCTGGGACAGATTCTGGTTTATATATTAAACATTTGTCAAGTGTGCAATGGAAGTGACGCAGAGGATCAAATTGTGTGTCAAATGTAGAATTATAAACAAACAGACACTTTTTTTTTATCTTCGTATATTATTTTTCGTAAGATTTTAAATCCGGAAACACATCCAATATTTTAGTTTCTCATATTTCAACCAACCACACTTTTAACTTCTAAAACTCAATCCTAATTGCGTTCATTCACAACAGAGATAAATGTAGAATAATCGTAGCCTTCTCTATATCTCCTTTTATAACAATTTTACAAAGATCTGGATTTTATCAAATATTATATATATATATATAATTTGTTGGTGAATTTTTTGGGGTATCTTAATTTTTAAATAAGTAGTTTGAACTCAATTTTTTGCACACAGTTGTTTCAAGTAATCCTATTAAACGCTAATAATTCTATTTAATATAAATCATTTGTCTTCACACAGTTAACTGGTTTCATGCATTGCGAATTAAAATTATTAATTCTATTTATCAAGTATTGCAATGTAATATGAATAATTTGCAGGCTGCAGTTTCATATAACTATTGCTAATAATCCTTAGTAAATGATTGAACAGTTCTATTTAACACACAAATCGGACCCTAACATTCAATACCAATTCGTGTCCGAGTGTACGTGGGATTAATGGTAATGAAAGGGTACCCTACATCCCCCAAAGCTCCAGAATTGAAGCCTCACCACCACATGCAGTTTAGTGTCATACCAAGGACACTCATTGGAGAAGCCTTACCCCACTGCAAAGAGGCAGTCGGCGTATTCTATAGCTTGGCCACTGCAACCGTGTCTGCCTATCCCACATCGACCTCAACAGCCTCGGGCATGCTTGCCGTTGGCGTAGATCGGCTTTTTTGAGAAAAATTGGTTGCTTGGGTTTTATGGCATATCAACACTTGTAGGTTATTCAATGCCAAATCCTGTTTATACATATCTATTAGATATATATGATTTGTTATCACATTTTGAAGACAACATTTTTAAACAAGTCTGAGCTCATTTTTGCTCAGAGTGAACTGTTTTCAGGCATTGCTATGTAACAGGAACAATTTAACATCAGTCATTTGCACACATTTATATATATATATGTATATATATATACAGCTAAAAAGTTTCTACTATTGCTCTCAAACGCTAATAATTCTATTCAATAATTATCATTTGTTTGTACACAGTAAAATGGATTCAAGTATTGCTATGTAACACGAACAATTTGATATCAGTCATTTGCACCCATTTAAATATATATATATATATATATATATATATATATATATATATATATATGTGTGTGTGTGTGTGTGTGTGTGAGAGAGAGAGAGAGAGAGAGAGAGAGATTTGTAAATGAATAGTTTGTGGGTAATTTTATTTTTAAATTAGTTAAAACTGATTTATTTGCATACTAGTATTGCTATTGTTACAACACATCTAAATAGTTTCAATTATTGCTCTCCTACGCTAATAATTTTATTCAATAATTATCATTTGTTTGTACACAGTTAAATGGATTCAAGTATTGCTATGTAACGTGAACGATTTGACACCAGTCATTTGCATACATTTAAAATGGAGATATATATATATACATATATATATATATAATTTCTGAATAAATAGTTTGTAGGTAATTTCATTTTTAAATGAGTTAAAAAAACATTTGTTTGCACACCTGTATTGCTATTGTTTCTTCATAGCTAAATGGTTTCAGTTATTACAATCTAACGTTACTAATTCTTTTCAATATTAATCATTTGTTTGCAGACAATTAAGTGGTTACATGTATTGCTATTTAAGAATAATTATTCGATTCAACAATGTTCATTCATTTGCACACAGACAAATTATTCCACGTATTTCTCTATTATACTAATAATTCAGTTTAGGCTCACAGGGAGTTTCAAGTATTGCTGTTTAACACTTATAATTCTATCCAACATTAGTTATTCATTTATAAATAAGTTAATGTTGGATAGTTCCAAGTATTGTTATGTATCTCTAACAATTCAATTAAACATTAATCATATGTTTCACACTCAGTTAAAGGACCAGACAGTTCTATTTCTAACAATATAAGCCAACAAAATTAAATGGTTCTAAGTATTGTTGTGTATCCAAAACAATTCAGTTAGTCATCAGTCAGTTGTTCAAACACAGTTAAATTGAGAAATAGTTCTTTTTCTAACAATTCACAGTATCAAAATCATTTGTTTGCATTCAGTTTAAATGTCAAACAGTTCTATTTGACCCATAAATAGGACCCTTTCAGGTGGTACCACTCAAGGTCAAAGTAGACCTGGAACCAATCGTAATAAAGGGATATTCCACATTCCTTAGAGCTCCAGGAATGGAGCCTCACCATCATATTATTTTGTGTTATATTCAGGATACTCATTGTGGGTAGGGGTCTTACCCATCTGCAGTCGGTGTATTCTACAGTCCCTGCCGAGTGGGCAGGCTGATATGAGAAGAATGTGCAGAGACTATACTCTACGTGGGTGGACGTTACCTCTTATGATTATTGGCTTTAAAAAAATAAAAGATAAAAAAAAAAATCGACAGCCAAAAAGGAAAAAAAATATTAATTTTCTTTCCTAAAAGGGTTTCCTCTATTTACAATCTTGTAAGCATATCGATCGTTACGTTAAGATTTAATGAAAAGAACGTAAATGCATTTTTTCTTTTTCTTTTTTTTTCTTTTTTTTTTATTTCGACTTGTTCTTCAAAACTTGCCCATCCTTCGTTAACAAGAAAATAAGATTCCTCCATCCTTTAATTAAAAAAGAGAGGAGAAAATCGTCTCTGCAAGTTTATGGCAAAGTTTAACTAAAAAGAATTGCTTCTGGGGTGTGTCAAAAATTACCAGTTTCTCACCAGGAACAAGAAGAAGAAAAAATTAAAACTACCTCAATATTGAATCACTGTGTTATTTTCTGATCCACTATTGACAATTTAACCGTCTTTGACGTCATATAGGATTTCTTTTTACTCCCATCTCCTCAGAAAATAGCTCAGGAAATATCTCCCAGGTTTTATTCACGAAATGTTTACACTGAGGTTGGATATGCATTTGGTTTGAATTAGTCATAATAATATTTTGGTGTCTGTTTTCTATTGGTTTATTTGTGGTTGATTTTAGGTTTTTCTTATTTTCTTTTGCTTTCTTTTTTTGTTTTTGTTTTTGTTTTTTTTTTGGTGGGGGTCACTGCATGGATGCATCAACAAGACGCTAACAAAACCTATGGAGAAAAAGCTAGGTAGAAACTACAAAAGAATCATCAGCGCTGTTTTGAACAGATTTTGGAAGCAACACTCCACAAAACAGTCGCTTCATGGCCACTTACCTTCCATCTCATAAACCATCCCTGTATGATGATCAAGACATGCCGGTCGCTGTTGAAGAAAGACGAACTCATAAACGACGTTCTCAAATGGACACCAACTCATAGACACGTCACTGCTGGACGACCCGCAAAGACTTACATCAGGTCTGTGCGGACATTGGATGCAGTCTAGAGGATCCGATTTGAACACGAGTCTACAAATTAATTACCGCTGACGATAGTCGTTGCGCTAAGCGCACCACCAGAAAAAGACTGCGTACTCGGCGAAATTTTGAATAACGTCAGCGAATGGAGGATTATCTTTCGTTATAGTTTATGAACATTACGCTTGTAGGGAAAAACCCCATGGCTGGACTGCGACCTTGAAGTAAGGGAGTTCGAACTCCAGTCACGTTGCTACGTTAACTTTCGGACTAATATCCATGGGAAAGGCACGAACCCCCTAATTCCCCCGCTATGGGTTATATACCACTGTTGTTCTCCAAAAAAGATGACTTTGGCCTTTTTATAACCAACAAAGGTTTATATGCCATTAAAAAAAGAAACCAAACCAAACCGCTAACTTTGTTAAAACAATGCGTATATATTTAGCCACCCTTCCGTCATTGAGAGGACGTGACACAAAGTCAATTTTTAAGCGAACTATAGCTTGTTTAAATTCAGAGTTCTTCCAGACTGGTTACCTAACCAAGGCTAAAGAAACCAGTCTCCTCTCCTATTTTCTGAAAAGTTCATGCCATTCCCAAGGGCATTAGCGCGGAGGGAAAAACAAACAGCTTCGTCCAAGATTGAACTTGGATCACCGATTGAATTTCTCAAAGACAATAACCATTATGCTAAGAGTGCCTCTTGAGTTAATGTGTGCAGGCAAGGCGACAACTTCGAAGAAAACAGCAGAAAGTAGCTTTTAGGTATAGATATTTTCTGGATGGAGGCTGACTAATTATTTGTAATCTCCAGCTCAGTCTTTCATATCGTGGGTGATTATTATCCGATGGGTGCTCGTCGTTTACAATATAAATGACAGCTAGTGCAACACTTTCACGGGTGGAATATCTTTCATGTAACAGAATTGCCACTAAAATATGTTTCGAGAATAGACTTACAGTGAAATTGTAATTAAGGTACTGGTTCCCCGCAGAACACCATAGTTAAGTAGCAACGAGCCAGCTCAGAAATTAGGAACAACAGATACAGTAAACAGTTAAAGACTTGTGTGCTAGACTACGACAAAATTAAGCGGTACTGCTTGAGTATTCAACTTAAGAAACTATCAGCCTGCTCAGAACTCAGATGAGGGATTACTTAGAGAGCAGCTGACTTTGTAAATCATCTGAGACTTCATAGATCTGATAGACATAGACGAATGTAAAGCACCGGTCCCTGCAAGAACATGAACAGGGAAGTTATGCAACTATGAGCCTACTAAGATAGCAAATGGGTGACTACATAGAAACAACACGTACCGTAAGCAATTTGATATATGTAACACTAAGTCAACGTGAAACATCAGTTACTACTTGTTCATTGAAGGTAAGCAGCTTTGAAGCCGCTCAGAATATAGATGGGTAACTACTTATGGATCTACGCCCTGTATGCCGGAGGAGGACAAAATTAAAGTTCCTGCTAGATCATTGAAGTTAAGCAGCTATGAGTCACTTCAGATGAGTGACTACTTAAAAACAATAGTGAGTGTAAGCAATCTGGTATCTGTGTGACAGACAAAGCCAACCTTAATAAATCCTCGGATATATCAAGAAATTATCCTATTTTGGAATAATGCCGACGAATACCACAGGTACGTAATTATTTTCGTGAAGAGATTTCAGAGATTTTGTGTATCACTTTATATACGGAAATAATGCCCAGGTTTGATTTGATTATTTGTTTTAATAAGTAAAGTTGACGATCGTACTCGAGAGGGGGCCTTCAAGTCGCCTTCAGCTACGGTCACCAACTTTACTTTACTTTTTTGGTTTTATGGCATAAGTCTCAGTTTGTTTGTTTGTTTGGATTTTATGCCATATCAACCTTTGCAGGTTATTTATTGCCAAAATCTGTTTTTATACAAATAAACAGTTTGTGTGCGTGTGCGGGCATGTGTGTGTGTGTCTGTGTGTGTCTCTACGAGTGTGTCTCTGTGTGTGTGTGTCTGTGATTTATAAGTGAATAGTTTATAGGCAATTTTATTTTTAAACGAGTAAGAGCCTTTTTGTTCGTACACAGTTTAATGGTATCAAGTATTCCTATCAAACTATAATAACTATTTGATATCATTCATTTGTTTGAACATTGTTAAATGGTTTCAAGTGTTGCTATATAACGCTTATTTATAATTCTATTCAATATTAATCATTTGTTTGCAAATAGTTGAAATGGCTTCAATTGTTGCCATCTCAGTGCAACTGACCCTCAACCACCACTATTTAGCACCTTTAAGATAAGGTTGGGTCAGGTACGCTTGTTTGCCCCAGAGGCAATTTTAAGAATACGGTTGCGTCAATCATATTGTTAATAGGGTTTGTCATAACCAGCCGATTGATTGGATCGAGCCTCCCGTCTAACCAAGGAAGAGCCATAGTGTAGTGTAGGAAATCATTTGAACACTTTGGCCATCGGGTCACGGACTGTTCAGTCACCAAGATTTTGTCCTTAAGCATAACGGGTTTCCACCCACAGCCAACAGGTGGCCTCGATGAGGGGGGGGTCTTACAAAGTATTTCGATTTGTTGCTTGAATTTATCGTAAGAGGACTATCCGATTATCTTCTTAGCATTAACGTACACAAATAAACAAAAAAAAAGCTGAAACCTCCAATACCACTCAAATATCAACCTTCCAACCACGGCCGCCATGATGTAAAAAATGTGTGATTCATCACTATAATCAATTTTCTTTCATCTTTACATGAATGACTCAAAAGTTTGGAAATATTTACATGCGTGCTAAATTCTGAAATAAACTTCAGGAACTTTAAGGATTCGAACTGATGCTGCACCAAACACATTATTCGGGCTTAGTTTTCTTGGATTATCAATTGTTCCGATCCATATGATACTTCCTACGCAACCGACGCTTCAACAACAACGAGGGGGTGAAAGCTTCAAAGAAGGCGTTCTTCGCCACGAAGCCCAAAGTCTGCTGTCAGCGTGGAATCAAAGAACTGGTAGAAAGTTTAGAATATTGTTGAATGTGTGAAGATAATATCTCTTCCTGAAAAAGATATTCATCAAATAGTGAGGTTATAGTTCTGGAAATCTGAGGAATGTGGAGTACCGCTCCATTGACATCCATTAAGGTCAAATCTATGACTCAAATAGATCTTTTTAAAAACTTTTCGGATTTGATAGGACTGAGTGCAACAAAAAGAACACTTAAGAAACAGTCATGCAAAAGATCGAAGTATGAATTTTCAATGAACGCAATTCCCTAACTTCTAGGCAGGAACTAACCCTACCCTTATAAATATTCGAGTAAGGATGGAAATCTAGAGAGGTCAATGTAATTATTACTAGGTTTGATTGGATTTATTTGTTTAATGGCATATCAACCTTCTAGGGTTATTTAATGACAACGCCATTCAGGTAGAAAAACAGCAGTGGTAGTCTTTAACACATATATGGAAGGAATAAAATGGTTCATGCTTTTCTCAATGGTATTAATCTGAAAGTGAATGTAAAAATAGGAGAGGTGTTCGAATTCGCTATGATGTCACAGTCCAGTACTTTATAAAATACGCCACAGAAACTCGCCACCTCCTCACAGCTTAAAACTATAGTTAAAAATGAAGATGAACACGCCAAATATTGATTTGAAATCGCTTCTTTTGCCGTGGGAGGTAGCAAAAGTTAATTATATCAAAAAATAAAGAAAAAAGTAATGTACTATTTCCAGTGGATGGCTTGCTTTGGTTTGGTTTGGTTTGGTTATATGGGATATCAACTATTGTAAGTTATTTAATGCCAAATCCATTTTTATACATATAAATATTTCTATTTCGAACAATTCAGTTTAGCATAAGTACACAGTTTGATTGTAGAAATTTCAAGGAATTCAGTTCAGCATAAGTACACTGTTTAGTTCTATTTGACCCTAAGATAGGACTTCATCAAATACTACCACTCCGGGTCCGAGTAGACCTAGGAGCAATGGCAATAAAGGACTACTCCGCATTCCCCAAAGCTTCAGCATTACTGGAGCCTTGCCATCAGATTGTTTAGTGTCATATCCAGTACACTATTTGGAGGGGTCTTACCTCTCTGCAGTAATGCAGTTGGTGTATTCTACAGCCCCAAACGATTGGGCCATATTTCAAGTTGAATATTACAAAATCAAAATGAATAATATCAGGTATTACTTATCACCAAACTCTAAAGCATTGCACTCTGACAGAATGTTGACTTTCAGTTTTATCTCATTAGAAGGTAATCGTTTTAATACTTTCTGTTTAAGCTCTTTCCACATATACAATTATTACAGGGTTTTACTATTGTAGAGTTTGATAATAAATGATACCTAATCTTTTGCGTGCAAGTACTTCTGAAAGCCATCAGGACTGTCTAAATTGAATTCCTTTTCGCCATTCTTTAGCACTCATGGTTGGATATTGACGAACATATTCCAGTCGTTTCTCTTTGTGTTTCATAGTTAACCTTGGACGATGAATTCTTTTCTTATGCTTAATTTTTTCGTTGTTTAAATGCTTTCTATTTGTTCTAGTACTGCAAGGAGCATCCACTAAAGATTTCAATATTTCTGATGTTGACGAAGATTTATTTTTTACGTCGAGAACAATTCTTTTCTTGAATTGTGGTGATAATTTTCCGGCCTGCCTGTCGGTTTTCTTGTTCCATACTTATTTGAACTTTTCATCTAATTGCAGAGAAAGCTCTTACTGCGTACTAAGCCCTTTGAAATTTCTATCAGTGATTTTTCGACTCTTTTCAGGGCTGTAATCTCCCCTTTCTCAAATTCTGATAATTTAGTTCCTTTAGCCATTTATGTTTTTAGTATTTTAAGTATCCCTTTTAATCGTACAATATTCTACAAGAAATAAAACAGTTCTGGTACCTTTGGTTTAAAAGAGAGCTAACTTTTATAAAACTTTTAGAAGTGTACTTATTTATGTGTGATACTGTAAATAATACCAAATAATATACTTTTAGATTAAATTATATCCCTCAAGAAATGATAAAATCCTAGTATATTTGGTTTTAAAAATTTATAATGATATGATATATTGAAAAATATTAGAAGAGCATTTATTCATGGGCCTACAGCTCTCTATATATATATATAAATATATATATGTATATATATATATATATATATATATATATATATATATATATATAGAGAGAGAGAGAGAGAGAGAGAGAGAGAGTGTGTGTGTGTGTGTGTTTTACAAGTTGAGATAAAACAGTGGCCTCTCAGATATTTTCCATCGACTTTATTCTCTTTCTCTTTTAAGTTTATTACAGGAAAATAGTTAATATTTTGAAATCATATCTTGGATGATGGAACAGAAGATATTTAATGTGAAAAAATTACGAAACTAAGCCTTTCAAAGTTGTTAAATTTCAACACATTTCCATACAGGAGTCAGATTTTCAAGATGATCAAGTCAGATTTTCAAGATGATCAAGAACAACTCAAGAGTAATATGCACAATTTTGCACGGCACATTCAACAGTACCTTCAACTGAACGGGCTGACATCTGAAGTATGTATTGTAAGACTCCTCTTGACATTTTTTATTTATGTTTGAGACTAACTGATTCCAGGACCTGAAATATTATCCTTTTTACCTTTTTTATTGAACACGTCCTGGCGGAAACACCCCACAAGGCACCAACTATACGGCCACCTGCCTCCCATCACGAAAACTATCTAAGTTAGACGAACGAGACATGCAGGACACTGCTGGAGAAGCAGGGGCAAGCTCACAAGTGATGTACTCCTATGGACCCCACATATGGCCAGGCAAAAGCAAGACGACCAGATCGAACATACATTGAGCTGCAATGTGAGGATACGGGATGTAGACCTGAAGACCCGCCAGAGGAGATGAACGATAGGGAGAAGTGGCGAGAGAAGGTCAGGGATATCCATGCTAGTGGCACGACACGATGATGATGATGACCGTTTTATAAATGAAATTTCCGTTATTCAGTCGTGGTCCTTGTTTTGTGTGTTCATGTATTTACCAACTTCTCTGCACGGGTAGTACGTGAGACAAAGTCAATTTTATGGTGAATTTAACAAGTTTGAATTCATAGAGTTCATTCTCCTAGACTGGTTGCCTAACTAAGGCAAGAGAACGCAGAATGCCCCACTATTTACCCATAGCTGGAAAGAGAATAATTGGATTCACACCTTTAACAAGGGTATTAGTGCCATGTTAAATGCAATCAGCATCGTTCAGGATTTAAACTTGTGTCACTGAGTCCATTTCCGACGATGATAACTATTACAACACAGGTACCTATTCCTTATCTTGTGCCCAGTAATATAGTTTCAAAAATGGAGAAACACTCTGCATATATATATATATATATATATATATATATATATATATATATAGTCGCCCATAAAATGTAGTCTACAAACAATTCTTTTTTAAAAAGAACGTCAATTTTCTTCAAAACTAAATATACAAGGATTTTATTTCTAATGGAATATCATATCAACGAATATTATTAGCCATTATGAATTACCAAACTCAACACGAAACTGTGAGCAAAAATAAAATTTCGACACCTCAGTAACGAAAAATAAAATTATATATATATATATATATATATATATATATATATATATATATATATATATGCACCTTTATGGTCATGATAAAATAGATTTTTTATTTAAATTCATTACTTTATTCTGAACTATTCAAGAGGAAAAGAGCGAATATTTAGTTTGGTTAATTCAACAAACACGTAAACACATCTGAGATGCTTGTGAATAGATTGTGGGAAAAATAATTCTGGGCTTTTGTGAACAAGAATGTGTCATCAACTCATGGCATGAGAAATACAAGTGAAAGAAAACGAGAAAAAATGACCCTTAAGGTATATTTGTTTGTTTAATTGTCAAAAACATTTCTATTTCAAGGTAATCAATTTTGTCAAACAGTTCTATTTCAAACAATTCAGTTTAGTTTCATATACGGAAATAATACTCTGGTTTGGTTTGATTATTTAGTTTAATGGTGTAACATCTCCCTGTTTGTTTGTTTGTTTGGGTTTTATGGCATATCAACTTTGTAGGTTATTTGATGCCGAATCAATTTTTATACAAATAAACAGCTCTATTTTAAACAATTCAATTTAGCATAAGTACACAATTTAGTTGTCAAAAACATTTCTATTTTGAGCTATTCGGTTTCTTCAAGCAGTTCTAACTCAAACAATTCAGATTAGGAAGAGTATAGTTTTTGTTGACACACAGTTAAATGTCAAAACAGTTCTATTTAAAAAAATTCAGATTAGCGTAAGAACAGTTTCAATGCCAAAAACTGTTCCATTTCCAACAATTCAGTTTAGCAAGCAAAAAAGTTCCATTTCAAACAATTCAGTAGAGCATAAGTACGCAGTTAAAAGGTCAAAACAGTTCTATTTCAAGCATTGATTCAGTTTTAGCATAAGTACACTGCTTAGTTCTATTTGACTCATAGATAGGACCCTATCAGGTACTACCACTCAAGGCCAGAGTAGACCTGGGAGCGATGGCGATGAAGGGGTACTCAGCATTCCCCAAAGCTCCAGCATCACTGGAACCTCACCATCACATCATGGTGGGAGGTAGAGACAAATAACGTAAATTTTCCAAGTTGGTTTGGTTTGTTTGGTTGGGTGGGTTTTTATGGCATATCAACCTCTTTGGGGTTATTTCATGCCATATCCTGTTTATGAATATATATATCAAATATATATGATTTGTAAGCACACAATTTGTAGTTTAACATTTTTAGACAAACCAGAGCTCACTTGATTGCTCACAGTAAAACTTGGAGCAATTTTAGCCAACACCTGTACTTCTTTCTAATGTTAGTAATTTGTTTCCTCTCATTTAAGTGATTGTGAGTATAGGAAATACATCAGTCAACATTTTTTATTGGAGGCCGGTTCTTTTCAGAAAGTTCAATATCTACCTATGTAATATAATGACCGAGGGATTTCGTTTTATATATCTTGCTTTTCGGTTTAGTTAGGCTGTGAACCTTTCGCTTAGTGCATGGGTTAGTTAGGTGCAACATGAGCGCAGGTGTTCACGCGCGTGCGGGGAGGAAGTGTCATTCAGAGATGTCAAAATAAAAATCCCAGAGGAAATGTGACCAGGGGATATGAATTACGTCATGCACCGGAAGCGTGCGCGGAGGATTTTGGGGATTTGAGAAAAGTCAGTTAGTTGAGTTTTAGCGTCAGAAGAAGAGGGTTAACTTTCGGGGCTCGCCGAGATCAGACCAGTAGTTTTGCGTTGGGGGCCGCGCGTGGTTGGGGGCAGATGGAAAAGTCAGCATACAAAGATTGTGTATCACTCTCCTCATGTCGAAAAACCTTTTAACTCAATGGTAATAAAAAGTTTCGTACCTGAACTAAGAAGTCGAAAGTGTTTTTTGTGTTTCAGGATTCCTATGTGCGTTATGAACATTCTATGTATATTTCACACATAGCGTTAATCTGGCAATGTAACACTTAGGGCTGATTATTCTAAATATTGTCAACATTATAAAACCTTCGTCAAATGTTGGTTAATTTTGTGCATTAAATCAATCATTCCAAGTTGAGATTATCGTCGTTTTTCTCTTTTTTTTTTTTTTAATTCACGGTGTTGATTACAAAGGCTATGATAAACGTGTCGAATTTCATATTACTGTTTATAGTAGATTTTGAGCAAATTTTGGATGTTGAGTTTATATTCGTTTCTTGGAGAAATCGAGACGTAGATTACAATCCCACCGAATAGATGGTGAAATTCAAAGATTTGTCAGAGAAATGAGGCATCAAAATAGCCCTGACTTGCTATTATTAGTAGGAAATTTTGATTGAATTTTGCTTATGGAGATTATTGTTGTTTCTTGTTAAATTCGGGGCGTAGATTACAATGACGCAAAATCACTCAAGATTACTATCAGCTTCCCCATCGCCTTCTCATTAACGTTTTACAGATGATTTTTAAGTTGGGACGAGAGAGAGAGTGAGAGAGAGAGAGAGAGAGAAAGAGAAAGAGAGAAAGAGAAATATCATTTTTAGGGTGTTGGAAGAAATGCCGCAAGAGATGTGAACAATAGATATTTATTGTATTAAAAATTGCTGGTTGGTTTTCAACAGTCAGTAGATTCCACAAATGTTCTAATATAGTATTTTGTTTAAAATGTTCAAATGTAAATATTGCACAACTAAAACGGATATTATTATGTATTTATTACCAAACCTTACAGTAACGAAATGCTTTAGTTTCAACACTCTCGTAACCCGAAATAGAATTGTATAAATGTATATATATATATATATATACTCACTGGATTTTGCCTCAATGGATTGGAGTCTGACTTCGGAATCTACTTTCAGACCAACATAACCCTGAACTGCAACTGTTTAAACTGCTTAGGTCACGTGATATAAGCGCCGCAAACAAGCATGTACAACTAAGATATTGCAAAACTTTTGACTCACTCAAATAAATAAATAGATAAATAGATGAATAGTATTGTCTGCAATAAAAACGTAGAATACCTTCTTGTTAAAGCCATGCTTCAAAACAATGAAAGTATCACCCAAAAGTTAATAAACCAGAAAATATAGCAAAGTGGTCATTTACTAAGTACTAGATAGAAAGCAAGGTGTGCCCGGTGTGAATCAAACTCACTAAAAAATTGACTGTTCGATTAAGTTTCCAAAAAAGCAAAACAAGGAAAAGAATTATATAAATGTTACGTTATTTATTAAGGGACCTTGCGTGTCCCATTCCAATTCTCTAACGTCTGATCAACAACCTATAATCAAAAGACATTAAGATATGTAGACGAGAAGAGCGAATGAAGTCTGATCCATTCACTTGAACTAAGATGTTGAAAGATGGGAGAAAGAAAAGTCGATATTGGAGATGCCGACACTCAGATCTTCACACCATGCAGACATGCGTTAAAAAAATTGACAGTACAGACGCCATAGATGTTTTAGTGATATGGCGCAGAAGCCATTGCAGTTCATCCATAAAAAAACAAAAGATTAAATAAATAAAATAACATCTGAAGGGTGGGCTGGAAGTTGCTTACGGGGTGAAAAAAAATGGAAGGCGTGCTGTTTCTTGTATAAAAAAAAGCATTGAATGAAATTGAGAAATGAGAAACTTAAATAAATTATATATATATATATATATATATATATATATATATATATATATATATATATATATATATATATATATATACTACCTGTGGCTCAAATTGTGGAATTAGCACACTTGTAAGTCGTTCAATCCGGGTTCTTTTATTTAGTAAAAAAAACTAATTATAGATCAGATGCAAAACATTTTTGTTTTATAACTGGAAATTCTGACTTCGTTAAAAAATATTTCTTAAACAAACTACCGTGTGTATTTTTAAATGAACAACTTTTTCGGGCCAATTTTTTACTTTAAAAACAAGTGATCATTCATTATACAAGATATGTATTTAAAATATCGAAGTTTACCTTGTTTCTCGGCCTAACCTTGCCATAACTTCGATACCTAAACAAAGTTTATTAGATAATAAAGTTTTACTGAGTATTGTTTACTACTTATAACACCTCTGTATAAAATTATTATAGATATCATAAAGTTTTACTGAGTATTGTTTACTACTTATAACACCTCTGTATAAAATTACTATAGATATCATAAAGTTTTACTGAGTATTGTTTACTACTTATAACACCTCTGTATAAAATTACTATAGATATCATAAACAAAGTTTATTAGATAATAAAGTTTTACTGAGTATTGTTTACTACTTATAACACCTCTGTATAAAATTACTATAGATATCATAAATAGAAAATAAAAATAGATTTAAAAAAAAACTTCCTTATCTTAACTGAAAGCTTTTGTTTAGGCATTGGCTACACTGTGCGTTTATTATGATTGTATTACAGCAGTTTTGAAAGCATAAATAAGTGTTTGAATGTTTTACGGTAAACCCCTTCCAGTGCATTCGTTCGATTTCTCAAGCAAAAAAACTTTAATGATCTTTTGTGTTATTTGAACTAATTAGACCCTCACGCTCATTGCAGTTTTTGTATTTTTCAAAGCGAAAAAGCAATTATTGCAAATTTTATAAGTGGCTACACTTTTCCATTTTGATTCAATTGTTGGGAGACCAAACGGAGAGGTCTCCCTTGTCACAAGATTTGAGATACTCTCCTACGTCACGAGTCCAACTTGGTTACGTAACAGGATGAACCGGGGAATCCAGCCTTTTTCACGAACAAGACTTGAGAAGAGCAGACATGGTAGTTCGCTACTCAGCAGTGAGTTCATGGGGTCATTTCTCTTTACTTTTCAGACTTGAGAAGAGTAAATGGTTTCCATCTTTTTACTGTGTGGATTTATCTGTTTGTTTCCTGAACACTTGTGACTCTTGTATAGCCTGGGGACGGGAATTTAGTTCCCTACTCGTATCGAGTAGAATTAAGCGTCTTATTAATTGACTTGTTCTGTTTCCTACCGAATATTCCTTATGTTACCCTCTTTGGGATAAACTAATACATGTTTAATAACGGGGGTGTTTATCAACGAGTCAACATCTCATTAAGATCTTATACAATATAGAATGATCGCCCATTTCCGAAACAGTTAGCATTGGAAAAGACAAATAACTAACCAGATCGAATTATTTATTTATTTTTTTTTTTTTTTTACTGGGGGATATCTTTTTTTAATACTTATTCCAGAAATAAGAGGTCATTCAACATAAAATTAAAATATAAAAGTGAGCTCTATCTTATAAAATGTAAAGTATGATATATGCACAAAACCTTTGCTGGTAAAATTCTACATGTGTACCTGTTAAATTTCAACAGGGAAAAATTTGTTGTAATTTTTCTAAAATTCAATTTTGATTTGAACTAAGACGTTTACATTCCCAGCAATTTTTTGATTTTTTAAAAAAAGAAATGTCCAATTTTTTTTTCATTTTATAAAGTGGGGTTCACCTTCACATTTTAATTTAATGTTAAATAATCCCCCATTTCTGGAATAGTTAGCATTGGAAAAGACAAATAATCAAACAGTTCGAATTATTTTGATTTTTTTTAATTGCGGAGAATCCTTTTTTAATGCTTGTTCCAGAAATGGGTGATCATTCAACATTGAATTAGGAAGAGAAAGTGAACCCCTCCTCTTAAAGAGTAATTTTTTAAACATAAAAAATTGCAGTGAGTTTGATGATTCAAACCACACAAAAAATCACTCGAAATGTTTTCCCCAATAAACTTGAACGTGTGCGCGTGAAGAATGATATCGTTTTATCTTTGTGTCATTGGATGTTGAAAAAATGATTTTGTAGAATTGCATAAGCAAAGGTCAGGGATCATTCATTATACGCAATATATGATAAATACAGCTTTTTGTAGCAAAAAATTAGGGGTCGTTCACTACTCGAATTAGTTCATTAATTGTGTACATAATTTAGATTATATCATCTAAATTAATGGTATTATTTTTCCCATCTAATTCCGAAGGAAATATTATAGGAAAAAGCAACAGTGAGAAAAGAATTATGAAATTCCTTGACAAAAATTTATAATAAATGCTTTATTTTGACTCATTTGTGTTTTATTTGTTTTGCTTTATATTTTATATTTTCAAAGTATATCGCTTTAAGTTTTCTATCTTGACATTTTAATATCTGTTGAGGTCAACTAATTTTTACCCACCTCCTTATTTCTTTTATATTTGCACCAAATCCTACACACAGCTGACTGGGAACAAGCACCATCTTTCGCCACACTCTACTCATGATTGCTTTTTTGAATTAGTTTTACAGTCCTTTCCATTGTTTCAACTGACAGTTTTTTTTTGTATTTATTTTTGGTTTTATTTTTATTTTTTCGAGTCATTTTCACTTTCAATTAGATATTCCCTACCTCTTATTGAGGTTTGCAAGAATGGTCTTTTGACTTTAGACTGATTTGTATAATTTAGTCTCAGCAAGTTTTTCTTTTAGGAATGAAAATTAAAAGACCATTCCATCATTTTTCCTACTTTGGGTAATTTATTAACAT
Organism: Sepioteuthis lessoniana; assembly: GCA_963585895.1. Classification (NCBI taxonomy): domain Eukaryota; kingdom Metazoa; phylum Mollusca; class Cephalopoda; order Myopsida; family Loliginidae; genus Sepioteuthis; species Sepioteuthis lessoniana. The sequence continues at coordinate 50,332,532 of OY757933.1, forward strand.
TTTACTCTGCATGAGTTTTAAAACAAATTATACTATTAATTTAAAAAATTTAATCTTGTTTATTTAAGGAGGATTTTAGGAAACCAGTGTAAGGTTCAGGGCACCAAATCGAAGGATGTAACATTAGTGATATCAGGTTAAATATTCGAACATTACACTCTTCTTCAAAAACAACAGGCTATACTGTTATTAGGATTACGAATAGTCTTCATTTAGACTGTTTACATTTTTTAGCAGTCTGACACAAACAAGAGGAAGACCTTGTAAGATTTTATCAACATATGTCCTTTGCAGCCACTCCATCAACCCGTCTCTCACTGATTCGCGCCAACAACTAACCCAAACTTCTCTCTTTGAGGTTTCAAAACTCAATTGTCTTAATTTTCAAATTATCTCATTTTTATATATTCTCTGCTTTAATTACTTATAACATTATACATTCTAGAATCATTACGTATCACAAACCCTAATTTCCCCACGCCAGTCGACAAGCCTTGATTTGTTTATTATTCATATCCTGCCTTCCCCAACATTATTTTGGCATGAAGTGTTAAACCTGGTCGACCTCTGTGCACGCCTTATATCCAAAGTCCTTAGCTAACATACAATTTTATCAAAATATTCAAATGATGAATATAATTAATTAATCCCCCTGATTATTTTATACCAGAATTTTCTACGATTGAAGAAAAACGTTTAGAATCAAAACTGTTAATAGTTTATTTGCTGCTAAATGAAAAACAAAACTAAGTGTGATAATTACATCATTTTTCAGAGACAATATATATATATATATACATATATATATATATATATATATATATATATATATATATATATATATATATATATATATATATATATTAATGGTCTATGGTTATCGCTAGCTTACTTGGTAAGTTAATGGCAGACATGATTTTGCAGTATTATTAAATATAGTTCAATATCAATAATAGAGCTTTTCTACATGAAGGAATATATATATATATATATATATATATACATATATATATATATATATATATATATATATATATATATATATATTACAGGATCGTGTCTGTTACCGATTAAATATATATATATATATATATATATATATATATACAGTAAAAAAAGTAAAGTTGGCGATCGTAGTCGAGGGCGACCAGAAGGCTCCCTTTTCAATAGCTACTACACCGAGGTGTAGGAGAGGGCGCTACTCCCTTCCCTGGATTGCTCCACTTTACCCTTGATACGTACCTAATATTGCTGAGTGTCAAGCAAGGAGGTATCAAGTACCATTTTTAAAGTCTATGGTATGACACAACCTGGGATTCAAACCAGGTCTCCCGGACCATTGGCAAACACTCTATATATATTCAAGCAAGTTTTGTTAAAGATGATGGAACACCATTTAGTATTTTCAATTTTATTTTTTCAATTTCAATTTTATTTTTTCAAGATTCCTTGTTATTTTTCTAGTGTCTCTGAAAACGTTCCACCCGACAACTTCAAAACAAAACGCTACAAATTATTAAAACAGTAAAAATTTAACAGTCAACTCAAAACTACACTACTCCCGATGGTCGAAAACGCTTGGGCAGAAGATATGGGACAATTCCTTTACCACCTAGATCCCAATTCAAGAAAAATTAAAAGGAATCTTGAAAAAAATAAAATTAAAATGATAAACTGTTCAATCGTCTTTAACAAAACTTGATTGAATAATAACTTGCTGTCTAGATATACACTCTTCAATATATATATATATAGTAACTAATGACTGTGAATATCCAAAGAAAGAGTGCTCAATGCACGGCTATTTAATACCTTTTTTAATCATCTTGTATTATGCGTATAATAACTTGGCATTGTCCTACATAAAAGATAAAAACTTATTCTTTTTAAAGATTTTCTTCCAAAACATTTCGAACACTAAGATTGCAATTCTAAAAGAAAAAGAGGTGTCACCGTTGCGTAGTAGCAAACGTGCCGGTCTGTGAACTCCAATCACGTTTTTACGCTCACTTTTGAGCTCAGACCCTTGAAAAAGGTATGAGTTCACTGATACTTTCAGGTATTAGTTAAATAGTACTGCTACTGTTCTTCTACAAAGAAAGCATTGGTATTAAATAACCCATGAATGTTGATATGCCAAATATAAAAAGAAACCGAAAGTGAAACTGAAACTAAAACCTAAAAGAAAGTTATCTATGATTTCCACAAATATAATTCAAACATAAATTTAAAAATGTCTAACTCATCAAGTATTGTGTATTTAGGCAGCAACCTTTAATTAACACAAGTATGAATAAAGATGAAAGACAAATTAAAGATATTGTCTTTCATCTTAAAAAGACGGTAAGAGGCGTTTTTGTGCATGGCAATTTTATTTCATTTCTGGTTGATTTAGAACTTACTTATCAATTTTAAGTCAAAACGATCCATGCTTTCCTGAAGTTGGCGTGGCCATTCCCCAACCCCAAATACATTTTAAATATTTCTTGAAATCAAAGAAGTGCACATGCCAATAACCATCAAATTTGGCTCATTAGCATATGAGTTTAGAGTTAGCGAGAAAGTAAAGAATCAAATGAAGGAAATTATATATTCATTAAAAAATATCATTCTTTTTGCACCAAGTTTTTTATTCTTTATTTCATGAATTTTATGAAAAAATTGTTAAAGCCTTACATACTACTGAATAGTTTCGGGGACTTTTAGTTCGGCTCAATTTGCTTTTGCTCATTTGTTTAATGGTTCATCAACTTCTTATGGGTTATTCAATTCCGAAATTGATTGATTTTTATGAAGGTTAGATTATAACAGAAAATAACAAAGAATCAAATAGAAAAGAAAAAGAAAGAGAAAGAAGAGAAGAGAGATGAGATAAAGGTTTGTTTCAGTTTAGTTTTTAACGACATATCAACTCTTAGGGATTATTTGATTCCGAAATTTGATTCATTTCTGAATGCTTTATTGAAATAGAAGAAGAGCGAGAGAAATAGAAGGGAAGATGAAGAACGAAGAGAAGCCGGGAGAGAGAAAGATTTGGTTTTGTTTATTTGTTTAAAAGTATATCAACACATCTGCGTTATTCAAAGCTGACATCTGATTTATTTCGTAATCTTTGATAGTAATCATGAATATATCTTTAATGCTTGATAGCTTTTTCCCTCGAGCCTATTTCTCTATAATCATTTGCTTGCACAGAGTGGTATGATATCTAGTATTCCTATCTAATACAAATAACATTTAACAGCTCTATCCGACCCATTAATGGGACCCTAATAGATATTAAAAACCTGGGTCTGAGTGGACTTAGTTTTAATGGCCATGGAGGGGTATCCTACATCGCCCAGAAATGGTGTCTTAATATTTGATGCAGTTTTGAATCATACCCTGGGTAGCCCCTCTCCAGATCTGTCTAACTCATAGATAGGATCCTAACTGGTGCTACTACTATGTCTGGTGGACCTGGGAGTAATGGCAATGAAGGGGTGCCCAACACTTTCTAGAACCTCAATACAGTATATAGTTTAGTGTTATTCTCAAGACACCCTTAACAGATCTTTCGACCCATATATAGGACTCTAACAGGTACTACCACTCCCTATCAGAGTAGAACTGGTAGTAAGAAAGTAAAAGTAAAGTTGGCGACATTAGTCGAGGGTGACCCGAAGGCTCCATTGTCGATAGCTACTACACAGAGGTGTACGGGAGGACGCTACTTCTTTCTTTGGATTGCTCCACTTTACCATTGATCTCTATCTTATATTGCTGAGTGTTAAGCAAGGAGGCATCTAGTACTATTTTTTGAGTCTTTGGTATAACTCGACCTGGGATTGAACCCAGGTCTCCCCGGCCATTGTCAAACACTCTAACCATCATGCCAATGTCCGGTATAAGACCTTGTAGTAATGGCAATGAGGAAGTACCCAAAACTTTCTAGTGCTACAGAACTGGAGTCTCAACATGAGATGTATCATATCCAGGATACTCCCTAACAGTTCTTTTGAACAATGGATGGAACCCTAACAAATAATACCTCTCCATGTCAGAGAAGACTTGGGATTAATAGTAATGAAAGTATAGCCCACTCTCACTTGAGCTGGAGCCCCGGAAATGGAGCCTCAGCACTGTAAATCGTTAAGGGTCATACCCAGGACACCTCTGAACATATCTATTTGACCTATAGATCAGACCTTAAAAGGTAATACTCCCCGGGTCCAAGTGGACCTGGTAGTAATGGCAACGAAGAGATCTGGCCCAGTTGGCTGGGGCTGTAGAATACACTGACTGCACTTCTGCAGAGGGGTAAGAACCCCCCCCCCAATGAGTGTCCTGATTATGACACTAAACAGTCTGATGGTGAGGTCCCAGTAATGCTAGGGCCTTGGGAATATGGAGCATCCCTTCATTGCCATTGCCCCAGGTCCATCCTGGCCCAGCGTGGTAGCACCTGATAGGGCTCTATCTATGGGTTAAATAGAACTAACGGCATACTTATGCTAAACTGAATTGTTTGATTAAACTGATAAGCTTGAAATAGAAATGTTTTTGACAATAAAACCGTACTTACATTTAAACTGCGTGCTTATGCTAAACTGAATTATTTGAAATAGAACGGTTTTTTGACATTGAAATTGTATTTACACTAGACTGAATTGTTTAACATAGATCTGTTTTGAATATTAACCGTGTGTAAACAAAATCTCAACTTATACTAAACAGAATTAGCTGAATTAGAACTGTTTGACTAAACTGAATAGCTAGAAATGTTTTCCAAAATTATAATGTACTTACATTTAAACTGCGTACTTATGCTAAACTGATTTATTTGAAATTGAACTGTCTTTGACATTGAAACTGTACTTACACTAAACTGAATTGTTATATTTAACTACTTGAATAATTTGAAATGGAAATGAATTTGACAATTCAACTGTGTACTCATGCTAAACTGAATTGTTTTAAATAGAACTGATTATTTACATAAAAATGGGTTTGGCGTTAAATAACCTACAAAGGTTGATATGCCATAAAACCCAGCAAACCAAACCAAACCTATAGATCAGACCATAAAAGGTAATACTCCTCGGTTCCGAGTGAACCTGGTAGTAATGGAAACGAAGAGATGGCCCACATTCCTTAGAGTTCAGGAAGAGGAGCCTCAACACTGGATGAAGTTAAGTGTCATACCCAGGATTCCTCTAAATAGATCTATTTAACTCATAAATTGGCCCAGTCAGCTGGGACTTTAGAATACACCGACTGAATCTCTGCTGGAGAATATGAATCCTCAACGAGTGACCAACATATTGTAGCATATCCATGATACGGATATGTGAAATATACATAGGGAATCCCGCAATACGCGAAACACTGACGACTTTCTTTGTTCAGGTACAAAACTTTTCTTACCTTCTTGACTTTTAGGTTTTTCAACACAAGGAGAGAGAGACACGATTTCTGCTATGCTGACTGTTCCATCTGACCCAACAACGCGCACCCCCAAGACCCCACTGGACTGGCCTCGCCCAGGTCCAAAAAATCAACTCGCTTCGTGCACTAATCCGAATAGTTTTAATCGTAACTAAACCGAAAGATAAGATATAACCAACGAAAAATGATAATATAAAAAAAATCCTTCTGCAATTATATAACAATATGTCACAAAACAATCTGATCGTGAGGCTTTAGTAATGCTGGAGCTTTGGGGAATGCAGAGTACTCCTTTATTGCCATTGCTCCCAGGTCCACTCAGGTCCGGAGTGGTAGTACCTGATAGGGTCCTATTTATGGGTCAAATAGAACTAAAGTGTGTACTTATGCTAAACTGAATTATTTGAAATAAAACTGTTTATATGTATAAAAAAATACATTAAATAACCTACAATGGTTGGTACGCAATAAAATTCAGCCAACCAACCAACCAACCAAACTCATAAATAGGACCCTAATTAGTACTATTGGGCATTTTTGTGAAACACTGTCAGTTTAGTTTTATGTTCTTTTAGAGAGGAGATTATTAAATGTTTCGTCATACTAGTCCTTCATTTATTATAAATATATCAATCGATTAATTTCTTTTGAGTGCAATTACTTTTGTTGCTTCTTTATGCATGAATAATTTTGCAATACAGATTAATGAAAAACACGGTTGATTATTTTTGTTCTAATTAAGCAGTTTTAGATTATTTAGATTATTAAATAAAATAAATAACCAAAACTGATAAATCTCTTTTTCGCTTCTCTTGCCGGGTTAGAAATAATCTCTGAGTATATATATTAGATTGATCACATCAATGTGTTTTCTTTCTCTGTGCGCGCGTGTGGGAGTGTGTGTGTTTCTGTGTCTATGTTTGTGCGTATGTATGTATGTATGTATGTATGTGTCTGTGACTATGTGTATGCGTGTTTCTGTGTCTGTGTATGTGTCTGTGACAGTGAGTGTGTGTGAGCGCGCGTTTCTGCGTGTGACTCTGTGCGTGTGCGCGCGCGTGTGTGTGTGTGAGAGAGAGAGAGAGAGAGAGAGAGAGAAAGAGAGTATGTGTGTGTGTTCATGTGTCCGTGTGTATGTGTGTTTGTGACTGTGTTTGTGACTTTGTATACGTGTGTCTGTGTGTGTATATATCTGTGACTGTGAGTGTGTGTGAGCGTGCGTTTCTGCGTCTATGACTGTGTGTGTATTTGTGTGTGTATGTATGTGTGTGTGAGCGTGTGTTTCTGCGTCTGAGACTCTGTGTGTGTGTGTGTGTGTGTGTGTGTATGTGTGTTTCTGTGTCTGTGTCCGTGTATATGTATGTCTCTGCGTCTATGTGTGTGGGAGCATGTGTTTCTGTATGTCTGTATGTGTGTGTGTGTGTGTGTGTCACTGTGTTTGCGTATGTGGGTGAGTGCGTATGTGGGTGAGTGTTTATCTGCGTGTAAGCATGTGTTTCTGTGTCTGTGTCCGTGTATATGTGTGTATATATCTGTGCGTCTATGTGTGTGGGGGTGCATGTGTTTCTGTGTGTATGTGTCTGTGTGTGTGTATGTGTGTATCACTGTGTCTGTGTATGTGTATGAGTGTGTATGTCTGTGAGTGTGTATGTGAGTTATTTTGGAATTGTTTTATGGTTTGCTTCTTTCTTCTTTTTTTTTCTTGTTTAATCCGTCGATAAATAATCTTGAGCCAAAAGCAACAGTCACAAAAGATGTAAAAAAATATTACTGCGAGGATGCAACAGTAGACACGGATAGGCTTCTTCTTCTGAGTCGATATTCAGGCGCTTGTTTGATCCGTGGACCATGTTTATAGAGATGGCGGAAAAAAATTACACGATATTAATGAGATGACATTTTCAGTCGAAAATAGACATGAAGAGAAAGCAAAACACAGTGAATATTACAAGAATAACTTTCATCTCTATCATTATCAGCAGTTGCCGCACAAAAGTTTTCTTCCGATTCATTCTGTTATTACCTTGTGTTGATCACATTAGATCGCACAGTTATTCCTAACACTGTCCTTTGTTTATGCTGGTGAGGATCCACTTCTGTAGCTCTGTTGTGGTGAAGTACCCATTCATTACCATTACTCTCATGTCCACTCTGACATGAAGTGACTGCACCTGTTTGGGTTGCTTTAGATGCCGAACTCCACACTCCTATCTATCTGTCTTCTATCAATTCTTTTTCTATGGGGCTTGTTTAGGGAAGTCCTCGTGGAACCGATACTGATGTGCTGAACTGCGGCATTGTCGTAAGTTCGAACTAAAATCGCGCTATTGCGCTGACTTTCGAACTAATGCCTAATTGTAAGTTAAGAACGCCCTTCTCCCTCCAGCTATGAGTTAAATTGTACCACAACTGTAATTCTAAAAGGATGATATTGAATAACTTACCAAGCTTGATCAGCAATTAGATAAATACGAAGAACTATGCTTGTTATTTCTTGGGCACAGTTCTCTTTCCCTGCCTGAGTTGTTATCCTCTCTTTTAATGATCTCCTGACCGAACCTATTTTTTATTATTTAATAATTTCTATTGTATCTTCTACCTTGGTCTGGTGTTTGATCTATATTGATCTCTTTTCATCTTTATAACAAGTATTGTCGTTTGGAGGTGCCCGTGGTGTAATGGTTATCGTCGTGGGAAATGGACACGGCGATACGAGTTCAAATTCTGGACATGACTGATTGCATTTCACATTGCACTAATACCTTTTGGAAAGATATGAATCCGATTATTCACCCTCCAGCTATGGGTAAATAGTAGGGCAGACTGTATTCTTCGGCCTTGGTGAGGCAACTAGTCTAGAAGAAAAGCTCTGAATTCAAACCTGTTAAACTCCGCTTAAAATTGACCTTGTATCATATCCTGCCCGAGCGGAGGAGTTGGTAAATAAGTATTGTCGGTTCCATGATTTTTTAAAAATTTATTCATGATTTTTTTTTACTTCAAGTGACTCTTATGCTGATTTAAAAAATTATCTTAGTACATATCGATTCATCCTCTTATAGAGGAGTGAGACCCCCATCCGACCCGCTTCCAAAAAGGGGGTGTCCTGAATATAACACTAAACTGCATTAGGGATTCACTTTGGTGTGATAGCTAAAGTGCAGGACCGCAGCCACGAAGTAAGCGAGTTCGAACTCCAGTGGCGTATTACGTTCACTTTCGAACTAATACCCTCAGGAAAGGTATGAACCCTCTTATCCTTTCGGCAATGGGTTAAATAGTATCACTACTATTTTTCTACAAGGATGGGTTTGGCATTAAATAATCCATCGGGAAAGGTATGAACCCTCTTATCCTTTCGGCAATGGGTTAAATAGTATCACTACTATTTTTCTACAAGGATGGGTTTGGCATTAAATAATCCATCGGGAAAGGTATGAACCCTCTTATCCTTCCGGCAATGGGTTAAATAGTAGCATTTCTATTCTTCTACAAGAATGGGTTTGGCATTAGATAATCCATCGGGAAAGGTGTGAACCCTCTTATCCTTCCGGCAATGGGTTAAATAGTAGCATTTCTATTCTTCTACAAGAATGGGTTTGGCATTAAATAATCCATCGGGAAAGGTATGGACCCTCTTATCCTTCCGGCAATGGGTTAAATAGTAGCACTTCTATTCTTCTACAAGAATGGGTTTGGCATTAAATAATCCATCGGGAAAGGTATGAACCCTCTTATCTTCCCGGCTATTGGTTAAATAGTATCACTACTATTCTTCTACAAGGATGGGTTTGGCATTAAATAATCCATCGGGAAGGGTATGAACCTTCTTATCCTCCCGGCTGTATGTTTGATGTACTGTGGTAAGGAAGAAATACACAGTTTATAGAGTTAACTATTTATTAACTGAAGTGGTACAGTCTAACAAATATTATAAGTCTCGCGCTATGTGTGTTACGTCCGAAGTTAGTCTTACTACTGACCGAGATCTTTCAGTACTGACCGTGCTTAAAAAACACGGCATCTTTTATCCCTCCGAGATACCGGAAGTCATGTGATACAAGCCACTCTACATCCGGGTTAAACAGTAGTACTTCTGTTCTTCTACGAGGTTGGCTTTGGATTGAAATAATCCATCCGGAAAGGTTTGAACTCTCTTATCCTCCCTGCTATGGATTAAATAGCATCACTTCTGTTCTTCTACAAGGACGGCTTTGGCTTTAAATAATCCATCCGGAAAGGTCTGAACGGTCTTATCCTCCCAGCTATTGATTGTTCTTCTGCAAGGGTGGCTTTAGCATTAAATAATCCACTAAGTTTGATATGCCATTAAAACAAAGAAACCGACCAAATGAACTGGATAGTAAGCCTCCATTTCTGGAGCTCCGGGGAATATGGTGTACCTCTTCATTGCTATTACTTCCAAGTCAACTTTGAACAAGAGAGGTAGTACCTCTTAGAGTTCCATCAATAGGTTAAGCAGATCTTATCGGAAATTATTAGTATTGGATAGGAAGTCTTGAAAAAATATAACTCAGTGTAAAGGAATAATTTATTATTAAATTGGAATAATTATTCGAATGATTTGTTGAAACTATAAATTGTTTGAAAAAAGACTGACATGGACATTAAATGACTCTGCAAGTGTTGGCATACCATAAAATCAAATAAGCCCTCCATATCAATTAGATCTGTTAAAAAATTATTAAAGTTAGAAAAAATACTTGAAACCATGTAATTTTATGCAAAATATTAGTATTAAGAATAGTAACTTGGATCCATAATTGTTTATTATTATTAGTTATTATTAATTGTTTGAAATCATATATCTGCGCCAATAATCCGGAATAGTTACTTGAAACTAGATAATTGTGAGTAAATTATTTGTATTAGCTGGGAATACTTGAAACCATAAAGCTGTTGGTATATCAATTGTATCCGGTAAGAATACTTGATATAGTTGTGTGCAACGAAACATTGAAAATGAGTTATGATTGAAATTAACATTTTTTTAAATATCAAATTCTGGCTTTAAATAACCCATAATAAGTTGATATACCGTTAGAAAATATCAATATGATATTCATCCATAAGGCGTGTAGACAATACGGATTCCATTGACTATCTCTCTATATATATATATCTTTCTCTATTGCCATCTGTTTCTATCTGTCGTCGCTTTTGGTAAGCCCTCTTGAGAGCCCCCAGTTTCTGCACAGTGTGGGTGAACGTTTGATTTGGTTTGGTTTTATAGCATATCAACTATTGTAGGTTATTTGATTCAAAATCCTCTTCATACATACATCTCAAATATATGATTTCTAAACAGATTTTTTAGATAACATTATTTAAAAAGCCTGAGGTCATTTGTTTGGCACACAGTTAAATTGTTTACTTTATTTCCATCAAATACGAACAATTCTATTTACTGTTAATCATTTGTTTGCACACTGTTACATTTTTTCAAGCATTGCTATTTAACACTAACAATTCAATTAGACACCAGTCGTACGTTTTAGAGAGTTAAATGATCAAACAGTTCTATGTGAAAATGTTCAGTTTAGTATAAGTCAAGAAAGGTAAATGGTTCCAAGTATTGCTTTGTTTCACCAACAATTCAATTAGACATCAATCATTCGTTTAATCACAGTTAAATGATTAAACAGTTCTAAACAATTCAGTTTAGCATAAGTCAAAGATAAATAGTTCCAAGTATTGTTATGTATCACAAACAATTCAATTAAACAACAGTCATTTGTTTATACACGGCTAAACGATAAAACAGTTCTATTTCAAGCAATTCAGTTTAGCATAAGTCATTTGTTTGCAATCGGTTTAAATTTCAAAGTACACTGTAAATGTCAGATAATTCTATTTGACCCATCGATAGGACTCGATCAGGTGCTACCACTCCGGGTTATATACAGGACACTCGTTATGGGAGTCTTATCAATCTGCAGAGATGCAGTCGGCATATTCTGCAGCCCCACCCAACTGGGCCATATGGACGTAAGTTTTTTTGCTGGACGACAAACTCTAGTGCGTCCATGAGTAGGAGTCCATAAGACAACGTCGCTTATGAGTCATAATTTACTTCACCGATAGTGCTCAGCATGTGTTCATCTTACCGGGAGGGTTTGCGTGAATTGTACACCTGTTTTTTCCCATTTATTTTAAAACTTTTATTTCTATTTATCTGTCTATCTTGCTGCTGCTGTTGTTGTTGTTGTTGTTACTGCTACCAGGATTTGTTCAAAACAGCATGCAATATCCTTGAGTAGTTCCTATCTAGCTTTCTCTCCAGTCATTCGTTAAAGTCATAGTGGTGCTATCATACAATAATACTAACACACCTCGGAAGACCACCCATTTTATTTATGAGAGATTTTAGATTCTCATATGATGGTAAACTAGTCAATTGCAGTCGTTGCCTTTCCTAAGCGTCCGTTGATATAGCTTTCAGTAGATAAGATGTATGGGTACTGGTCTACTAATTTCAAAGACTTGTCATTTAAGGAGATGGCACCATCTTGATTGAAATGCATTTATCACAGATTTTATTTGATTGCATGCGGAGACCAATGTCTCTTGCTGCCTGCTCTTGATGATGCAGAAAGTATTCGGCTTGAGCATGTGTATTTTGCCAGAAGCGCTAGATCTTCCACGTAGTCTGCATCTGTAATAGATTCTAAGAGATATCGACTGCTTCTTGCCTTTTAAAACAAACTGAACCTAACCATATTGTGAAACTATAGATATAGTTATTATACTTATCAATTGTTAGACGTATTAATTATTAAACGTATAAATTGTTAAACGAATTAATTGTCTTAATTAGTAGGAAAAAAACAACTAAGTCGTACAGAGATCAATGAAAAGGCTAATGCCCGTTATTTTGTCTCTATTTTTAGTAAATACCACCAAACCAATCGATATGAGTCTTTTTATCTCATTTTCAAGTTGTATTCTTTGATTTATTTTAGAATTCCATCAATTTTTATTACTGTTATCGCAACGTTGCAGTTGAAAACTATTTCTCTTCTGTCCTTCTTTAATCTATTCAAAGAAAAAATTCACCCCTATTCAGTTCATTTAACATTACGTCTAAATTGTCTGATGATTCTGGTAACAATACTATGTCGTCATCTGAGTTTAAATATAAAAAAGTAAAGTTGGCATCCGTAGTCGAGTGCGACCCGAAGGCTCCCTTTTCGACAGCTACAATAACAAGGGGTATTGGAGGGCGCTACTCCTTTCCCTAGATTGTTCCACTTTACCCTTGAACCTTACCTAATAATACTGAGTGTTATGCAAGGAGGCATCAAGTTCCATTTTTTGAGTTTTTGGTATGACTCGACCTGGGATTGAACCCTGGTCTCTCAGGCCATTGGCGAACACTCTAACCATCGTGCCAATATCTGCTCGAGTTCAATTATATTTCGTTTATTTTTGCTGCCATTTTTAACCCGGCACATTTACCAAAAGATACATTTTAGGATATAGGGTAAATAATTAAAGTAAAAACCGTGTCTTTTTGTTTCATTTCTTTTCTAATTTTTATCTTGTTTTTATTTTAGAGCACTTGGATTGTCGCACTGTTATTTTCGAAAATATTTCTAATAATTGTTACATGATTGACATTTTAATGCAGTTTAAATCGACTTTTCTTAACCGACGATTTAGAAATGAACTTTTAAGCTTTACAGCAAAATACGCAAAGGAAAAAGCTACATTCAAAAGAGGAAAATTTCCATCCTTAGTTGTGAAAAGAAAGTGAAAAAAAAAAAACTCAGACGAAATAAATATTTGTTATGATAGATAGATAGATAGATAGATAGATGGTTGGTTATTTTGTTTTGTTTTGTTTTGTTTTACGACGTATCAACCATTTTCGGGTCCGTTAGCGCCGAATTAAATTTCCACCAATTCAGTTTAGTATAAGTATAGTTTTTGTTTACAAACAGTTAAATGTCAAAACAGTTCTACCACTCCGGGCCAGAGAAGACCTGGGAGCGATGGCTATAAAAGGGTACTCTGCGTTCCCCAAAGCTCCTGCATTACTGGCACCATTAGATTGTTTAGTGTCTAATCCAAGACACTCGTTGGGGGAGTCTTACCCCTCTGCAGAGATGCAGTTGGTGTATTCTACAGCCTCAGCTGACTGGGGCATCCAGGACACTCGTTGGGGGAGTCTTTCCCCACCACCTCTGCAGAGATGCAGTCAGTGTATTCTACAGCTCCAGCCGACTGAGCCATCCAGGTGACTCGTTGGGGGAGTCTTACCCCCCACCTTCCTGCAGAGATGCAGTCGGTGTATTCTACTGCCTCAGCCGACTGGGCCATCCAGGACACTCTTTGGTGGAGTCTTTCCCCACCACCTCTGCAGAGATACAGTTGGTGTATTCTACAGCCCTAGTCAACTGGGCAAGATAGATAGATAGATAGATAGATAGATACTGACTGAACTCTATATGAACAGAGGAGAATATATATATGGTAGGGGAAAATGATAGGGTGGTGGTTAATTAGTGTAGACCAGAACCTGTCTTTATTTGAAATTATTTTTATGTGGGATTTGCTTAAGATGTCTCTGTTTTTGTTGGTGATGTTTAGAGATGTGGGGGTGTTGGTGTTGTTGTCTCTGAGTAAGTTCAAAATTTTCTTGTCTGTTTTGTTCAGAATGACGATTCCACCTCTTTTGTCCAGAGATGTGATTGTAATATTTAACCCAAATAGACTTAGCCAAAAACAATATTATTACCGTTACATCTCTGGACAAAGGTGGCGGAATCGTCATTCTGAAAGAAACAGATTACCACAAGAAAATTATGGACTTACCCAGAGACAACCCCTACACCCGTACATCTCTAAACATCATCAACAAAAACAGAGACATCTTTTACAAATCCGACAAAAAATAATTTCAATTGAAGAGAAGTTCTGGTCTAGACTAATTAACTACCACCCTACCATTCCGACAATTTTCGATTTACCAATAATACACACACACACACACACACACACACACACACACACACACACACACATATATATATATATATATATATATATATATATATATATATATATATTGTATTGTATTAACTTAGAAGGCTATTGCAATGCGAAATAATAATTATTTGAGTCAAAATAATTTCTATGCAAAAACTTCATTGTCGGAGAAATAAATTTAACTCAAATAATTATTATTTTGCATTGCAATAGCCTCCTAATTTGATACAATACAATAAAACAATATATATATATATATATATATATATATATGTATATATATATATATATATATATATATTGTATTGTATTGTATCAATTTAGAAGGCTATTGCAATGCAAAATAATAATTATTTGAGTCCAATTTATTTCTCTGACAATGAAGTTTTTACAAAGAAAATATTTTGATTCAAATAATACAATATATATATATATATATATATATATATATATATATATATATATATATATATATATTGTTTTATTGTATTGTATTAATTTAGGAGGCTATTGCAATGCGAAATAATAATTTTTTGAGTTTAAATAATTTCTTTATAAAAACTTCATCGTCAGAGAAATTAATTAGACTAAAATGATTATTATTTTGCATTGCAATTGCCCCTAAATTAATACAATGAAATAGAATAATTTGTCTAATGCTTAATGCAAATTACAAAATAGTTATATATATATATATATATATATATAGAGAGAGAGAGAGAGAGAGAGAGAGAGAAAGAGAGACACACAAAGAAAGAAAGAAAGAAAGAAAGAAATATTATAAGGCAGTCAGTCATAAGCAGATATTGGTTTTAAGCAGCCAACTATTTTTATGCGATTGGAATAGCCTTCATTTTGTTCAAGGCTCTTTTATTTATTTATTTACTTATTTATTTATTTATCTACCAATCTATTTATTTATCTATCTACTTGCTTACTTACTTTGCCTTGAAGCTAAAAATGTAATCAGAAAAAAAAAAGTCGAATATTTTCCCAAATTAGGTGGAGTATCTTGTGGTCACGCAGTGTTAACTTGGGGGAAAAAATTCTCGTTGCTTGGAGAAGAAATCTGGGTTGCTATAAACACGGATCGCTAATAAGATCTTAAATTTTATTTATATTGTCGAGAAGAAAATTTACTTTTTATCAAAAATTATCAGTTGGTACTTATTTAAGGGCAATACTCTCACTCTCTCACTCACTCTCTCTCTCTCTCTCGCTCTCTCTCTCTCTCTCTCTCTCTGTTAATCCCGTTACTTGTGAGATCACCTGATAAAGAATAAAGAAGAGATAAAATGGAGAATTACGTATATCGAATTGATAGGTAATGTAAAATAAATCAGTACATTATGAATAGATTTATGTAATTAGATATCAAATACGACGTGTGCTAAAAAATAAGACTGAATTTTTTTTTTATTTTAAAATATGAAACAAAAATTAAAACTAGCATGGAAAGGTATGCACCACAGGATACAGCGGAAGATAATTTGAAACAAAAATTTCATAAAGGTACTCCCATGATATTTTTTATAACCCGAGTATATATATATATATATATATATATATATATATATATATATATATATATTCGCTACTCTGCGACGAGAGAGAAGCATGTAAAGAGTCATCTGACGAGACGGAGAGTGTAGTAATAATATTCTCCGCCGACGACTTAACCGAGTTTGAGTCTCCATTAAATTGTACTATATATATATATGTATATATATATATGAGTGTGTGTATGTGTGTGTGGTTGAATCAAGCATTATTGTAAAGATTTTCACCTTTTTTCTAAGTTCATTTTTATATTTTGAATCTAACATTATTTCTTCTTTTTTATTGCCCTATTTTAAACAAAGACCTGGGTTTTTTTAACTCCTCACTTTATTTAGTGAAATTCATGTTAAAAAGTTACAAGATCCATTATTCAAAGTTGTTAGTTTTCATTAATTATTACTTTTTGTGGGTCATGGTTATCTTTCGATGGCTGTTTTTATTCTCATCTATAGAAGCCACGCTTATAGATGAGCAGCAGTAGTTCCCCGATCGAACTGACAATCCTGAGCGTTAAGTCGCAAGACTCACACGTCCAGGAAAAGGTTAGGCATGGCGTTTAGCAGTCAAAGGGTTTATTCACATACCTTTACGTTCATCATGCTTCTTCCCATGTGCACGTAAAAGGGGGGGGGGTGCTTATGGGTGCACTAGTTGGACGCTAACTAAACGGCTGGAGAAGAAGCTAGACGGTAATTTCACAAGAATGTTGCAAGCAATATTGAACAAGTCCTGGCAGCAACACCCCACAAGACACCAACTATACGGCCACCTGCCTCCCATCACGAAAACTATCCAAGCTAGACGAACCAGACATGCATGACACAGCTGGAGAAGCAGCGACGAGCTCATAAGTGATGTACTCCTATGGGCCCCCACATATGGCCAAGTAAAAGCAAGACGACCAGCTCGAACATACATACAGCAGCAATGTGAGGATACGGGATGTAGCCCTAAAGACCTGCCAGAGGCGATAAATGATAGGGAGAAGTGGCGAGAGAGGGTCAGGGATATCCGTGCTACCAGCACGACATGATGATGATGATGATGATGATGATTACTTTTTGATTTATTTATTTATCTATTTGTGCTCAATACACGAGATTGAGCAATATTATCAAAATAATTCCTATATGGCCAAGAGCGAGTCTACCTAGGTTTCACCTAAACGGCTCGTCAGGATTGCACTGCCCATATAGGAATTATTTATCATTATATATATATATATATATATATATATATATATATATATTCCCGAGAATTTTTTGTATGAAAGACAAACAGTTAAAAAAGAAGTGAACTGTTGGACTAACTGAACAGATCATTTGTTCATATTGATAATGGCCTGTCTAAAACCAGCCACTTTTTTTTTTAAATATAAACTAATAACAGAAGATCGATGCTCCAATGTGCCATTGATCCTCCTGAACAACACTTGTCAGATCTTAAATAAAACATTTCTTCTCTTGGAACAGTTGCCTTACCAAAGCTAAAGAAGCCAGACTATTTTACAATTCAGGCAGAGATGAAAAATGTATGCTTTCCTAAAGCCATTTAAGACCAGTTAGCTGTTGCTGTAGAATACACCGACTGCAGCTCTGTAGAGTGGTAAGACACCTCCCCGCTTCGAGTGTACTGATTATGACATTAGATGGCATCAGATGGCAAGGCTCCAGACTTGGAGCCTTGGGGAATGTGGAGTACTCCTTTATGGCTATTTCTCCCAGGTTCACTCTGACCCGGAGTGGAAGCACCGGATACAGTCCTATCTATGGGTCAAATAGAACAAACTGTAAGCAAACAAATGTGACTGTCATACAGCAATACTTGAAACTATTTAATTGCTTGCAAAAGGAGCTCAGGTTCGTTTAAGAATGCTATATACAAAGTGGGTTTGTAAATCATATACATATCTAATATATATGAATAAACACGATTTGGTATAAAATAAACTATAATGGTTCTGTGGAGGTGCCCGTGGTGTAATGGTTATCGTCGTAGGAAACGGACACGGCGACACGAGTTCAAATCCTGGACGAGACTGATTGCATTTCACGTAGCACTAATTCCCTTGGGAAAGGAATGAATCTAATTATTCTCCCTCCAGCTATGGGCAGACTAGTTTCTTCAGCCTTGGTGAGGCAACTAGTCTAGGAGAAGGAAAACTCTGAATTCAAACCTGTTAAACTTCGCTTAAAAATTGACCTTGTGTCATATCCGGCCCGAGCGGAGGGGTTGGTAAATATGAATAAACTATAATGGTTCATATGCCATAAAACCAAACCTAAAGCCATTAGCTCAAGAAGCTTCATACAGGATTTGAATTCAGCTCCTTTTGAGGATAACTGTTACGCTATATATATATATATATCCAATGAAGCGGGTTGCATTTATAAAGGTGCCAGCTGAAATAAATATTATAATAGCCAAATGACGGTTTGTTTTTTCAATTATATGGAAATTTTTTCTGGAAGATACTTATTAATTTTCATACATTAAAGACATCTGGATTTTTTAAGAATCCTCCATGTTATCGGACCGTTACCAAACCATTCATGGACTCTTCCAAATTCGACATTAATCGAGAGCCAAGTACTCTCGAAAATATTGGATACTCCACCGATATTCGACTGACAAGTGAGCTTAGCTTACGCCACGACTTTTCTCTGTATCTTGTTACTTCAATATATCTTTAAATTTATAACGTGTTTTGAGTTGTCTTTTCGTGGTCCCAAACTGGGTCCACATCACTCAAATATATTAATTTCCAACTCACCTTCTTTTAGATATTCTTATTTCTATTATATATATATGGAATCGGTGACCTGATTCCAAATCCTGAACGAAGCTTTTTTCCTTGCAGTTTGGGCTAATGTCCTTGAAAAAGTATAAATCTCTCTGTCTTATCGTTGAAGATAGTTGGACAATCTGGGTTATTTTAGCCTTAGACAATACACTGAATTCAAAACCAGCTTTACTCAGCTTAATAAAATTAACCTTGTGTCACATCCTACTCGTAACAAATTGTTAAGTATATGTATATATATATATATTGTGTGTGTGTGTGGGGTTTGTGTGTGCGTGTCTGTGTGTCTGTGTCTGCGTCTGTGTGTGTGTGTGTGTGGACAGACGGACGGACAGAAAAACGATCTCTGTTTAGAAAACTTATGCAATAAAGTCTTCCTCTAATCAACTGGCGACTACCACATCCCCAACCATCTCGAATTAATTTCATTACGACTAGGCTAAAGATAGTAAAAACCTATTAAGGTATATCCAGGAACTTGTTATATATATATATATATATATATTATATATATATTGTATATATATATATATATATATATTACATATATATATATATGTGTGTGTGTGTGTGTGCGTGTGTGTGTGTGTGTGTGTGTGTAAACCCAGTCTCACGCATAGCAACACAGTACTATCTGTTTCCACCCAAATACAAACGGTAACCAAAGGTCATTCCATCTTTTTATAATCTCGGATTTCACAAAAATAAATAACATGCGTAATTAGTAGCTGCTTCAAAAGATTTTAGATTAATTTTGACTAATTACATCAATATCTGTATGTAAAATTAAAATTTCTTTCTTTTCTGGAAACATCAGTCACTTTGTATGCATCACTATATAAAACTTTATTTAGGAAAAAAAAAAAAATATATATATATATGTGTTGTGTGTGTGTGTGTGTGTGTGTGTGTGTGTGTGTGTGTGTGTGTGTCTGTGTGTGTAATTCGTTCTTTCTATACGTACTAATGAGTAAAATATATCGTTGTGTATATACTAGTATATGTATGTAAATTTAGTAAACTTATCCAATACGATCAGAATGTGACACAAGGTCAATTTTCAAGCGGAGGTTGTCTGATCTGAATTTAGAGTTTCCTTCTCTTATCATACCAAGGTTAAAGAGCCCGATCTTTCCAAGTAGTTTATACATTGCTAAGGCTATGAATATGTCTGTATGCGTGTCTATCCATATATATATGTAAATATATATATATATATATATATAATATATATATATATATATATATATATGTATATATATATATATGTTTTCATTTTTATATATATAAATGGGGGATGCTGGAGATATATGCTACAGTACGAAAATATAAAAAAATGAAAACACGCATAGACTTCAGGGGATAATTTTATTCATAGCTTTATTGACCAAAGTTAAATGTTTTAGGTTTTAAATGAGAAAACTTTAAACATTCATCATGAATTTAAAATTCAAACACCTTGATGAAGATTTGATGTTTTTATATTTAAAAACTAAAAGAATTTAACCTTGGCAAATAATTCAAACGATTAATTGAATAATCCTCTGAAGACAATATTTTTTCTTATTCGTTCATTTTCATATATATATATATATATATATATATATATATATATATATTATATATATGCATGTACCTTCCAACAATAATATTTCGTCATTTGGTCTTATAGCATATCAAACATTCTAGGTAATTTATTGCCAAATCCATTTTATACATATAAACAGTTCAATTTCAAACAATTCAGTTTAAAATAAGTTCACAATTTAAATGTCAAAAAACAGTTCAATTCAAATAATTCCGTTTAGCATAAGTACACGTTTAGTTCCATTTAACACACAATTGAAATGTCAAAAACAGTTCAATTCAAATTATTCAGTTTAGCAGAAGTACAGCGTTTAGTTCCATTTAGATAGGGCCCATAGATAGGACCCTATCAGATGCTACCACTCCGCGACCTGAGAGGAACTGGGAGCGATGGCAATAAATGGGTATTCCGCATTCTCCAAAGCTCCAGCATTACTGGAGCCTCACCGTCAGATTGTTTAGTGTCATATCCAGGATACTATTTGGAGTAGTCATATCTAGGATACTCATTGCGGTAGTCTTGCGCCTTCTTACAAGTTTGCATACCTACATCTTGGCGTGGGTATAAGCTTACAGAGATGAATACTTATGTTTTGGTAGATAATTTTTTTAACTAGGTTGATTTTATGAGTATCGTTAAGATAAGAACGATGAGAAATATCTTAATTATATGGTCTGATTGATGTCGATAAAATACCTCAGCGTGCCTTCAATAAATCAGACCTTCACTCCCCAACACCAAAAAAATGGGGTGTCACAGGTATGACACTAAATTGCTTCAACTTCTGCAAATCTGGGAAATGTAGAGTACTCCTTTATTGCCATTACTCCCAGGGCCACTCTGGTTGGGAATGATAGAAATTTTTAAAGCCCCATCAATGGTTCAAATAGATCTATTTAAACATTACTCGTATTTGATTGTACTATGAGCAAAAATATTCTCAAGGAACAATTACGCCAAAACTGTAAAGATGAATGCATATAATGAACGTGATTCCTAAACCTTTAGGTATAAGATACCATCATTTAAATCAATCAGTCTAATAATTTAAACAAGATTAAAATAGGTAACAAAGATTTTACCACTCAAAAAAGTTGCTAACTCGACTGGGGCTGTAGAATACAACGATTGCACTTCTGCAGAGGGGTAAGACCCCCCCCCCAAACGAGTGGATATCATATTTACTAACCCCTCCGCTCGGGCAGGATATGACACAAGGTCAATTTTTTAAGCGGAGTTTAACAGGTTTAAATTAAGAGTTTTCCTTCTCCTAGACTATTTGCCTCACCAAGGCTGAAGAACCTAGTCTACCCTACTATTTACCCATAGCTGGAGGGAGAATAATCGGATTCATACCTTTCCCAAGGGTATTAGTGCTATGTGAAATGCAACCAATCTCGTCCAGGATTTGAACTCGTGTCGCCGTGTACATTTCCCGCGACGATAACCATTACACCACGGGCACTTCCTCCAAACGAGTGGATATGACACTTAACAATCTGATGGTGATATTCCAGTAATGCTGGAGCTTTAGGTAATGTGGAGTACCCCTTCATTGCCATTCGTTCCCAGGTCCACTCTGGTCCGTAGTGGTAGAAACTGATAGTGTCCTATCTCGGGGTGAAATCAAACTAGAGTATTTACGCTAAACTGAATTATTGTAAACAGAACAGTTTTGACATTTAAACTGCGTACTTATGCTAAAGGGAATTGCTGGAAATAGATCAGTTTTGACTTTCAATCTCCGTAATTATGCTAAACTGAATGGGCAGAAATTGAACTGTTTTTGTATGCTAAACTGAATTGTTTGAAATAGAACTGTTTTGATATTTAACTGACTGTAAACCAAAAATTATACTTATACTAAACTGAATTGTTTGAAATATAACTGTTTGTATGTATAAAAATGGAACTGGCTTTAAATTACCTACAATTGTTGTTATGCCATAAAACCAAAGCAGACCAAATCAAACAACTCGAAAAACTATTCTATAAACTATACGAGTATAAACTATATACACTACTATTTATGGCTTAAATAGATTTGTTTGAAAATCATTTGACACGCTAGGAGTTCTTGAAATAACTACAAACTGTTCTAAGAAAAGTTACTTGAAGCTACAAGTGTTTACTAAGGATTATTATTATTAATTACTTGAAACCATTTAAATATTGGCAAACAACTTACTATTTGGCCCAGTCGCCTGGGGCTGTAGAATACACTGATTGCATCTCTGCAGAGGGGTAAGACTCCTCCAGTGAGTGTCTTTTATGCTTTCCTAAAACCATTTAAGGCCAGTAAGCTGTGACTGTAGAATACACCGACTACATCTCTGGAGAGTGGCAAGACATCTCCCCACAACGAGTGTACTGTGTAGGACATTAAACAATCTGATGGTTAGGCTACAGTCTTGCAGCTCTGGGAAATGCGGAGTACTCCTTCAATGCTTTTGCTCCCGGTTCCACTCTGGCCCGTAGAGGAAGTGCCTGATAGGGTTCTATCTCTGGGTCAAATAAAACTGTTAGACATTTAAACTGTGTTCAGACAAATGACTCATGCTAAATTGAATTGTTAGAAATAGGACTATTTGATCATTTAACTGTGTGAAAATAAATGACTGATGTTTAATTAAATTGTTAGCTTATACATAGCAATATTTGGAACTATATTTAACAGTGAGTGAACGGATGAGTAATCTTGAATAGAATAATTAGAGTTAAAATAGCAATATTTGTAAAGGCTTCACTGAGTGCAAACAAATCATTGATTGTGAATAGAATTATTCATGTTAGATAGAAATGCTTAAAACCTTTTGACTGTGTGAAAAAAAGAGCTCCGGCTCATTTAAAAATACCATCAACAATATGTTTATAAATCATATATTTGATAAATAGGCATTAAGAGAATTTGGCATTAGATAGCCTACAATGGTTGATATGCCATAAAATGCAACCAACCAATCTAATAACCTATCAAAAAGAAATAATTATTTGAAACTAAATGACTAATAATATTAGGAAAGAATACCTGAAACGATACGACCGTGTACATTTGTATTAGATAGGAATCATTGATATATCATTGTAAATTATTTGTACTAAGAATTGTTACTTGAACTGATAACTGTTTAAAAGGAATTGTTAGTTACGTGAAACTATATATCTGAGTGCAAACAACTGATTCTTTTTAGAGAGAAATAGTTACTTGACGTCATAAAATGGTGTATAAATTATTAGTATTAGAAAGGGACACTTGAAAACGAACAACTATGTAAAAAAAAAGCTCTTAAGAAACTACTAAAGAAAAAATAAACAGGTTTCTTTATCTTCTATGTGTAAAATAACCCCAGACGAGTTGACCTGCCATTAAAATCAATCAATCAATCAAAAAACCCGACATAAATCGGAAACGTTCAAGTTTTTTTCGTCTAATGATCAAACAATCTGTCCTGTTTCATTGGTGAGCTGTTTTAATGACGCATTTACTACAAAGAAACAATCAGTTTTCAAGAGTCAATCTTAGATAATGAAATAACGGGAAAGATGATCTCGTACAAGAAAAAGAAGAACAATGCAAATAGCTAGAAACTGGAAACTTACGATTCAAAAGTGTTGCTATTTTTTTTTTTTTTTTGCTTCTTTTGCTTTGTGTTTTGTAGATCCTTCCAAATATTCACGTACTAGTCAGACGACTGGCACGCCTGTTCTCCTAGGCCGCCTTTACCTATTAGTATTACAGACACCTACCATTAATCTTCATTGATTAAATAGTCAGTCTACGCTTAGCAGTCATGGGACCTACGAGCAAACGTCTATCAAAACACGCACGCAATCAACCTACTGTTTTAATGAGCTAGAATTTTTAAGACGTTGCTGTTGATTTCGACTCATACAAGGTACACTACGACTCAAGCTTCGTGATCAACAAAAACACGCCCTTTGCGTTGTGATTAGAATAGTCGACAAGAGGATGGTAGATAGAATAGAAAAAAATATTGAAACAGTCGTTCATCAAAGAAGTTTACTGATCCCACGCATCTCGCTGACAACGCAGCTTTCCTATTGATGGGACCGGTCAAGTTTAATATTGATAAAGAGCGAAAATAAACAGTGGAAACTACGGCGTATACGTCAACCTTTTAAAAATTATTACTCGTGTATAAGTCAACCCTTGATTTATGCTCACAAAATCATTGATTTACGGATGAAATTGATTTTAGAAACCAAGAAGGTTCCGGTGGTGTAATGGTTATCGTCGTAGGATATGGACACGGCGACACGAGTTCAAATCCTGAACGAGACTAATAGCATTTCACATAGCACTAATACCCTTGGGAAAGGTATAAATCCAATTATTCTCCCTCCAGCTATGGGTAAATAGTAGGGTAGACTAGGTTCTTCAGCCTTCGTGAGGCAACTAGTCTAGGAGAAGGAAAACTCTGAATTGAAACCTGTTAGACCCCGCTTAAAAAAATTGACCTTGTGTCATAGAAAAAAAAGAAACCGAGGATTTCATTCAGTTCTTTCCTATTATGATTAAATTTTAACCTTATAAAATTATCATTCGTGTATAAGTGGACACTCATTCATTGTCTCAAAATCATTAATTAATGGAACCGATTTAAGTAACCATGAATTTCATTCTAATCTTTTCTATTATGTTTAAATTTTGACCTTACAAAATTATTACTTGAGTATAAGTCGACACCCTTTATTTTCCTACTATTTTGGTCTTCAACTTTCAACCTATATTCGAATCAATAACTGAATCGTATAACAACGACGTATCTTTCTTGATTAAATCTGCATGAATACATCTTATCATGTGTTGTTACCGTTTCAGTATTTTAGATGAGAGAAAATATCATTTTTTAACGAATTTCAAAGATGGGATGAGCTGATAGCCTGTAGCGTATTTATCCAACACCAACACTACCAGAGACGATTGTCCAGTCAGATGGAGCTCTAGAATACAACGACTGTACATCTGCAGAGGTCTAAGACCCCACCCAAAGAGTTTCCTGGATATGACACAAAACAATCTGATGGTAAGGCTCAAGTAATAATGGAGCTGTGGGGAAGGCGGAGTACCACATTATTGCCATCACTGCAAGGTCCACTCTAGCCCGTAGTGGTAGCACTAGATTAGGTCCTATCTATGGGTCAAATTGAAATGTTTGACATTTAAACTAAGAGCCCACATATGACTTGAACTGTTAGTGATACATTGCAATACTTGGATTGATTTAACTTTGTTGACTTCAGCTAAACTGAATTGTCAGAAATAAAACTGTTTGATTATTTAACACTGCTTATCAACTAAATGTGTTTACAAATCATATATATTTGATATACATGCAAAAACTGAATTTGGCCTTAAATAATCAACAATGGTTGATACACCATAAAACCCAACTCAAATCTCTACCTAAATATCCAGTTTGGAATTAACCAAGGCTAAAGAACTGGGTCCGCCCTATTGTTTAACTCATAGCTGTTGGGAAGAACGGAAAGAATCTGTGCTTTTTCCAAGGGCTTTAGCGCAAAGTGAAACGCAAACAGCTTCGTTCAAGATTCGATTCTGTTCCCGACGACGATAACCGTAACGCTAAGAACGCTTCCAAGATTTTCAATGTAATGCTGTCTTTGCCGTTTGAATATTTGTTCCCCTGGTTTGCTCATTTCACGGAATGTAAATGCAGTACAGGTACCCTGGGTAAGACACTAAATAGTTCTAGTTTTGAAATTCTAAGGAGTGTGGAGTCTTCATTACTCCCAGGTACACTCCTACCCGGAATTGTACTCCCTGCTAGGGTCCTATCTGTCGGTCAAATAGATCTACTTAACCCATAGGTAAGATCTTAACAGGTACTACCACCATCAATGTTTTGTTTTGTTTGTTTTGATTTGGTTATATGGCACACCAACTATTGCTGATTATTTAATGCCAAAGTCATTTTATTCATATAAACAATTCTTTTTCAAACAATTTCGTTTAGCCTAAGTACGCATACCACTATCAAGTATTCACATTAAATACTAATCATTTTCAGATAGGAATACTTGATAACATATAACTGTGTGTGTAAACTATATGTGCTAATAGTAACTTGAAGCTGTAATTGTTTACTAAGGATTATTATTATCTACTTGGGAACCATATAACTTGGTACAAAAAAATGAATATTAATGCACTGAAATGATTTGTTAAAAACTATATGATTAATTGCATGTAAATTATTTGTATCAAGAATAATTACTTGAATCTATAATTGTGCATTAAAAATTATTATTATGAGTTACTTAAAGCC
Organism: Sepioteuthis lessoniana; assembly: GCA_963585895.1. Taxonomy (NCBI): domain Eukaryota; kingdom Metazoa; phylum Mollusca; class Cephalopoda; order Myopsida; family Loliginidae; genus Sepioteuthis; species Sepioteuthis lessoniana. Next base: position 50,359,233 of record OY757933.1, read on the forward strand.
ATATAACTGTGAAAACAAATGGTTATTATTAAAGAAAATGGTTTGGTTGAGCTTGTTTTTTTTGTCTAATGGCATATAAACCTTCATGGGTTATTTAATGCTAAAGCCATCTCTGTAGAAGAACAGCAGTAATACTATTTAACCCATAGCTGGGGCAATGAGAGGGTTCTATGTATTTTCCAAGGGCATTTGTTCGAAAATAAACCTAATTGCTCTACTGGAGTTCGAACTCACTGACTTCGAGGCTGCAGTCCAGCACGTTAGCCACGGGTCTCTCCTATTAAATAATAGTTACTTGAAATCATAAAACTGTGAATGAATTATTAGTATTAGATAAGAGCACTTGAAATTACAAAAAATTCTTAAGAAACAAAAAATGTAAATAATTATATACAATGATGTGATTCCCTTACACCGAGGCATAAAATAACCCCAAACGAGTTAACCTGCCGTTAAAATCAATAAATCAAGTAAATGCCGTCACCGATTTTCCATTTATTATCTACTAGATGACATGTGATTCCAGTGGATTCCCTTTGTACCCGTGTTCCATGATAATACTGATGCTTCTATTTAGGAAGGAGGGAAGAATTTTTAAAAGATTGGTTCAGATTGAACGTCGACCAGAAAATTATCCTTCGTTTGCAAATTGAACTGGATATTGCGTCATTCTCTCTAAGTAGTATCATTTTAAGTGTATTTTTTTCTAAAAATGTTTTCTGTAAATGTAGTGCGGATTTTTACCAATAGCCTTTGTAAGCGGTAAGGTTTCTGAAATCGTTGTATAAATGACTGAAGAGCCGAAGGAAAAGGTAGAAATTGGCATTAAAGTAATTTTTTCTTGAAATTTTGGGAAGTATCCAGTATTTAAATATCGTTTAAACCTGGCTCAATCTAATTCAGGGATACGAGAGAAGATTGCTCAATACTGAATCAATGGTTTGTCTGACGAACAAAAATAATCCATGAAAAAAGATAAAGGATTCTCATAAAGAAAATATTTACTGTTAGGAGATGCGGCCAATGTTTTGAAACTATTATGCGATACTGCATTGTTGAGATTTTTTTTTCCTGTATAGGTAAAGAAAAAAGTGTACAGAAGCTTCTTTTGTGAACAATAGGATATCATACTGCTTAACTCCTAAATATCAAACAATAAGCCTTGCACGATCAATATTCAGTGTTCATTGGAAGGAAATACGGCTAAAAAGTGTAGTAATAATTTCTATAAAAAAATATATGCGACCAAGCAAAACTTTCTTGATCTGAACAGAATTGGAGACAAATAGCGTAGAATATTTGCTGTTCAACTTTCGCTACGTTATGATCTTTTGTAAAAATACATATCATCAAGCCTGGATTCCCTGGACTCTCTCTCTCTCTCTCTCTCTCTCTTTCTCTCTCTCTCTCTCTCTCTCTCTCTCAATCCGTCCCTATCGGCATCGCTCTTAAAAAGTCCTCTTGACTGTACACACTGTCAATACAGAGCTGATGAAAGTAAGTCTTTGCTGGTCAACCAAGACTGGTGTGTCAATGTAGGAGACGATGAAAGAAGGTGGGTTTATGAGTTTATATTCCACCGTCCACTTAGCTGGACTATCTGGCATACGTGCCCGGGGGGTGGTCGTTCGTTAATTGCATGGCTACAGGGGGCCTTATTCCAGGCTATAACTACATTGCAGGGTTGAGTTTGTTGTTCTGCAACTGAGGTGTCCTAATAAATTATAGGTCTGTCAGCTGGGGAAGTAGAATACAACGACTGCATCTCAGTTGAGGGTAAGACCCCACCCAATGAGTTTCCTAGATATGACATTAAACAATCTGATGCTAAAGATCTAGGAATGCAAGAGCTTTTGGAAATGCGGAGTACCCCATTCATTGTCATCGCTCCCAGATCCACTCTGGCCCACACTGGTAGCACCAGATAGGATCCTATCTATGGGTTAAATAGAACTGCTTGACATATAAACTGAGAGCAAACAAATGACTTTTGCTAAATTGAATTGGTAGAAATAGAACTGCTTTATCATTTAACTGTGCATAAAAAAATACCAATATTTGATTGCACTGTTAGTGATACAATACAAAACTTGGATTGATTTAACTGTGTTGACTTAAGCTAAATTGAACAGTTAGAAATATATCTGTTTGATCATTTAACTGTGCATAAAAAAACACCAACATTTGATTTAACTGTTAGTGATAAAATGCAAAACTTGGATTGATTTAACTTTGTTGACTTAAGCTAAATTGAATTGTTAGAAATAGAACTGTTTCATCCTTTAACTGTGTTTATCAAGAAAATGCGTTTACAAATCATATATATGTAAAAAACAGGATTTAGCATTAAATAACCAACAATAGTTGATATGCCTGAAAAACAAACCAAACCAAAGCTAATTGAGTAATACCGATGAGACCAAGAATTTTTTGGATTAGCAGTGGATGAGTTTTTATTCGCATGTGGTTGGTGGGTGGTCGTTTTAGTTTGATGGCATATCAGCCTGTGTAGGTTATTTAATGCCAAATCCATTTTTATGCAAATTGTCAGTTCTATTTCAAATAATTCAGTTTAGCATGAGTACACATTTTGTCAAAAACATTTCAATTTCAAGCTATTCTGTTTAGTCAAAAAATTCTAATTCAAACAATTCATTTTAATATAAGTATAGATTTTGTTTACACACAGTTAAATGTCAAAACAGTTCTATATTAAACAATTTAGTTTAGTGTAAGTACAGTTTCAATGTCAAAAACAATTCTATTTCAAACAATTCAGTTTAGTATGAGCATGCATTTTAAATGTAAGTACAGTTTAATTTTCAAAAAACAATTCAGTTTAGTTGGTTTGATGGGTTTTATGGCATATCTACATTTCTAGGTTATTTAACGCCAAATCCATTTTTATGAAAATAATCAGATCTATTTCAAACAATTCAGTTTAGCTTGAGTACACAGTTTAATTGTCAAAAACATTTCTATTTCAAGCTATTCAGTTTATTAAAACAGTTCTAATTCAGTTTAGTATGAGCACATATTATGTTTACACACAGTTAAATGTCACAACAGTTCTATATATAACAATTCAGTTTAGTGTAAGTACAGTTTCAATGTCAAAAACAGTTCCATTTCAAACAATTCAGTTTAGCATAAGCACGCATTTTAAATGTAAGTACAGTTTAATTGTCAAAAACATTTCTATTTCAAGCTATTCAGTTTTGTCAAACAGTTCTAATTCAAACAATTCAGTTTAGCTTAAGTATGCAGTTTAGTTCTATTTAACCCATAGATAGGACCCTATCAGGTGCTACCACTCCGGGCCAGAGTGAACCCTGGGAGCAATGCCATTCCCCAATGTTCCAGCATCACTGGAACCTCACCATCCGATTATTTAGTGTTATATCCATGACACCCGTTGGTTGGGGGTCTTACCTTTCTGCAGGGGTGCAGTCAGTATATTCTACAGCCTCAGCTGATAGGGTAAATTTGTATGTGACTCACCTCTGTAAAGCAACCTTGTGTCGTATACTGACTTATTGAGAAGCCAGTTAAATCCCAGTTAGTCCGTCCCTGCTTCTTTAGAAGAAAAGCCTCGCCATCAGATTCAGTTTAGTGTCATACTCACGACATGTACGAGATTTGATTTAAATGAAATAATTCATGAACGTATTCTCGAAAAACAGAATCAATGGCTTAGAACATCGATATCTTGATAAATTTTAAGTGGGAAATATTTCTTATGCAGAAATGACAGATCGATAAAACATATCGCATTGACTGGGATATGTCCGTATGTATGAGTTTCGGTTTCTTTTTTAATGGTATATTAACCCTAATGGGTTATTTAATACCAAAGCCATTCATGTAGAAGAACAGTAGTGGTACTATCTAACTTATTGCTGGTGGGAAGTTTTTACATTTCCAAAAGGGTATTAGTTCGAAAGTGGTCTTAATAGCGCGACTAGAGTTTGAAGTCGCTTACAACGATGTGGTAGTCCAGTACGTTAGCTACTACGCCACGGGGACTCCTGCAAGCAAATATTAGACAGGAGTAATACTTCATAGAATATAGAAATTCTTCTTATTAAATTTTATTTCATCTCTTTTTCTTCTATCGTCTCTTATCTCTACCGACAGAGAAATTACACGTCGCAAATTTTTAGGCTTTGTTTCTTTAAATCTTCATGGATTATTTAATGCCGAATACTTTCCTTGTAGAATGAAAGTAGTGGCATTATTTATTCCGAAAGTGAATGTAATAGTGCGACTGGAGTTCGAACTCTCTTACAACAATATTGCAGTCCAGTACGTTAACCACTACTCTTGACTTAATTAATATATTATGAACTTTAAGGATGTATTAGTCTGATTTTATGACCTAGCAATGTTAAATCATCAATGCCAACTTCATGGGATGAAATTAGAAAGATTGTGTTGCGTCAGTTCCTCTAAATGGAATTAGCTTAAATGTTTTCTTTTCCTGTACTTGCCTTAATTAAAAAACCTAAGATTATTAGTCTAAATATTTTGCTGCCATTCAATGATAGTAGCTTTGGTAAACAAGAAAAAATTCAATCAAATATTTTGATGCCATGAAATTTTAATCGGAAATCAAAAAAAATCACTATCGATTTTAGCTCAGTGACCTCAACTTAGTTTCTTCTTCTTCTTCTTCTTCTTCTTCTTCTTCTTCTTCTTCTTCTTCTTCTTCTTCTTCTTTATACTTTTTTGTCATCATCATTATATATTGTTTCTTCTCCAGTCATCTTCTTCTTCTTCTTCTTCTTCTTCTTCTTGGCAAGAAGGAGATAAGGATAATGATAATTATCATTATCATTATCTCCATGCTATTCATCATTTTGAACTTCTCTTTCCTTCTTCATCATGACCTTCTTCTTTATCATCTCCCTCTTCCTCTTCTTCAATTCATTCATTCATTCTTCTTCTCCTTCATTTTTATCATCTATTTCTCTCCATTCCTCATCTGCATCATCCTGCCGCCAAACTTGACACCCTGACAAAAGAATATCTTCTTCGAAGTGTATTCTCGACAGAAACAAAATCGATAGCTTCGAATATCGATGCCTAATTTCAGTCTGAAATTGGAAACGGGAAATATTTCTCATGTAGAGATGTCAGATCTGAAAAACAACTCTTAATGCACCTGACGACAGACGTATCAATCCATCAGGGTAGATTTGCAGGTCATTGACCAACTGTTCGGAATTCTTTCAGTTGTATTTCTCTAAAACACGTCGAAGATCACCACCTGATTTGAACGCACTTACCATTTTCAGAACATTAATCTTTTCAGATTTTCTTAGGTATCTGAGAACAGAGTTCTAATAATGAATAGAGTATACTCTAAAGTAATGATTCATGACAAGCATCAAATTTTGTTATTCTCATTTCTTTTTTACCCTTATCAAGAGCATTAACATGCCTGTTTCAAATCCTACAATGGTAATGAAAAGATACGCCCAGCTCACAGCGACAGACGTGTTTTATTGCTGTCGAAAGAAAGACGAGTTAACAAAGTTCAACGTCTCGTCCAGTGCGCTAGATGTAAAAAGATATGGCTGATCTCGTCCCACCCCAACTGAAAACAGCCGTTAAGCAAGACTTTCCGTGGTTACCACACCCGATGGAGCATCTAAGTAGTGAGAGAAGGACTGACCAAACGATGCCAGTTTCGGGAGGCAGATGCGGAGAGTAGGTATTCTCTGAACCTAAATAAAAACTGATGGATTTCTCGATTCGCCCTTTCTTTTGGTGGCAGGAGTACGAGGGGACAAATCGTGTGGAAATAAAGCGAAGAACTATGCAAAGATACGTGATGAACAGATCTTACAAGAACAAAGAAACTACTACGTACATTGTGTTTGTAATCCATTTACCCCAAATTCCTCGTCCTCAAACAATTGGGGGGGGTCCTCGTGGTGTAATGGTTAAAGCGATGGTCTGCGGAATCGTAGTACGCGAGTTCGTACTCCAGTCGCGCTATTACGTTCACTTTCGGGCAAATACCCTTGGGAAAGGTATGATCACCCTTTATCCTCCCTGCCATGGGTTAAATAGTATCACAACTGTTCTTTTAGGAAAATGTCTTTGGCATTAAATAACCTCTAAAGGTTGATATGCCATTAAACAAAGAAACCAAACCAAACCAAATCAAACAATTGGAACAATGTAACCGGTTGCATGTGTTGAAAGAGAGGATGTGCAATGCCAAATATGCCCCATTGGTCTTGGAGATACTATTAAGGAGAATCAACTCAGCATCAAAAAGGTCATGAGAAACGTTTATGTTCAACAAAGTTGGCAGACAGGTATATATATATATATATATATATATATGTGTGTGTGTGTGTGTATGTATGTATGTATATATGGGTATGTGTCTATATGCATTTACCCCACCCCAATGCAGGATGGGACACTAGGTAAATTTTTTAACAAAGTTTAACAGGTTTTATTTCAAAGTTTTCCTTCTCCTACACTTGTTGCCAAATCAACCTCGTTTCAGGTTTCGAACTCGTGTAACCCTGTCCATTTCCTATCACAGTAAATATTATACCACGGGGGGGGCAAGGTATATATATATATATATATATATATATATATATATCAACATCAGTGCATGCTAATAGCACAGAGTCCCTTGACTCTCTTTTGCACTATCCCGCCCTATCGCCCATCGCCCCATGCAAGTCTTCATTTGGTTACCAGTCAAGGAAAATTCAAACCAGCTGTACTCCGCTTAAAAACGTGAGCTCCGACCAATGGAAAAACTGGGTGGAATGCGTTGAACGTTAAGTGGACTATTTTGGCCCATGACCTGTTGGCAAGTGTGAATTCAAATTTATTTTTCTCTTATAGTGCTTTCAAGTGTGCTTTCATATATAAGTTAACTTACCTTTGAAGAAGTGTCAGTTGAACATTTATATTCGTCTTTCTCGGGTAAATCTCCGTAATATGTGTCGCGAGTTTTCTTTTTCTCATATGTCACTGACTCTACATTTAAAGGACTTGACTCTGAAAAAAAAAAACGAAAAGAAACAAAATTACTCACGATATTTTCCTTATTCAACTAGTGGTGGGGGTATTTTAAAATATCCCCCAAATCTTTCACAATCCCAATCTTTCCTCTAATTCTCAGTCAATCAATTTTTCCACTTTGTCATCCCTGCTTTGATACTGTATTTTATGTCACCTTACAACTTCCAGTTGTGACATAATACACAGGTGCTTTAACAACCACAGCTTCCCGCCTGGTATTTGCCCAGTCCCTCGCCACGGACAGGTTGCGATACAAAGTGAAAGTTTTCGATAGAGGCCGTCATATGTACGAATGCATGCATTTACCAACTCCTCCGCACGGGCAGGATGTGACACAAGATCAGTTTTTAAGTCCCAATTCAGAGTCTTTCTTCTCCTAGATTGGTTGCTTCTAGCCGAGCCTAACGAATACCATCTGACCTACTATTTATCCATAGTTGGAGGGAGAATGATTGGATTCATACTTTTCCCAAGAGTATTCGTGCTATGTGAAATGCAATCAGCCTCGTCCAGGTTTAGAACTCGTGTCGCTGTGTCCCTTTCCTATGACGATAACTATTACACCATGAGCACCTCCACACGCTCGAATGTTGGGTTGCGAGCAGTGCTAAAAGTTGCTAAGCTCGGTTGGTGGTATTGTTGGTTTCGAAGCACGTCTTAGACCCCCGGCAAAGTGTCTGATACCACCACTTTTTGATGGGGATTCAGATACTGTCTAATGGGTCGGTGCCTTGAAGCCAATTTCTTTAATGTATCGACAGGAATTGAACCTGGTGCTTGTGTTCCACTGCAAAGTTGTAGCCTGCTATAAAACTTAAGAAAGCGATTTATTTTTTAACGTGTTAGCTAACTTGCCTTTTTTAATTTGAAAAAATTATTTTAAAAAATGAGACTGAAAATAAGAAAATGGTATATGTTTCAATTCATACTCTTTTTTTTTTTTGTTGTTTCTAGCTTGTCTTTATTTTTATTATCGCGATTATTTTGCTTGGTTTGGTTTGGTTTAGTTTGGTTTCTTTGCTTAGTGATATATCAACCTTCGTGGGATATTCATTGCCTAAGCCATCCTTATAGAAGGACTGTAGAGTTGTTATTTATCCTGAGGTTGGGATAAAGAAGATTATTTTGTTGATAGCTTTTATAATATTTCTCGACTTCAATTATGCTACCAGTGTTGATCTTCTCACGAAGTGGCAACGTTAGCCTTGCTGTAAATCAAAACATCCACCTGAAAAGTTGATTCAATTCCTCCCGGAAATAAGATGAACATAATTAGCAACAAATGTGAGTAACCTTAAAAGGATTCGCTTTTCCGTAACGGTTATTTTTGTAGGAAATTGAATCGGCGTTTCGAGTTCAAATCCTGGACGAAGCCTTTCACTTCGCGCTGATGCCGTTCGGAAAAACATGAATCCAACTCTTCTCCACCACCACCTCTAACTGCGTGGTGGTGGTGGTGGTGGGGATAGTGAAGAAGAGATGAATTCATGTCATCCACTACTTGGCCAATCTAGGTTCTTTAGCCTTGGTAATGCAGCCAGTCTAAGAGAAAGAAACCTCTGAATTCAAACCAGCTGTACTCCGCTTAAAAATGGTGAAGATGTTGGGTGAATACATACTTTACAAAACCGCATATTCAATTTTTCTATTCAAATATTTTTTTATGTTTATATTTTAACTATTTTTATGGGTTAGGTTATTTTGTTTAATCGTATATCAACCTTTGTAGTTTATTTTACGTCAAGTCCTGTTTTTAAAGGTATGATTTATTCTAATACAAATAATTCTATTTAATATTAATCATTTATTTGTGCCCAGATAAATAGTTTCAAGTTTTTCTGTTGAACAGTAATATTTCTGTTTAATACGAATCATTTTTTTGTACCGAAATGGTTACAAGTATTTCAATCTAATACTAATAATGATAAGTGCCCGTGGTGTAATGGTTATCGTCGTAGGAAATGGACACGGCGACACGAGTTCAAATCCTGGACGAGACTGATTGAATTTCACATAGTACTAATACCCTTGGGAAAGGTATGAATCCAATTATTCTCCCTCCAGCTATGGGTAAATAGTAGGGTAGACTGTGTTCTTCTGCCTTTCCAAGTAGTCTAGGAAAACTCTGAATTCAAACCTGTTGAACTCCGCTTAAAAAATTGACCCTGTGTCATATCCTGCCTGAGCGGAGGGGTTGGGTAAATTTGATAATACTAATAATTTTATCTAATATTAATCACTTGTTGACACAGTTAAATGGCTTCCAGCAAGTAATAATGATCTTTAGTAAATTATCGGACACTTCTGATAATTGATAATACTCTTCTGGGTCAGAGGGGACCTTGGCGTAATGGCAATGAAGAGGTACTCTACACTCACTAAATCACCATGTCAGGAGCCTCATCATAAGATGGTTTAATGTCATACCCAGCACCCACGTTGGAAGGGGGGGGACCTACTCTTCCGCAGAGATGTAGTAAGCACATTCTCCAGCCACAGCCGTAGGGTTTTTATTTTGTTTGTTGGAAACATTATTTTTTTAACATGCCAGAGCTCATTCGTTTGCACACAAATAAATGGTTTAAAGTATTGTTATTTATTGTTTGCATCCAGGCACGTAAATGGATTCAAGTATTGTTATTTATTACACGCACACTGTTAGATGGTTTCTGGCAACACTTTTCAAGACCAGAATTTCAATAAGATATTGATTATTTGTTTGCACATAGTTAAATGGTTACTACTATTCTTATCTAAAACTAACAATTCTACTTGATATTAATCATTTGTTGCACACAAATGGTTTCAAGTATTCATATATTATACTAATAATTCTATTCAATATTCATCATTTGGTTGTACACAAATGGTATCAAGTATTCCTGTCAAATACAAATAATTCTATTTAATATTAATCATTTTTTTCACACACGTTTGCAAGAATTCCTGTTTAATACTAATAATTCTATTTAATATTCATCATTTTCTTGCACCCAAATAGTTACAAGTATTCTTATCTAATATTAATAATTCTATTTTGTATTAATCATTTGTTTACACATAAATAGTTACAAGTATTACTTTCTAATACTAATAATTCTACTTGATATTAATCCTTTTTTTGCAAACGTTTAAATGGCTTACAGCAACTTAAAATAATAATTAGTAACTGATTAAACAGTTCTAATGATGGAACCCTTACAGATTTAGTCAGCACAAGGTGTGAAAATGGGTACGCATATTGTTCCATTCATGGAATAAACTCCCCGATGTAATCGGCTAATATGGAAGATGTAGTAAAATAAGTGTATACAGAAAAGTGTTAGAGCTTAATGTTTATTCTTCCCAACAAGAAATGTCTCCGAGTTTATTCCTCTCTGTAGAACAACGTGCAGACCGCAACAAAAGAGCCAAAAAGATCGTCGCCATCGACCAAATAAGGTAGCAGAGGCCTATCTAAAAATATTAGAATATTTTTCGTAGTTTATTTTCATATTATCCTATTTCATGTATTCTGTAGAATTTTGATAGGCTCAGTTTATATATATATATATATATATATATACACATATATATTGTCATCCACAGACAGACTGTTTCGTTCTATCAGAACTCTTCAGTGTGGCTAGACACGTAGGACGCACGAAGCCGGGATCGAAACCCATCCAACTTTACGTTAGATTAAGTCTCAGACCTCTCGGCCAACAAGCGTATCACGTTTGGCTAATGGAATTTTTAAGGTGTTATGTAGTAACAACAGCAGCCGTTTGTCTACATTTTTATACCCTATCGGCTACCAGTGTGCTCAATTCTTTCTTAGAGCTTTGCATTATGCGAGCGGCGGCCGAAAATTCCTTCACCAGAGTGCTCTTGAGCGGGATTACTTAAATTTAATATCCTATATTTGAATATTTAGATTGTTCTGCTTGGAATTGTCTCAATTACGGATTAGCTGGATTTAATACTGTCTTATATATATGTATATATATGAGTTGTGATACAACGAAACAGTCTATCTGTGGATGACAATATACACGCTCCCCTCCCGAGGGTTGGTACTCTGGCGAAGGAATTAACAGCCGCCATCCGCGTAATGCAAAGCTCTTCTAACGTATTGAGCACTCAGGTATTCGATAGGGAAAATTTAAACAAACGAAAGATGATACATATACGTTATAATTCCTTAGCTGAGCAGTTAGACACCATGTCTAGCGTAAAGTTAGGCGCGTTTCGATCCCAGCTTGAAGCGTCTTGCCTATCTTACGCTGAGATGCTCGTGGGTGCGTGGATGACAATATATATGCTCTTCACCCCGGAAGGCTGGGTCCTCTTGCGCGAAGGAATAACCGGTTGCCCCTCGCATAATGCAAACCTCTTTTTAAAAACTGAACATACGTTAAGCGTATATGTAAACAAAAGAAAATTGATACGAAACAGTATGTCTGTGAATGAAATTATATATATATATATATATATATATATATATATATATATATATATATATATATATATATATATATATATATATATATATATATATATATATATATATATATATATATATATATATATATATATATATATATATATATATATATATATATATATATATATATATATATATATATATATATATATATATATATATATATATATATATATATATATATATATATATATATATATATATATATATATATATATATATATATATATATATATATATATATATATATATATATATATATATATATATAATATATATATATATATATATATATATATATATATATATATATATATATATATATATATATATATATATATGTGAAGTCCTCGTGGTGTAATTGCTATTATGTTGGACTGGGACATGGTAGTAAGCGATTTCGAACTCCAGTCGTGCCATGACGTTCACTTTTGGACTAATACCCATGAAAAGGTATGAACCCCCTTATATTCACCTCAGTTGTGGATTAAATACTAACACTACTATTCTTCTACAAGGATGGCTTAGTCATTAAATAATCCATGAATGTTGATATACCATTAAACAAAGAAACCAAAGCCAATATATATATATATATCGCATTTCATAGTTTAAAAAAACAGAAACTCAAGTTAAAAGAAATAAGTTAACACTTCTCATTTAAGTCTCGGAACTTATACAAGTTTGTTTTTTTTTTTAAATTCGAAATACTTATTAAATTTTAACGCTTTTCAATGTTATTTGAGATGTCCGAACCAACCTGAAGCAATCTTCCGTACGCAACGCTTGGTCCAAAGAAGGCAGTAAAAAGAACTGTTGAAAATAAACAATAAGAATAAAACATCTCTTAAATTCAAATAATTATCAGAAACTTAAATAAAAGTGACTCAACATCCTTTATTTTTTAATACTGTGCATCTCCTGACCGCGTGTAATATGGGTGTGAACAGTTAGTGGTTTTAATTTAATTTCACTAAATCCATCAGAAGATAAACAATCTCAATTTTCATAGCAGACAGTTAATGAAGTAAGTACAAGGAAAAGCACCAGTTCAATTCAAAATGATGCCAGTTAAAAAGAACGATTTCAAAAATGGAATGAGCACTTTAAAAATCTGCTTGGAAGCTTTTCTGATATCACAGATAAACCTACTGTAGAAATTATTCATGGCCAACTAGATATCAGACTTGGACACTTTACGAAGGATGAGCTTTATACAGTTCTGAAAACAGAAAAGCTGCTGGATGAAATACTTCCAGAAGAACGGATGACAGAGAAATTTGATGATATAATTCCATTGCGAAACACCGTGTATAAACAAAACACAATAGGGAAATGGACCAATAAATTCACCAAGAAAGGTGACCCCGGAATCAGTGAAAACTTTAGAGGTCTAACTTTCACTGCTAAAGCTGCTAATGTTTATAAAATGCTGCTTCTCAATGGTATATAATTTGAAGTTGAGATCATAATAATTACGCAGATTCGTATTTCTAATCCTCTTGGGAAGTGGTGGCCATGGAGGTGATCGTGTCCTCAGTAAAGTGTACGGATGTAACTTACAAGACATATTCAGGTTAATTAGTCGCGCAGTTACCCAGACTAGTTAATTTAGCCTGACTTGTGTGCGATATGGATTGTTGGCTCAGTCGCAGAGTTTCGGCTCTACAATTTGTCGTCGCTGCTTCGATCTCCAGTGATGGAGGTCACGGTGTAAACTGCTGATGAAACCTAATATAGTCGAAACAGCTGTCCTGTGTTTCCGTATGTCGTGCGTAAGAATTCACTGGATTTTCTGGTCGTAGTAATTCAATTCACAATATGATTCCTCTATTAAAAAAAGGAAAAATACACATTTTCACGAGTGAGTTCGATTCTCATTGGGTGGCCAATTCATGCGGCCTTGTGATACATCTAACCCAAAGCTTACTAAATTACATGTAAAAATCGTACAAATTTATCCCCTTGCAAGACTCCAGTGACATTGTCCAAAAAATCTGAGTCACCAGTATTTCACTGATTTCTTTGACACTGTCACCGAAATCTTGTAAGGCGATATATCAGCACAATTTCTATTCATAATTTATCAAGAATCAGGATTCGAGAGGAATTTGTCTCTTCATGAACTCAGATAAAACCGAGTTCAAGTGTCTTCATTAAAACAGCACCATCTCCTCATTAAATGGCAAGCCTCTTAAATCAGTAGATTAGTTCACATACCTCGGTAGCAATATCTCATCGATTGAAAACGATGTCAGCATACGTATAATTAAAGCATGGACAGCAATTAGCAGGCTAATGAACATCTGGAAATCTGATCACTCTGATAAGATAAAACTGGAATTATATCAAGCGGTAACCGTCACAGTACTATTGTATTGTCGCACCACTTGGATTTTAACGTGATGCCCGATGAAAAATATGTATAGGAACTACACAATGCTATGAGCTGTTTTGAACTAAGCCCTTCTAAACAGCAGCTTAATAGCCACTTACCAACCATCTCCCAAACCAACTAAGTCAGATAAACATGACATGCTGGAGAAACAGGCGCGAACTCATAAGCGACGTTTTCCAATGGACTCCTACACATTGATACACCAGTCGTGGCCGACCACCAAAAACTTATATTCCTCGGCTGTGTGCAGACGCGACGAACGATGAGTGATAGGGAGAGATGGTGAGCGAGAGTCAAGTGAATCTGTTCTGTTTGGGTTTGGATTTCTTTGTTTAATGGCATATCAACTTTCGTGGGTTATTTAATGCCAAAGCCATACTTTGAGAAGAACAGCAGTAGTGCTATTTAACACATAGCTGGGAGGATTAGGGTACTCATACCTTTCCCAAGGGTATTTGTCCGAAACTGAACGTAATAGCGCGACTGGAGTTCGAACTCGCTTACTACGATTCCGCAGACCAGCGCTTTAACCATTACACCACTAGGAGATCCCCCCCCCCAACTTCCACGAAAATCTGTTCTGTCAGTACGCCTTGATGTGGAAGATAACGGCTAATGGTTGGAATTTAGATTAATCAAATCAATCAAAAGAATCACTGTTTTTAAAGCAATGAACTTCATAAATAATAAAACTTGAAAATTGAAATTATTCCTTTATCGGTAGGTTACCTACTGGACGTTGGCATAATTAGAATGTTCGCCAATGGCCCGGGAGACCTGGATTCAATCCCAGGTCGAGTCACACCAAAGAGTCAAAAAATGGAACTTGATGATACCTTGCTTAACATAAGCATTATAAGGTAAGGATCAAGAGTAAAGTGGAGTAATCCAGGGAAAGAACTAGCACCCTCCCCTTCACCTCGATGTAATAGCTGTCGAAAAGGCAGCCTTCGGGTCACCCTCGACTACGGTCGACAACTTTACTTTACTTACCTAAAGGATTTAATGTTAACATTTAAAAAGAGCAAAAATTCATCTCTATCATGGCCCAGTCTACTGAGGCCGTAGAATACACTAACTGCATCTCTGTAGTGAGTGTCCTGATATGACACTAAATAATCTAATGGTGATGCCCCAGTAATGTCATTAAAAAGGGAGCTTTCGGGTTGCCCTTAACTACGAGTGGCTAACTAACTTACTATACGCATATTAACAGGCCAAAATTTCACCAGAAATCCATTCATAACCTCAAAATCCATCATATGCTGGAAATAATGCAATATTTTTTAGATACTTGGCTCATATGTCAAAGTGCAAAATAGTAAAAAAAAATGACATCTAAAACTATATTCTGGAGGATTATTAATAGAAAATAACAGTATTAAATGCAAAATGAATAAACGCAGTTTGACTTGGATTTTTGCGTATAATGATGGTATTATACATCTCATGTACGTAATGTTTATATTGGAAATCAACTTTGTTGACCAAATATTAATCAAGGTTCAAATGTAGACCGCTTCTGTTTGAGTGAAATACCCTTCACCAAGGAGACCGTGTTACAGCCTAAATCAAAATTCGATCAAGTTTCTCGCAATTGAACTCATTGTAAATACGACCTTTTCTTTTTCAAATGACCTTTCAAAATGGATTTTGGGTAAAATGTGAATTTATCTTGAAAAATTGTTTTTATGATGACGGATTGTCTCATTACGCAAAAGATTTACTGACCGAATGATATATATATATATATATATATATATATATATATATATATATATATATATATATATGTATGTATATCGGGGGGTTCTTTCAAGGTAAGACTATAAGAATATACGCTCATTCAAATATAATACGCCCACGAGATCAATCCTGTTTCTCCGTTATGAGATGAAACTTGGATACATGTTTATAACGACATTATTTAGCGATATCTGGATAGATAGATAGATATGAACAGAATTTCATCATAATATATATATGTGAGTGTGTGTGAGAGTAAGAGAGAGAGAGAGAGAGAGACCATGCATACGAGCTCTTATGTGTGTGCTCATGTGTGTGTGCTCGTATATATGTGTATGTGCTCTTAGGCATGTGCTCGTATGCGCGCGTGTGTGTATTCTCAACTGCGTGCATGCGTGCGTGCGCTTATATGTGTGTGTGTGTGTGTGTGTGTGTGTGTGTGTGTGTGTGTGTGTGTGTATGTTTGAGAAGACAGAGAGAAAGAGGTCATGACGGTCCGGGTACTCAATAAGAGGTAGAACACCCGGATTAGTTACAAAGTGGGCCATTGTATTTTAATCTCCGCATGACTACTACCGCATCATATATAATCTTATAATCCGGAGATCAATGCAGATTATTGCTTGTTGGCCACTCAAACAATTTTTTAAATAATAGACGAGGGAGTCACACACACACACACACACACACACACACACACACACACACACACACACACACATACAAGAAAAAAGTTTCCTTTCCGTGAATTGGGCACCAGCCGTAGAACGATCGTTAACAAACTAATTATTCTTTTATTAGTATTTTCTTTCGTCTGAATTTCTTTTTATTTTTTGTCTCAACTCTGAGATCGTTTCTCTAAAAAACGTTAAAAAAATGTGTCACATTTTAAAGAACGATCCACGAAAATTAAAGAAACACGAGACAGAAAATAGATAATTAAAGTCCTACGGCGGAAGTATCCTCGTGGTGTAATGGTTAAAATGCAGGGCTGCTGAATCGTAGTAAGCGAGTTCGAACTCTGGTAGCGCTATTACGTTCACTTTCAGACAAATATCCTTAGGAAAGGCATGAATTTATCTATAAGTGATTCTAGAAGAATAGCCTTGGCATTAAATAACCCATGAAGGTTGATATGTTATTTAGAAAACATAAAACTTAAAATCCTTCATCAAAGAAATTTTAATTTCATTTGAACGTTTATTTGATTCACATATAATTAATCAATTAAACATACTTGACTTCGTGCAATCGTTAAGAAATGAGATCAGCGAACCGAGTTCAAATCCTGCCAAAGGTTGTTTGCGCTTCACTTTGTATTTATATCCTTTGAAAAAGCGAGAAAAGTTTTCTACTATCTCTCAGTTAAAGGCAATTTATCAGTCTATTGGCCAGTGGGTAGAGTATTCGTCAATGACCCGGGAGACCGAGAATCAATCCCAGGTTAAATTAACCCAAAAACTAAAAAAAAAAAAAATGGTTCTTGACGGATCTTTTCTAAGCACTCAGCATAATAAGGTAGTGATCATTTGTAAAATAGAACAATCCAGGGAAAGGGGTTAGGGCCCTCCTCTACACCTTGGTGTCGTAAGGGAGCCTTCGAGTCTCCCTCGACTTCGGTCGCCAAATTTACTTTTTAGTGTAGGTTGGGCTCTCTAACATTGCTAAAGCAAGCTATCTAAAAGAGATGACTCTAAATTCATACCCAGAAGAATTCTTTACGAAAGAGTATGTGGCAGGGATTAGCCATTCTTCAGAAATCAGCTTATCCAAAAAGAGTGGCTGGTGTTACTTCATAAGCCTTCACCACAATAAACAAATCACTTGTGTTGATAGTCTAACGGCTGAGCCCTTGTACATCAAGATCGATAGGAGAGTCCATAGATAGATAAATAGATGGTTTGTGAGATGGAAAGTAATTGGCCGTACAACTGTTGTTTTGACGGCTTTTGCTTCTTGGATTTGTTCAAAACAACACGTAGCATTCAAATGAAGTTCCTATCAAGCTTTTTCTCAGTGCGTTTTGTTAGAGTTTATGTGGTGCATCCAGATACTAGTGCTGACACACCTACAGCTTGGAGGATATCACGTTTTATTTTGTCGGAGAGGCCAGCTCACAAATTATCCAAATAAGACTAACAAGGCATACGGGACACTACTGGAGAAGTAAGAACGAACTCACATGTGTCGTTATCTTATGGACTTCAACACTTGGACACGCCAGTGTTGACCGACAAATAAAGATTTCCTTCCATCAGTTCAGTGCGGACATTAGATACAGACTAGAGGAACTTACATGAGCGATGGATGATCCAATTTACTAACCCCTCCACTCGGGCAGGATATGACACAAGGTCAATTTTTAAGCGGAGTTTAACAGGTTTGAATTCAGAGTTTTCCTTCTCCTAGACTAGTTGCCTGACAAAGGCTGAATAACATAGTCTGCCCTACTATTTACCCATAGCTGGAGGGAGAATAATTGGATTCATACCTTTCCCAAGGGTATTAGTGCAATGTGGAATGCAATCAGTCTCGTCCAGGATTTGAACTCGTGTCGCCGTGTCCATTTCCCACGACGATAACTATTACACCACGAGCGATGGATGATTGAGACGGATGGTAAGAGAGATTCAGAGAATTCCATGCTGTCAACACGACTTGATGATATATATACATATATATAAAGATATCTGGGTGGGTACGGATTTTAATCATAACAATAAAAAACCCGAAGTTTTATTCATCATGGGAATAGAAAAATAAAAGGCCAAAAAAAAGAAAAAACGTGACAAGCTAACTGACCGGTTTTACTCCTCGCTCAACAGACCTAAATGGTTGAAGATATCGAATAAAACAAAAATAGGAAATATTTAGGTTGGAGGAAAAAATATTGTATTGGAGACAATATCGAAATGATATTAAGTCTCCGCAGACATTCTCTCTGTTTACAAAGAGACTGTCTGCCGGACAAAATATGTATTGTCTCTAATACTTACCGATGAAATGAGGAGTTTGACTTCCTCAGTGTAGAGAACAAGTCAAAACTAAAATTCTCAGTTCAGTCACAATTATCAATCTATCTCTCTATCTCTCTCTATATATATACACACACACACGAGGTATGATTTTTAAAAAGTTATGAGACTGAATACTAATTTAACAGAAAATTCCATTCTTATTTTGAATACGCAACACAAACTTGAATAGGCTTTTTAAAATGCAAAATTTGGTTGATTGGTTGGTTGGTTGGTTTTACGGCATTTCAACACCTTTTGGCTTATTTTGAGCCGAAACAATTTAACAATTTTACTCTCCAAATATATTCAGTACAAATATATTTTTAAACTCCATTATCTCAAGTTGATCTAAATAACTCGTTAACCCTAACCCTGAGACTCTTATATGTACTACCACTCCAGGCTCCTGTATTTAAGTGCAAGTGGTAATTCCTCACTCCCAAAGTTCCACTTCTTTTTCTCATTGATTCATTTCCTCCTTCTTTTCTTATTTTCTTCTTTTCTTTCTTGCATATATCTGCCTTTCTTTTCGGTCTATCAACAGGGCTAAGAATCTGCTGACTATTTCCACGGAAGAGGGTTTTTAAACAAAGAATTGTGTTGGGTATAAAACCAACCTATGGTGAGGTTACGGTCCTGGAGATCAGTAGAATGTAGAGTACTAGTTTATTACCATCAATCCCAGATCCACTCTGACTCCTAGCAAGAACAGTTACTTGAAGCTAATCATATAAATGTGCAAAACAACTAGGAAAAACAACTGGGAAACAACTATACAAAAAAGTAAATATAAACGAACAATGTACACGATCCCCTAATCTCTTGGCATAAAATACCCCTTGATGAGTTGACACGCCGTTAAAATTAATCAGTCAAGCCATTTAAAAAAGGAAATGAAAATAAAAAGAGGAATTTTTATAAAGAAAAAAGGAAAGGCTGAATATATTTAAAAAGCCAAGATGAAAGGAAAGATTTATATATAAAAAAAAGAAAGGAAGATAAAAAAAAAATGAATGCAAGAGAGAAATCGAAACCAATAACACAATAGAAACGTGTACTGAAGAAAAAACAAAAACGATTTCTTAAATAAAAACGCAAAATCGGGCAAAGGGGAAACAACTCTTATTGAAACGCAGTGAACGCTGAGATGAGCAGAGTTTAATCAATACTGACTACTATTCAAATGATGATGATGAAGAGGTATCGATAAAAATAGATCGAACGCTGACTTTACAGAGGGACGCCATGAACCACAAATAGCAGTGAGGAAATATCAAGTTAGGATTGTTAGTTATTGTAGCAATTGATTTTAATGGCATATCAAACCATCTGGGATTACTTTCTGCAAAGAATGGGGGGAATAAACGTTTATATGATATTAAGTATTTCTCGGACAAAAAAACTGTCTTCAGCATGATTAAAATCCTGCATCGGCTGGTGGGGCTTTTGTTCTGGATCTCAAGGTAGTGTAGAGTACCACTTCATTGCCATTACTCTCAGGTCCACTCTGACCCATAATGATAGTGCCTGTTACGGTCCCAAAAAGTATATGTTTAAAAAATATTCGTATTCGATAGGTCCTTGAGCCAAAAAAAAAATCTTAAGAAATAAGTACACAAAAAATGTAAATATAAACGTATTATGAACGTTATTCCTTAAGCTTTAGAATATAATACCCCTTGACGGGTTTACATTCCGTTAAAATCAATCAATCAGATACAGACAAAAATGTCAGTGTTAAAAATAAAAGCCGATTAAAATGCATGCAAAATTGAAATTCTATCGTTTTACAAACAATAAAAATCCGGATAGCAAATACGTCAATAATCCTAATTCACAAATTATTCCCTGTCAATATTAGATCATGTTTAATCCGGTAAATTCTTAAAAATAGCTGCAATCAATTTTCACTATATGTAATCGGCTTGCATTTCTTTCGAGATCACACGGCATATTGCATAATCTGATATACTGTATCAGGACAACACTATTGCATAAGGTTAAAAAAAATTATTAAAACTTCAATTTTGTGCTGACAATGATTGATATGGTTTCGTGACTCTGGTAGGTGTCACCCCAGTATTACAGAAAACGACCTATGGGTGGACAGGCGGAGTGAACAAGAAATGCTTTAGGAGGAAAATTAAATTAAATTATTTGGAATTATTGATCTTGTTTCGAGGGGATATTTAGGTTAAGAATGAGACTCGATTGTTGCGTAAATGTCAAGCTATTGGAATTTATTAAACCCTTAATTAATAAACAATAAACAAAAGAAGCGAGTTGGTAACGTAACATCGGATATCCTATTTACCAAATCCCTCCGCTCGGGCAGGATATGACACAAGGTCAATTTTTAAGTGGAGTTTAACAGGTTTGAATTCAGAGTTTTCCTTCTCCTAGACTAGTTGCCTGACCAAGGCTGAAGAACATAGTCTGTCCTACTATTTACCCATAGTTGGAGGGAGAATAATTGGATTCATACCTTTCCCAAGGGTATTAGTGCAATGTGAAATGCAATCAGTCTCGTCCAGGATTTGAACTCGTCTCACCGTGTTCATTTCCTACGACGATAACAATTACACCATGGGAACCTCCTAACGTAACATCGGATATACTTGTTATAAAAAGATAGTCAATAGCACAAAGTAGGTTGGTTGGTTTATTGGGTTTTATGGCATATCAACCTCAGTAGGTTATTTAACGCCCAATCCATTTTTATATAAATAAACTGTTCTATTTAGAACAATTCAGTTTAGCAGAAGTAAACAGTTTAATTGTCAAAAACATTTCCATTTCAAACAATTCAAACAGTTATATGTAACAATTCAGTTAAGTGTAAATAAAGTTTTAATGTCAAAAAACAGTTCTATTTCAAATAATTCAGTTAAGCATAAGCACGCAGTTTAAATGTAAGTACGGTTTAATTGTCAAAAACATTTCTATTTTAATCTATTCAGTTCACTCAAACAATTCATTTTAGCATAAGTATGCTGTTAGTTCTATTTAACCCATAGATAGGGCCCTATCAGGTGCTATCACTCCGGGCCAGAGTGGGCCTGGGAGTGATGGTAATGAAGGGTTACTCTGCATTCCCCAAAGCTCCAGCACTGCTGGAACCTCACCATCAGATTGTTTAGTGTCATATCCAGGACACTCGTTAGGGGGAAGGGGGTATTACCCCTCTGCAGAGGTGCAGTCATTGTATTCTACAGCCCCAGCTGACTGGGCAATAGCACAAAGTAGAGATTCGTAAGGTTGCAAGCTGATACACTTGTACCAATTCAATTCAATTCAATTCAATTTATAAAAGTAAAGTTGCCGACCTTAGTTGAGGGTGACCCGAAGGTTCCTTTTTCAATAGCTACCACACTGAGTTGTAGAGGAGGGCGCTACTCCATTTCTTGGGTTGCTCCACTTTACCCTTGATCCTTACCTTATAATGATGAGTGTTAAACAAGGCAGTATCAAGTACCATTTTTGAGTCTTTGGTATAACTCGACCAGGGATTGAACCCCGGGCTCCCGGATCATTGGTGAACACTCATTAGGCGAATGCCCGGTACTATTTCAATTTATAATCAGCCTAAATTGCGTACTTTTATAGATCTTACGAAAGAGAACCGTTTCCCGCTAAAAAAAAATAAGAAGGTAAAATTAGACGTCATCCCGCAGAAACTATTACAGACGCAGACTACGCCGATAATCTAGCACTTACACCTGCTCAAGCCGAATCTCTGACACATAACCTAGAGCAGGAAGCAAGAATTATTGGTCTCTACGTGGACTCAGAAAAAAACTGACGTCATGTGTTTTAATGAAGATGATGCACCTCCTAATTAAATGTAATTAGTAAATCAGTTCGCATACCTTGGTAGCAATATCTCGTCTACGATGTCAACGGACGCATGATTGAGGCATTGACTGCTATTGACAAGTTAGCGACCATATGGATATCTGACCTCTTTGACAAAATAAAATTAGAATTCTTCCAAGGTGTCAATACTTTCGAAATAATTTACCAACCCCTCCGCACAAGCAGGATGTGACACAAGGTTAATTTTTTAGCGGAATTTAACAGGTTTGAACTAAGAGTTTTCTTTTTTCATAAAGACTACCATACCAATATTAAAGAGCCCAGTCTCTCCTAATATTTGCCCAAAGCTGGAGAGAAAAGAGTTGAATACAAGCCTTTTCCAAGGCTTTAGCGCTACGTGAAATGCAAACAACATTGTCTAGGATTTGAACACGGCTCACTGTGTCCATTGCACTTCCGCAGTCAGTACTATGGCATGGCTTCACAACTTAAAGTCAAACGAAAAGCTTGGAGAAAAAGCTAAAAAAGAGCTACAGTAGAATGATGTGTGGTGTTTTATGATCTATGAACTCCTACGCATGGACACACCAGTAAAGACCAAGCAGCAAAAACTTTCATTTATCAGCTCAGTAGTTTGTGAGTAACGCTAACAGAGAGATAACAAGTCCCCTAATGTCTTCATGACTCTTCTCAGTATTCTAGACTACCTTAATGTTGTGGGGAGTGTCCTCGTGGTGCAATGGTTCAAGCACTGGATTACGGAATCGTTGTAAACGAGTTCGAACTCCAGTCGTGCTATTACGTGCATTTTCGGAAAAAATGAACTTGCTTATCCTCCCAGCTATGGGTTAAATAGTACCACTACTGTCATAGAATGATGGATTTGGCATTAGATAACCCAAGAAGGTTGATATGTTATTAAAAACAATAAAAAATAAACCTTAATGTTGTTGTCTGGATTGTCTTAATTCTTCCCCTGATCTCCAGTTGGACAGATTTTTCTCCAGTTTCTTAATCCTTTGAACTCTGAACTCCTGACCCTAAATTTATCCTCTGCCATTAGGGTCTGATCTATGCACTAGTAAATCGGTGCAACAGTGTTGTACCGGATAAAAGTACTACCGGTTTACCGGATTTAAAGGGTTAAGATTGTTCCGCGGACGACATCTATAATTGATTTCACTGTCACATTATTATTTACTCCTTTAGAGTTTTTCACATCAGTATTAGCTGATGTTTTTTCACTGGATTTTGAGTGACAGCAAGTCTCCAGGACTCGTCTCAGGATTCTGGCCGTTCTCAGCAATGCTGTCGTTTGGATAGTCTCTACTCGTCCGCCAACTTCCAAGTCTTCTAGGCCTTTTAATAATCCTTTAGTTATTGTGCCTAACGCACCAATCACAATTGGTACAATCGTTACTTTCATGTTCCACAGCTTTTTCAATTCTCTAGCAAGGTCGAGGTACTTATCTTTCTTTTCACTTTCCTTCAGATTTATTCTGTGGTCCGCCGGGACAGCAAAGTCGACATTATTATTATTATTATTATTATTATTATTATTATCCTCGTTTTCGACACCAGATTTAACTGGTGGCTTTTCCCTGAAGTCTGTAAGTAGAAGGTCTCAGCAGGTCTCCAGGACTCTTCTCAGTATTCAAGCTGATTTTAATAATAGTGTGATTTGTATGGTCTCAATTTTTCCCCTGATCCCTTTTTTCTCTAGTCTCTTTTCCTGGCTCGAGGGAACCATTCAAACGGCACCAAGTATATATGGTTTCTCCGTCACTTTAATTTTTTCACTTTCTTTCATTTTCACTCTAAGATCTGTTGGAACAAGAAAATCCAAAGGATGACAAGTTATTTTCTTGTTTAGTCTTGTCTTCAGACTGGAATTAGTTTGGTTTAGTATGGTATGGTTTGGTTTGATTTCTTGTTTAATAGCATATCAACCTTCCTGGGCTATTTAATGACAAAGCCGTCCTTGCAGAAGAACAGCAGTGATAACATTGAACTCATTTCTAAGGGGATAAAGAAGTTCATGCCTTTCCCACGGGTAATAGTCTGAAAGTGAACGTAATCACGTGACTGGAGTTCGAACTCACTTACGTCAAGCCGCAGTCCAGCATTTTTGCCATTACGCCACAACGATTACACCTGTCCCTGAAATAAGGCGATCTGTTTATATTTCAAAATCCCAGATTCTGGTTTGTACAAAAATCTTTTGTCAGCAAGGTCAAATTTTAATCTCTTGTTGAGTAAATCTTTTTAAACTTGTAATATATGATTAATGTGGTCGGTTGGCAAGGTTCTGAGAGTTGCCTAAACATTTGCCTAACTCTCAAAAATACGATCTTTATTCTGTGTCGACAGAAGCACTCAGACATGCGCTGGGGTTAACGAGCCCTCTTTGCAAGGTTTATCTTTAGCAACGTTAGCGCTCAAGTAGTCAGCATTGTGTCAAACTTGACCTTTTCAAAAAAAAAATCTTTCAAGTCATCTGAAAAAAGAACGTCGTGTTTATGCTTTTTATAATAAAGTCACAGTCGAGATTTTAGTTATATCTTCGACGTACTCACTATTCGCTCCCACGCGATTTTAAACCTTAAGGAAAATATATCAAATTACGCCGTAAGTAAACATTTCGCTTCTGCGTTGATGAGATAAGTAGTTTTTTAAGTGATGCTTCGAACCACTGTGTAAATATAAATGAACAATCAAATCTTTATTTGTGACGTGCAAGAAATGACAAGATATATTTGACCATTTCTAACAAGAAAGAGTCCCTGTGATGCAGTGGCTACTCTGCCGGACAGTGACATCGTAGAAAGTAAGTTCGAACTCAAGTTACGCTATTTCTAATACTCTTGGGAAAGTTATGAAAACTCCTATCCCCCCCTACAATATCTATCAGTTAAATAGTACCATTACTGCTCTTTTACAAGGACTACTTTGGTATTAAATAACCCAAGAAGGTTGATGTGCCATTAAACAAAGGAACCAAACCATTTCAAACACATTCCTTCCACCTTTTTTTAATTTTTTTTTTAAATTTAAATTTTTTTTTTTTTTTTTTTTTTTGCCGCCCTGTCAACAGAGCCTTGAATGCACTGACTGTATCCCCCGAAGAAACGTAATACCCCAAAAAAAACGTCGATATAACACAAAACTACATCTCATGATAAGGCACCAGTCCTAGAGCTCTGTGTGGAGTGCACCTTCATTGCCATTACTCCCAGGTCCACTCTCTTAAGAGTCCTATCTATGGACCTAATAGATTTATTTGAAAATTATTTGATAGCAATATCTGATATCATACGAATGGGTGTAAATTATTTGTATTAAGAAAAGTTACTTGAAGCTATAATTGTTTTGTAAGGGTCATTATAAGTCACTTGAAACCATTTCACTGTGTACAAACAAAAGACTATTATTGAATAGAAATAATTATATGAACCCATATACATGTGTATAGAATATTGCTCATACTAATAGTTCCATATTCACACAGTTAAATGATTCCAAGTATTCCTATCTAATATGAATAATTCTACTTAGTTTAATCATTTGTTTGTACACACTTTATTGGCGTTTTATAGAAATACCTGGAGTCATTTGTTTTATTTGCATACAGTTAAAAAGTTTCAAGTTTCGCAATGTAATATCAATAACTTATTTAAACATTGGTTATTTGTTTACACCCAGACAAATGTTCAAACTGTTCTATTTGATCAATAGATGGAGCCCAGAGAAGTACTACCAAGATACCATTGCGGTAATAAAGATATTTTGGATCCCCATTGCGACCTCGTTGAGGAACGTGAAACTGTTGAACATGCACCAATTATTATCTATTATTTACAACTAGGTAGCAAGTAACCGTCAGGAGAAAGAAAAAGAGTATCGAAACAAAAATAAGCAACAGTAAGAAAAAGATGAGCAGACACAGACCTTGAATTTTTTTTTTTTTTTTTTTTTTTTCTAACATGCTTGTCTGCTCGTCTAACACTCCCCAAATTGGGGCTAGTAAGCTTTCGTCTCGTTACATCTTCGTGGATTATGTTCTGCCGATGTCTTCACCTTCTCACGTCTCCCCGTCGACACTCCAAAGTCGTTTCCAAACATCCACCAATCGTGTTGGTGGGAGAGACATCCGCTTCTTATGAACATGCGCAAACGATCCTCGGACCTCTTGTCCTCCCAAGATATTTTAATTACCACGAGTGCCTCGGCTTTGTTATTCGGTGACAACTGTCTGCTTTATCTATTTATGTATTCATTCGGTTTCCTATGAGCCGTTCAGTCACATTACTCCACTCCGGGTCAGGGTGGACCTAAGAATAATAGCAATGAAGGAGTACTCTACATTCTCCAAACACCAAAACTGGAGCCTCACCATCAGGTGCAGTTTAATGTCATACCAAGAACAAGGTGACATGAAGGGAGCATTATGTGAGTATGGCAAGGTCAGGAATGCTGTTTATTATCTAAACAGTGTACTTGTTAAGGGATGGGGTTCCTCCTATGCAAAGATCCAGTCAATGTATGTACAGCCCCAGCCGACTGGACTGATACCCAACAAATTTCACTCTAATCCTCACATACACACACTATGTTTTCGTTCAAAAATATAATTTTTCCAAACAATCTTCCGTTGTCGTTCGATTTTGTGTTCTCTCATTAACTGAGGAGTTGATGATGCGTAAAAGAATAGCCGAAAGCGCACGACAAAAAAAAATTGGAGAATTCTCTGATACAAGAGTCACGAACTTGGGTTTACTCGTCAGTAAATTTGGTAAGTACTTCCTTTTTAAAATATTCTAATCGAAGATATTAAAGGGGAATCCACATGGTGCAATGGCTAAACGTGCTGAACTGCGGCCTCAAAGTGAGTGAGTTCGAATCCCATTCACACTATTATGTTTACTTAGACAATTTTCCTTGGGAAAAGTATGAACCCTCTTATCCTCTCCAGCGATGGGTTGAATAGTATCACTGTTGTTCTCCTGAAAGGATTGTTATGTCATTAAATAACCCAGAAAGGTTGATATGCTATCTTAAAAAAAACTAAAGCCAAAATATTAATGAAGGATAAACACCCCTATATATATATATATATATAGTTTCGTGCTATTGGTAAAATTGTAGGGTTATATTGAGCTTTCAAGCTGTGGTAAAGTAGCCGGTCTAGGAGATGAAAAGACTGTATTCCAACCCTGAGGAGAATCTATGGCACATTGGTGCAGCATTCTTCTGTTATCAGTTTCTCTAAGAGGTGTGACTCGTTCTTCACGTACTATCACCACTTTAAAGAAATCATCTATTCATATCTTTAACCGAACTGTTGGGCCTTCATACGTCCATTACATATATAAAGACCTTTAAAGCAAGAGTTCTATAATCATAAAGCCTTGTTTGTAAATAGGCATTAATATAACGAAAATGACCCACAGGGGTTGATATGCCGTTAAACAAAACTCAAACGAAAAATAGAAGTGGACATGTAAAGATACAAAAGTTACAGTCGAACAAAAGATTCTGAAGAAAGTGTAGGGC
>OY757933.1:50387507-50520007 GCA_963585895.1 Sepioteuthis lessoniana
CATATCACCTTTATAAGTTATTTAATGCCAAAGCTATTTTCCTAAAAGAACAGTAGTGGTACTATTTAACCTATAGGTAGGAGGATAAGGGGGTTCATACCTTTCCCAATGTTATTTGTCCGAAAGTGAACGCAATAGCGCGACTAGAGTACGAACTCACTTACTACGATCTGCAGTCACATCACTTTAACCATTACACCACGAGGACACCTCCCCTTCAGTCTCTGTTTCTTGTTGTAAATCAAATACAAGACTGTAAAAAATTTTCCATGCAGTTTTATTTGACAATGCTCACTAAAACATATATTTTCATCCCAATCAAGGATACGTTTCAGAAAGGGACACTTAATAGTATAAATAAGCAAGGATCATCACACACCAAAATAAGAATTCTTCTTAGATGTAACCGTGTCAGTAGTATTGTATGATTGCACCACAGGGACTCTTACGAAATGCCTGGAGAGAAAATCTTGAGGAAAGTTCTCCAGGACGCTGCATGCTGTTTTGAACAAATCCTAT
Source organism: Sepioteuthis lessoniana (assembly GCA_963585895.1). Lineage (NCBI taxonomy): Eukaryota > Metazoa > Mollusca > Cephalopoda > Myopsida > Loliginidae > Sepioteuthis > Sepioteuthis lessoniana. The sequence goes on from OY757933.1 coordinate 50,388,027, forward strand.
AAGCAGCATACTACAAAACAGCATCTGTACGGCCACTTACCTCCTATCTCACGAGAAAGACAAGCAAGACATGTTGGGCATTGCTGAGGAAGTAAGGACACACTCATAAGTGACGTTCTCCGATGGACTCCCACCCATGGACACAACAGTAGAGGCCGACCTGAAAAAACTAAGATTCATCAACTCTGCGCGGACAGTGGATGACATCTTGAGGACTTACCAAGACTGATGGGTGATAGGGATAGGATGGTGAGAGAGAGACAGGATCAAAGGAATTAGTGCTGATGGCACGCCTTCGAGATGATAATGATGATGATGATGCAATTTCTGATTTTCTGTCAGTTCATCACCATCATATTTTTTCAATTTTTCCCAACTTTTCTATGATTGTCAAATGTTGAAAACGAATATTTAAAAAAATCCCTTGGCATAATAAAAAATTTTTTTTTAATATTCTTGTTTTTCTCATAAAATCTTTCTAAGTTGTTCAATGTTGATGACATTAAAGGATCTTCCTCCAAATCCATTTTCAATATTCTCATCACTCAAGTGAAATTTTCAAACTATTGTTGTTTTTCGCAGAACAATTTCTTCTTTGAATACCAAAAAATGTGTTTTTTTACTACTTTAAATATGCACAGGCTATAATAAAAAAAACTGTTTGGAAAGAAGATTACCATGGTAAAAAAAAAGTTGGTGACCGTAGCCGAGGGCTACCCGAAAGCTCCCTTTTCAATAGCTACTATACCGAGGTGTAGGAAGGGCGTTACTCCTTTCTCTGCATTGCTCCAATTTACTCTTGAAACGTACCTTATAATGCTGAGTGTAAAGCAAGGAGGTACCCGGTACCATTTTTTGAGTCTTTAGTATGAATCGACCAGGGAATGAACCCCAGTCTCCCGGGCTATTGGTGAACACTCTACCACTAGGCCAATGGACCAGTCTTACCATTGTAGAACAACTATAATAATAGAACACCAGCGAGTACAATGCATCTGTGAACCAAGTATATTTACAATGTATCAGTAGAATCGGGTCAATTACAATGAATCGGTAGAACAGCCACATTTTCAATGCACTCTTGATGGTTGGTTGGTTGTTTGGTTGGTCTTTATCGCATATCAAACTTTGTTGGTTATTTAAAACCAAATCCATTTTTATGTAAATAATCAGTTCTATCTCAAACAATTCAGTTTAGCATGAGTACACAGTTTAATTGTGAAAAACACTTCTATTTCAAGCTATTCAGTTTATTCAAATAGTTCCATTTCAGCTAATTCAGTTTACCGTAAGTACAGATTTTCTTTACACAGTAAAATGTCAAAACAGTTCTATGTTAAACAATTCAGTTTAGTGTAAATACAGTTTCAATGTCAAAAAACAGTTCTATTTCAAATAATTCAGTTTAGCATAAGCACGCAGTTTAAATGTAAGTAGGGTTTAATTGTCAAAAAACATTTCTATTTCAAACTAATCAGTTTAGTCAAACAGTTCAGTTTAGCATAAGTATGCCGTTAGTTCTATTTAACACATAGATAGGGCCCTATCAGGTGCTACCACGCCGAGCCAAAAGATTAAAAAAATTGACCTTGTGTCATATCCTGCCCGAGCGTAGGGGTTGGTAAATAGGACCACGCCGAGCCAGAGTCGACCTGGGAGCAATAGCAATGAAGGGGTGTTCCGTATTCCCCAAAGCCCCAGCATTATTGGAACCTCACCATCAGATTGTTTAGTGTCATATATCCAGGACACTCATTGGGGGGTCAGTGCATTCTACAGCCCATGCCGACTTGGCAATGCATCTATAGAACTGTTATATCTAAAATACATAGGTAGAATTGTTGCATTTACAATGCCTCGGTCGACAGTTAAATTTACGATGCATTTGTAGAACCTGAACATTTATTATGCATCGGTAGAATTGTTACATTTACCATGCATTTGTATAACAGGCACATTTGTATTACATTTGTCGAAGAGGTATATTTACTAATCAATGGTAGAACAGGGACTTTTATAATGCATCGGTATAACAGCATCGGTAAAACAGCTACATTTACAATGCATCAGCTTAAATAACATCCTCAAGAGATTATGTTTTCGAACTGTCATGAAGTTGACATTTTATGTGGCACAAGACTTTTAAAAAGAGGTTTGAATTCCGTTGAGTGAATCAATATACAAGAAAAAGGATTTCACATCAAAATCAACAATCTTATGACGTGATCAATAATGTGTACTTTGTAATAATTTTAAAATTACTGACATTTAGTGACTTCTTTATTATATTTGTATTGTCTTCTTACTTATATATATATATATATATATATAATATATATATATATATAGTATGAGCACAGAAATCAACACTACATACATAGTATCAATTTCACGCCTTCTTGATCTTCAGACAACCAAATGCTAAAATTTGTGTTCAACTGTTTATATTTATTTCAACTCTATCTCATCAGTTGAACATTTTCCCCAATGAATTAAAAAAAGTAAAATCACCATGAATACATACATACATACATACATACATACATATATATTAATGCCATGGAATTTAGACTGCGACCCCTGGGTTTCATGGAGTTTTTACAAAACAACAATCATCAGGCAGTTAACAAAATGTTAGCTACCTGATGATTGTTGTTTTGTAAAAAAAAACTCCATGAAACCCAGGGGTCGCAGTCTAATTTCCATGGCATTAAATATATATATCTAATATATATTTATTTATTATTATTATTATATAGTAGCTCTATCATAGATATTGAGCACTCACCATATTATATTGCACTTTGTTCGCCACAAACTCACAAAGTGATTTAGAGACAACCAACCGTTATAATATTATATATATATATAGGGAGAGAGAGAGAGAAAGAGAGAAAAAGAGAGAGGATCGCTGAAAAATTCATAGGCTGAAAAGTTGATATGATTATGTTATATCTGCTTTTGATGACTTCAACTAATGATATCTAAGAACTACAACACCGATTGAAGATGTGCGTTCATCGCAAGGGGGATTATGTTGAAAAATTAAGCTGATTTAGTCACATTCTATGAGTATATTCTGGTCAGTCTATGAACTTTTCATCTGACTGTCGTATAGATGTTACTTATACTGCCCTGACAGTTGGAAAATAGAAATAAAGTAGCTGTACTACAGGTAAAAACATTCAGATATCTAAGGAAAATAAACAATAAAACTTCTTTTTCAGATTTTCATGTTCTTCGTCAATACTTATGCAATTAAAAATGACTAATCTTATAATCTGTCTAATAATTTTATATATATATATATATATATTGGTTATATTCCATAGGAGTATCTTGGTCAGACAACGAAGTTTTCAACCGATTCTCGTAGATATCTAACCTCTTGTGAGCATCATTGACAAACAAAAAATAATCAAAATTTTATGAGATAATCTAATAAAGTGATAATTATGATTTTCATGAATAATAAGTAAGGTAAGTTGGCCGATCGTTGACAAGGGCGATCCAAGGGCTATTTTTTCAATAGTTACTACCCCGAGGTTTAGGGAAGGATGCTGCTACTTTTTTCTGAATTGTTCCTCTTACTCTTGATCCGTACTTTATAATGCAGTGTGTTACGCCAGAAGGCATCAAGGACCATCTTTTGAGTCTTCGGTATGACTCGATCTGGGATTGAACCCCGGTCTCCCAGAACATGGACGAACACTCTAACAATTATGCCAATGGACTCGTATATTACATTCATAATAATGATTTAATGAATAATAATGATTTCAATAGATGATTTCAGTTTTCATAAATGTTTATGATGATTAATGCCTGTGTTGTATAGTCATATACAGATTCATGCAGAACACATATTGACGCAATGAATAAAGACGAGCGAAGACTTCTTTTAAAAAATATACCTCTCACTTTATTTGAAAGGTTCGAAAAGGGTTACTCAAGGTTTCACTGTGAAAGGGAGTCGGAGACCGAACAAAGACTGCATCATATTGACCCCCACTCTTATGGCCATCAGCGTTGTGTCTTTCTTGTTCTCCAGTGCTGCTCAAGCGGAGGCCCGGGGGCTCAGCTTTCTGCTGAGGGCTGGCTTTCTCTACCACATCTTAACTTCTCTGGTCCCCAACTCACTGACTTCCTGTCATCACCGAGTTATATAAGAGTTCAATCGCCCCCTCAATCGCCCACTCAATCTTTGGAATGGCATGTTTGATCGTCATCAAGCGGAAATAACTGTCATGCAGTTCACAGGTCACTCTCTTCCGGTGCATCAGTCTATGAGTGTACCATGGGATTTTTACCTTATCCCATTTTTCAGTCAAGTCCGCCTACGCGATTTCTCTCATAACTGCCATCGGAATGTGTCACTTCCTTCCGGTGCATCACTTTGGAATGGCATGTTTGGCCGGATTGAAGGTCAATATACAACACATTCATTTAGAATAAACATGATTTTTTAAAGAATATTTTATCAACTCTGGTTTTATTAAAGATTAGCGTCTGTATGTTTATCTAGGCATATGTGCGTGTGTGCGTGCACGTTAGTGTGCGTATCTGTGTGTGTGTGTGTGTGTGTATTTACCCCTCGGCCAGGAGCAGGATGTAGGCCAGGGTCAGTTTTTAAGCAGAAAATAGTAGCTTTGAATTCTGAATTTTCTTTCTTCTAACTTGGGATGCCATACCAAAGCCAAAGAACATAGTCTGCCCTATTATTTATCCATATCTGGTTGGACATTATATGGATTCATATCGTTCTCAAAGGCATTTGGGAAAAGCAAAATACCAACAGCCTCATTCAGAATTTGTACTCATGTCATCTATTCCATTTCCTACGACGATAACCAGTGTGTGAGTGTGGTTTGGTTTCGCTTGGTTGGTTTTATGGCATATCAACCATTGTAGATTATCTAATGCCAAATCCATTTTTATTCATCCAAACACTTCTATTTTAAACAATTCAGTTTAGCATAAATAACAGTTTAAAAGTCAAAAGAGTTCAATTTCAAACCATTCAGTTTAGCATAAGTACACAATTTATAGTTCTATTTGACCCATAGATAAGATTTTCTCAGGTGCTACCGTTCTGGGCCCGAGTGGACCTGGGATGGATGGCAATGAAGAGCATTACTGGAGCTTCACCATTAAATTTTTTAGTGTCATATCCAGGACACTCGTTAGGAGTTACTTAAGGAGGTGCCCGTGGTGTAATGGTTATCGTCGTAGGAAATGGACACGTTGACACGAGTTCAAATCCTGGACGAGACCGATTGCATTTCACATAGCACTAATACCCTTGGGAAAGGTATGAATCCAATAATTCTCCCTCCAGCTATGGGTAAATAGTAGGGCAGACTGGTTTCTTCAGCCTTGGTGAGGCAACTAGTCTCGGAGAAGAAAAACTCTGAATTCAAACCTGTTAAACTCCGCTTAAAAAATTGACCTTGTGTCATATCCTGCCCGAGCGGAGGGGTTGGTAAATATGGTTAGGAGTCACTTACCCCTTTACAGAGATGCATTTGATGTATTCTCTAACCCAGCCGACTAGGCCAGTGTGTGTGTGAAAGAATATGACTATACCCGTGTAAATACTGATTCAGCATTTGCTGTAGAATTAAAGATAAAAATAAAGGCTGATTCAATTCTATTTGCTTCTATGCAGAATATTTCCATTAAGCAAGTGGCTGAAAACATTTGCAGAATTAGATTATTTTTAATTGCAATTCATTGCAAATTACATCTGTGTTGGAATTTTGTTTTTCACGGTGCAACGAATGTTAATAGATAGATAGATTGATTGATAGATACTCTGGCTTTCTAAATAATACTTCTAATGGCATGACCAAAGTAGCATATAAACGACTCTTCAAAGTCAAACTCTCCCTATCTATCTATCTATCTATCTATCTTTTCATTCCTGCCTTGAAAACCAGAAATTACATACAAGTGTAAGCGTTTCTCGACAGGAGGTGGGGCTATTGCCCCAACAAACCTCGTTTCGTTCAATACACAGTACCATGTTTTGACATAAGTCTTCACTCAACAACTTTCATTCTATAAAAGACTCTTTAACAATTAACTAGGACTTTTCTCGATAATGTATTTTTTTAGTATTTCAGGCTATTTTTGTATTCATTCAATTAAGTTTTCTCAGGTCATAAATACGTTATTCATTTGTCGTGAATTGTTTTGTATTGTTTAGCTCGAGGAAATATTAAACCATAATACATTTACGCAGCTAAAAGTGTACAAATAGTGCTCTTCATATTCAAAGAATTATGGCAATGAATTTTGGAGTCCAGATAGGACAAATTTACGAAAATAAACCGTCAAGTCGGCAATGCCAAAGTGCACTCGATACAATTCCTACATAGATAAATTGATAGATAAATATATATGAATCGACTGCGATAGGTGGAGAAAGAAATGGTTTGGTTTCTTTTTAAAGATGTATCAACCTTCGTGGGTTACTGAATGCCAAAACCCTCTTTGTGGAAGAACAGTAGTGATACTATTTAACCCATTTAAGGAATTCATACCTTTTCAAAGTGTACTAGTCCGAAAGTGAACGTAATAGCACGACTGGAGTTCGAACTCACCAACGGCAATGTCGTAAAACAGGACGTTAGCCATTACGCCGAGGCGACTCCTCCCAAACAGAAAACTATGAAAAGATGGAAATATACTGAACGGGCTGTGGTTGATAGTTTAATAGTTAGAGAGAGATATAACGTGAGAGTATGTCTGTCTGTTTGTGAGAAAGAAAGAGAGAGAAAGAGAGAAATGTGTTATCTTTCCCAAGTAACTCAATTATGAGTAATATCATTTCGAGCAGTGTGTGAAAAGAATATCAAATTAAGCCAACGTTGATTTTAAATTAACACCTGGAATCGATATTTTACGATGTTGTGAATAGGAAATGGAATTTTTGATCATTAGGGGAAAAAAGCGTTGGAAGGGAAAATATGAAATAATAATGGAACGTTGAATATTATTCAAATTCCATTAGTTACAAGACTGCAGCTAAGGATCAGCTTCCTCTGTGGATGTTGCACAAAAGACATACGCTTCCTAGATCGCATCATTTTGTACATTTTGCAAGAATTGCCGCGTGAAATGGGCTTATCATGGTTGCTTAAAGTCGTCCTAAAATGCAGTACCAAAGAAAAAAAAGGATCTAGCAGGCGCGAGAAATGGAATTAGCGGTCCAAGTTCAAACTGTAGACAAGGTAGTTTGCGTTTCACTTTACACGAAAGACATCGAGAAAGGTATGAATCGATTGTTCTCTCTCCCAGCTATGGGTAAATAGTAGGAGAAACTGGGTGCTTTTGTCTTGATAAGGTAACCAGTTTAGGAGAATGAAAACTCTGAATTCAAAATAGATGTACTTCGTTTAAAGAAATGTTGACCTAATGTCGAATCTTACGTGCGGCTAAGGGGTTGGGTAAACACATACAAGAAAAAGCATTTTGCATTAAAATCAACAATCTTAAAATGAACAAAGATGAGATCAATAATTCATATCTTAAAATAAAACTTTAGAATTACAGACGCTTAAAGGGTCTTCTAGAGGGTCTTCTTTAATATACTGTATGTTTTCTTATTCATATCTTGTGCTGGGTATACATATATATATATATATAAGTGTTGTATAATTTGCTTGGAAATCAGACCTAACCGATAAAATGAAACGCAGTTTCTTCCAGGCAGCGGTCACATCGATACTGCTATATGGATGCACTACATGGACGCTAACAAAACGGCTGGAGAAGAAACTAGATGGCAATTACACAAGAATGCTGCGTGCAATCCTGAACAAGTCCTGGCAGCAACACCCCACAAGACACCAACTGTACGGCCACCTGCCCCCTATCACGAAAACTATTCAAGTTAGGCGAACCAGACATGCAGGACATTGCTGGAGAAGCAGAGATGAACTCATAAGAGATGTACTCTTATGGATCCCCACACATGGCCGCGCAAAAGCAGGACGACCAGCACGAACGTACATTCAGCAGCTATGTGAGGATACAGGTTGTTGTCCTGAAGACCTGCCTAGGGCGATGAACGATAGGGAGGAGTGGCGAGAGAGGGTCAGGGATATCCGTGCTGCCAGCACGATATGATGATGATGATGATGATGATAATTTGCTTGAAACATTAAACAAATCGGATTGTGTTTTTTTAGAAGGCTATTGGAATGCAAAATAATTGTTCGGGTCTAATTAATTTCGGTGTAAAATCTTCATCCTCAGAGACATTTTTTTAATATGAACTCTTTGAGCATTTCAAATAGGCCCTTCCACTCAGTGTCAAAACAAATTACATTAGAAATGAAATTATACGAATTCACAAAAGATGCACCAAAGAAAAAGAAAAAATAACACCTCACGCACACTTTATAAACACCCTTAGAAACAAGGATCTTCAAACATTAATCACACGACATTTAAATAATAATTAATCACGGAAACTACATCCACCCTCTAACACTTGTTTTCTGAAACTACCACATTTCAGTGAAATTATCACCAAAGAAATACGCTGGGCTATTTACAAGGAAGGACTTGATATACAATTGGCACACTCCAGACCCTCACAACACCAATACCAAACAATACTGTCACAGCATGCAGTTTTGCCAATGGCCCAATAAGAGATTCAAATATATACCAAAAAAATAACACTTTTTATCGTGTATCTTTTTATCATATATACCAAAAAAATAACACTTTTTATCGTGTAATTTGCTTAAAATACCATAATTTTTATAGAGGATGTACAATCAGACAACTCCACATCTGAATTAAAGAGCACCTCAACACACGTGCATAAACATTAATCAAATGCAAAAAATGATAATAATTTTTCCATTAAAATAGAAGCAGTAAGTAAACAGTAAAGTAACCGACCGTAGTCAAGGGTGACCCGAAGGCTTCCTTTTCAATAGCTACAACACTGAGGTGTAGGGGAGGGCGCTACCCCTTTTCTTGGGTTGCTCTACTTTACCCTTGATCCTTAATTTATAATGCTGAGTATTAAGTAAGGTGGCATCAAGTACCATTTTTGGGGTTTTAGTATGACTCAACCTGGGATTGAACCCCGTACGTAATGTTGGTAATCTCAGAATTAAGGAGGCTTAATAGCTAAGCTACACCCTCAGATTAACAGTAAGTTAGAATTAAATACTGAATATATCATCAATTACCAGGCACGTTCTTTGAATACATATTAAAAAAAATTAAATTGATTAAGACAACTGAAGTCACGTCTCTTTTACATTACGTTTAAACACCCCACATGGCACCATGGTTACAACACCCAACATAGCGTTCTAACACCCTACGTAACACCATATTTACAACGTCAAAAAATAAACTTGAACATAAAACACTGAGTTCATATTTTAAAAAGATGTCTGATGATAAAGTTTTTATTGCAAAATTAATTAGGCCCGATTGATTATATTGCATTACATTAGCCCTCTAAACAAATACAAAATAATATATATATACATATATATTTATATATTTATATATATATTTATATATATATTTATAACATACCCAAGATACACGGATATGTGAAATAGACATAGGGAATCTAAAAACACGAAATTCACGAAATTGGTTCAGGTCCGAAACTTTTATTCACCTTTTTGAGTTTAAAGGTTTTTCGACATGAGGAGAGAGAGACACACTCTTTCTGTGCTGACTGTTTTTACATCTTCAGCTTTCAACCCAACCAACGCGCGACGCCCGTAGCGCAGAAAGTCGTCTGGCTTCGCCCAGCTCTGAAAGTCAACCTTCTTCTTCCGAGGCTGAAACTCAACTCACTACTTTTTCTCAAATCTCAGCCCACGCTTCCGGTGCGTGACGTCACCCAAATACCCTGGTCTCAATTACTATCTGGGATTTTTATTTTGATATCTCTAAATGATACATCCTCTCTGCGCACGCATGAACACCTGCGTTAATGTTGCACCTAACCCATGCGCTAAGCGAAAGGTTCTCAGCCTAACTAAACCGAAAGGCAAGATATATAAAATGAAATCCTTCGGTAATTATATTACATATATATATATTCAAAGCAATAAAATGAGCCAAAGTTTATCATGGGAATAAAAACATAAAGCGCAAAAAAAAAAGGTGACAAGCTAGCTGAGCGATTTTGTTCTTTACTCAACAGAGCTTAACTCGAGGAAGATATCGTAAAGATGAATTTAAATAACCCAAAATATGGAAATATCTAAAATGAGGAGAAATATTTTATTGGAGACTATATCGAAATAATATTAAGTCTACTGTTTATAGAGAGACGGTCATCCGGGCAAAATATGATTTGTCTCCAATACTTTCTGATTAAATGAAGAGTGTGACTTCCTCAGTATTGAGAACAATCCACACTAAAATTCACAGCAGTCACAGTTATTTATCAAGTGTTCTGCAATTGAAGACGCGTGTATATTCCTTAGATTATCAGTTGGGCCACCAATACAGTTACATATTTTCGTAAGGGCTTATGTATATATATATATATATATAATTTTTTCGTTTGTCCAAAGAGAGAAAAGTACATACTTTAAAATGAATAGGCCCACAAATGAATTTGCTTTTAGGTTATTTATTTTCCTTCAACTTTAAATCCGGGATTCGTGTCTTTGAATGTCCAGTTCGAGTTAATTATTTTAAACATTCCATTATTGCATTCATAAAGGTTTTTTTTTAAACAGCGTTTTCTGTTTTCTAATAATTCAGTATTACTTTTGTGTTAGGATACTTTTATTTAGTGCTTGCATCGGCTCTATATATACTTTTATTTTTACATTAGCAATGTTCGTAATTACATTTGCAACATTTGCATTGACATTTGCAACATTCGCATTTTAAATTTGCAACATTCGCTTAAGTAGACTACGTTTTTTGAAATGCAGCTTAAACTTTATTTATTATGAATGTCGTTTTGGGGTTTTAAAAGATATAGGGTTTTCCATCGCTGATTATATTACATACCCCACATTATTCATTCTTGCATTTTGTGACTTCATGTATTGTATGTTGAAGAAGTGAATTTTTTAATTTCCGGGTTGCCTCTGACGTTTAATGATTTTTGTTGTATCTTGAATTTTTTTATTCTTTCATTATCTTAAAGTTGTTCAAGATTTTTAAAATGATTTCTGAGAAAAGTTCTAGGTTGTTTTTGCAGTATGTTGAAACGTACGTTAAGTGTTTTTCATTGCTATGTTTTTGGGGCGTTCGTAGTTCTTTTAATGATATTTTTTCTGATAAGTGGAATTCCTTATTTATTAGAGTGGTTGGTATGCCATTTGGTGGATACGAACACCCATGCAGATACGTAAACATACAGAATACACTCTTGTTATAAAAAAAGAGAAAAGCATCAGCAGAAATTTTGTTAGGGACAATAAACTTGAACTGGACATTTACAGGCACAGATCCAAGAATTTAAAAGAACTGCAACCCTATGAAATTAGTCACCGCTACAAAAACCAAAGAGGACACTCAAATCAACCAATAACTTCCGGAAAACGTTTTTAACACGTGTTGAAGAAAAATAAATAACCTAAAGTCAAATTCAATGAATTAAAATTCATATATATATGCTATGTCGTTGCCAGCTGAAATAAATATATTACAGTAAAATAACGGCGTGTTGAGTTTTTCTTCCAATTATATTACAGGTATATATATATATATATATATATATATATATATATATATATATATTTAGTAAAGTTGGCGACCATAGTCCAGGGTGACCAGAAAGCTCCCCTTTCAATAGCTACAACACCGAGGTGTAGGGGAGGGCGTTACTCCTTTCCCTGGATTGCTCCACTTTATCCTTAATACGTACCTTATATTGCTGAGTGTTAAACAAGCAGGTATCAAGTACCATTTTTTAAGTCTTTTGTATGACTCGACCAGGGATTGAACCCCGGTCTCCCGGACCATTGGTTAACACTCTACCCACTAGGCCTGCCACTACTTTGTAGAAAAGGGGCATATTCTCGATTCAATAAGAGTAGCCTTTGGAGTGCATGAGACTCCTCAAGTATATACTTCCAAGCTCTATAGCATGTGTGACAAATGAATCAGCTGTATTTTCCGTTGACATTCCACCTCTCTGCATCCTCATATAACTTCTCAAGTCTGCTGTAGACCAACATACTTTGATACGAGTTACAGTTAGGGTACTGCTCAAACAATTTTCAAAGTGAGTCTTCGAAAGTTTGCAGCCATTAGACCTCATATAATAGGCAAGTCCGGATTTGGACCGACATACCTAACTACCGATGCGACAATCATGTTCAGACTATGAAATGTCAGGAATAGAGGTCTAGTGCTTGTTTCACATTCTTTCATTATGGCATTCTATCATTTTATATATATATATATATATAATCATTTGTTCATATTCCATGAGATTATCTTAATCAGCCAATGATATTTTCAACCAATTTTCGTATATATAATCATGATTCAAATCTATTGTTAAAAGCGTTTTCAATCAATAAAATACACTACTCTAAGCACAAGAGCAATATTACAAGTATGAAATAAAATAAAACAGGATAAAACTCTCGACTCTGAGTTTCACGTGGCCAATCCACATGTGAGTCGGTATCGTTGTGCCTCAATACTGATTCACCTGAGGATCGACGACAGGAAACTCAGCAATAGGCTTTCATCCCATTTTTATACAATTTCATGGCTGAAATATATATCTTTGAAAATACGCCGCTTAACTTAGGCTGCTAAGTAGAGTCGTCTGTTATGTTATGATTTGTTCATTAAGGGTTTCGGGTCTTTTATCATGATACTCCCTTCACTAGGTTGACCTCACAAGTGATCATCAATCCCTAGTTCTCCGCCCATCTTTCTTAATTCTGGCAGATACACTGGTTTTTTATTGAGTGATTACCTACGTAGACCTAAGTTACTGTGCACTGGATTGCCTATATGTATTTTAAATTAAATAAAAAAGTAAATTACTGAAAAGTGTATGTGTAATTTTGTTGATAGCGTCTGAAATATGTATTATTTATACATGTTCAGGTTTAAAAACGGAAATAGTTGATATGGATTAATTAGAAAAGAATTTGTGAAAAGATTGACTTATTGCAGCATTTAATAATCTGATTTTGCACAGTGACATAGACAAAACAGATAATTATGGTCGTTTACAACGAAAGTGGAATGATGTTGTTTAATAATGGACACTTATGATTTTACAAAATCCGTATATAGATCCCGCCTATCTTTTTTTTCCTTTTTTCATTTTTACCACTTTGCTATCATTGTAGGTAGACCAAATAAATTTTAACATTGGTTTTAAACGTTTAAAATATCATGAGGTTTATATTATTATTATTATTATTATCATTATGTATTCTGAGGATATAAGAGAGGAAGATGAAGGTATCTTTTATTTCAACTGAACTCCATTTTTTGTTTCTCTTTTTACTCAATGTTAATTTTCTGGTTTCTCTTTTTCGTCTATAAAGGCTGCAAAGGAATTATAAGGAAAGAAGACAGGGAAAAAAAAGATATTTTTTATTACAACTGTATTGCATTTGGGATTTTGCACGAACTCTATAGTATGAAAATGTCTTCCTGGATTATTTGAGAACTGTCATTTTTCCCAAATCATGCGTTGAAATAAAACTAGTCACTTTCGGAATTGATAATATCAATTATTCGGAGTTTTTAGTTGTAGTTTGCTAAGTCTATTATATGGTGTTTTAGTTGTGGTTTTGATAAGTCCATTATTTGGTGTTTTCATTCGTGGGTTGCTGGTAACATAGACGGCTGCTACTCGTGGAAAGGTTAACCAGTTTGCTCAATAAAAACGGACATGCTGACCTTCCACTAGCAGCTAGAAAGATTTAAGTGTTATCACTTCGCCGATCACTGCATAAAGAGATAGGGATGATTTCTTTTGGCGAGATGAGTTTTTTGCGTATGCGTAGCCCCTCTTTCTGTCAGGATCTTCTGCGAGTTTCTGCATTTTTTTTATATATTCATTTTTCTGGTTTTCTTATTTCTTTAAAATTTTTCTATTCCCTACAATATGACTGGAGAAAATAATGCATTTCAAGTAAGAATTATGTATGACTGAAAAGTTTATATTTACTTTTATTTGCACATGACTAGGTTTAAAAACGGAAATCATTAATGTTGATTAATTTGGAAAGGATTTGTCGAAAAATTAACTTAGTGCAATGTTTAATGATATGATTGTACAAATTCATTATATGTATGCTAGAATATTCCTATCAATAATGACGGTTGAATTAATTAATCTAAAATAATGGAGACTCTCTCACTTTCTGTCTCTTTCTCTCTTTTCCTTATTCCTGTCAATGTAGATTCAAAAGATACATAGCCAAGCAGACGAACTTAAAAACTGAAGAAAACGTTCCGCTGTGACATCACCCTGCTTTCTCGACGACTTGTCTGCTTTCTTTTCCTTTTCCTTTCGATGTAGCAAGCAACAAATCACATGATTCTTTCTTTCTTTCTCACTTTCTCACTTTAATTTTTTTTTCTTTAAAGATTATAACAAAGAATTCAGAGATCTCACCTTCTGTTCTTTCTTTCTTTCTTTCTTTCTTAGTTCTCAAGTTAGCCTGTTGTTACGACTGAAGACTTGACAACTGGTCTGTTTTCTTTTATTTTCTCTTTCGATGCAGCAAGCAACAAATCATATGATTCTTTCTTTCTTTCTTTTTTCTTTCTCAAGTTAGCCTTCTGTGACACCTTTTGACTTGACACCTGGTCTGCTTTCTTTTCTTTTCTCTTTCGATGTAGCAAGCTACAAATCATATGATCTAATTAATCTTTCTTTTCCACTTTATTTTTTCTTTCTTTAAAGATTATAACAAAAACGTAAGAGATCTCGCCTTCTGTTCTTTCTTTTTTTTTGCCTTTCTTTCTTTTAAATATGTGTACAGACACACAGCTATACACACAGAACACTTACGTTTTATATCATAAGTATATACTTTGTTAGCCACCATAGAAGACACGGATTTAATAAGAGATGAAAACGTGTTGCAAGCAACGAGACTTTTCTTTCATATAAGGCCGATATATATGGAATTGTTGCCTAGCATGAAGAAGGTATGAGACATAACACTTTTGTCTATTAAAAAAACTCTCTCTTTATTGTCACGAAATTGGCAGCAGATGTGATATATATATATATATATAGAGAGAGAGAGAGAGAGAGAGACAGACAGACAGACAGACACGAAGAACAGGACACAGACTGAGAGAGAACTGCTATATTGACCCTATTCAGAGGCCCACCTAGTGCTTCTTCTGTTTTTTTTATCCTGCAACAGTCTGAGTGACCGACTGAGCGTTCTGTCTGTGGGTACCTGTGTATTTATAATTCATAACACCTGCGCGTTCTTTTCGGTTGTCTTTCCGGCTGTCAACCCTCGTGACTTGCTTCCGCTGTTCTCTTGTTTTACACAGCTGGAATATCCTGCGCGAAAATCCCTAATTGACGGCCCTTTTAAAGGTCAGTTTGCAACAAAAGAACTTTTTACGTAAAAAAACCCAAGATAGCAAAAATGTTCATTCCATTCACTTAACTTTAAATGAAAAGGGTTAAAGAACTCAGATTTGTAGAATGTAACCTCTCTCTCCAAAAGTAGGGGAAAAAAAGCTGAATTAGCAAATAATTTTAAGATAATAGTAATATTGTAACACAATGAATCCAAATAATGTTGACGACTCAAGAAAGGAAGAAATAGATTTCAGGAAGGTAATATATTTATAAGCAAATCGATGAACACCGCGGTGGACTGCAGGGCATACTGCTCTTTTTAGTGAGTATCTTTCGATCATAAAATCGTCTCAATAAAGATTCACTTGTACAGTTCCCTTGGAGTCAAAGGAAGTTTGGCAAAAATGAGATAACATAAAAAAAGCATCCTTACTTAATAAAAGAAACCCAACAAATATAAATGCACAGAAAAGCAAGAAAAGAACTTGGTAATATGTTATATAGATATGGTTGTGAATATGAGCCCTAAGCTACGATCGCTCAGGCCCAATTTCCTCTCATTGATGCTACTCAGTCGAAATAAACATTGATTATCTTGAGTAATATTCATTGCAATTATTAACAGGTGATATAACAATATCATCATTTTACTCTTTGCTAGTTTTCACACAAGTTTCACATCATATGCTGGTGGCTTTCACTGGAGTCTGGGTGACAACATGTCTTCTCAAATCTCTATGACTCTTCGAAGAATTCTAATCAATCTCAACATTGATGTGATCGGGATCACCTAATCCTGATTAGAAGACCCGACTTTGTGTTAATTAACAAGAAAAAGAATTTGTCATCAAGTGGATTTTGCTTTTTCTGTGGACCACAGAGTGAAAATGAAAGAAAACGAAAAAGAGACAAAAACATGGATCTTGCCAAAGAACTAAAAATATTATGGAACATAAAAGCGACGATAATCCTAATTGTACTTTGTATACTTGGATTATTGCACAAATGACTGATAAAAAGACAGGAGGAATTTGAAATCAGAAGAAAAAATTAGACTATCCAGCCCATAGAATTAAGATCAGCTAGAATACTTAAAATGGTACAAGAAACCTGAGGGGGGGGGCTTGCTTTCACTCAGTCTCCAGGGAAATACCACCAGAGAGAACAGTTTTGAAAAACTCACAAGGAGTAAAATAATAATAATAATAATAATAATAATAATAATAATAATAATAATAATAATAATAAGAAGAAGAAGAAGAAGAAGAAGAAGAAGAAGAAGAAGAAGAAGAAGAAGAAGAAGAAGAAAACCAATGACCATGCATAAGGCATTACATCCCAGGGACGACATAGACAGACTATATATATCTAGAAAAGAGGGATGAAGTGGGCTTGCCAGCATCGAAGACAGCGTTGACGCATCAATGCAACGACTCGAAGACTATATAGAAAAGCACGAATGACTGATTACAGCCATCAGAAATGATACTGACAACACGATAAAATAAAGAATGACAATAACTAGGAAACAAAAATGAGAAGAAAAACAACTCGACGGTTGCGTTAAACGACTTATAAACACCATCTCACACCAGAAAACCTGGACCTGGGTTAGAAAAGGAAACTTTAAGAGAAAAACAGAATCTCTCCTAATAGCAACACAAAACAACGCCGTAAGAACCAATCATATCAAAGCCAGAATAGATAAGACTCAGCAAAATAGCAAATGTACGATATGTGGTGACAGAGACGAAACGATCAATCACATAATAAGCGAATGCAGCAAATTAGCGCAGAAGGAATAGAAGAGTAGACACGACTGGGTCAGCAAGGTGATCCACTGTGAAATGTGCAAGAAATTTAAATTTGACCACACCAACAAATGGTATATGCACAACCCAGCACCTGTCCTAGAAAATGCCACACATAAACTCCTATGGAACTTTGACATACACACGGATCACCTAATCTCGGCCAGAAGACCAGACCTAATAATAATCAACAACAAAAAAAGAGAACTTGCAAAATTGTCGACTTTGCTGTCCCAGCTGACCACAGAATAAAACTGAAAGAAAGTGAAAAGAAGGATAAGTACCTTGACCTTGCTAGGGAATTGAAAGAACTATGAAACATGAAAGTGACAATTATACCAATTGTAATTGGTGCGTTTGGAACAGTAAGGATTACTAAAGAAACTGGAGGATTTGGAGGTTGGCGGACGAGTGGAGACCATCCAAACTACTACATTATTGAGAACGGCCAGAAAACTGAGAAGAGTCCTGGAGACTTGAGGAAAGTTGCTGTCACTCAAACTCCAGTGAAAGACCATCAGCTAACGCTGATGTGAAAAACTCTAATGAGTAATTATAATAATAATCACGGCCAACGGACCATCAAATCTTAGCCAGAGGACGAGATCTTATAATAATCAACAAAAAAAGAGAACTTGCAGAATTATGGACTTTGCTGTCCCGACGGAAAACAGAATGAAATTAAAAGAATGTGAAAAGAAGGATAAGTACCTCGACCTTGCAAGAGAATTGAAAAAGCTGTGGAACATAAAAGTGGGAATTATACCAATTTTAATTGTTGCACTTAGTACAGTCACCAAAGGATTAGTATAAGGACTGGAGGACTTGGAAATAACAGGACGAGTGGAGATGATCCAAACTACTGCATTATGGTAATCGGTCAGAATACTGGGAAGAGTCCTGGAGACTTGAGGATACTTGCTGTCACTCAAACTCAGGTGAGAAACTATCAGCTAACGATGGTGTGAAAAACTCTCAAAAGAAAACAAATAATAATAATAATAATGAATCAGTGAGATTTATTTTTGACATATAGTGTAGCATTCAAATAAGGTAGGGGTCTATTAAACAAGAGGAAAGATACGACTCGATCACCTTTCCCATCATAACCCATCACGAATAAAACCTTTTGGTCCGATGATCACATAGGCGAGAAATTGACAATCACCAAGCGCTGTTGACTCCTTGTCTATGCTATTCTAACAATTTACAAATGCTCTACATTGCACTTTTATTCGTGAATATACCAAACTACATAATTATTGACATAATGATGAGAGTGTTTGCCAATGGTCCGGATGACCAGGGTTCAACATCAGGTCGAATCATACCAAAGACTCAAAACATGGTACTTGATCCCACCTTACTTAACACTCAGCATTATAAGGTACGTATCAAGGGTAAATGGTTCAATCCAGTGAAAGGAGTAGCGTCCTGCTCTACACATCGGTGTAGTAGCGATTGAAAAGAGAGCCTTCGACTACGGTCAGCCAGCTTATAAATATATATATATATATATATATATATATATATATATATATAAACGTTTTTTCATAAAGAAGAAAAGAGATCAAGATTAACCAACAGGGTGGGATAAAACTTAAAATAAATAAATGTCTAATCTCCGCCTCATGACAATTTCGTATAGCTTAGTCTCATGTTTTTTAACCCCCATCCCACCCACCAAAAAATACAGTCATCGGATGAAACATATGAATAGAATTGACGCAGGATTGGTTTGGTTTAATGACATATCATCCATAGTAGGTTTTTTTTATGCCAAATACTCTACATACAGGTATAATGAATATACATGATTTGTAAACACATTTTGTTGATAACATTTTTAAATGAGCTTGAGCTTTTTTTTTCTTTTGTTCAAAGTGAAGTGGTTTCAAGTATTGCTATGTAACAGTCAAAATTTAACCTCAACCATTTCTTTGCTAATATAGTTGGTAAGTCATTTCATTTTTAGATAAGTTTGAATTCATTTGTTCACACATTAGTATTGTTATTGTTTCTCCACAGTTAAATAGTTTCAAGTATTGTTATCTAACACTTATAATTCTATTCAATATAAATCATTTCTTTGCACATATGAAGTGGTTACAAGTATTGCTATTTAACACAAATTATTCTAATCATTCATTAGCACACAGTCAAATTGTTCCAAATATTGTTATGTAATAAAAATAATTCAATTTAGGCCCACAGGTGAAGAGTTTCAATATTGCTATTTAACAGTTGTAATTCTATTCAGAATTTTTCATTCATTTGCACACAGTTAAATGATTCTAAGTATTATCATGCATCACAAACAATTCAATTGAACATCAGTCATTTGTTTGTAAACTGTTAAATGATCAAACAGTTCTATTTCGGACAATTTAATTTACCATACGAAATTTGTTTGCACACAGTTTAAATGTCAAACATTTGACCCATAGATAGAATCCTATCAAGCACCACCATTTTGGAGGTGCCCGTGGTGTAGTCGTTATCGCCGTAGGAAATGAACAGGGCGATACGAGTTCAAATCCTGGACGAGACTGATTGCATTTCACATAGCACTAATACCCTTGGGCAAGGTATGAATCCAATTATTCTGCCTCCAGCTATGGGTAAATAGTAGGACAGACTAGGTTCTTCAGCCTTGGTTAGGCAACTAGTCTAGGAGAAGGAAAACTCTGAATTCAAACCTGTTAAACTCCGCTTAAAAATTGACCTTGTGTCATATCCTGCCCGAGCGGAGGGGTTGGTAAATAGTATCAAGCACCACCATTCCGGGTCAAGGTGGACTTGGCAATAATAGCAATGAAAGGGTACTCCGCATTTCCCAAAGCTCCAATACTGGAGCCTCGCCATCAGATTGTGTAATGTCATATCCGGGACAAAGAGATGTAGTCGATATTTGTCGCTGCCTCCCACCAGACACGACTTGACACAAGGTCAAAAGCCCGAAGGACGATTAAAGTGGGGATAAAGGGGAGAGGAGGTCGGGAACGAGCCGACACTCGAACCCTGCTGGTCTATGCTGCTGATCGGCTCACTTGGTGCAATGTGAGCCTGATGAGGCAAGCAGTTTCACGAACCCAAATGTGGGTCCGGGCACGTATGCCAGTTTACGGCTTAAACTAGACGTGAGGTCTAGTGCCATACATGGGTTACAAAGGAGACAAAAGTGCAGCTCGCCCACCCGAGGGTTGCCTAGTCGAAACTAGGTGCCTAAAAAGGCCCCAAGTCTGCCATTGTTCTTTTTGCAGAGCCACGCTCCGGACCGAAGTCCAGAACAAGCTCCGGCATCACTGGAACCTCACCAGATTATTTAGTGTTATATCCAAGGCACTGGATGGGGGTGAAGGGAGTCTTACCTCTCTACAGAGAAGCAGTCGGTGCATTCTACCGCCCCGGCCAACTGGGCAATTTCACATTACGCTAATACTCTTGGGAAAGGTATGAATCTAACTATTCCCTATTTAGCGTTGAGTAAGCAGTGATGCAGAATGTGCTCTTTAACCTTAGTATGGTAAACCAGTCTTGGAGAAGGAAAACCAGTAATAAATTGATTTAACTATGTTAAATTGCTGCACTGGAACAAAAAAGTGGTAGAATTTACGAAAATTTCTGAGACTTAATTCTTACAAGGACGCAAGTCATCCCATAATAAAAGTAAAAAGGCAAAATTGTCGACCTTAGTTGAGGGTGACTCGAAGGTTCTCTTTCCAGTAGCTACTACGCCAAGGTGTAGGGGAGGGCGCTAATCCTTCCCTGGATTGCTCCACTTTACCCTTCATGCTTACCTTATATTGCTGAGTGTTATGAAAGGCGGCATCAAGTACCATTTTTAAGTCTTTGGTATGACTTGACCTAGGATTAAACCCAGGTCTCCTGGACCGTTGGCGAACACTCTACTCCTTAGGCCAATGGCGGAGAGGAAATAGTGCTTTGTCAAATTTGTTGAAGACATTTAAAAACAAGAAAGAAGAGATATGTCTAATCTAACGACTTTATTTAGCTTTTTTGCAAAAGTACATGAAACTTAGAGCAATATGACTGCCATTACAAGGTGATGTATATAAATATAACAAATCCCCGGAAACATTAGGAGAAGTCCTCTTGGCGTTGGGGCTAACGTGCACGACTATGAAATCGTTGTAATTCAGTTCAAATTCCAGTCGTGCCATGACGTTGTCTTTCAGACTAATACCTGAGATAAAGTTATACACCTCTTATTTCCAAGCTGTGGATTAAATCGTATCACCGCTGATCTTCTTCAAGGATTACTCTGCCATCAAATAACCCACGTTGGTTGATATGCCATTAAAACCAAGGAAAGAAACAGAGAACATCTTATAATCAATGGCATGATCATACTTACATCCTCGGCAATGACCAACAAAAGACGAAAGTTCATGTATCTCGCGTTATAACATCAGAGATTTCGGACAATTACTAAAAAGCCTTCATTCTCACTCGCAACATCTCAGCTGCGAACATGAAACTCGTCTCTAAATCCAAGTCTGTCATCTTTAAAATAATATGCCTACAATAAATAGATATACCGGACATCGGCATGATGGTTAGAGTGTTCGCCAATGGCCCGGGAGACCTGGGTTCAATCCAAAGTAGAGTTATAACAAAGGCTCCAAAAATGGTACTTGATGCCTCCTTGCTTAACACTCAGCATTACAAGGTACGGGTCAAGGATAAAGTAGAGCAATCCAAGGAAAGGAGCAGCGCCCTCCCCTACACCTGGGTGTAGTAACTATTGAAAAGGGGGCCCTCGGGTCACCCTTGACTAAGGTCGCCAACTTTACTTTATATATATATATATATATATATGTGTGTGTGTGTGTGTGTGTGTGTGTGCGAGCGCGTGTGTATATGTGTGTGTGTATGTTGAAATGATAGATGTTGGTGAATCTGACAGCATGACAGAAATATGTGAAAGGTTGGATAACTCCAACAAATCGAATAAAATGTAGAAAAACTCAGAAAATATTGGGAATAAAAATTAAATATCGCATTTACTACTAAAGTGTTAAGTGTTTGATTCATTAAACCTACCAAATATTTCTATCATATATATATATATAGAGAGAGAGAGAAAGAGAGAGAGAGAAGGGGAGAGAGAGAGAGAAAGAGTGAGAATACTCATGTGTATATGTCTGACACAAAATATTAAAATTGTTTGTCATTTTTAATCAAGTAAGGATTGGCGAGGAGCATTAAACTCTGAAAAGGAATTTTAATTGTTTGTTTTACCTTGATGTTTGAGTTTTATTA
Source organism: Sepioteuthis lessoniana (assembly GCA_963585895.1). Lineage (NCBI taxonomy): Eukaryota > Metazoa > Mollusca > Cephalopoda > Myopsida > Loliginidae > Sepioteuthis > Sepioteuthis lessoniana. The sequence goes on from OY757933.1 coordinate 50,410,668, forward strand.
CTTGTAGGTCAGTTATATATATTGTAATGGTTGAAGCGCTGGACTGCAGAATCGTCGTACGCGAGTACGAACTTCAGTCGCGCAAATATGTTCACTTTTGGACAAATACCCTTGGGAAAGGTATGAGCCCCCTTATCCTCCCATCTATGGGTTAAATAATACCACTACTGTCCTTCTAAAAAAAGGATTGCTTTGTCATTAAATAACCCGAGAAGTTTGAAATGCCATTAAATAACAAATAAACAATCTACCAGCAGTTCTTCCAAACTACATCTTGTGCCTGCCCACAGATAGGAGGTAAGTGGCCATACGGCTGTTGTTACATGGTGTGTTCAAAATAGCTCGTAACATTCTTGTGTAGTTTCCCCTCTAGCTTTTTCTGTATGTGTTTTTTAATGTCCAAGTGGTGCATCCATACTGTAGTATGGAAATAGCTACAGCTTGGGGGAAATCCCGTTTTATTACATCGAATAGATCAGACTTCCAAATCATCGATAACATCTGCTTATCTATCAATCGATCTATTTCAGGCTATCTATTAACAATTTGTTTAGTTATGTATCTATCACCCTGACCAAGCCAAAACACTTCTGCATAGTTTGGAACGAGCAGCAGCAAGCATAGGCCTCCATGTTAATGCACACAAAACGGAATATATGTGCTATAACCAAACGGGGGACATCTCCACTCTAGAAGGAACCCCTCTTAAACTAGTAGACCAATTCACGTACCTAGGAAGCAGCGTCGAATCAACCGAAAAGGACATCGAAACGAGGTTAACGAAAGCATGGACAGCTATCAATAGGCTATCGACTATATGGAAATCAGACCTAACCGATAAAATGAAACGCAGTTTCTTCCAGGCAGCGGTCACATCGATACTGCTATACGGATGCACTACATGGACGCTAACAAAACGGCTGGAGAAGAAACTAGATGGCAATTACACAAGAATGCTGCGTGCAATCCTGAACAAGTCCTGGCAGCAACACCCCACAAGACACCAACTGTACGGCCACCTGCCCCCTATCACGAAAACTATTCAAGTTAGGCGAACCAGACATGCAGGACATTGCTGGAGAAGCAGAGATGAACTCATAAGAGATGTACTCTTATGGATCCCCACACACGGCCGCGCAAAAGCAGGACGACCAGCACGAACGTACATTCAGCAGCTATGTGAGGATACAGGTTGTTGTCCTGAAGACCTACCTAGGGCGATGAACGATAGGGAGGAGTGGCGAGAGAGGGTCAGGGATATCTGTGCTGCCAGCACGATATGATGATGATGATGATGATATATACATACGGCATGAAAGTTTTATTCCTATTTGTTTCATAAATTTAGTTCGTCTTTTTACTTTTGGGTCAGTGTTTGCGTTAGTGTGTTTGCAGTGCATGGGTCATTATCATGTAGTGTTTGGTTATGAGTTTCTGGCTTTCCTAAATTTAGCGTCTCGGTTATTGTGTTAGGGGTTTGTTGATGCATTTGTCTATATATTTGTTGGTGGATTTCCAGTATTTCAAGGTTAGAAAACCAATCATTCTTTGTCATTGTCCTAACCTGGTGAATAAGCCTTTGCTTTGTTGTCTTAAATCTACCTAACTCCGTCCAGATTTCGGTCATTCTTTTTCTATACCCACTTTTTGCTGGGTTGCTTCTAAAATAACAGTATAATGCTAGTTTATCTTCCCAAGTCCATTTTCTACGCTGCGGTCTCTGGTGTGAATGGTCAGTTTGTTCATCGTTTGTGTACCTGAAAGGAGAATTATTTGTGAAACTTGAAGAAAAACATCCGCAGAATGCTGATTGGCTCCCCCATGTTAGCTATCGAGGGAGCACGTGCCGATCATGACACCCATACCTGTCATCTGTGCTCCATGTTGATTTATGTTTCAATCTGTCATTTTTCATGGGTAGTATATTGTGACAAAACTAAACCCAGAAGTTGTTTTTTATCTGCGCGCCTGACACAGATGTGACCGAGAACACTTACGGTGAATGTTCATGAACAGCGGGTCACAAAAAATATTATTATTATTCCCAGCGAGTTTTTCAAAGCAGCATTAGCTGATGGTTTTTAACGGGAATCTGAGTGATAGCAAGTATCCTCAAGTCTCCAGGACTCTTCTCAGTATTATAGCCGACCTTAATTACTCCATAGGTAGGATGGTCTCGGTTAGTCCTCCGATTTTCAACTCTTTTAGCCTTTGGAGATCATTCCAAGCGCACCAGTAAAATTTGTAACACCGTTACCTTCATGTTCCTCAGCTTTTTTTAGTTCTCTTTTTATCATGATTATTATGATTGTTTGTTTGTTTGTTTGTTTTTATGCCTCCTTCGGAATCTCCCCCTTTTCACTATCTTTTTACATTAACATTTTTAAAAAAAAGAAAAAAAATTGCTCTAGTAATGCAATATTTATTAACAGATCAAATTATTTTAAGTCATAGGATAGTTCCTAAAAAAACTCTCTTAAATTCTTTTTCTTAACATTACTGGGTGTTTCACGATTATAAAAACAAAGTAAAGGCCTCTCAGATCTTGATTTTGTTCCCTTTTTCTTTTCAGTTTATTGTTGGAAAATAGTTAACATTTTGATATATTTAACCAAATACAGCATGCTGCGAGCAATTTTGAACAAGTACTCGAGGCAACATACACAAGAATGCTGCGAGCAATTTTGAACAAGTACTCGAGGCAACATACACAAGAATGCTGCGAGCAATTTTGAACAAGTCCAGGAGGCAACATACACAAGAATGCTGCGAGCAATTTTGAACAAGTCCTGGAGGCAACATACACAAGAATGCTGCGAGCAATTTTGAACAAGTCCTGGAGGCAACATACACAAGAATGCTGCGAGCAATTTTGAACAAGTCCTGGAGGCAACATACACAAGAATGCTGAGAGCAATTTTGAACAAGTCCTGAAAGCAACACTCTACAAAGCAGCAGCTGTAAGGCCACCTACCTCCCATCATAAAAACTATCCAAGTTAGACGAACCAGACATGCAGGACATTGCTGGAGAAGCAGGGACGAGCTCATAAGTGATGTTCTCCTATGGACCCTGCACATAGCCGAGCATAAGCAGGGCGACCAGCGCGAACTTACATACAGCAGCTCTGTGAGGATACGGGATATAGCCCTGAGGACCAGCCAGAAGTGATGAACGACAGGGAGAAGTGGCGAGAGGGAGTCAGGGATATCCGAGCTGGTGGCACCACATGATGATGATGATGATGATGATACCGTGAACGATGGAGTAGGTGTTTTATGTAAGAGACATTTTGCGAAAATAAGTTTTTCAAGATTGTTCAAGCATGTTACAGAATCAACTTCATTTTCGACACATTTACTCACAGGAGTTTAATGTTTCCCAGTTGGTCAAGAACTTTGAAGGTCATGGTACTTGTGAAGATCATAGCGCAAGGAGTTTCTCACCGTCTGAGCCTCTAATAACAATCCGAATACTCAAAAAATTTACCAGAGTCCGTCCAGATCTTTGCGACAGAGGAGCCAAGAACTTGGAATCTCTGTATCTTCTGTCCAGCTCATTCTACCGAATCCAGATCAAGCGCCGACTGATCCAGGCCGATGTGGAAAAGAAGGTTGTCATGTGCCTGTTGTTTTCGTAAAAAATCGACAATTACGAAGGATTCTTGAATGATTTCTGATTTTCGGATGAAGCCTACTTCCTCTTTAATGGTCATTTAACCCTAAGAACTGAGTATTTGGGGGAAGCAAGAACCTTCACAGATTCGTTAGATGCCCTCTGCATTCAAAAAAGTGCACTACATGGATCGCCATCTTGAAGCATGGTACCGTTTGGCAATTTTTTTTTTGTATGTTCGTGATCATCACAGTGCCAGTGACAAAGGAGCGTTAAATTCCAAAATATTCAACCGTGCATTAAACAGAACGGTGGGTATCTAGAGCATGTACTCTAAGACTTCTCTTGACATTTTTGCTAATTAGCAAAAAAAAGGCTTTTAGTTATTAGACTTAGAGTCTGAAATCTGCATTGACTGTAAATTTCCAGTTCGAGGAGAAATATTGACAAAATGTCTACCATAATTAGAAATTCTGTTAATTATTATTTGGAATGCTTCAATTAGAAAATTTCCCATTCTTCTTTCTTGTAAAATAGTTAATCCAAATTTCTCCAATCTCTCCCTGTAACTGTAATCTTTGACTCTTTTTATTATTTTTGTCACTCTTCGTTATAAGCTATCCAATCTTAATATTACACTCCAATTCCCATATCTATACACTGGAGCCCAAACCTGACAAGAATATTCTATATGAGGTCTAATTAGGATTTATATATACTTAAAACAATATTTGCCTCCTTTGAAATAAAATTTCTAACCATTCAGCCAATCATTCTATTTGCCCTTGATACGATAGACAAAAAAAAGATTGCTAGCTTTAAATATGTCATCAATTCGTGGATTGCATTCTTCATTCACTTTTTTGATTTCCCAGTTGCTTAGTTTATATTCAGCTTTGATAATTTTGGATCCAATATGTTATATTTCAGATTTTTTAATCCAGTATGTTGATGATATACAGCTTTGATAATTTTGGATCCAATAAGTTGTATTTTAGATTTTTGGATCCAGTATGATGATTATATACAGCTTTGATAATTCTGGATCCTATATGCTGTATTTTGGATTTTTCTTTGATCAATTTTGATTTTCAAATATTTTCCCAATATGATAGTTTATTTACACACATCAGTGTTGTGTCTTTTGATAATGGTCTAGATTAGTAGCTTGACATCATCAATAAATAGTTCTGTTTCTTATGTCATATCATTAATTAAATCATTTATGAATATTAAAAACAACAAAGGTCTCAGTAATTATCACAGAGGAGCTCGGGAGGGTATATACGGCGACTAATTGTTACAAATTGTAACTTTCATCAATTTAACAGTCAAAAAATATCTTGCAATATTTACTACTTTTTAGAAATACCTGAATTTTTCATTTTTATCTTTAATTTTCCTGGGTGACAGCAAACAGATCTTCTTTGCTGGACAGAACCTTCTTTATTTTCAATTTTCTCAAAAATTGTCAACAGGATTTAGACCTGGACTGTTTCTAATAATAGGATTATTCTGTCATTTTGAATTTGATTATATATATATATATATATGAAGGAAATAGAAAAACAAAGTAATGCAAAAATGATGAATCTATTATAATGGAAAATCAACATTAAAACGCTTTTGTTTTAGTAAACTTCATCGGGACTTGAAGATGGTAAAAAAGCGTTGCTAGAACAACAATAGATGTTTTAATAGGATAGAATAACGGGATAAAAGAAAAGAAAAAAATATACTTAAAGAAGATCATGTAACCGTTCAATGATTCAACTAGCATTTTCATTATTTACTTCCATATATATCATCATCATCATCATCATCATCATGTCGTGCCGCTAGCACGGATATCCCTGACCTTCTCGCGCCACTTCTCCCTATCATTCATCGCTTTTGACAGGTCTTCAGGGTTACATCCCGTATCCTCACATAGCTGCTGTATGTATGTTCGAGCTGGTCGTCCTGCTTTTGCTTGGCAATATGCGGGGGTCCATAGGAGTACATCACTGATGAGTTCGTCCTTGCTTCTTCAGCAGTGTCCTGCGTGTCTGGTTCGTCTAACTTGTATAGTTTTCATGATGGGAGGCAAGTGGCTGTATAGTTGGTGTCTTGTGGGGTGTTGCCGCCAGGACTTGTTCAATATTGCTCTCAACATTCTTGTGTAATTGCCGTCTAGCTTCTTCTTTAGCCGTTTAGTTAGCGTCCAAGAAGTCTATATATATATATATATATATATATATATATATATATATATATTGAGTCATGGTAATGGAATCTGATCACTGTGATAAAAAGAACAACGGAATTCTATCAAGCCATAACCGTATCAGTATTACTGTATAGTTCCACCACTTGAACTCAAATGATACGACTGAAGCAAAAGCTACATGAGAACTACACATTTTGACGAAAATGAGCGGGTCTAAATATAAAGCATAGGATCAATAATTAGTTTTCATCCACAAATTCCTCATGCATTTTTTATAGAATATTGTACATATGTTTTTCGATCAGTTTTCTTCCCCTTCTCCCGGCTTTTTTGATGGGCACTATCCCATGTTTACTTCCTCTGGTATAAACTTGATCCTATTTACCAACCCCTCCGCTCGGGCAGGATATGACACAAGGTTAAATTTTTAAGCGGAGTTTAACAGGTTTGAATTCAGAGTTTTCCTTCTAGACTAGTTGCCTCATCAAAGCTGAAGAACCTAGTCTGTCCTACTATTTACCCATAGCTGGAGGGAGAAATAATTGGACTCATACCTTTCCCAAGGGTATTAGTGCTATGGGAAATGCAATCATTCTCGTCCAGAATTTGAACTCGTGTCGCCGTGTCCAATTCCTACGACGATAACCATTACACCACGGTCAAGTATAAACTTGATTGTCACTGACATAATTCTCTGAAGAGAAATGACCGAAATAAAGGGTTCCCTATTTTATGATTTAAAAAAAATTTAATCGATTTTTAATATATTTTTGTTGTATTGTTGTAAAGAAGAGATACACAATGAAATAAAGAGTTAATTATTAACTAACTGAAGTGGTACCGTCCAACAAATATAAGTCTCGCACTGTGGGTGTTACGTCCGAAGTTGGTCTTACGACTGACCGAGATCTTGCAGAACACTCTATTGTGCTTTAGAAACACGACGTCTTTTATACCTTCGCGATACTGGAAGTCACGTGGTATGAGCCATTATACAACAATTTTATTATGTACACGCATAACATAACAATGTTTAAATTTTGTACCAACAACAAGATCTTCATATATATATATATATATATATATATATGTGTGTGTGTGTTTATCAAAATCTTTTGAATGTGTAAAAATTATCAACGTCTTACCAGATTCACTTTCACTGTCCGAAAATCTTTTTCTTGTACGAGATGGTTTTTGCCTTTTGGCCAAAGAGCTCTTCCTTCTTAACAGCAATTTCTGGCGAGCATTTTCATTGTTTAAGGTTTGTGTTGCCTGCAATAAAATATGAAGAGTTATATATATACATATATATATATATATATGAGAAAAATGAAAATGAATCCAATGGTATGTAGAACAGAATATAAAAAAACAAGATATGCAGACGATCTATTTATTTATATACTAATATTATGCTAATATTTTGTTAATTGTTTTTTTAACCATCTTCAGGGTAATATTAGTACATGATATTATGTCTCATCCGAAAAATTATTTTCAGAAGAAACAAATAAAACAAAAACTGAAAAAATTCTTAGCGTTCAATTATCCTTAACTGCATTCCGTTTAAAAATGCATGTGACATACTTGGTAATTTTATTAGGTTTGGTTTCTGTGTTTAATGTCATACCAACATTCATGGGTTATTTAATGACAAAGACGTCATTGTCGAAGAAAAGAAATGATACTGTTTAACCCAAAGCTGAAGGGGAATAAAAGGTTCCATACCTTTCCCAAGGTTAGTAGTCAAAAACCGAACGTAATAGCGTGACCGGAGTTCGAACTCGTTTCCTTCGAGATCTTGTCAAGGTTCACCATTGTGCCATAGGAAGTACATTGTAATGGTTACTAATCAAAATGTTTCTGATCAAAATATTTTCAAAGCTGGATTTCTATTGACAAACAACAAATACGTCATTTTATCAAATATAAGATAAAATAATAATGAATTTTTAAAAATCTAAATATTTTTTTAATCTTCTCGAAAAAATTTTCGATTCACTCGTTAGGAAGACAGTCTTACCCCTCTGCAGAAATGCAATCAGCATTTTCTATTGCTCTAGATGACTGGGCCAGCAGAAAAAATACTTATACGGATTCAACTTTCAGGCACAAAAGATCTCTATTAAACAAACTGACTCTCCAGTAAAGAAATAGTTCCGGGGGCAAAAGTGAGTAAAGGAGGCCATGCTGTCAATGTTCTGAGACATGAAAGGGTGAACTATCATAACTGATTTCTTTAAAGAAATTGTGCAACTGTAAACGGTACTTAATACTGAAAACTCCTAAGTAAAATCTGCGTATATAGATATTTCTGAACACGAGCTCATATATCTATAAATAAATTGTATATATATATATGTATATATATATGGGGAGGTGTAGTTAGGCAGCAGTCGTTCATTTAAGCATGCTTGATTAAATAGTAAAGACTCATTTTGTCTGTATGATTTATTTTAGATCCTTTCAAGTTTCCAGATAAGTGTCTTACTTTCTGGTTGGAATTAGTTGATGAATTTACCAAAATTGTCCCGAACGCTTTCGGACCCTACATATGCCATCATCAGGAGTTGCTTGCATGAGTAAAGAGTTTGATTTTTTTTTTTAATGAGTTTTGAAAGTTTTTGGTTTTTATAACATGATAAAACAATGCAAACGCAGAGTTGGATAAAACTGAGTTGCTGATGAATTTTAAAAAACAGAACTCTATCAACGGAAATAGAATACTATCAAAAAATACGGATTATCAAAAAATATATATAAGGAATTTCAAAACTTTTACACTATTTTTAAAATTGACTCTATTGGTTTTAGGTTTTTTGTTTTTATACGTAGGGCTTCTAGGACTTGTAGTCGTAACTTATCAATTTTGTGTGCAATTATAGAGGTGTTTTCAATTAGAATTTTTCAACACTTGGATTTAGGAATAGAATGGGTTTTAAGATGTAAAACTATGGAGCTAGAATCGTAAAGATGCATTGTAAGTCGTCCAGAAAGATTTGTAGTGGTAAGAGCAACATACGCAATATCTTCTTTGGAGACACAGTCTCCCAAGGGACATTTGAACATATACACAACGTTGGCACGATCAAGAACTTCAGTAAAGGGGAAATTGTTATTAGAAATAATTAAGTTGAACGTTTTAAAATTGCTGTAGTATATGATAAGTCTAACTTTTTTGGTAGGATCGGTAGGGAAAACATTATTTTGGATAAGGTTTTTTTTATATATATGTTCATCTGTCTTATAATTACTAGGAAATTGTTTTTTGTAGTATAGGTTTATTGATTGTTTATGGTTTAGGTTATTGTCTATGTTAGGTTGTTCAGGTTTATTAATGAATTGTTTAATTTCGGTATCAACAATGAAGTTGGGAAACACATTATTAATAAGGGTTTGTTTAATATCTTTAAGTTCGTTAAGGGAGATAGTTCGAGAGAAGGATAGCAACTTAGCTCTGGAAATAAATGTTTTTATAATAGTTCTTTTATTGCGGAAGGGGCTTCACTTTAGAAATTGAGGATGCAGGGATTATTGTAAGTAGTTTTTTTTTTTATATGTGCAGGTGATAAATCGGTCAATAATGTTTGTGTCCATTAGAACACAAAGAAATGGAATTTTATTGTTGATGTTGATTTCTTGTGTAAAATTGAGAACAAAATTATTTTAAAAGGCCTCTTGTATTGTATTAATTGCATAAATACTATTGTAAGAAGGCGTATGTCGTCAGCATACTTTAGATAAATGTTAGGTCTGTTGGTGGTATCAAAAACCTTATTTTCAAGAGCTGACATGTAAAAATTACTAGAAAACTAACCTGATCTTTACACATACATGCAACCCCTGATCATAGCCTATGAAAGGTCTGAAAACATTCGGAAAAATTTTGGTAAATTCATCCACCAATTTCAACGTGAAACCAAGATACTAATCAGGAAACTCGAAAGGATCTTAACTAAATTATACAAACAAAATGTGTCTTTACTATATATATATATATATATATATATATATTAAATGCTTTTTTATTCATATATATATAAATTATTTGTATATGTGGGTATATATATATATATATATATATACATATATATATATATATATATATATACATGCATATGAATACTATATGTATACGATATGTATATTTTTATTTATATATATGACAATATCAAATGTGTATATATAGATATTTTTGAACACACATACGCATATAAATATATAATCATATGTATTAGAAGTATATATATATATATATATATATATATATATTTGATTATTGATACTTTAAAACACACACACATATTTACATATATTTTTTACAAATATGTATATATATATATATTTATATACATCAGATGCTTATATACATATCTTGTATAAATGTAAATTATCTGTATATATATATATATATATATATATATATATATATATATATATATATATGTATATATATATATATATATATATTTATGCATACAAATATTATATATATATGATATGCATATATTCATATTTTTTATGCATCCGTATATATATATATATATATATATATATATATATATATATATATATATATATTTATATATATATATAATAGACAATATCAAATATGTGCATGTAGATATTTTTGAACATACACACGCATATAGATATATATATGCATATATAATATGTGAATAGATAGATAGATAGATAGATAGATAGATAAAGATATAGATATATATTATACGTATATATATTTATATATGTGTGTGTGTATGTGTGTGTGTGTGTGTGTGTGTGTGTGTGTGTGTGTGTGTGTGTGTGTGTGTGTGTGAGATGCTGACATATAAACTGTCCGTTTACTAACAATTCATATGTTCAACATGTTCTTCATTTATCCTAACCACTGTAAGGATTTACAGAAAGGTGGCATTCTCAAAAACCAAGTCCATCTCAACATTATCAAGTATCCAATGGTGTTCAATTATCTAGGCTATAATCTTACATTCCTCTCTTTGCAATTTTTTTCATAACCCAGTTATCTTATTTACATTTACAAATAATCGTTTCATTCCAGACATCAATAGTTCATATTTCACTAATGTGAAAAAAAATGTTCTGTCGAAAAATGGATCAAGTTACTTTATTCTCAGACTGACATGTGATTCAATTTTTGACTTATACATCAGTTCTATTGCATATCCATAGGTGTCTTCATTAACAAGATTCAAGATTCAAGACTTCCTGCTGAAATGTCATGGTATCACCATAGCAACTGTCATTGTTCTCCGAGAAGAAATTTGATAAGATGAGGTTATCTAATGATTTTGCTAGCATCTAAAGGTATGTATGTCTTCAGTCAACCACACCTGTTGAAGATTTGAAAGTGTCGTTCCTATTTCTCGTTATCGTCAATTACACCCCACCTCTTCTCTTCAGCTGTGTATTACGGCATACTCAAAGATGAATCAATAAATTTGAAATGTAGCTGATTTTAGATCTGACATTTTCTTCGTATAAAGTTTGATCCATGTGATTGATATTTATCACTGGATTAAGGGAATTGATAAATGGAAGGATATTGCGGGCTTTTTTTTTTCAATGAGATGTAGAGTTCCTAATTAAACCATGTATATAAGAAGGTTAAACAATAAGTCATGTAGGTCTTTAGGATTATCATTCATCACTGAATTAAGTGCCTTATCAAGGAAGGTTATCTGTAAAAATAGATGTGTACAAAAAATAGACTTCTCCATATTAAACTGCGGAATTATTAATATATTTATGTACACATGGTTTTTTCTGTCTGAACGCACATATACACACATACACACGCAAACATACACTCATACTTACACTCATAAACGCGCATTCCCTTATCTTCCCAGCTATGGCTTAAATAGTTCCACTACTGACCTTAAAGGATGGCTTAGGCATTAAATAACCAATGCATGTTGATATGTCAGTAAACAAAAAACAAAACAAAACAAAACATACACACCGATACACACACACACACAAAAAAAAATACACATGTATTTAAATAAAGTTGGTGACCGTAGTCGAGGGTGACCCGAAGACTCCCTTTTCAATAGCAACTACACTGAGGTTTAGGGAAGGGCGCTACTCCTTTCCCTGGATTGCTCCACTTTACCCTCGATTTGTACCTAATAATATTGAGTGTTAAGCAAGGTGGCATCAAGTACCATTTTTGTGTCTTTGGTATGACTCGACCTGGAATTGAACCCTATTCCCCCGGACCATTGACGAACACTCTACCCACATAGTGCCATTATGCTAACAGTTCTATGCAAATTACAAATTCAAAGATACACAACATGCAGTATCACCAGTTTAGCTGAATTGTTAAAGAAAGCATTGCGCTTGTAAGTAATTATGGTATGTGATACGGAAGAGTGTATTCCGCCCAAAGATCCCATGATAAATACAAGTTCCATAGCACAGCATTAAAAAAAAAAACATTCATACCCAACAACAGAATTACGGAAAATTCTTACCGAAAACACTACAATATTAGAACAACAAAACAACAAGCAAAAACTACAGATTCTCGAGGCACCACTTATTAGGAACATTCAACTTAAACTTAACAGAATTAATTTTGAAACCAGAGCTAATGTACTTGAATATCTTTAGCTGCTGACGTTATTTATAGAACAGAATCGAAAAGTAAACGCTCCACAATACATCAGTACGAACGCTCTTCTTCTTACAAAGCAGTAATGTACATACAAAAGTTGCACCACTTTTGTAATACATCCTCCCCTGATGATGGCCCAATGTCGGACAGAAAGTACTTGGGAAATAACTAAATATGAAAGATTTATCAACCAATTCCGGCCGAATATCATAAGATCAATACGGCAATTTGTGTAAGGAAGAAATACTGCCAATATATATATATATATATATATATATATATATATATATATATATATATATATATATATATATATATCAAAATGAATAGGTTCGGAAAAATTAATTTTAAGATATTTACTTTTCTTTCGTTGGACCGACAACAATTTTCAAGAAGGGCACGGTGTTCATACTGACTGCAGGTCCATTCGGGGCTGACAAGGTTAATCAGTTAATAGGCGGGCACAGTCATAGCGACTCCTGCTGAAGGCCTTCTCAAGGTTTGATGGCATTGTGCTGTGGATCTTCCTTCATCACCATTTGTCATATTTGACAATGAGATACGAAACATCTCAATTCTATATATATATATATATATATATATACTCACACACACACAGAGGAAAAATAAATGTTAGAGAAATCCAAAACCACTCCAACACACACACATACACATAACGACAAAAACATATCAGATATCAATGAGGAATAAAGCAGACTAAGGTAAACACACTCCAAGAAAAAAAGTGAATGACCTCCATATAAACCCATAATCATTCAAACTGCAAACACGAGTGAGTTTAAGTCTTATTGAGTACCCCATTAACAAGGCCATATACATTCTCTGAGGAAAGAAACAAACTGGAAACATACAGGAATGTAAGAACAAAATAAATTGATGAATTCTAAAAAATACAAATCTCTACGTGGACAAACTCATTTTAGAATATACATATATATATTAGTAAGTAAAGTTAGTGACTGCATTTAATGGCTCTCCAAAGGCTCCCTTTTCAATAGCTACAACTACTCTTTTCCCTGGATTGCCCTTTACCCTTGATACATACCCTATAATGTGGAGTGTTAAGTAGAGGGTATCAAGTACCATGTTTTTTGAGTCTTTAGTTTGACTCAACCAGGGATCGAACACTGGTCTCCTAGACCATGGGCAAACACTCAACCCTCTTGACTAATGATGATGACCATTACACTTCACATATACATACAACAAACAGATTTCCTAAAGTCCAAAATCAAAAAGAAAACATTTGGGGAATTATGGGAAGATTATTATTAAATAAGAAAATTAAAAGATAAAATAATAATAAATAATCAGCTAATAATAGCAATAGTAAATGCACGGATTATAATATATAATAAAACTCTTCTTACTCACCTCAATGGCTGTGAAATCCACATCCCACATTTCGTCATCCTCCAAATTCTAATAAATAAAAATAAAAAAGAATTGGATTAATATGAGCATCATGAAAGCCATTAAAAGTCAGATGTCAGATAAAAGTTATATATATATAGAGAGAGGGGATACATAGAGTAATAATAGTTACTGAATCAATCTAATAAACCATTATATATATATATATATATATGTATATATTTATATTTATATATAATATATAATATATACATATATATTCCACAAATAAATCACCTATACATAAAAATCAAGCATATATATATACATGAAGATTTGTGCAAAATCCACAAATAAATCATCCATAAGTAAGCATGTATACATATATATTACATATATATACATAATCACCCTAAAGATTAAGCTAATATCAATATATCTATATGTATATGTAAATATATATATATATATACATATATATATATATATGTAAATGTATATATATATATACATATATATATATGTGTGTGTGTGTGTATAAATGCTTTACTTAAGATTCACACATGAATTACCCTTAAGTAAAGCATAAATCTATATCCACTCTGGTGAAGGAATTTTCGGCTGCCACTCGCATAATGCAAAGCTCTTTGAATGACTTGAGCACTCAGGTATCTGGTTAGGTATAAAATGTAAACAAACGAATGGTGCTGCTACTGCTGTGGCAACTGATATTATTACATAATTACCTTATAATTCCCTAGCTGACGTGGTACACTTGTTGGCTAATGTAATTTTGGGTGGGTTTCGATCCCAGTTTCAAGCATCCTACGTGTCTAGCACATTGAAGAGTTATGATACAATGAAACAGTCTGTCTGTGGATGACAATATATATATATAAAAATATATATATATAGAAAGGGAGAGGTTGATTCATCTATGAATCTTCAGGTGATTTTGATAATTTGAAATGCAAATTTTACTATCCTCACCTGTTATGAAAAACTCAATACATTGACCATGTCAAATAACATAGAAACTTCTAAAATCATAAAACTCATTATCTTTCTTTGCCACTTTGTCCTTATAATGATAAGTGTATTATATCTGGTAAATTGCAAAAATCAAGCCCTGGACAAAGAAAAAACATTTGAAGATTGATAAAAAATGATATTCCACTTGAGGATCCCTTTAACCCTGTAGCAAATTCAAGTCACATTTGCCTTAAATCTTGTCAGTAGGCACCTGGGATTAAGGATCACTTAGGAGATCATGAAAGGAATTAGTTATCAATTATGATGTCTAAGTTTGATTTCAGTAATAGAGACAGCTCTCATCTGTCAAGAAGTGGCAGTCATCACACACATACACACACACACACACATATATATATATATATATATATATATATATATATACAAATATATATATGCCATTGTAACAGAACAAAAGAAAATAATCACAGACTGACATATTTGGCCAGAAATCTGATGTCAATTATTTATTAATCAGAATGTTTGAGTTGTAATTTGGAAGGTAAAGACAGCTATCATCTATCAAGATGTGATAGTCATTACACCCACACACCCACACTCACTAATATATATATATATATATATATATATTGTAATTTGGAGGGTAAAGACAGCAATCATCTATCAAGATGTGATGGTCATTACACCCCCACCCACACCCCTACACTCACTAATATATATATATATATATATATATATATATACCATTGTGGCAGAACAAAAAAAGAAAATGAGAGAGTGACATATTTTGACAGAAATCTATTGTCAGTAAAATGCAAATGATTTTATTACCAAAAATTACCAACATTCAAACTAGACAGAGGCAATTTATGTAAACCACCTAAAAGCTTAATATTATATATATTTTTCCCCTAAATTCGTGTTGCACTTGAAGACAGCTTTCAATTAATTGTTATTATTTTTGTTGGTTATATTTTGTAACATGAGAAATAACTTGTGAATAGATACAGACAGACTGACAGACAGATGTACGAAAATAGATTTATAGATTGATGATTGTAATTTTTTATAATGTGCAATTGCTGATAGATAATTAAATTTTATACTTATTATGTTACAGTAGATAGATAGATAGATAGATAGATAGATAGATATGAACTGAAATACATAGATAGGAATAAACTGAAATAGATTGGTATGAAGAGACTGAGATAGATAGATAGATAGATAGATAGATAGATATGAACGGACTGAAATAGATAGGGAGAGAGATAGATTGAAAGATAGAGAGACAGATAGATAGGTATGTATGTAAAGACTGATATATATCATAAACCCTGAATGTCAGCTGACAAAAGGGTAGTTGTAAATCAAGTCATGTTCAATTCATTTTTACTGTAATAAGTTCTATTTTTATAACAAAATTGTAATCCAAAATGATATTTTTGTTACTAATATGATACATATCTACTCAAATGTTACATCAGTAAAGCTACATATATGTATCAATAACAATATAGGTATGAGGGTGATATACCCCATGATGTCACTGCTTGGATCCTCCTTGACACTATAAATAGTGGTGACTTGATAAACAAGCCAACTGAGTCTACTCAGTTACCAGTAACTGTTACTGTCTATCTTTCCATAAATACATACTGCTGTAAACCTTACATCTCTTTGTGTTATTCATTTCCGGCCCTTCAAAACCACAACAGAGGGTCTACTGAAAAGTTCCCGACCAAGATGCTCTCATGGAATGTAACCAAATGAGCTTTATTTTTCAACATAGTCCCCCTTCATTGCCCACATACTTCTTCTTTTGGAGTTTAATTGCTTGGATTCCATCAGCCGAAAGAGCCATCATCAAGAAAGTTATTAGACATCATCATATGAACTTTTCAGCATACGAAATTTTCAGCCAATTCTTGCATATATATATATATATATATATATATATATATATATATAAATTAACAGGATTTCTTCAGATCATATGGATAAAATAGATAAGTGATTTATTTTATCCATAAGATCTGAAGAAGTCCTGTAAATTTTTTTCGTATGTTTTGATTTTATCAAAATCACATAACAGGATGGAAATAAATTTATAATCCTAATGTGACTGGTATGTGTTTTTTTCTTAATGAAATTATTACTCTGTAATGTCTGTTACATTGAGCTCTTTACCAGGAAAATCTAAACTTTTTAAACTTTTGAATAGTTTTCTTATCCTGATGGAATTACTCCCAACTCCGGTTTAACTGGACCGAATAATACATATATATATATATATCTTTGTATGGAGGAAAAATTGGTAATAGCAAATTGTAAAAGCAAGAATATGCTAAACAAAAGATCGGAGGTGTTAAATAGTTGTAAACACAAAAGGGCGTGGTTACTATATAATTAGGAATAGGTTATAGAGGTTTTTTTTGTTTTTTGGGGGTTTTTTTTATGCAAATTCTATGATATGTGGGGGTTTTTGGTGAATAAAGCAAAGCAATTTCTCCTTAGAATTTAGTCGAGGGTAAACTTCCTGATGATCCGTTAAGGTGAAACTTTAGTAGAAGATTTTCGACTAGCGATCTAAGTTAATTCTATAATTGGCTCCATTGTTTTATGTAGAGCACTTTAGTAATTGTAGCATTGCAGCATTCGCGGAGGGGTTTTTTGGTTTTCTTTTGACCACTGACTAAGTACCCCTTGATTTTTTTCAAGGAGTCGGACGAGGTTGGTCTTTTCTTTCTTTTTTACCCAAAAAACTTTTTTCTTTTTCCTTTGGACGGTGATTCGAGATATTTTTATCTCTTGTTCCTGGCCAGGGTTTTTTTGTTTTTTTCTGGTACCGTGAATACTGGTAGATATTAGATTAGTAAATATATATATATATATATATATATATATATATATATATATATATATATGTATATGTATATATATATATATATATATCAAAAGTCGAATGCTCCAAAATTCTTTGATAGTAGATGTAACCTGTGCCTAGAAGAAAAATACAAATAATGATATACCCAGACCTTGGAAAATTATTAAATCAGAGATGTGATTTAATAGCTAGATGTAGACATAGGAATAAATTTAAACTATGGACAAATTATCATAGATAATTTTAATTAATTAAAAAATTGGATTAATTTTAGATTTGAGGTGAAATGAATAAAATTAAAAATGGGAAGACATCATGTGATGTTGTAACATACATGAATATGTGAAATGTACATTGAATGTTCATAACTCGTATATTGATAACATAGGAATCCCGAAACACGAAAAACACTTACGTCTTCTGAGTTCAGGTACAAAACTTTTTATTACCTTTAAGTTAAAAGGTTTTTTGACATGAGGAAGAGAGAGGCACAATCTTTCTATGACGACTCTACCATCCACCCCAAACCACGTGCGACACCTGCCACAAGGCCTCGGTGAGCCCCGAAAGTCAACTGTCTTCCTTGGATGCTATAATTCAATTCAACTAACGTTTTTTCAAATCCCCAAAATCCTCCGTGCACGCTTCAAGTGCATAACATCATTCACATCCCGCTGCCTTATTTTCTATCTGGGGTTTCTATTGTGACATCTCTGAATGACACGTCCACTCTGCATCCGCATGAACACCTACGCTCATGTTTGCACCTAACTAACCCATGCGCTAAGCGAAAGGGTCTGAGCCTAACTAAACCAAAAGGCAAGATATATAAAACAAAATCCCTTGGCCCTTATATTACAATGTGAATGTACATTTTAATGGAAAGGTAACTGAATTAATGGGCACGAATATAAATATTGAATTTTAAATTTTAATTTTAAATTTTGAATTTAATTTAAGATAAGTATTACCGTAATCTTTACGTAAGATTAATAAGATTTGTTGTAATTCCCTAAATCATTGTTAAATCTGGATATTTATGTAGAAATGCATTTAGAATTTAAGATTTTTTAAATTTTAAATTCAATTTACTGTAGAAAGTGAGTTTGAATATATGTCTAGTAACTTTATTGGGATTCCGAGCGGTAATAAAAAGAAAAACTGGATGTGGGCAAATGGGGAGGAAATTCTTCACCCGTCTTCTACCATCTCACCCCTTTCCCTCCAGTGTCTATTCTGACTGTATTTATCTTATCCATTGGATCAGAAGAAGTCCTGTTATTTTTGGTGTTATTGATTCATATCAATACCGATAGCAGGATGGAAATAAATTCATAATCCTAATGCGACTGGTTTTTGTTTTTCTTAAAGGCATATATATATATATATATATATATATATATATATATATATATACATATATGTATATATATATATATATATATATATACATGAGTAAAGTTTGGAATTGAATCTGACAGTATGAGAAAGAAGAAGTTTGGAAAACCAAATTGACATGCTTTAGTAATGGTCTCACCTCATCATAAAGCAAATGAATTTATTACAAAAATTATCTCACATATATTTATTTATTACTGCAGTGATCGACATAAATAACTATACTTCTCAAACTTACAGTGTGGAATTTGTTTTTGGTTAGAAATTCATTTCCATTTTAATGACGCTAAACCATTAGTTAAATGTACACCTGATTTTCAAAACTATCTTCTTCTTTATTATTTATATATATATAATTTTGACTATAAATTCATTTGAATTCTGATGACTCTAGACCATTAGCAAAACATGTCAGTTTGCTTTTTCCAAACAGTTTTCCTCTTTCTTCTTAAACTGTCAGATTTTGGTTGGTTGTTTGAGTTTTATGGCATATCACCCTTTATTGGTTATTTAATGCCAAATACATTTTTATACAAATTATCAGTTCTGTTACAGAAATTTCAGTTTAGCATGAGTACAGAGTTTAAGTGTCAAAAACATTTCTATTTCAAGTTATTCAGTTTATTCAAACAATTCTAATTCAACCAATTCAGTTTAGTATAAGTATAGTTTTTGTTTACACACAGTTTAATGTCAAAACAGTTCTATATTAAACAATTCAGTTTAACATCAGGACAGTTTCAATGTCAAAAACAGTTCCATTTCAAACAATTCAGTTTAGCATAAGTTTATAGTTTAAATGTAAGAACACAGTTTAATTATCAAAAACATTTCTATTTCAAGCTATTCAGTTTAGTCAAAAAGTTCTTATTCAAACAATTCAGCTTAGCATAAGTATGCAGCCAGTTCTATCTAACCCATAAACAAGGCCCTATCAGGTGCTACCGCTCCGGGTCAGAGTGGATTTGGGAGCGATGGCACTGAAGGGTTGATCCACATTCCCTAAAGCTCCATCATCACTCAAACCTCATCAGCAGTTTGTTTAGTACCATACAGGACACTCGTTGGGGATGGGGATCATACCCCTCTGTAGAGGTGTAGTCGGTGTATTCTACAGCCCCAGCTGACTTGGAAACAGTCAGATTTTATTCGAAAGTTAACTCATATATATATATATATATATATATATATATATGCAGACATTTTCTGTATTTTGAAAAGAAAATTCAATATTTATTGGTTATGCATCCATTTTACTCACAGTTTTGATGATTAAGTTGACATGATGAGGTGACACAACAATTAATTTTAGGTAATATATATATATATATATATATATATATATATATATATATATATACAATAAGTAGAGACACCATTGGTGATTATAGTCAGGGAACTAAGTAAAACTATAAAACAACGAAGGACCCTTTTTGTCAGGTACTTTTCAAGTTGAGGACGCTAGAAAATTTAAATAAAAATGGGGTATATATCTATAATATATAAGTAAAATGGCAAGATAGAGGGGGAAAAAAAAAAATTAAGTAACACCTGTATCCAGAAGTTCCCCAAATATATCAAGAGTGTGACTGTTTAACTGCCTGCACAGAGAGGGGCGATTCATAGAGATATAAATCGCCTCTAGAAATTTGAGATGGAATTTATTTCTTGCCCTGTGCAGGACAGAAATACAATCATCTTTATTATGAGTTCTGCAGTTATTTATAGTGAGCAGATGCTCACCAATTGCCAAGTCCATTGCTTGGGAATGCCCGGATGTTAATCGGCCTGACAAAAGAGATCTGGGTATATGCTGCCTAACCCTCACTATATATATATATATATATATATGTATGTATAAAATTGATAAACAAAGTGATTCAAGACATAGAAAAATTTAATGTGAAAGAAAGTCAGTCAACACTATAGCATTACACTTCTAATGAACCATGATCAGGAGTAGGAAGGATGATGTCTAGTGATGTTGAATTACCAATGAATGTTTGAGGAAATATTCTATCAAACATTCATCAGTGATTCAACATTACTTGTCGTCATCTTTCCTAGTCCTGATCATGGTTCATTAGAAGTGAAATGCTATAATTTCAACTGATTTCCTTTTCATATTAAATTCTTCTACTTCTTGGATTACTTTATTTATCAATTTTCTCTATATTGCCAGATTTACTTCCATTATTTACTTCCATATATATATATATATATCTATATATATACGCTATTTAGAAAAGTATATTTTGATGGTGGGCCAGATGACAAATAGGAGTACTATACATACATACATACATACATATATATATATATGTGTGTGTGTGTGTGTGAGTGTGTGTGTGTGTTTCATTGAATAATAAAGACAAATTTTGTCTGTATAACTTATTTAAGATCCTTTTAAGTTTTCTGATAAGTATCTTAGTTTCAGGTTGGATTTGGTAGGTGAATTTCCCAAAATTGTCCCGAGCACTTTTGGACCCTTCATAGGCCATCATCAGGGATTGCTTATTGATAATGGCCTATGAAGGGCCCGAAAGTGCCCGGGACAATTTTGGGAAATTCATCAACTAATTCAAACCTGAAGCTAAGACACTTATCAGAAAGCATAAAAGAAAGGGTCCTAAATAAATTATGCAGAGAAAATTTGTCTTTATCATTTAATGAAACATGCTTAAATGAACGACTGCTGCCTAACTACATATACAAGTTGGGCCATCGGTCAGATGATCCTATAGAAACTGACGGTCAGCAAGTACCATTGAGTCTGTGTCTGCGCTACCCTTATTTAGATCTATATATATTCAATCACCAATACTCAGCAATCTTTATTTATAAGTCTAGCAAATCATACAAATATATATTATATATATATATATATATATATATATGTGTGTGTGTGTGTGTGTGTGTGTGTATGTGTGTGTGTGTGTGTATGTGTGTGTGTGTGTGTGTGCGTGCGTGTTTTGTTGATAAAAAGGAACAACTGTGGGGGATAATTATTCTTCATTTGAGATTTATTTGTTGTTTTTCTCACCTTCTAACCTTGAATAAGTGCAGACTGTAAATGCACTAAGTAAAAATAGGTCAAGTCAGGCTTTATCCACTACGATTTAACCATAAACACAAACTATAATTAAATTGTCTTCAAGGAAACGCAGCAACTATCTTAAGTGTTTTTCAACACTCACATTATTTCCATGTTAAACAAAGTCAAAGTTTTTTAGACCTAGAAAAAATGTCTATGTCTATATCCCACTGATAAGGGGCAGTACTTGGATATATAAGACCCAATAAGAAAATTGTTTGTGGGACCCTCTAACCTACAAAAAATGAAAGTGCAGATCCTAATTTGAAAATTGTTTGAGAGGCTCACTAATCTACAAAAAAGAAAGTGCAGATCCCAAAAAGAAATTTGTCAGTGAGGGCCCGCTACCCTACAAAAAAGAAAGTGCAAATCCTAATTAGAAAATTGTTAGTGAGGGTCCGCTACCCTACAAAAATGAAAGTGCAAATTCTAATTATAAAATTGTTAGTGAGGGCCTGCTACCCAACAAAAAAGAAAGTGTAGATCTTAATAAGAAAATTGTAAGAGAGAAACCTCTACCCAACAAAAAAGAAAGGGCAGATCCTAATAAGAAAATTGTTAGTGAGGGCCCTCTACCCTACAAAAAAGAAAGTGCAAATTCTAATTATAAAATTGTTAGTGAGGGCCCTCTACCCTACAAAAAAGAAAGTGCAAATTCTAATTATAAAATTGTTAGTGAGGGCCCGCTACCCTATGAAAAAGAAAGTGACGATCCTAATAAGAAAATTGTAAGTGGAGCACTCTACTCAACAAATCATTTCAAAGTCAATAGTTTAAGTAATGTCATTTTTTATTAATACCATTGATTAAATAACTCATGATGGTCACTGTGCTATTAAACAAAGAAACCAAACCAAACCAAACCTTAATACAATTAATTTGCACACAGTTAAATGGTTTCAAGTATTCTTATAACATTACTTATTCTATTTAATAATTATCATTTGTTTGCACTCACGAATATGGTTTCAAGCATTTCTGTCAAATGACAAATAATTTCCTTACAGATCTATTTTACTGATAGATGAACCCTAACAGGTACTATCACACTAGATAATAGTGGATCTGGAAGTAATGGCAATGTAGTGTCATAGCCTGGACACCTCTTTTTGTGGGAGTCTGAATCATCTGTAGGGGATGCAGTCACTATAATCCCCACAGGCAGTACTTAAAAAAAATACAGGTTTGTTTTTATTATTACTTAGAACATTTAGTCTACTAACCTCATCTTTATTGTTATAATCACATTTCAGCTGATAAGTCCTTTGGCCTTATGTCAAATGTAGAAATCCACACAGAATCTTGAACTGAACCCTTTATTTGAACCATTAGAGTAGACTTTTCTGATTCTCTTTACTATGACCTGGTAGAAGTGTTAAGTTATTGTAAGTATTCCTTGTTTGTCTTGTCAGTTGTTGTGATTGAAACTGCAACCTAAAGATGATTTCACTCAGAAATACCTTCAAACCCAATGCTTTATCCATTGCACCATGTCTTCACCAGACAATTCAGAGTGAATTTTTGAAACCTAATGTCCCTATCATATTTTTTATTTTAGGTAAGACTAATAAGGAATACTTACTATAACTTAACATTTGGACCAAGTCATGGTTAACAGAATTGGAACAATCTACACCTGCAGTTCAAATAAAGGTATTCAGTTTGAGATTCTGTATAGACTCCAAAGTTCAACATGAAACACCTGAAGAAGGCCAAAGGACATATCAGCCAAAATGTTGTAATTATACCAATAAAGATGAAGTCAGTAGTCTGAATATTCTAAGAAATAATAATTATCAAGCTTCATCGCAGAAACTTAGACAAATAATAGGTTTGTGGTTGTTTGCTTTGTTTTGCTTTTTTTGTTTAATGGTATATCCAGATTCATGGGTTATTTAATGCCAAATGGCATATTCACTGACTGTTTAGCAGACTGTCTGGCACCCAAGCCCGACGGTCAATGCTCCATGGCAGACTTGAGGTCAAAAGGCCTCCAGCTTCAGCTGGGCTACTTTTGGGTGGGCGAGCTGCATCAATGACACCTTTCTCACTCTTGTATCATACTGGACCCCATGGTCCAGTTTAAGCTATAATCAGGCATAAATGCTTGGACCCAGATTTGGGTCCATGTCCAGCTAGGCTCATCAGACCCACATTGCACTCGGTGGGGCAATAAACAGCATAGTCAAGCAGGGCTTGAACCTCGGCTCATGCCCGATCTTCCCCTCTACTAAATCCCCACTATAATTGACCTTCAGGTCATTGACCTTGTATCAAGTCCTGTCTGGTGGGAGGCAGAGACAAATATTGGGTTATTTACTGCCAAAACCATCTTTGCAGAAGAACAGAAGTGATACTATTCAACCCATACATCCCTAGCCTTTTGGCTGGGCTGTCTGGCATTCATGTCGGATGGGGTATCAAACAATGGCAGATTCAAGGCCGAAAGGCCCCCAACTTCGGTTGGGCCACCTTTGGGTGGGCGAGCTGCAACCTTTGTCCCCTATGTAAAGCACTAGACCTTGTTGTCTAGGTTAAGCTATAACCCGGCAGACGTGCCTGGATCCAAATTTGGATTCATAAAACTGCTTGCCTCATTAGAGCCACATTTCACTTAGTGGGTCGATGAGCAGCACAGACCAGCAAGGTTCGAGTCTTGGCTCATTCCCGGCCTTCCCCTCCCCTTTATCTCCACTTTAATCGGCCTTCGAGCTTTTGACCTTGTGTCAAGTCCTGTCTGGTGGGAGGCAGCGACAAATACAATACTATTCAACCCATAGCTAGGAGGATAAGGGATTTCATACCTTTCCGTATGGTATTATTTATACAGTAAAATAAATTGCATGACTAGAGTTCAAACTTGTTTACTACAATGTCTCTGTCCAGCAAGTTAGTCACAACAACACAGTTACTTGCCCCTTAAAATAAATAAGTTTCAATTATGTTCTTCAAAACTGGCTCATTTGCCTAGTGGGTAGAGTGTTTGCCAATGGTCTGGCAGACCTGGGTTCAATCAGCAATATAATGTACGTATCGAGGGTAAAGTGGAGCAATCCAAGGAAAGGAGAAGTGCCCTCCCCTACACCTCAGTGTAGTAGCTATTGAAAAGGGAGCCTTCTGGTTGCCTTCAACTACGGTCACCAACAATTTTACGTTCTTCAACATTTTACTCTGTATTATATTGCTTTCTTTTGAAATGTTTTATTTTAATCTCAAGACCCTACATAAATGTATGTATTTTACCAGTCTCTACTCACAAGCAGAATATGACACAAGGCCAATCATTTAAGTGAAGTTTAATAGGTTTGAATTCAGATTTTTCTTTCTCCAAGACCAGTTGCTAAACCAAGGTTAAAGAGTCAAGTTTTCCCTGCTATCTATTCATAGCTGGAGAGAAAACAGTTGGATTCATACCTTTCCCAAGTGTATTAGTACTGTATGAAATGCAAACAGCTTCACCCAGGATTTGAACGTGTTCTAACATATCAATTTCAAATGATGACTATCATTACACCATAAACACCTCCTCTATATAAATGTATGTAGTTATCCAACCCTCTTGCACCTGCAGGATTCAAAACAAGGTACCTTTTTGAGTTTAACTGGTTTGAATTCAGATTTTTCCTTCACCTAGATTGGTTGTCATATCAAGGTTAATGAACACAATCTGCTCTATTTACTAATAGCTGAAGGGGGAATAGTTGGATTCATACCTTTCCCAAAAATATTGGTGCAGCATAAAATGCAATCAACTTTGTACAGGATCCGAACACAGGTTGGTGTGTCCATTTCCTATTAAACCAAGAGTACTAAGTAAATATAAACAAGCTGGGAATACCTGCCCTGTAAGTGGCTATTCTCAGCTAGTTGATTTTTGTTTGTTTTTCCTCCCCTTTCCTTTTAGCATGTCTGAAGTCGAAGATTGTCTGTGCTAATAAAGAGTGAAATTAACTAGTACTGCATGGGAAACCTAATTGTTATTTAATGCTAAGGCTCGAAGAAACTTGCTGGGTTTTTGCCAGGTATATTCAGTGAGCTTACCATGTTCATTAGTAATTACATTGGTTAGTTGATAGTTTACAAAAAAGTAGGTTGAGCAACACTAGCGATGAGAACAAGTTTGAACTGAGCGACACAGTGAGCAATGAATGACCTACTTTCAATCCAGAGTAAAAAAAAAAGAAAAGTGTTCTCAGGGTTAGAAGCCACAACTTATCTATACTACTGTGCTGTAAACCTCTGTGTGTGTAAGTGTGTGTGTGTGTGTGTGGGTGGGTGGTTGAGTTTCATGAACAGACGGAAAATCCTAGTAACCTCATTTTTTAATGGATATTGACTTAATCTTAGGCTCAAAGACAGACGATTCGAATTTTACCTCTGAAATCATTTGCGGTCACTGGAGGTCATCAGATATGAAAATATTCAATTTATAGCCTCTAGTTTATGTTACATGAGGTTAGATCCAACACAGATTATAATCTGTAAATATGGGTAAACCCTAGGGCAGGCTGATCTTGTTAACCTTAGTATGGCAACACTTCTCGAAGAAAAACTGAATTCAAATCTGTTGAACTCTGTTTAAAAATGAATCTTCCATTGCATCTTGCTTGTGAGAAGGAGGTTGGGTAATACATTCATTAACATATCGTCTTGTGATTACAATAATTTTTTAAAGAAATCAATAGAATATTTATTAAAATGTATAAGAAGTGCATAAAAATAATATCTTTTTTAAGAAAAGGTTAATTTTCTACTAAACCAAAGATTACAGGATTTTATTAATTCCAGTTGAATATTATACAATTAAAATTGATATTATTAGGTATTTACATCATTGCCACATAATAGTATACACCAAAATCTTTTACTATGACAAAATTCTGTCATATAGAAATCAGACCTGACTAATAAAATGAAACGCAGTTTCTTCCAAGCAGTGGTTGTGTCGATACTGCTATATGGATGCACTAAATGGACGCTAACTAAACGTATAGAGAAAAAGCTTGACGGCAACTACACAAGAATGCTGCGAGCATTTTTGAACAAGTCCTGGAGACAACACCCCACAAAGCCCCAACTGTACGGCCACCTACCTCCCATCACAAAAACTATCAAAGTTAGATGAACCAGACAAGCAGGACATTGTTGGAGAAGCAGGGACAAGCTCATAAGTGATGTTCTCCAATGGACCCCCTCATATGGCTGAGCAAAAGCAGGATGACCAGCTCGAACCTACATACAGCAGCTCTGTGAGGATACGGGATGTAGCCCTAAGGACCAACCAGAAGCGATAAATGATAGGGAGGAGTGGCGAGAGAGGGCCAGGGAAATCCGTGCTAGCGGCACGACATGATGATGAGGATGACATTATTGCCTATAAATAAGCACACCCCAAACAATTTTTATAAAAAGTCAATTTTCTTTTAAACCAAACATACCAGGATTTCATTATTTCAAGAAGAATACAATCAGAACAGATATCATTAAGTATAACAGCATTAATTATAAATAAGTGCACCCTAACAATTGCCCAGTCAGCTGGGGCTGTAGAATATACTGACTGCACCTCTGCAGTGGGGTAAGACCCCACCCAATGAGTGTCCTGGATATGACACTAAACAATCTGATGGTAAGGTTCCAGTGATGCAGGAGCTTTGAGGAATGCAGAGCACCCCTTCAGTGCAATCGTCCCCAGGTCCTCTCTGGCCCAGAATGGTATCACCTAATAAGGCCCTATCTATGGGTTGAATAGAACTAACTGCATACTTATGTTAAACTGAATTGCTTGAATTAGAACTGTTTGGCTAAACTGAGTAGCTTGAAATAGAAATATTTTTGACAATTAAACTGTACTTACAGTTAAACTGCATGCTTATGCAAAACTGAATTTTTTGAAATGGAACTGTTTTTGACATTAAAACTGTACTTACACTAAACTGAATTGTTTAATATAGAACTGTTTTGACATTTAACTGTGTAAACAAAATCTGTACTTATACTAAACTGAATTAGCTGAATTAGAATTGTTTGAATAAACTGAATAGCTTGAAATAGAAATGTTTTTGATAATTAAACTGTGTACTCAGGCTAAATTGAATGGTTTGAAATAGAACTATTTGCATAAAATGGATTTGGTGTTAAATAACCTATAAAGGTTGAATTGCCATAAAAACTCAATCAATCAACACCCAACAAACCACATACCCTTACAAGTTTTTAATAGAAAAGTTAATTTTAATTTAAACCAAAGATGCCTGGATATCTTAAACTTTCTAGCTGAATATTATGCAATCAAAACAGACACTATTTGGTATGATTTATTGTATTGTCATAAATAAGTACATCACTATTTTTTTAATAAGACATTAATTTTAAACCAAAGATAAAAGGATTTTATAATTTCTAGTGAAACATATGCTGTAATCAATATAGATATAATTAAGTATTAGAGTATTATCTAGATATAAATTTTTATTAAAAATCTTCATTTTCATCTCAAAGATTCCAGGGTTTTTTTTATTTCTTATGAATGCTTATACATTCAAAATTGATATTGTTTGGTATTATTTATTGCTAAACTCTATAGGATTGAAAGTTTATAACCAAGAAAAAAAATCATGTTTCATTTTAAAATAAACTTAATAGAATTTTACATAGGAGTATATTTATTTTGGGACAATTACATACTAACATTTTTGGTTTTAAAGCCTCAATGGTGTAGAGTTTAGTAATAAATAATAGCTAATAATATCTGTTTTGATTGAATAACATTTTACAATATAAAAAAAATGGTATTTTTTGTTTTCGAAGAAATTGACTTTTTATCAAGAAAATTCTTAGGGGTGTATTTATTCATGATGATCCCAAACTTTAACAAACTTAGTCAGCTGAGGCTGTACGATACACCAACTGCATCTCCGCAGAGGGGTAGGACTTCCCCAATGAGTTTCCTAGATATGACACAAAGCAATCAGATGGTAAGGTTCCAATAATGCTGGGGTTTTAGGGAAAGTGGAGCCCCTTCATTACCATCACACCCAAGTCCACTCTGGTCCGCAATAGTAGCACCTGACAGGGTCCTATCTATGGGTCAAATAGAACCAAACTGCGTTCTTATGCTAAACAGAATCACTTGAAATAGAACTGTTTTGATATTTAAACTGAACTACTTGAAATTGAAATGTTTTTGACATTGAAATAGTACTTACACTAAACTGAATTGTTTGAATTTGAACTTTTTGTCTAAACAGAATCACTTGAAACAGAAGTGTTTTGACAATTAAACTGTGTACTTATGTTAAAGTGAATTGTTTGAAATAGAACTGTTCATTTGTATAAAAATAGATCTGACATTAAATAATCTAAAATGGTTGAAATGCCCTAAAACCCAAACAAGCCAAATCTTAAATATCTAATATATATGTATAAGGAGGATTTGGCATCAAATAATCTACAAAGTTATGCCATAAAACCCAAACAAGCAAACAAACAAATTTTAACAGCATATACAGAATCAACTTAAAGGAAAAAGCATAAAACAAAGTTTAGAATTTTGAGTTCTTTCTATACATACAGTTAAAATTTGGGACGATTTGAACTAGATTTGTTCAGGTTATTCAATTATGAATGATATCAATATTTCTGAAACCCACCGTTGTTTAAAATAAAATATATCTTTCCCATTGGACACTTTCATTGGAATGAAAAAGCAATTTTCTAGGAGGAAATTACATTCAACCACTTTTGAAAATTTTTCCTTTCTATATAGATTTCCACTTGTTTCAAGGAGAATTGCATTAAAGAATATACTAAATACAGCTTGTTTTTTTGTCTTTGATTGAACAAAGTTTATTGATATTTATAACAAGTAATAGAGCATTCAAAAACAAAGACTATTACTTTTATTGGGAAGTCTTTATGGCATTGTGGTTGAAGAGCAAGACTGCAAAAATGTAGTAAGTGAGTTCAAACTCCAGTCATGCTACTACATTCAATTACAAGCTAATACCCTTGGGAAAGGTATGAAATCTGTCATCCCACCAAATTTGGCTTAAATAGTACCCCTACTGTCTTTCTCCAAGAATGGCTTTGGCATTAAAGAACCCATGATATTTGATATGCAAGGTCTCCACTGTCCCTCCCATTCATTGACTTATGAAACTGTGACTAAATAAACGTCATACTCAATTTTCACTATCGTTTCACATATATATATTGGAAAGGAAAATACTATTTACAAATATATATATATTTACCACACCACCCGCATGAGCAGGATATGTTACAAGGTCAATTTTAAGTGGAGTTTAATGGGGTAGAATTCAGAGTTTTCCTTTTCCTGGACTGGTCACAATATCAAGGATAAAGAGCTCAGTCTGACCTACATTTTAACCAGAGCTGGAGGGAGAAGAGTTGGATTCATACCTTTCCTAAGGGTTATATATATATATATATATGCATATATTTAAAGAGAGAAAGAGAGTCCTCATGACATTAATGATGTAAGGGCTGGACTGCAGACACAGAGTAAATGAGTTCAAACTCCAGCTGTGTAATTATGTTCACTTTTGAACAGTTACTCAGGGAAAAGTTATAAACTTGCTTCTTACCGCAGTTATGGGTTAAATTGTGTCACTACCCTTCTTCAACAAGGATAATGTTGGCATTTAATAACCTACAAATGTTGATATGCCATTAAAAAGATACTGACCCTATATACATATATATATACATTGGTTTGAGTGAGAGTCGTGATAATCTTTCAATGGCTGTATTTTAACCTCTTCAATATGGAGAGAAAGCTTGACAGTAATTCCACAAGAATGTTGCAAGCTGTATTGAACAAGTCCTGGAGGCAGCTTACCACAAAGCAGTAGCTGTAAGGACACCTACCACCCATCTTGAAAACCATCCAAATTAGACAAGCAAGACATGTCGGACACTGCTGGAAAAGTAAGGGTGAGCTCCTAAGTGATGTACTCCTGTGAACCTTGCCACATGAATGAGCAAGGATAGGGTGACCAGTGAGAACCTATCAACAACAGCTCTGTACTGATACAGGAAATAGCATGGAAGACCTACTAAGAGCAATGGACGATAGAGACGAGAGGTAGGAGAGGGTCAGGGAAATCTGTGCTATCGGCATGCGATAATGATGATGATATATATTGGTTCAGTTTCTATATATTCAGTTACATATGTATATGTGTGTGTGAGTGTGCATGTGTATGTATTTACCAAACCTCCCCTCACAAGCAGTATACAACACAAGGTCAATTTTTAAGGCAGAGTTTTACAGTTTAGTTTCAGCATTTTCCCTCTATACTGGTCACCAAACTAAGATTAAAGACCCCAGGCTGCCTTACTATTTACCCATATCTGGATGAAGAATAGTTGGATGCATACCTTTCCCAAGGATATTAATACTATGTGAAATGAAAACAGCCTCATCTAAGATTTGAACTCAGTTCCTATAACACTAAGCATTATACCACAAATTCTTCTGGCCTAATCAGCTGGGGCTGCAGAATATACCAACTGCATCTTTGCAAAGTGCTAAGACTCCTCCAATGAGGGTCCTTGATATGACACTAAACGATCTGAGAGTGAGGTTCCAGTAATCCTAGAGCTTTGGGAAATGGAGAGTACCACTTTATTGCCATTGCTCCCAGGTTCACTCTGAACCAGAGTGGTAGCATCTGACAGGGTCCTATCTGTGGGTTAAATAGAACTAAACAACGTCATCATTATCATGTCATGCCATCAGCACGGATATCCCTGACCCTTTCTCGCCACCCTTCTTTATTGTCCATTGCTTCCGGCAGGTCTTCAGGGCTACATCCCGTGTCAGCTCAGATCTGCTGTATGTAGGTTCTAGCTGGTCGTCCTGCTTTTGCTTGTCCATGTGAAGGGGTCTACAGGAGTACATCACTTACGAGTTCTTCCTTACTTCTCCAACAGTGTCCTGCATTTTGGGTTCATCTGACTCAGATAGTTTTTGTGATGGGTGGTAAATGGCCATACAGCTGCTGCTTTGTGGCATGCTGCCTCCATGGCTTAATCAATATTGCTTGCATTCTTGTGTAGTGCCTCCAAATGCAAATGCAATAAACAGTGTACTTATGCTGAACTGAATTGTTTGAAATAGAACTGTTTTAACATTTAAACTGTGTAGTTATGCTAAACAGAATTGTTTGAAATAGAACTATTGTTAAATTGAATTGTTTGAAATAGAACTTTCTATATGTATAAAGATTGATTTGGCATTAAATAACCTACAATGGTTGATGTGCCATAAAACCAAACCAAACCAAACTAAACAAAATAAATGCTTCCTATAAATCATCTGGGGGTATCCTCGTGGTGTTATGGTTAAAGTGATGGACTGCGGAATCGTAGAAAGGTATGAACCCCCTTATCCTCCCAGCTATGGGTTAAATAGTACCACTACCAGGAGAATGGCTTTGGTATTAAATAACCTATAAAGAGTTGATATGCCATTAAACAAAGAAACCTATAAATTATCTGTTAAATTGCAGGTGTGTTTGAAAAGTTACAGAAATATGGTCTCAAACAATTTATTTAATTCCAAAACAGCAAACTACATGTTTTCCTCTTCAAAGTACCACGTCTCAAGTTAAATGCTCATTTCTGTCCTTCTCTCCAACACCTTTATACCCAGATGAAAAGATTCTTCTGGGAACACCTCTCAACCCCATTGTTATGGCTATCTTAATGGCCTCCACACATTCAAAATGGGTCCTTTTAATGATCCCTTTGAGCTTGAAGAAAAGAAAAAGTTCCAAGGAGCCAGAATAGGTAAATAGGGAGGTTATTCCAGCACAGCAATGTTCCTCTTGGTCAGGAACTGCTAGATGCTCAGCACACCCAGTTTTATTACTTTTCAGATATACCCAAATATTTGGTGATAATCATATGAACACTGTTGATTTTCATGTCCAACAATGATTTAAACATTCAACCAATAATCACCACACACCAACTGCTTTAACATTGATCTCAGTGTAAAATCAGCCAGGTTTCAATCTCAGCTTGATGGATCTCACGTATCTAGCCACACTGATGAGTTGTGATGAAACAAAGCAGTCCGTCTGTGAATTACAATATATATATATATATATATATATATGTGTGTGTATTTGTGTGTGTGTGTGTGTGTGTGCGTGTGTGTGTGTATGTTCATCAGCGAATTTGCATAAAAAAAGGTTCTTGTGTGTCTATGTGTGTATGCAAATGTGTTCACATATGTGTTCAAATAAAAAAACTTTCCTTGTGTCTCAATGTGTGTATGTAAATGTGTTCGTGTATGCGTTAAAATTAAAGAACCCTTTCTGTGTTTATTGTTAAAATAATAAATTTTCAACCAAATCTTGTAAAAATTAAGTTGTTTTTAGTTTTTCGGAGTTTTTTTAAAATCCAATTTTGTAGGTGGTTAGCATCATCATCATCATCATCATCATCATCAAGTCACTCTTATAACATGGATTTCCCCGATTCTCCCTCTCTCACTCTCTCTCACCAACCATCCCTACCATCCAACACACCTGATAGGTCATCCAGACTGCATCCAGTGTCCACACAGAGCTGTTGTATATAGGTCTTTGCTAGTTGGCCAGCACGGGTACATCCAAGTGTTGGAATCCATAGGAGAATTTTGCGTATTAGTTCATCCTTTCTTCATCAGCAGTGCCCAACATATGTTAATTGTCAGACTTGGATGATTTATGCAATGTTGCTGTTTTGTAGGGTGCTGCTTTCAGGATTTGTTCAAAATAGCACATAGCACACTTGCCTTGATCCCACCTTATATATATATATATATATATATATACATATATATAAAATTAGATTAAATTGATTGGTTGGTTGGTTGGTTGGTATTCATAACAAGTAATGAAACAGTTAGTGACAAAAACAATGAGAATTCAGTTGTTTTTTTTTATAATTAACTGTATTGTTTGCACTGTTCTTCTTGACGGGGACTTTATTCTCATCAGTTCACCGTTTGATTTGGTTTGGGTTTTTTAACAGCCTATCAACTCCTAATTGGTTATTGATGGCTAAAATTTTATTAATTTTTAAATATTTGATTTCAATCATAACTATGTTTTCAATGTTCCTAAGAATCTTTTTCTTAAATTGTCTTTTTTGGCCTTACGGTTAGAGTGTTTGCCAATGGCCTGGGAGACCGGAGTTCAATCCTAAGTCGAGTCATACCAAAGACTCAAAAAATGGTACTTGATGCCTCCTTGCTTAACACTCAGCATTATAAGTTATGGATCAAGGGTAAAGTGGAGCAGTCCAGAGAAAGGAGTAGCGCCCTTCCCTACACTTCGGTGTTGTAGCTATTGAAAAGGGAGCCTTCAGGTCACCCTCAACTATGGTCACCAACTTTACTTTACTTTTATTTCCTTATAGATTTGGTTAGATTTGCTTTTATGACATATCGACCTTTGTAGGTTATTTAATGCTAATTCCTGTTTACAAATCATTTAATATGTTTGGTAGGCTTTATGGCATATCAACCATTGTAGGTTATTTAATGCCAATTCCTGTTTACAAATCATTTAATATGTTTGGTAGGCTTTATGGCATAACCATTGTAGGTTATTTAATGCCAATTCCTGTTTACAAATCATTTAATATGTTTGGTAGGCTTTATGGCATATCAACCATTGTAGGTTATTTAATGCCAATTCCTGTTTACAAATCATTTAATATGTTTGGTAGGCGTTATGGCATATCAACCATTGTAGGTTATTTAATACCAATTCCTGTTTACAAATCATTTAATATGTTTGGTAGGCGTTATGGTATATCAACCATTGTAGGTTATTTAATGCCAATTCCTGTTTACAAATTATATAATGTTTGGTTTGGTTTGGTTTTATGGCATATTAACCATTGTTCGTTGTTTAATGCCAAATCCTATTTTTGCACATATATTGAATATAATTGTTATAAACACATTTTAGTATATGTACCGCTGAAAACAGTTCTATTTCTAACAATCCAATTTAGCATTTGTCAAATTTAAATGGTTCCAATTATGTATAACTAACAATTTAATTAAACATCAGTCATTTGTTTACACACAGTAAAATGATCAAACAGTTTTATTTCAAACAATTTAGTTTAGTATGTCATTTGTTCAGTCAAATGATTAATATTAAATAGAATTATTTGAGTTAAATAGCTGTACTTGTAACCATTTAACGGTATGCAAACAAATGATTAATATTAAACAGAATTATTTGTGTTAAATAGCCGTACTTGAAACCATTTAACAGTATGCAAACAAATGATTAATATTAAACAGAATTATTTGTGCTAAATAGCTATACTTGAAACCATTTAACTGTGTGCAAAAAATGAGCTCTAACTCATTTAAAAATAAAGTTACCTACAAACTATTCACCAAGAAATCATATGTATAAGCAGGATTTAACATTAAATATCCCACAAGGGTTGATATGTGATTAAACCTAATCACCAAACCAAACCTTTTAATCTACAAGATTACATCTGACTCAACTCATACATACAAAATCTTTATAGTGACGAAATAAGTATACATGTACTTGTTTCTTTTTTAAGTTTCTCATTAAATACTGTTTAATTAGTCCTTCTTTATGCTCACATTGCTGATAATTGAAAATACGCCAAATTGACTCATTTTCATATCTGACTTCATTAAGTCTCTGTGGATTTACTTCCTAAGAAGCATTCCTTCATAACAAGAGCTATTGAAATTCATGAGAAGATATAAGATTTCCTATCTTAGTAGAACTCTATTAATTGGGTCCCCCTTTCTAAATGAAAAAAAAAAACCAACATTGTAAGTGACAATTCATAAGTCTACTTAAAACCACAGGACTT
Organism: Sepioteuthis lessoniana; assembly: GCA_963585895.1. Lineage (NCBI taxonomy): Eukaryota > Metazoa > Mollusca > Cephalopoda > Myopsida > Loliginidae > Sepioteuthis > Sepioteuthis lessoniana. The sequence continues at coordinate 50,446,783 of OY757933.1, forward strand.
ACCTCAGTATTTTAGCTGATCTCAAAAGTCCTGCTGGGATCTATTTCAACTTTTTCGTAAAGTTCACTAGCACCACACAGACAACAGTTTAAATTGTGGGAGGCATTTTTACCGCACCCTGAATTGATATAATATTGTGAGTTGAAATCTTTTCATCTGAGTAACCTTCAAACAGCTCAGTATTAGCTTATGCAAAGCAGCCAGGTGGAACTATTGGCCAATTTTTTTATTTTTATCAGTGAAAATCTAAAAGGTTCACTGAAGCAAAATAGGTGAAAAAAAGGATGAAATTGGGTAACTAATACTAAATCACTTTCTCACTCTCTCTCACTCCCCACTCTCTCTCTATCTATCTATATTTTTTGCTTTCCCATAACAATACACACACACACACACACACACACACACACACATGCGCACTCATATACACTCCCAGTGATGATACAAAAATTGTGAATCATATAAAAGCATAACATTTCAATTCAAGACTGTTCACTATTTCATAATATGGGAGCTGATAATAAGCAATTCCTATTAAAATCTGATTGGCATTGGTTATAAAACAGAAAATTCCTGTCAAAAACATTTGAACGACAAAAGGAACTGGACAAGTTTTTTCATTGAAAAAATGTTGTCAGTGACAGATCTTTTTAGGAAAGTTTGATCAAGATGGCCATCATCACCACAGATAAACTATTGAATAAACATACTGAATTACTTTGCAAATCTCACCACAAATCCAAATTTTTGCTCTCAAATTTAGAAAATTTACCAAATAGTTTTGCAGAAAAAAGGCAAGAAGCAGACAATAAACTGCACAAGCCATTACTGTGGTAGACTACATAAATGAGCGGGAGCTTCTTGTATATATACCAACTCAAGCTGAATCTCTGCTGCAATACCAGGAGCAGGTAACAGGAGTCATCTGTCTCTATATGAAATTCAGATAAAGCAGAGCACCTATGTTTTAATCCAGATAGCGTCATTTCATCATTAAATATCAAGTCACTGGTGACCAGCATTTGAGCACTTTTTAATTTACCAAATATTCTTAAGCAATTTGTTTATTTTCATCTGTTAACTATATATATATATATATAATTATGTATTATCATCATCATCATGTCGTGCTGCTTGCATGGATTTCCCTATCTCTAACAATTCATCTTTATCATCCATCATTCTTGGCAAGTCCTCCTGACTACATCCTGTATCCGCACAGAGCTGTGGTAGATAAGTTCTAGTTGGTTGTCCAATGCCTGCATGTCCGTGTGAAGGGGTCTTTTGGAGAATGTCACATATGAATTCATTCTAACTTCTCCAGCAGTTTCCTGATTGTCTTGTTCATCTAATTTGGATGGTTTTAGAGATAGGAGGTTGGTGGCCATACAGCTGCCGCTTTGAGGGATGTTGCCTCCATGATTTGTTCGATATGACTCATAGCATAGGTGCCCGTGGTGTAATGGCTATTGTCGTAGGAAATGGACATGGCGACACAAGTTCAAATCCTGGACAAGACCGATTGCATTTCACAAAGCACTTATACCCTTGGGAACAGTATGAATCCAATTATTCTCTCTCCAGCTATGGGTAAATAGTAAGGTAGTAAGATATAAAAAAAATCTAGATATTTGGTGGATGTATTTATATTTATATGAATAATATGCCAATGTTTCAGCTCTTTAGTGATCCATCTTCTGGGCAATGTTAGTATGTGATGTTTTGTCTAATTTGAAAAATTATTTTCAATTGAAAATAAAAAAATAAAAAGATAAGAAAATTCTTTACATATTATTATTGTTAATAGCATTCTGTTTAAAAATGTAAGAGATGTTATCCTAAAGAGGGTTTAAGAAAAAAAATGGGATAAAAAAACAACAGAACATTAAAAACTGAAATGATAAACATAAAAAAAATGGTATAAAAACATCAGAACATTGAATATTTGAATATTTTTTATAAATAAATACATCCTGTGAATGTCTTGTTTTTGGTTTCTTTGTTTATGGCATATCAACCTTCGTAGGTTGTTTAATGCCAAAGCCATTCCACAAGAAGAACAGTAGTGGTACAATTTAACCCATAGCTGGGAGGATAAGGGGGTTCATACCTTTCCCAAGGATATTTGCCTGAAAGTGAACGTAATAGCACGACTGGAGTACGAACTCGCTTACTACAATTCCGCAGTCCATCGCTTTAACCATTACACCACAAGGACACTCCCATCTTGTTTATATATATATATATATATATATACATGTATATATATATATATCAATCATTTGGTGAGATTCATAAAAATTAATTACCCTGTCAACTGTAGTCATAGAATACTCTGACAACATCTCTGCAGAGGGGTAAGACAGCCTCCCCACTGCAATGAGTGTCTGGAATATGATACTAAACTATCTGATATTGATTTTTCTATGCTTGGAGCAATGTGGAGTGCTATAACTCCTAAGTCCACTTAGAGAGGTAGTACCTGTTTGGGTTCCCTTCATCAGTCAAACAAGACTGTTTAATTACTAAGATTGAAACCATTTAACTGTAGAACTCTTAATCTTATATAGCAATACTTGAAACCATTTAACTGTGTGCAAACAATAAAATGCATTATTTGAAACTATTTAACTGTGCATTCACCAAAGGCCCTGGAGATCCAGATTCAATCCCAAGTTGAGTCACACCAAAGACTCAGAAAATGGTACTTGATACCTCCTTGCTTAACAGTCAGCATTGTAAGGCATGTATCAAGGGTAAAGTTGAACAATGCAAGAAAAAGAGTAGCGCCCTCCACAACACCTCGGTGTAGTAGCTATTGAAAAAGGAGCCTTCAGGTCACCCTCAACTACAGTCAACAACTACAACTGAGTGCAAACAAATGAGATCTGGCTTTACCTCAAATGATATTCTCTAACAAATCATATGTATAACAAATATGTATAAACAGGATTTGGCATTAAATAACCCACAAGTATTGATATTCCATAAAACACAACCAGCCAACCAACCTTTTATAATGTTCAGAGCTATTTCTCGTCACCACTTTTGTTATATTCCATGAGGTGGATAATTTTTGGCAAATACTTAAAAATCTCTTCACTTTTGTACAATGTCAAATAGCGAATATGGAATACAAAATACTTACTTGCAATGTTACATTTCATATCTATTGTTTATATGTTTACTCTCAGACCTCTGACTGACCTATTCATATATCCACCATTTCTAGTCACACGAACTCCAGTAGAACAGGGGGTGTCCTCGTGGTGTAATGGTTAAAGCGATGGACTGCAGAATCGTAGTATGCGAGTTCGTACTCCAGTTGCGCTATTACGTTCACTTTCGGGCAAATACCCTTGGGAAAGGTATGAACCCCCTTATCCTCCCAGCTATGGGTTAAATAGCACCACTACTGTTCTTCTAGGAGAATAGCTTTGGCATTAAATAACCTACAAAGGTTGATATGCCATTAAACAAAGAAAACAAACAAATAAACATCCAGTAGAACAATTATTTCATCACTTGTATTTGTTGGCTAGAGATCTATATTCAAACCACAAGTCAGTATCAGTACGTTCTTCTACATAACACAGCCAATTAGAATTAATGATGTCATAAATATGCAACATCTGTCACATTGGAAAATGAATTGATATGTTTCATCGTTGTGAGGTAATATTGTTTGTTACATTTTTTTTAGTATTATATAATTTTTTACACTTTTTGTGCATTGTATATGCACACACATTATAACCAGCTCATTGGCCTAGTGGGTAGAGAGTTCGCCAATGGTCTGGGAGACCTGGGTTTGATCCTGCGTCGCGTCATACCGAAGACTTTAAATATGGTACTTGATACCTCCTAGCTTAACACTCAGCAATATAAGGTATGTATCAAGGGTAAAGTGGAACAATCCATGGAAAGGAGTTGCGCCTTCCCCTACACCTTGGTGTAGTAGCTATTGAAAAAGGAGCCTTTTGGTCGCCCTCGACTACGGTCGCCAACTTTACTTACTTATATGCACATACACACACACACACACACACACTGACACACACACACATGCACATACTCACACACACACTCTCACACACACACACACATGCATGCACTCACACACGTACACACACACATATACACACACTCAAACACACATGCACACACTCATACACTCACTCACACACTCATACACACACTCACATGCACACACTCACACACACACACACATACACAGATTGGAAATTCTCATGGTTTCATGACTAACATGTTGGACTGTAACTTTGTTGTTCGTGAGTTCAAAATCCAATCATGATATTACATTCACTTTCTGACTTCTATTCTAGGAAAACATATGAAACCCCATATCCCTGACAGCTATGGGTTAATAGCACCAGGACAATTCTAGAGGGATGGTATTGGCATTAAATAACCCTCAAAGGTTTATATGCCAATAAACAAAAAAAAGAACAAACCAAACTAGCCCAGTCAACTGGTGCAGTAAAAGATACCAACTGCTTCACTGCATTGGAGTAAGACCCCGTCCAACAAAAAGTGTTGTGGATATGACTCCAAACAATCAGATGAAAAGGCTCCAATAATGCTGGAGCTTTAGGGAATGATGAATACCTCTTCATTGCCATCACTCCCAGGTCCATTCAGGCCAAGAGTGGGAGCACCAGATAGGGTCCTATCTATGGCACAAATAGAACTGTTTGACATTTATACTGTGTGCAAGCAAATGACTAATGAAAAATTGAATTGTTAGAAATAGAACTGTTTGATCATTTAAACCATGTATAAACAAATGACTGATGGTTAATTGAATTGTTAGTTTTACTTGGCAATACTTGTAACCATTTAAATCTATGCAAATGAATGAGTAATGTTGAATAGAATAATTAGTGTTAAATAGCAATACTTGTAACCACTTTACTGTGTGCAAGAAAATGTGTAATAAATCATATATGCATATGTATTTAAATGTGTGCAAACAAATGATTGATGTTACTTTGTTATTGTTACATAGCAATACTTGAAATCATTTAATTATGTGTATGGGGTTTCAAGATAATTTATGTTGTTGTTTGCTATCTGACTCCATTCTGGGTTATTCTATTTTTATCCCACATTATCTTGCTGGTTTAACTTCTTGCATATGAAGGCTGTAAAGGAATTATATGATAGAAAACAGGAAGAGAAGATAGGTGGTGAAGACATCTTTTATATTTTGCCTTTATTTCTAGGTTCAACAACCATTCAGTGGGCGAGGAAATTCTTCCTGAATAAAATGAAGTGGTTGTGTTTCCCAGTCAAGGTGTTAAAATCTGTTAGTTGTTCTTGGGTATATATATCCAAATTTGGTGTTCAAGGCATTAACAATGTGTTAGATGCTTTTGGGGAGATATGTCCATTATTCTGTGTTTTCACTTGTAGTTGTTAAGTCCATTATATGGTGTCTTAGTTGTGATTTTGATGAGTCCATTATTTGGTGTTTTTAGCCATGGGTCATAAATAAAAGAGATGACTGCTACTAGTGGAAACGTTAGCCAATGCAACATCTAAAGACGGATGCATGGTACCTTCCACTAGTAGCAAGAAAGGTCACTCCACTGATCACTGCTGAAAGAGAACAGGCTTCTTTCTTTTGCTATATGGTTTCCTTCTTTGCACATGCATCACCCCTTTTCCTGTTTTGAGCTTCTAGGAGTTTCTGCATTTTTTATATTTATTTTGAATTTAATTTTGTTCTATTTTTATTTTATCTATCTTTATTAATTCCCACATGTAAAACAAAAGGTTAATAGTAAATTATTTGTATTATATAGCAATACTTGAAACCATTTAACTATGTAGAAAAAATGAGCTCAGGCTAATTTAAAAATGTAATCAACAAAATATGTTTACAAATAATATATTTAAAATATATGTACAAATTGGATTTGGCATTAAATAACCTACAATGGTTGTTATGCCATAAAACCAAATTGGATTTGGCATTAAATATCTAACAATGGTTAATAAGCCATAAAACCAAACTAAACCAAATACAGACACATGCACATACACACAAAAATGCACACATAGTCACATATATATATATATATATGTAAGTTTTACTAGTGAAATGATGGGATCTTATCAAGGTTCATCATGGAAGTAGCAGCTTTCTTTTTCTTTCTTTTTCTTTTTTTCTGCTTCTCTTTCTTTTTTCTTTCTTTCTCTTCTTTCTCATCCATTTTCATTATTTCCATTTTTGTTCCTTCCATTTTCCTTCTAATCATAATTTATTTTTCTTCAACATAAACAACGAAGGTAAAGTTAACTAATCAATATCCAATTTGCAAACAAGCAAAAATTATATGATAACCAAATATCAATTGCTTAAATAATTGCATAAAAGCAGAAATATATCGACAGAGATGAATCTCTACAAGTTGGTGTATGCATATTTGTATCAAATACTAGAAGCCATAAAAGTTTTGGTTGGTTAGTTGGTTGATTGGGTTTACTGGCATATCAACCTCTATTGGTTATTTAATGCCAAAGCCTGTTTACACGTATGTACGGTTTGTAGACACATAATTTAATGATACCATACTAAAACCATACAACTCATTTACTCGCATACGAGTAAGTATTTGCAAGTATTGCTATGTGACATTAGTTTATTAAGTGATGATAGTGTTTTTTTTTATTATTATTATTTCTCACTACTATTTCTACCAACACAAGCATAATTCTATTCAGCAATAATTTGCTTTCTGTTGATCACTTTGTTGTGTTTTCAGGATTGTAACCAAGTCTATATTTTCTGATACAACCTGTAAAAGTTTTGGCTTCAATTACTTTGTATAATGGCATATCAACCTTCATTGGTTATTTAATGCTAAAATCATCCTTGATGGAAAACATCGGTGGTACAATTTAACTCATAGCTAGGTGGGGTGGGGGATAATGGAGTTCACACCTTTTCAAAGGTTATTAAACAGAAAGTGACGATAATACAGGGTGAAATGATAAAATTGTCACCCTAGAAAAGACAACATGATTCCATTTCCGTTTAATGAAAACCGGTTTTCTTTTTTTGTTGCAGACCATCTACTAGTTGGCCAGTTGTGTACAAATCCCAAGAGCGATAGGAGCTTTCTATCATGTCTGAAAGTGACACAATGTTCAATGAGCAAGATCGGATATGTGCCGCTGTGCAACTCATGCTCTCTACCGATCCAAGTTATGACAACAGGACCATTGCCAGTACCCTCAAAATGCAAATCTGGATTGCCACAAATAACAGGGACATGCCCAGGGTAATGAAAACAAAGTTTCCAGCTTTAGTTATGGTCTTTGGTGTGGTTTCAAGAGAGGGCCACATCATGCCACCTCACATCTTCGAAATCGGCTTGAAAGTCAACACCAAAGTGTACCTGGATGTACTGAAGAGTGTGGTGATACCCTGGTGCAATCAGGTGGCCAGTGGCAGACCCTGGGCGTGGCAGGAGGACTCGGTGCCAGCCCACAAGTCCAAAGAGACCCAGGCTTGGCTTCAGAAGGAGTGCTACGACTTTGTACCCTTCTCTCACTGGCCCCTCTCCTCTCCCGACCTGAACCTGGACTACTTCGTTTGGTCATACGTCAAGAACATCACCAACATGACCTCCCACAACACCAAAGCCAGCCTGATTGCTGCCATCCACCAAGTATTCGCCAAGCTCCCATCGGTGCTTGTGGAAAAGGCATGCTCCCAGTTCGGGATCCATATCGATACAGTGATTGAGGTTGAAGGCAGCTACATTGAATAGATGTCAGCTCTACTACATAATCAAGTTACCTGAATTGATTTTTTCAATAAAAGTTTTAAAATAAAGCTGTAGTGTTGTTTTCTTTAGGAGGACAATTTTAGCGTTCCACCCTGTAGTGCAAATGGGGCTTGAACTCATTTACCTTGATTTTGTATTCCAGCATGCTAACCACTATATCATAAGGACTCCCCCATGCACCCTGAAAACAACAACTCTAAAAAATAACAATCATTCAGTATAATAGCATCAGTTCTGGAATGCTAGAATATATATCTAGTATATCAAATATGAATATATACCTAGAATGTCAAAGATGAATGAATATCATGTATATCAAATATTGAATAATATCAAGTATATCAAATATGATTATTAATTATGAGGCTGGTTGATTCTGTTTTAAGGCATATCAATGATTTATTAACAAATAGTTTGTTGGAAACATTCTTAAACAAGTCACAGCTCATTTATTTGCGCACAGTTAAATTGTTTCAAGTATTGCTATCCCATACAAATAATTTTATTTGCACACAATTTAATGGTTTTAGATATAACACAATTAGCAATTCAATTTAACATCAGTCATTTGTTTGCACACTGTTTAGTGGTTAACCCATTCTATATGACCTATAGATGGGACTCTAACAGGTGCTACCACACCAAATCAGAATAAATGGGAATAAACGAGTATTCCACATTCTCCAAAGCTCCAGGACTAAAGTCTCACCATGATATCCAGGACATTCACTGTTGGGGGGAGGGGATAATGTTCAGCCCTAGGTGAGGCAACTAATCAAGAAGAAGGAAAACTCTGAATTCAAACCTGTTAAACTCCGCTTAAAAAATTGACCTTGTGTCATATCCTGCCCAAGCAGAGGGGTTGGGTAAATATGATAATCTTCAGCCTTAGCTGACTGAAATGAAATTATTAGGGAGAGTCAAAAGTTTTGAAGTTTTGTAATATTTTGGTTGCATGAGGGGAAATTTGTCAAGTTTGGATGATTTTGTTGAGGTCATGAAGATGATGAACCACACTGGACTGTGAAATGGCGAGCTTACCAGATACTCTCCGAGTATTACTTGCCAGATTTGACTCAATGGCTTGAAACACTGCCTCAGAATTCCTGGTTTCAGGTCTACCTGACCTTGCTTGATTGTTGAGGTAACATGAGTAAATTTCTTGAATCATCTGGTTACCAAACCGTGATCAACTGCACTTTCACATTTTGGCCAACAAAATCTGATATCACGCAAAAAATAAATGTTTCCCTTAAAGTTAACAGTCCTTTACTTAATTTGACAATAATCTACATATGACTAAAACTAGCAGTACTTATCTATATCATAAATGGATTGTTAAATGGTTATTATTAAAAATAAAAAATATAAAATCCCTTTTATCAAAATTTAGGATGAAAACCCATTTCTTAATGATGTTTTATTTGTTTTTATTATTTACTCTACGCTATAGCTTTGGGGTTTTTTTTGTTTTTTTTATTGTTTTTTCTAAGATTTTTTAGTGGGGGTGTCCTCGTGATGTAATGGTTAAAGCGATGGACTGCAGGATCGTAGTACACGAGTTCGTACTCCAGTCGCGCTATTACATTCACTTTCGGGCCAATATCCTTGGGAAAGGTATGAACCCCCTTATCCTCCCAGCTATGGGTTAAATAGTACCACTACTGTTCTTCTTGTGGAATGGCTTTGGCATTAAATAACCTACAATGGTTGATATGCCATAAACAAAGAAAGCAAGCAAAGTAAGATTTCTAAGCTGTTGGGATGAAATAAAATCTCTCCTAGCAGCTTGACACCTGGACTCTAATGAAACACTTGGAGAAAAAGCTTGATGGGAATAACGCAAGGATGCTGTGTGTGCTGTTTTGAATAAAACTTGGAAGCAGCACCCTACAAAACACCAGCTATACGACCACTTACTTCCCATTTGCAAACCATCCAAATAAAACAAGCAAAATATGCTGGTCACAACTGAAGATGTAAAAAAAAAATTCATCTGTGATGTTCTCTTATGGACTCCAACACATGGGCACACCAGCATTGGCTAAGCAGTAAAAACTTTTTTCATCAGTTTGGGGATATACTGGATGCTGTATACAGGATTTGCAAAGACCATTAAGGATGGATGACAGAGGGAGTGAATATACCCTTGTGCAGTTGGTAAGACTAGATGATGATGATGATGATGAAATAAGTTTTTATAGTCTTTAACAATATTTTAAAACTATATTTCTCATACCTTTACAAGAGAAATATAGTTTTAAAAAATTGTTCAAACAAACCATTTCTATGATCTTTAATAAAAATTTGTTTAAAAGAGAAATCATTGCTAAAACATGATTTATCTGAGACATCAAACCCTCATACAATCAATATGGCAACCTTTAACTCTTAATTTTCTAGTTGTTTTAACAAAGCATTTCATTCACCATGGAAAGTGTCCTTGTGGTGTAATGGTTAAAGCACTGAACTGCAGAATTGTAGTAACCAAGTTCGAACTCCAATCATGATATTATGTTCCCTTTTGGACTATTACCCTTGGGAAAGGCATGAACCCTCTTATCCTCCCAGCTATGGATTAAGTAGTACCACTACTGTTCTTCTAGAAGGATGACTTAAGAATTAAATGACCTATGAAGGTTGATATGCCATTAAACAAAGAAACCCAAGAAACCAAATTCATTCACTGCACAGTTATCTTGTAAATAAAACTGAAATATCAATACTATTCAAGTATTGATCACTCCAAAGTAAAGTAGAACTATGTAACAAACTAACACAAAAAAAACTACAAAAACTAAGCATGACTGGGGAGAAAAGTGATCTACTTGGAATTGTGCAAGAGATTAGAATTGACCTTGTGTTACATCCTGTCCATGTGGTGGCGTTGATGAATACATACGAAAAGGCATATGATATGGTCTTGCAAACTTTGATAATAGAATTCCTGAAAATGACAGAAATAGCTGAGGAAGTCATGAATTTCATCATGAGAGTTATGGAGAACTTGGAAAGAGGAAATAGTAGCGGGAGGGAAAACCCCAAATATAGCCCAATCAGCTGGGGATGTAGTATATAACAACTGTATCACTGCTGAGAGATAAGATCCCATCCCCAACAAACATCACTAAACAATCTGATGATGAGGCTCCAGCTTTGGAGATTTGGGGAATGTGAAGTACCCACTTGCTCCCAGGTTTAGTCTAGCCCAGAGTAGTAGCACCTGATAGGTTCCTATTTATTGGTCAAATAGAACTATTTGATATGTAAAATGAGTGGAAACAAATGACTAATGCTAAATGGTGTTATTAGAAATTGAACTGTTTGATCATTTAACAGTAGATAAACAAATGACTGATACTTGATTGAATTGTGAGTGATATATTGCATTACTTGGAACCATTTCACATTGTTGACTTATGCTAAATTGAATTGTTAGAAATAAAACTGTTTGATCATTTAACTGTGTGTATCTACAAAATGTGCTTACTAATTATATATTTAATATATATGTAAAAACGGGATTTGGCATTACATGAACAAAAATTTTTCATATGCCATAAAACCCATTCAAACCCAACCAAACCAAACCGAAAAAACAAACCCAAATAGATGTCAAAATTCAAAGAGGCAATTTATGGCAAAGATGCCATTTAGTTATATACAAAGAAAATGCACTGAAGACGACATATTTACAAAGTCACTGGAAAAAAGAAACTACTCTATGTATATGGAGGATATTAAAATATTTGTCAAGAATGTAAAAGAATTAAGTAAAAAGTAAAGTTAGCGACCATAGTCGAGGGTGATCCGAAGGCTCCCTTTTCGATAGCTACTACACCAAGGTGTAGGGGAGGGCGCTACTCCATTCCCAGGATTGCTCCACTTTACCCTTGAACCGTACCTTATAATGCTGAGTGTTAAGCAAGGTGGTATCAAGTACCATTTTTAAAGTCTTTGGTATGACTCGACCTAGGATTGAACCCAGGTCTCCCGGGCCATTGGCGAACACTCTAACCGCTGGGCCAATGTAGAAACCCTTAAATAATGTATCAGAATCTATAGAATTAGAATATAATCTATCTTACCTGTGGCTTTTATTTTTACAATCATATCAGTGGGTGAAAAAACAACAGAACCTATTGAAATAGAATTTGGGATTGAAAAATGTGCCAAGCTTAAAATGAAAAAAAGGGGAAATTTGTTTGTTTGTTATTTAATGGCATATGACCCATCTCAGGTTATTTAATGCCAAATCCATTCTTTTAAAAAGACAGTAATGGTACTATTTAACCAATAGCTGGGAGGATAAGAGGATTTATACCTTTCCTCAGGGTATTTGTCCAAAAGTGAATGTAATAGCACGACTGGAGTTCGAACAAGTGTACCACGATTCCACAGTCCAGTGCTTTAACTATTACACCACAGGGACACCCCCTCAAAAGGATAAAGAAAAACAAAAGAGAGAATAGATCTACCAAATCAGTAAAACATGAAAACACTTGAAGAGAAAAGAAAAGTCAAATACAAGAGAATATTAGAAGCAGAAAGATGAAAGAAAAAGAAAAGAAAGGAGTACCTAAGAAGAAGAAGAAGAAGAAAAAAACAAATTCCGTCACAGAAACCTCATCAAAGGAATAAACAGCTTAGCAATCCCTTTTGTAAGATACTCTGGATCATTCTTAAAACATTTAGTTGGTTTGGTTTATTTGTTTAATAGCATATCAACCTTCGTAGGTTATTTAATGCCAAATCCATTCTCCTAGAAGAACAGTAGTGGTACTATTTAACCCATAGCTGGGAGGATAAGGGGGTTCATAACTTTCCTAAGAGTATTTGCCCGAGAGTGAACATAATAGCGCAACTGGAGTACAAACTCACTTACAACAATTTCGCAGTTCATCGCTTTAACCATTACACCACGAGGACACCCTCAAAACATTTAGTATTGCTAATAATGACATAACTGAATAAACCAAATCCCATGATAAAAAAATTTTTGAAAAAAATAAGAAAATTACAATTGGAAATATTTTTTATTGATTTACATACAGATGACCTTCCTCTACTGCAATTTTTCCATTTCAAAAATATTGATTTTTCTCAATATCGGATGGGAGATTTTGTTTACAATATAAATAGTCTGTCATCGAGGGCAATCCGAAGGCTCCCCTTTTTCAATAGCTACTACACTAAGGTGTAGGGGAGCGTGCTATTCCTTCCCCAAGATTCCTCCACTTTACCCTTGATCCATAACTTATAATGCTGAGTGTTAAGCAAGGAGGTATCAAGTAACATTTTTTAAGTCTTTGGTATGACTCGACCTAGAATTGAACCCCGGTCTCCCAGACCATTGGCAAACACTCTACCCACTAGGTCAATAAGCCGGTTTACAATATGAATACAATGCAGAAACAATCCCTGCCTTATTAACATGGATGTTTACCAGTTATCTTCAACATAGCTATAATTTTACAATAGTAGCAGTGAGGGAAAAAAAACAATAAGACCTCTGTTTCATCATTTTAAAGTTAACATTTATAAATAAAGACAAGAGAGAAGATAACTGGTATATTAATTAGTCAAGGATTAATTTAACACAATATTTAATCATAAACAGAATCAACATTCTAAAATCGAGAAAACTCAGTATTTTTTAAAACTGACACATTGTAGGAGAAGGAGTAGATATTCTTTTAAGATAATCAATAAAAAAAGTATTTCTGAAAAACTTTCTCTATTTCTTTTTAATGACCTGACCCAGGTCATTCAGATGTACCCCAGCAGAAGTAATAATAATAATAATAATAATAATTGCATTTTACATAGTTTTAAGCAAACCACCTATTTTTGTCTTTATTCTTCAAATTCTTATTTGGAAAATTTTTTACAGGAAGTTAAAATGAAAATGATTTCTACCCAATATGCAATTCATTAAATAAATCAAAGTGCTGTTAATTATTTAATAGATAAATTTAACAAAGTTTTGGTTTGGTTTAGTTTTATGACATATCAACCGTTGTAGGTTATTTATTGCCAAATCCATTTTTATACATATGAATATACTATTTCAAACAATTCAGTTTATCATAAGTACAGTTTTTGTTTACACACAATCAAATGTAAAAACACTTCTATTTAAAACAGTTTAGTTTAGCATAAGTACACAGTTTGAATGTCAAAACAGTTTTATTTCATACAATTCAGTTTAGCATAAGCACACAGTTTTGTTCTATCTAACCCATTGGTAGGATTCTATCAGGTGCTACTACTCTGAGAAAGTGGGGACCAGGGGGCAATGGCAATGAAGTGGTTTTCTGTATTCCCCAAATTTCTTTCATTACTGGAGCCTCACAATAGGATTGTTTAGTCTTATATCTTGGACACTAGTTGGGGAAGTCTTATCCCTTTACAGAGATGCAGTCGGTGTATACTGTGGCCCCAGCAGACTGAACCAAACATAAGTAAGATATATATATATATATATATATATATATATATATATATATTGAAATGATAATTGTGATGAATCTGTCAGTACAATCAAAATGTATGGAAGGTTGGATAAATCAAACACTTAACTCCGATTTAAATGCATGATATTTCATTCTTTTTACTCCAAAGAACTTTTTGAAAATCGGAGTCAAATGTTTTATTTATCCAACTTTCCACATATTTTTATCATATGTATATATATATATATATATATATAAGTAAGTTGGCCAACTGTAGAAGGCTCCCTTTCAATAGCTACTACCTGTATAGTGGTAAAACACCCCCAAAATATGACATCTTGAGTATGACGCTAAACTGCATCCAGTGGTAATGAGGCTCTAATTCTGGGGCTCCTGCATGGTATCAAGACCCCACTTCATTGTCATTACTTCTAGGTCCACTTTGACTCAGGGTGGTGGTACTTTTTCCAATCCTTTCTACAGACTAAAATAATCTGTTTGAAAATCATTTATATTTGATAGGAAAACTTGATATCACACAACTGTATGCCATAAAAAAACTCCTAAGAAACTATTGAAAAATATAAATAAAAATGGACAATGTAGACAATTCCCTAACCTCTAGACATAAAATAACATCAAAAGTTAAAATCAGTCAATCGATCAAACTTTTATCTCTTTCAAAATAGTTCCCAAAGGAAGCCATGCAGCAACAAAGTCATTGTTCCCTCACCAGGAAATAGTGATTGAAGTTGTCCAATCAGAATATGTTGCATATTCCTCAACAGTTTCCAAATAACAACTAAAGGACGATGTTTCAATTTTAGGGACTCAGATAAAAAAGAAAAAAGTAAGGGATCTGTTATTACAAAATCCTTATTTTGATGTCATTATAAAAACCTCATTTTGATGTCATTCATAAAAAAATTATTTTGATGTTGTTATGAAAACTTTTTTTTGATCTGTTTTTACAAAACCCTTATCCTGATATGTCATTACAAAATGCTTATTTTTATGTTATTATAAAATATTATATATATAATGTTACCTAGGAAGCAGTTTCTCATCAACCGAGACAGACATCAACACACGACTAACAAAGGCATGGACAGCTATCAATAGGCTATCAATCATATGACAATCAGACCTGATGAATAAAATAAAACACAGTTTTTTCCCAGCAATGGTCATGTCGATACTGCTATATGAATGCACTACATGGACGCTAACTAAATGCATGGAGAAAAAGCTTGACGGCAACTACACAAGAATGCTGCGAGTAATATTGAACAAGACCTAGAACACTCCACAAAGCAGCAGCTGTACGGCCACCTACCACCCATCATGAAAACTATCCAAGTTTGATGAACCAGACATGCAGGACACTGTTGGAGAACTAGGGACGAGCTCATAAGTGATGTACTCCTGTGGACACCTTCACATGGACGAGCAAAGGCAGGACGACCAGCGCGAACCTACATACATCAACTCTATGCAGGGTTACTTCCTGTGATGCAGGATGTAACCCTGAAGACATGCTGGTGTAACATAGCCATACATGAATATGTGAAATGTTCATAGAATGTTCATAACTCATATATAGATAACATAGGAATCTCAAAACACAAAAAACTCTTACGACTTTTTAGTTCAGGTACGAAACTTTATTACCTTTTTGAGTTTAAAGGTTTTTCGACATCAGGAGAGAGATACTCATTCTTTCTATGCAGACTTTTTCATCTGTGCATCCCCACCATGTATGGCACCCGCCGCAAGGCCTCAGCGAGCTCCAGAAGACAACCTTCTTCTTCCGAGGCAGGAACTCAAATCTCTGACTTTTCCCAAATCTCAGCCCACATTTCCGGTGCATGATGTCACTCACATCCTTGGTCACATTTTCTATCTGGGATTTCTATTTTGACATCTCTGAATGACACATCCTCTCCGCGCGTGCATGAACACCTGCACTCACGTTTGCTCCTAAATAACCCATGCTCTGAGCCAAAAGGTTCCCAACCTAACTAAACTGAAAGGCAAGATATATAAAACAAAATCCCTCAGCCATTTTATTACACTGGTAGCAATGAATGATAGGGAGGGGTGGCAAGAGAGGGTAAGGGATATCTGTGCTGATGGTGTGACATGATGATGAGGATAATGATTATAAAATCCTCATTTTGATGTCATTACATAGCCCTTATTTTGATATGTTATTACAAAAACATTATTTTGATATTTCTACAAAAACCGTATTTTGATCAAAAACTTATTCCCAATGTTTCCACAAATGAACAAGACTGATTTTTTTTATTACCAGAAATCTTTGAGGCAGACATGAACTATATGATTTCACACATATTCACAATCAATACCAATTAGTTGAGTTTAGTCAGGGTTACACATTTGAAAACTGCTCAGTCAACTAGAGCTGTAGAATACACAGACTGCATCCCTGTAGAGAGGTAAGACCAAATGTTATGTTTTGACCTTTTGACCTGGCCAAAAATGCCATTCAAGGTGGTGCACCGGAAGGAAGTGACACATCCCGGTCGCTGGAAATCGGAAGAGGTTGCGTAGGCGTTGAGGCATGTCTATATTACTGCGTGGGAGTTTGAAGGTAATATAAGGCCGACGAATTGAGGAGATAGGTGAGAAGGAGGGCAAGCAGTACAGTGGAAGACGGAAGTAGACGCGATGTAGTAGGGAAAGCCAGCACACAGAAGAGTTTACTCCAGGGTCCGGTTGAGCAACCATTGAGAATGAGAAAGACACAACGCTGACGGCCACAACTTCGGGGTCAAAATATTTCAGTAATGTTTGGTCTCCAGCTCTCTCTCACATGCAAACTTGGAACAACCCTTTCGAAACTTACAAATAAAGATGTGAAGTAAAATATCTTATAAAGAAGTCTTCCTGCATCTTCCTTGCATGCGTCGTTTATTCTTGCGACTTTATCATCCTCTGTCTGTCTATTATTGTGTCGTTGTGATGCTGCATGAACATGTATATGTGTATATAAGCATATTTATTATGTGAGCATATAACACAAACCCCAATGAGTGTCCTGAAAAATGACTCTAAACTATCTGATGGGGAGGCTCCAGTCATGCTGGAGCTTTGTTGAATGTGGAGTAACACTTCATTGCTATTACTCCCAGGTCCACTCTGATCTGCAGTGGTATCATTAGATAGAGTCCTATCAATGGATCAAATAGAGTCGTTTGACATTCAAACTGTGCCCAAACGAATGACTGATGCTAAATTCAATTTTTAGAGATAGAAATGTTTAATCAATTAATTGTGTGTAAACAAATGACTGGTGTTTAATTGTTAATGCTTTATAACAATTCTTGAAACCATTTAACTGTGTGCAAACAATTTATTGTAAATAGAATTATTTGTTACATAGAAATACTTAAAATCATTTAACTATATGTAAAGATATGAGCTCAGGCTCCTTTAAATATATCATCAACAAAATGTGTTTGCAAATCATATTTGAAATATATGTATTAGCAGGATTTGGCATTAGACAACCTACAATGATGGATATGCCATAAAACCCAACCAATCCAAATCATATATATTCAATATACATTCATGGACAGGATTTGGCATTAAATAACCTACAATGATTGATATGCCATAAAACTCAAACAAACAAACAAACAAAACCACATGAACATTTTTTAAATCAATCTCATTATTTTCTAAACAGATCTTGTTGATCAATATGACAATGTATTCCGCCAAAAAAAATCTCTACTCATTAATGAAGATGAATAGCCTATGCCTCCACAGCTGCAGATAGAGGGATATTTTTGAAATTTCGCCAATTCTTATTCACTCGAGTGAATGCTTAAGGAAAAATGTATTGTCAACAACTTCAATAACGTATTAATTAATCAACAATGCAGAAATATAAGATGCAAAGAAATTGTGTTGATCAATGCCACAACAGATATCCACGACCACTGGCACAATGCCATGCACTCCAGTCCCTGGATTATCATTAACATTAGCACAATGTCTTTTTCTATAAACTCACCACAAGAGTACATTTCACTGTCAACAGGAATTAAAATATAAAAACTGCATCCGGTACAGTAAGGTAAAACCCACATCAAGAAATTTCTGTGTTTGACAATAAACTACATCTGATTGTGAGACTCCAGTGATCTGGAGAGGGAGACTCCAGTAATCAGGAGAGTGTGGATGATTCTTTCATTGCCATTACTTCCAAGTCCACCCTGATATCAAGTGGAAGTATCTGTTAGGGTTCCACCTTTAGGTCAAAAAGAACTGTTTGAAAATTATTAATATTTGATAGGATTACTAG
Organism: Sepioteuthis lessoniana; assembly: GCA_963585895.1. Lineage (NCBI taxonomy): Eukaryota > Metazoa > Mollusca > Cephalopoda > Myopsida > Loliginidae > Sepioteuthis > Sepioteuthis lessoniana. Next base: position 50,465,397 of record OY757933.1, read on the forward strand.
AAACCATTTCATTACATGTAAGTAAAGTTAGTTGGTGACCATAGTCGAAGGTGACCAGAAGGCTCCCTTTTCCATAGCTACTACACCAAGGTGGGTAGAGTGTTCACCAATGGTCTGGGAGACCTGGGTTCAATCCCAGGTCATGTCATACCAAAGACTTTAAAAATTGTATTTGATACCTCCTTTTTTAACACTCAGCAATATAAGGTACGTATCGAGGGTAAAGTGGAACAATCCAGGGAAAGGAGTAGCACCCTCACCTACATCTCGGTGTAGTAGGTATTGAAAAGGGAGCCTTCTGCTCCCCCTCAACTATGACTACAGTCGCCAACAACTCATTACATGTAAATTATTGCTGTTATATCAAAACACTTGATAGCATATAAGTGTGCAAATTATTTGCATTAAGAATTTTTTCTTTGCCAAAGAATAATTATTTGTTACTTGAAACCATAAAATGCCCTGTCAGGCAAACACAGAATAAAATAATTCAAGTAACAATTCTTATTGAATTACATGAAGGTCATTGGCCAAATGAGTTGAGTGTTTGCCAATGGTCCAGGAAACCAGGGTTCAATCCCAGGTCAAGTCATACCAAAGACTCAAAAATGGTACATGATTCTGCCTTGCTTAACACCCAGCATTATAAGGTAAGGATCAAGGGTAAAGTGGATAAATCTAAGGAAAGGAGTAGCACCCTCCCCTACACCTTGGTGTAGTAGCTGTTGAAAACACCCTCAACTATATCCCACGGGTCCTTTACAATATATATTTAAGATCAGTCAATAAATAAGGGAAATTTTTTGGAAAAAATCTGAAGGAATTTTTTTTTAAGATTTTATAAATGTAAATTCTGCATTGTCACAAAAATTATTTTAATCCTACTAGAATATTTGTTTTGAGGCTATTCAAAAGGGTGGCAAATAAAAGTCTGTCATCAAATTCTTATTGGTTGAGAAGTGCAAACCCTGTGAAATTTACAGAAGAATATGAAATATGTACAGAGACACATGTTTTAATCAAAAAATATTTACAAATGGTCAAAATATGGGTTTGCCACTATAAGCCTAAATCAAACAGATACTCCCTGAAATGGAAACTTATTGAAAAATCCTAGGTGCCAGTCAGTAAAGAAGGTTATGCTGACTATCTTCTGGGACACAAAAGGATCGATGACTATTCGTTTCCTTGAAAAAGGTGCGACTATAAACAATGCTTTCTAATTCCAACTCCTTAGGCGATATTCACCTTATTTATTGAATCATCCTAAAATTTCAAGAATTATTGGGGCAATTAGCCTAATTTTTGTTGTTTTTATCATTGTGCTTTGGCTGATATACTCTCAGGTTTTCCTAAAATTTTCTAAAGTTTTGAAATGAAATATTGGGATTATTGAACCTGTATCCCCATTTCTGTAGGTTAGATCACTGTTCCTGGGTTGATATGCCTTTTACCCTTCTTACAATTATCAGTGGCTCTAAGATAAAGATTTGATTTTGTTTTTGCTTTTTATCCTGTTTTGCTTCAGTAAATCCTAAGATTTTTATTTGGCTTGAAACAAGTGTGCCATTAGTTCCACCTGGCTGCCTCGTGTGAGCCAATTCTAGGAGATGGGTTACCTTGCATGACATATTCTGTTATTACTACCTTCACTAAATAATTTTTTTTTATTTCATTTCTTTCATTCAATCTGATGACTGACAATGATTTTTGATTATGAGGATAAGAAAGTGAACACTAAAATGTTCCATAGATTTTTAACAAGAAAAATAAGTTAGAATCAAAACTCTCATATTTCTATGTTATTTTATTTTATTTATTTTACTTTGTTGTTGTGATATGCTCTAACTGACAGACTTTCTGTCTCACCAGTTATTGCTTGGTCCACTCAGACTTGGTGTGGTAGTATCTACTAGGGTCCCCTCTGTGGGGCAAATAGAACTGTTCGGGTTGCAAATTTGTCAAAAAATATAATAAACCATACAATTGCTTATGGGCCAGTTTTTGTTTGTTTTTTTATCAGTAATCCCTTTATAGCCTATGAATAGCTCTATGTTTGAAATAATTTAATATCTATTAAATTTTTGAATCACATATAAAAGTGCAAAAAATCATAAGTTATAGCAGAAGGTTAATTGCCAATATATACCTAACATCATTCACTTTCAACATTTAGCATATAATATAGACCAAAATCCAGAAGGAGGAGGCTCTTCCATTCTATTTAACAATTATTTTTATATCTTGTTATAAACATCTTTTTATTAACACCTTAAAATATTTAATGAAAAATTTGATTATGGATGTCTTCCAAATAGCCAAGGCAGAGCAGAATGAAATTATTTTAAAAAGATTGCACGTTGATTTTCATTTCAGAATATATACATAAATATTATATTCTACCTCAGTATTTTTATGATATTTTCAGATATACTGAAAAGATTTTGTTTTTTTTTTACTAAAAAATATGCATTTTAAAATCTGGTCATAAAAAGTAAAATTATACTGAAATAATTATGAAAATATATGACTAAACCTTTCATTTCAAATAGAACATTTCTGAAAACTGTGTGTATTTTGTCTTAAATTAGCATATGCCTGAGCTAAAAGGCCATTTTAAAAATTGGAATTTTTATGATAAATTTGCACATACAAATTCAACATTTATTTTTTGGTAAAACTGTCAACAGCAAAATATTGAAAGTTTTCAAAACAAAATGATGGAAACAAAATTTTTAAAACGTGTATTTGCTCAAAAATCAAAATTAAGAATATTTACTGGGTGTCTCAAAATAGATGCAACTCATTAATATGATAATGATGTATTACTGAGACAAGCGCAATAGTGGTCATTTTGAACATGTCCAATAAAAAATGCATCCTTTGAGCCAAAGACATCAGATCTATGTTTTTTAATTGTTATTATATCAGCTTCCAGGACATGCAATAATTTTTGAGTTTCTTGTCTCAGTAATGAATCATTATCATTATTGGATTGCATCTCTTTTGTAACACTTTTGAATGATTTTGTCTCCAAATAAGTAGAGACGCGAATTATTTTTCCTCTTTTGTCCAAGGCTTTGTGATCGAGGATTAATAGTTGTTATAGTATACTATTTTCAAATCAGAAACAAAAAAGAACACAACATTATTAGTAATAGAGTTGGTAGGGGTTATGAAGATTCGTTGTTGGTCATTTGGTTTTCATATTTTAGGGTTTAGATATTTGACTCTGTATGTTTTCTTCTTACCCGATCTTTGTTGGCATCTTCAAGTCTGTGAAGATAGCAAAGGAAGAAAAGGAAAGAGTCAAAGATAGGAGATACCTTTTGAATTTCAACTTTATTTTTGGTCTTTCATATGCCTACTCTGTAGTGAGGAAAGTCTTCCTGGGCTATTTGAGTACAGTCATTTCTCCTAAATAAGATGTTAAAATTCACTTGTCATTTTCGTGGTTGATAAGTCCAAAGTCAGTGTTTTTATATTGTAGGTTTCAGCAGTGTCAGCTTACTAGCAGCAAACTTAGTGTCTAACTACTAAACCTAATCAGGAATGTGTACACTGCTGGCAGCCACATGAAAGAGTGTCCTTTCTGTGCTACGGTGTGCTAAAGTGAGGTTGAATTTCTCTTTTGCGCAGGGACAGTCTTTTTCTAGGCATTCATCATTCCAACTTCCTGTCCGGGGTCTATGGGAACTTATGCACTTCTTGAACTTATTTTATTCTTGTTTTATTAATCCACTACAAGTTATTAGCAGTCATGTCAGTCCCATGTATATTGAGACACCCTGTACATGTCCTGGTACAAAAACAATCTTCAGAAATAGCCAATGTCTGACCCAAGCTCATGGTGAGTTTGTTTCTTAGTTCAAATATTCTTGTCTTTTCCACTTGAAAAGCAAAATGCATCAGACTTCAAAAAGAGACATTTATAATGATTTATCATGAATAATATTTAACATTACCTACTGCAGTAAGGATTTCAAATCCTTTTGTTATAACTTATAATGATCTAAGCAAAGATTTTTTAAAAATTTAATTTCCCACCTTTTGAAGATTCAAAACATCCAGTGTTCCTAATAACACTGCCATGACAGTGTTCCTAATAACACTGCCATAATGATTTATTATTAACAATATTTCACATTACCTACTGCAGTAAGGATTTCAAATCCTTTTGTTATAACTTATAATGATCTAAGTAAAGATTTTAAAAGATTTTAATTTCCCACCATTTGAAGATTCAAAACATCCAGTGTTCTTAATAACATTGCCATGACAACCTCATAGATAACTGAAATGTTCTTCAGTATACATTTTTTCTAAAATTTACACATCTTTACCCTATTTACCCAACCCCTCCGCTTGGGCAGGATATGACACAAAGTTAATTTTTAAGCGGAGTTTAACAGGTTTAAATTCAGAGTTTTCCTTCTCCTAGACTAGTTGCCTTACCAAGGCTGAAGAACCTAGTCTGTCCTACTATTTACCCATAGCTGGAGGGAGAATAATTGGATTCATACCTTTCCCAAGGGTATTAGTACTATGTGAAATGCAATCAGTCTCATCCAGGATTTGAACTCGAATCGCCGTGTCCAATTTACACATCTTTACAAATCATCATTCGATGAAATGCATATAGAACAAAACATAGTAAAAGATATAAAAACAGTTCTCTAAATTGTTTTCACACCCACATGCACACACACTCATTTAAAAATGATTATTAAAAGATTGCACATTTTAAAATGTTTTAAAATTCTTCAAAAGGGAGCCCTTCATTTGGATCACATCTTATCAAAGAAAAATACTCTGATATACGAGTGGGGATTAGGAAATAAAAATATAGCAGTGACAATCCAAAATGAGTGGTGGGATAGAAAAGAAAGCCAAAAAATAGAAATATTCACAGGATAGTATTGTTTTCTTTGGGGTTTATAAAGCCTGATTAAATACCCAAAGAAAACAATACTAACTAGTGAATATTTCTTTCTCTGTTTTCTTACTCTTTTTCAACTGTCACTACTCAATGTTTATTTCCTCATCACCATTCATAATATGATGGTATATTTCTCTGATGAGACATGACTGAAATGAAAGGTTCCCTTTTTTTTTAGAATTTTAGAATATCTTAAAATGTACATGATTTTTAAAGCTTTTTTAAAAATATATATATATATATATATTATATATTCACATATTAGAATTTATGACTTATCAACCATATCTTATATTTTTTATTATCTTATAAAATCATCATTTTCTGCACGATGTTTTTCAAGAGTAATGAGAGAACGAATAGTCTGAAATTAAAAGAATCTGCTTTTATTGGATTCACAATTTTTGTGATATTATTGAGAGAGAGAGAGAGAGAGAGAGAGAGAGAGAGAGAGAAAGTATGTGTGGTGTGTGGTAAAGAATGAATAAGCATGTCAAAAAGGGAGAGTGAATGCATGGAGAGAAATGGTATGAGCATTAGTTACTATTTTTTTCCCTTTCTTTTTTCCACTTGTTTTACTTCAGTGAATCTTTTAGATAAAGATTTGAAAAATTGGCCTATTGTTCCAACTGGCTGCCTTGTCAAAGCTGGGGTGTTTAAATGTTTCTCAAACCAAATCATCCCAACATGCAATATCAACATATTAACTAATCAAATATTTGTATATATATATATATATATATATATATATATATATACGTGATGAATACAATAAGTTTCCAGACATTTTTGTACAGGCATTTAAAATTGTCGTAAACTCTTGAAAATTAAGTATTTTATTGGTATACATCATACGGGGTGACTGAATAATTTTATGGTTTCAGGTTCAAATGAACAGCTACAGCAGCAATTGGAATAAACCCTGATTGTCACAGCTGGTGAATTTCAAAATTGCAATCTGGACATGAAGACACTTTAAAAGAACAATATGCAACAAAATTCTATTTTAAACTTGGAAAAAATGCCACAGAAACATATGGAATTCTCCAGACTGCTTTTGGAGCATTTTGCATGAATTGAGCATTAGTTTTTGAGTGGCATAAGAGATTCAAGGAAGGCAGAGAGTCTGTGAGTGATGATGAGAGGTGTTGGGGAAGTAAGGAAGTCAATACACCAGAGTTGATTGGCCAAAGCATTAGGGTTAGGGTTAGGGTTACTATGTTGAGGTTTTAAGGGAGTTCAGGAAGAGATTCCGCCAGAAGAGGCCAGCACTCTTCAAATATATAGCTACCATTGCCACTTGCCTAAGTTCACTGGCACCACACCTTTGACAGTTTAAAAGGAGGAAGGTATTTCTGCAACACCCTATATAATGGCATTATAGAAACTATGTAAGTACATCAATAAATCTGTAGCCTAATGAGACATATAGTAAATGACATTATCTTGAGGGAGCTACCATTGCCACTTGCCTAAGTTCACTTGTACCATACAGGTGACAGTTTAAAATGTGGGTGGTATTTCTGTCACATATAAAGGATGCGAGATTTGAATCATTAATCTCTGAAAGCTGAAATAGCATAAAATATATTTTTATAAATATTGAATTAGTTAAAAAATTAAAGAAAATGCTGTTATCACAAAGGTCAAAACATTAAAGTCACATCTGAGAAATAGTTGCCAACTTGATTTTAGAAAATTAAGTTTAAGAAAAAAGAAAACAGAAATTGTAAAAAGATTTAAAAAATCGAATTCCAAAAAAATGATGATGACGAAGTTAAAAAAAATTCTTTTTTTCAATTTCAGAAAAAGTCTCCCTTGTGGGAAAAGGGAGAAAGAAATAATAGCATAGAAAGACAGAAAAAATTTGCTTCTTTCTTTGAAATCGATGAATGCTTACAGATTGTTTAAAAAAGAAACATGAACCACCATTAATTGTTCAAGAGTCATGTGACCTTAACAAATAACTAAAGTTAATTATCTATTGTCTGTTTCCATAACAACACACAAAAATAAAATTCATCGAACCAAATCCTGTTAAAATAGTATAAGGCAATGTCTGAATTTCTGAACAGAAAGCTTTGTCCTTTATTCATTTTTACTTTCAGATGAAGCATTGTAATTCATTATAATCATTAATTATGATTTTTAATTTCATTTTTAAAATTTTCATTAATAGATTTTAATGGCATGTCAATGTGTAATGGGGTTATTTTATGCCTTGAGGTTAGAGAATTGCATTCATTGTATAGTTATTTTTACATTTTTTCATGTAGTTGTTTCTTAAGATTTTTTGTACACAGTTGTATGATATCAAGTATTCTCATCAAATACAAATAATTTTCACAAAGTTGCATTAGCTCAAGTATTCCTATCTAATACTAATATGGTTTCAAGTAATTATTTCTGTTCAATAATAGTCATTTTTTTGTAGAGTCACAACCACTATACATACACATATGCTGACTACTTCAGTTGGATATTTTACCCCAGAGCTATTGTCATTCTCAGCATAAGTGAAGGAATTTTTTGCATAGATATTTTTATGTTTTACATATACGCTATTGGCTACTGAAGTGCTCTATTCATGAGAAGAGCTTTGCATTTACTAGTATGTAGCAGCCAGTAAATCCCCACTTGAGTGCTCAACCCCGAGAGGGGAGCACATATATATATATATATATATATATATATATATATATATAAGCATTGCACTGAGAGATTTAGGAACAAAGGAAGAGAGTGTATTTATAGATATGCTTTAGGATTCTGCAAATCATCAAAGGAATTGGACTCAGAAACCTGAGTTCAAAGTCTGACCATGGCTGTTTTCATTTCACCAAACGCTACCCATGAATCCAACTCTCGTCCCCCAAGTCATGATTACATAGTAATGCTCTTTATCCTCAAAATGGTGAACAACCAAGAAGGAAAACTCTGAATTCAAACCAGTTGCACACCACCTAAAAATTGAATTTGTGTCGCATCCTGCTTGTGACAGAAGCATTGGGTAAATACTAGTGAGTTTGATCTTCACCAAGTGCCTCATACTTCTGGCTGATGATTCACAACTTTTCCAGTAGCATTCGTGAGAATTAAAGACAAATGTAGAACATGAATTTAGTTCACTTATTTTCATCTTCAGTGCTGCTAAGCTAACTCAGCTTTTACATTTCAATGAGTCAGAAAGAATTTATTTTGAACTAAATTTAAATTTGACTGCTATGAATTGATTCATGAATTTTTAATTTTGATCAAAGACAAAAAATTTGGAAATAATCAGAAATTGTTTTTAACATCAGAAATGAAGTATTTTTGTTCTGTTTAGTTTGGATTGGTTTGGTTTGGTTTGGTTTCTTTGCTTAATGGCATGTCAACCATTGTGGGTTCTTCAGTGCCAAAGCCATTTTTGTAAAAGAACAGCAGTGATACTATTTAACCAATAGCTGGGGAGATAAGTAAGTTCATTCCTTTCCCTTGGGTATTAGTCTAAAAGTGATTGTATTAGTGTGACTGGAATTCAAACTTATTTATTTCAAGGCTGCAGTCCAGCAATTTAACCCTTACACCATGCGAACTACCCCCTTGAATTATTTTCCCTATTAAAAATTCTGTTATTAGTTTAGGAGATACAAATAGCACAATGGATATTGGCAGGGAAAATGGAATTGGTGAGAAGAGCTCAAAGTCTGTCAAAGACAATTCCTTTTCTCAATCTGTGCTAATTCTTTTGGGTAAGATATTCCTCCTGATGAGAAATAAGGAATGCATTATCATTTATGTTATCTATTATCATTTACGTCACATCTCTGTCAAAATAACAGCGATGGAGTGTTTAGTGAAGTCACATCTAAGACCACAGATTTCATGATTCAGCCACTTTTTTCTCTTTTGATGGCTGAGACAAACATTCATGTGAACTGAGAACAAGAAACAAATCAAAGATATGTGAAGGGGACCTGTTCCTAGAAGAATTAAGAAACTAGCCCACACATTGTGTCCTTTATCCATTTCTTCCTGCTTCTATGGCCACAGAACCTAAACAGAGAGAATAAAGCAAAAAAGTCCGAAGTCAGTTGTGCCTTTGGTTTCAGCTCCCCACAAATCCTAGTTAGCTATCACCAACATAGTAGGCATCAGTGACTTGCTACAACTGTCCTTGTAGATGCCTTGAAATCGAATAACTTAATATGGCACCCTGACATTTTAATAAGTTATGAAAAACATCTCATAACTTTTTTTACTGATACCATGTAACCCAGTACAACTTGTCATGTGGTACTTAAAAAGTTGATGAACACCAAATAACTCCCATTGTCTCTAAAAATGTTTTGAAGGAGAGTTAGGCATTTTACCTCAGTAAGTAAATATCTTTTTGAAAACATTCATTGATTATTAGTTTTGATTGGGTTGGTTGGCTGGTTGGGTTTTTATTGCATGTCAGTCCTTGTGTTATTTTTTGCTGAATGTTTTTTTATCTATGATGTGCCCTAAGTATCTATAGTACAAATTGGTATCTTCACAACCATTTTAAATGGTGTGCATAGGGATTTGCCAATTTCATCTATAAATTTGGGCCCAGTCAGCTGGGATAAGATAACACACTGACTGCTTTTCTGCAGAGGGGTAAGACTCCAACGAGTGTCCTAGATATGACACTAAACAATCTGATGGGGATGTTCCAGTAATTCTGGAGCTTTGGGGAATGCAGAGTACCTCTTCATTACCATTGCTCCCCAAGTCCACTCTAGCCCTGAGTAGTAGCACCTGATAGGATCCTGTCTATAGGTTAAATAGAACTAAACTGCATACTTGTGCTAAACTGAATTGTTTGAAATAGAACTGTTTTTGTATACTAAACTGAATTGTTTGAATTAGAACTCTTTGACTAAATTAAATAGTTGGAAATAGAAATGTTTTTGACAATTAAACTGTGAACTTATGCTAAACGGAATAGTGTGAAAAAGAACTGTTTATTTGTATAAAAATGGATTTGGCATTAAATAACCTTCAAATGTTGATGTGCCATAAAACACAAACAAACAAACAAACATTTATAAAATTTCATAATTCAAAGATAAAAATCAATATAAATTAATTTTTTCCATGCATAGAAATAAAATATTTTATGGGTTTAGAATATTTAATTATTTTGCTATTTATGCTATCAAATTATTTTTGAAAATCAATTTTTTATAAAACATCAAGAAAACTTAACTGAGCAAAAGACTGAAATATTTCTTACTTAGGATGATAGGATATAACAATAAGGATACATTTACATAGGTCTCGGTGAGGTTTGGCTTTATTTGTTTAATGGCATATCAGCTCTTTGTGGGTTATTTAATGTCAAAATTCAATACAAATTATTTGCACAGAAATGTGTGGTTTCAAAAAGGTCTGTCAAATATTAATAATCTATACACAATTAAAGAGCTCCAAGTAACTAGTCTTATTTAATGATAACAATATATAAGACTTATTTTGTTCCTTGACAGTATACGTTACTTCTTAATTGCTTGTGTTATAAAAGTATTGAAAATATCTATTTTTCCTTTCAAACATGCATTCATGTCCTGGTTAACATTATGTGTGATAAAATTTTGTTCCTGGATAGTATATATTATTTTTTAATTACTTATGTTGTAAAAAATTGCCTATTTTAATTTGCATCAAGTCTAAATAAAACAATATTTGTATCAAAATGTATTTATACAACAGTTATACGAAAAAAATAATTTGCCCATTCGGCTAGGGCTGTAGAATACACTGACAGCACTTCTGCTGAGGGGTAAGACCCCCCCACAACGAGTGTCCTGGATATGACACTAAACAATCTGATGGTGAGGTTGCAGCAGTGCTGGAGCTTTGGGGAATGCGGAGTACTCCTTCATTGCCATCGCTCCCAGGTCCACTCTGGCCCGGAGTGGTAGCACCTGATAGGGCTCTATCTATGGGTTAAATAGAACTAACAGCATACTTATGCTAAAATAAATTGTTTGAGTAAACTGAATAGCTTGAAATAGAAATGTTTTTGACAGTTAAACCATACTTACATTTAAACTGCGTGCTTATGCTTAACTGAATTATTTGACATAGAACTGTTTTTTGACATTAAAACTGTTTTACACTTAACTGAATTGTTACATATAACTGCTTGAATAGTTTGAAATGGAAATGTTTTTGACTATTAAACTGTGTACTTATGCTAAAATAAATCGTTTTCAATAGAACAGATTATTTACATAAAAATGGATTTTGCATTAAATAACCTACAAAGGTTGATATGCCATAAAACCCAACAAACCAAACCAAACCAAACAAAAAATAATATTTAGAAGTGAGTAGTTTTTAACATATGTGACAGTAAAGTAATTTGGTTTCGCCAGTTGGCATATAAACCATTGTTGGTAATTTCATGTCAAATTGCAGAGGGGGGGTCCTCATGGTGTAATGGTTAAAGAGCTGAACTGCAATATTGAAGTAAACAAGTTTGAACACCAGTCATGCTATTGCATTCACTTTCGGACAAATACTCTTGGGAAAGGCATGAACCCCCTTATCCTCCCAGCTATGAGTTAAATAGCATCACAGAAGGATGGATTTAGCTTTAAATAACTCAAGAAAGTTCATATGCTTTTAAAAAGAATAATGCCAAATATTGTTTTTACATATACGACGATAATTAAATAAGTTTCCAGATTTTTTCGGATGGACACTTTTATTGATAGTACACACATGAAACTCTAGTTCCCTTTGAAGTAATCTCCTCTGGCTGCAATGCACTTGTTGTACCATTCCAACAACTTCTGGAAGGCCCCATGGAAGTCCTCTTATGTGAGCATGTCAATGACTTTCGTCACAGCCTCTTTCATCTCCTCAATTGTCTCTAAGCTTAGGGAATAACCAAAACTCACTGGGAGCAACATCTGGACTATAGGGAAGCTGAGGAACTGTCTTGATGCCCATCTTGGTCAAATAGCCTGAGACAAGGATGGAATTGTGGAATGGTGTATTGTCCTGGTGGAAATGCCAATGACCCAATTTGAAAAGTGCTCGCCTCTTCCAATGGAATCTCTTCCTGAACTCCCTTAAAACCTCAACATAGTAACCCTAACCCTAACCCTTTGGCCAATCAACTCTGGTGTATTGACTTCCTAACTCCTTCTACACCGCTTATCATCCCTCACAGACTCCCTACCTTCCTTGAAGCTCTTATGCCACTCAAAAACTAATGCTCAATTCTTGCAAGATGCTCCAAAAGCAGTCTGAAGCATTCCATACATTTCTGTGGCATTTTTTCCAAGTTTAAAACAGAATTTTATTGCATATCATTTTTCTTAAGTGTCCAGACGACCAGATTGCATTTTTGAAATTCACCAGTTGTGACAATCAGGCTTTAGTAGGGTGTATTCCAATTGCTGCTGTATCTGTTGATTTGAACCTGAAATCATGAAAATTGGTCAGTCATCTCATAAGATATATAGCAGTAACATACTGAATTTTCAAGAGTCTCCGACAATTTTAAATGCCTGTAAAAAAAAGTCTGGAAGCTTATTGAATGTTCTACATATATTAAATATATAATTTTTAAACACATTTTTTAGATACACAGAGTTAAATGATCAAGCAGTTCTATCTCTAACAATTCACTTTAGCATAAGTCAACAAAGTTAAATGGTTCTAAGTATTGCTATCTATCACTAACAATTCAATTAAACATCAGTCATTTGTTTACACACAGTTAAATGATCAAACTGTTCAATTTCTAACAATTTTATTTAGCATAAGTCATTTGTTTGCACTCAGTTTAAATGTCAAACAGTTCTATTAGACCCATAGATGCTACTACTCAAGACCAGAGTGGACCTGGGAACAATGGCAATGATGAGGTGCTCCACATTCTCCAAAGTTCCAGGATTACTGGAGCCTCACCATCAGATTGTTTTGTGTCATATTCAGAAGATTCATTGGGAGTGGGTGTCTTAACCCTCTAAAGAGATGCAGTTAGTGTTTTCTACAGCCCCAGCCAACTTGGCTCAACATTAATGTAAATAATTTTCATATTTCCGCCTCCAAATAAAGTTTGTCATCATATTTAGATATTTTCATTAACCAGGTCATAAAAGTAAAGTTTAAAGTAAAACATGAATACTTTTCATTTACTTTATCATTTTCTATCTTGAACCAAGAAAAAGTAAAAATTTTGTTACATAGTTTGATAATTTGTTTGCATTCAATTATTGGATATCAAGTATTCCTATCAGATACAAATAAATGTACATATTTTTCTTTTTTACGTAGAGGAATTAATATTGTGAATTGAATTACTACAACCAGAAAATCCAGTGAACACCTATGCACAACATATGGGAACACTGGACAGCTGTTTCAACCTTATTAGGCCTCATCAGCTGTGTATACAAATGATTTGCACACTGTTGCAGAGTTTTAAGTATTCCAATCTAATACAAATAATTTGCACACTATTGCAGAGTTTTAAGTATTCCTATCTGTTACACTGATACATTTGCACACTGTGGTAGAGTTTTAAGTATACAAATAATTTTCACAATCTTATCATATTTACCCAACCCCTCCACTTGGGCAGGATATGACACAAGGTCAATTTCTAAGTGGAGTTTAACAGGTTTGAATTCAGAGTATTCTTTCTCCTAGACTAGTTGCCTTACCAAGGCTGAAGAACCCAGTCTGTCCTACTATTTACCCATAGCTGGAGGGAGAATAATTAGATTCATACCTTTCCCAAGGGTATTAGTACTATGTGAAATGCAATCAGTCTCGTCCATGATTTGAACTCGTGTCGCCATGTCCATTTCCTACGACGATAACCATTACACCACAGGCACCTCCTCCTACTAATTTTCACAATCTTATACCTTTTTCAGATCTTTGGTTCTCCCAGCAATTCTCTCCTATGGTGTATCTCAAGGCAATGATAGGGTTACTTGGTAGAAGTCATCTCTCTCTAAGTAACATATGACAAGTTGTATTGGGTTACATAATGCCAACAAGAAGGAATAATCCCTGTCCTGTCTTAGATTATTATTATACATCTTTGTCATTAGATTTACACAAAAATGCGAAGTAGTAATAGATTTTTCACTTTTTTGTGAATGGGTAAAATATTTTTAATGTATCTCTTCTTTAGTCATTGACTTAAACTAATGATTTGGCAAAGAAGAGAAGCTTTGGACTTCATATCTTGGGATCTTGGCATATTGTGGGATGATGTCTTACGTAATAAGGATACAAAACTTGTCATAAACAAAGTTCTCTTCCCCTGCCTATTTTTCAAAATGATGGATAAGAAAGTTCCAATAAATAACCAATCATTTAGAGTCGATGGAAGTTTTCTACTATTTGATGTAAGTATCAAAAGTCATTTTAATGTTACATGCAATATAAGTGGAAGTTCTAAGACAAAGAATTGTCAATTATTATCGATTTTTTTCCTTTCCTTTCATTTCTCTTGCTTTTATACTATAGCTGTCTGAATTTTCTCCATTAGGCTATAGACCTATTGATGTACCTAGACACATAGACGCACATACATAAATATATAGCCCTGCGTAAAAGTATTTGGCCTCTTTAAACTTGTAAGTAGATATTTTGCATAGCATTCTCTAAAGAGGAAACACTGGCATTTTTACATATATATATATATATCATCATCATCATCATCATGTCGTGCTGCTAGCACGGATATCCCTGACCCTCTCTCGCCACTTCTCCCTATCGTTCATCGCCTCTGGCTGGTCTTCAGGGCTACATCCTGAATCATCACATAGCTGCTGTATGTATGTTCGAGCTGGTCATCCTGCTTTTGCTCAGCCATATGTTAGGGTCCATAGGAGTACATCACTTATGAGCTCGTCCTTGCTTCTCCAGCAGTGTCCTGCATGTCTGGTTCGTCTAACTTGGATAGTTTTCGTCATGGGAGGTAAGTGGCCGTATAGTTGGCGCCTTGTGGAGTGTTGCCGCCCGGACTTGTTCAATATTGCTCTCAACATTCTTGTGTAATTGCCATCTAGCTTCTTCTTCAGCCGTTTTGTTAGTGTCCAAGTAGTGCCTCCATGCGGCAGTAGCGACACAACTGCTGCCTGGAAGAAACTGCGTTTTATTTTATCGGTCAGGTCTGATTTCCATGTGATCGATAGCCTATCGATAGCTGTCCATACCTTCATTAGCTGCGTGTTGATGTCTTTTTCGGTTGATGAGACACTGCTTCCTAGGTATGTGAACTTGTCTACCAGTTTCAGAGAGGTTCCGTCTAGTCTGGAAATGTCACCTGTTCGATTATAGCACATATATTCAGTTTTGTGTGCATTGACATAGAGGCCAATGCCTGCGGCAGTTCGTTCCAAACTATACAGTAGTGTTTCCGCTTGGTTGGGTGTATTTGCCAGAATCACTATGTTATCAGCATAGTATATATATATATATATATATTCTCTGGCAAATGAAGTAATCGTGTTGCCATTAGTGTTTATTGAAAGTCTCTTCATACATATGAATTGAGGTCTCGGCAGCCGTTGAACAGATGTATGTAAACAATAGTAATTGTGATTCATAACCGTTTAAAATTTACTTTGCAGCTAATGGCTCCTCGTGGCTGAAAGGGTTAGAGGGTTGGCTTGGCGTTTGAGCAACCAGGTTTCGATCCCGGCTACTGGAAGCTAATATGTTTGGCCACACTGATGAGTTCTGATAGAACGATACAGATCTGTCAGTGGATGACTATATATATATATATATATACTCGAATCGTCTTCAGACCACGGCGCGATATGCATCAAGTTGGATTTGGTCGAAAGCGAGAAAGTTTT
This sequence comes from Sepioteuthis lessoniana, assembly GCA_963585895.1. Taxonomy (NCBI): domain Eukaryota; kingdom Metazoa; phylum Mollusca; class Cephalopoda; order Myopsida; family Loliginidae; genus Sepioteuthis; species Sepioteuthis lessoniana. Next base: position 50,481,186 of record OY757933.1, read on the forward strand.
CAGCATGAAGGTAATACATGCGGAACCACCTTTCCCGTGTGATTACGTAAGAAACGGTTACTGTAAACGCGTAATAACATCAACCGCTGAAAGTAAACGCGTTTTTTAAATCACAAACTGCACTTAGAAAATGAAGATTAACGTCCAATATAGTCTCTGCATTTAATTGATCTGGCATATATATATATATTTATATATATATGATTCTCTTAATACCCTGTCAGGTGACAAAAGCTGCTTGGTAGCGCCAGGGGTGGCAGTACCGCCTTGAGCTACCGAAACTGTGTTATCACCCCTGGATGGCGGCTGATGAGGACATGGTATCGCACGTGCTTTCACACGTTGTATGATGAAAGAAAAAAATTATATCATCTAACGCCAAGTCATCCGATGGTGGGAATGATCCTATAATCAAATTTTCTATCTCTAATATCCATGTAATTTAAAATCAAAAAGAGCGATCAATATACAATGATAGTAAAATAAATTACAGAGCAAATGATTCCATATAAAAGAAAACCTTTAAAAATTACTCATATTTTTTGTAATAATATTTATTTCAGCAGACCCAATATTTAAAAAAAAAAAAATGTTAGATCTGCATCTTTAGACAAGGAAATAATGAGAAATTTCTTATAAAGATTTAGAAAAACTCAAATCTTTCTAATCCGAACCCGATCTTTCTAATCAAATTTCATTTGCTTTTTTATTATTTTATTAATAAGTAAAGACCAGACCATTTGTTTTTCCTGTCTGGTTGACAATAGTAAATTATTCCAATTAATATTAATAATTATTACTATTTACTACAAAGCCATTGTTCATGATATGCACTCTGTAATCAAAATAAATTAATACCGTATATCACTTATTACATAATTTAAATAAAAAAAAAATTGTTTAAAATATAAGAATTAGTTTAGATCAAATCTTAAAACATATATACTAAAATCCAAAGTACATTTACTTTAATTAAATCTAAACACATTTTTAAAAGTTTTTTCTTTTATATGATATATATATATATATATATATATGTGTGTGTGTGTGTGTGTGTGTGTGTGCGTGCGTGTGCGTGTGTGTGTGCGTGTGTGTGTGTGTGTTTATCTGTGGAAGTCAATATGACCGATTGGTTAACATGCTGAAATGTGAAATTGTAGTAAGTGAGGTTGAAATCCAGTCATGGTATTATATTCACTTTTGGAATAATACACTTGGTAAATGTATGGACCCCTTTATCACCATCCCGCTATAGGTTAAATAGAACCACAACAGCCCTTCTTCAAAGATCGATGATGCATTTAATAACTCATGAAGATTGATATGCCAATAAACAAAGAAACCAAAACCAAACTATATATACATATATATATATGTATGTATGTATATCTATATACAATAAATTATTAATATCAACAATCATATCAATTTTATATTAAGCAGAGATATTCCTTATCTATGCAAGATTTTGTCTCCATCCAGCCCCCCCCCTCTCTCTCTCTACATATATATATATATATATATATATATATATTATGTTTAATAACAGAGGTTCCACTGCATATGTATATATATATATATATATATATATATATATATATAGTACAATTTGATGGAGACTCAAACTCGGTTAAGTTGTCATAGTAAATTTATTTTGGCGGAGAATATTACTATACTCTCCTTCTCGTCAGATGACTATTTACATGCTTCTCTCTCGTCGCATGTGGAGTTTGGAACTTTGGTTATCGAACATGATTCATTCCAAAATTATTTGTTTACAGATTTATTCAAAAACTGAATCAATGCTGCTCAGGTAGACTCAGCTAGGTGTTCGACTGTGTTTGGTTTGCCTTGGCAGTCATTCTCACATGTTCCATTTTTATCAGCTTGACTCATATGTTCAAACTCAGAACATTTGTTCAATCACTGAGGCAATTTTTTGGTCAAACTCTGAATGGTTGAACTTGAGAATTATTTGATAACCAAGGTTCCATGATATATATATATATAATCCTATTTCCCAACCCCTCTGCTTGGGCAGGATATGACACAAGGTCAATTTTAAGCAGAGTTTAACAGGTTTGAATTCAGAGTCTTCCTTCTCCTAGACTAGTTGCCTTACCAAGGCTGAAGAACCCAGTCTGTCCTACTGTCCTGGAGGGAGAATAATTGGATTCATACCTTTCCCAAGGGTATTAGTGCTACATGAAATGCAATCAGTCTCGTCCAGGATTTGAACTCGTGTCGCAGTGTCCATTTCCTCTGATGATAACCATTACACCATGGGCACCTCCTGATATGATATATATATATAATGCTTTTTACTTGCTTTATTTGCATTGACTGGAAAGGTATGAGTATATATATATATATTTCAAGGAATACACCCTCAGGTGCCCCTGACCACATCATCAGTGATGTTCTTCGTAAAATCATTAGGTGTTTCAGGTCTTTGAACATTATATCCCTTCATTAGGGTGACCCAGCTAATATTGATCAGCCACCAGCTTGTGGTCAGGAATCTAACAGCAGCAAAAAAATTACAAAAATCATCAAAAAAAATATCCATGAGGCTTCATACAAAGTAGCACCAGCAGAGCATCCAATCAAATGAGTTTCCAGGCAATCCCACTCCCATAAAAAAAGGCGGGAACCAAGCAAATGTTTTCCCTCCTTACAAAGAAAGTGATTGCCCTGAGATTCACCCTGATGCTCAGAGCAGACAAAAAGTTAAGCTTACTTTTTAATAACAGGAAATTTTTTATGAAGGAAAAAAAAAATCTGTCCATGTGTCTGACAAACAGTGAAACATCACATGACAATAAAAAAATGCTTAACATAAAAGAATGCCCTCTAAGACAAACTATCCAATTAAGATGTTCATCTTACTTGGATGGTTTGTGATATATAAAGCATACTGAGCACAACTGGTTAAATAAGGACAAACTTATAAACGATAATCTGTTATGTACTTATACACATGGATATGGCAGTGTTGACCAACCAGGAAGGACTTACATGTATCAACTCTTTGTGGACACAGGACACTGTCGAGAAATCCAACCATGAATGATGGAAGAAGACAGGGATGGATGCTGAGAGATAGTTTTGGCACATCACACGACTTGATGATGATGATGATGATGATGATAACGATGACGATGATGATATGTATATATTTAAAAAGATGAACGTTTTTATGAGGAAAAGTTATTGCTTTCTTTTTAAGTTTTTAAAATAGTTTAAAAGAGATGATATATCACTAAAAACTAAAAATCAACAGTAACATAGCATATCCATTTGTTTGTTTATATATATATATATATATATATATATATATATATATATATATATATATATTATTATTATTATTATTATTATTATTATTATCATTATTATTATTATTACATGGTACAGTCTATGACTCTGGGTTTCATGCAATCAGAAATCATTGGACAGAGTCTACTGTAACATTTGGTTTTCTATTAACTCACAAAATGAGCTAGTAAGAACCATAATCGTCTTATATATATATATATATATATATATATATATATATATATATATATATATATATATATATATATATATATATATATATACTAGCTGTATCTGGCCACACATTGCTATGGCTCAGTTTGTTTAAATGGAAAAAAAAAAGAAAATGCATGTTTCTAATATGTTTAATTTTCCTATAATTGGATAATCTATATAAATAAAAATGTAAATGTTTGTTACTAACCGATAATCTCCAGTTTTATCCCACTAATTGGTTTAAAATTTTCTGAGAGTATTTATTTTTAATTCAGGAGTGTTTTATTCCTTGTTATTTTGAAGTTTTTTCTTTATTTTGGTTTCAAGAGTCCTTATATTTTTTTGATGTTACAATCATTAGATTTTTTAAAGATTTCTCCAAAGGAACCATTTGTGGTATACTGAGTACTTCTGGTTCTTATCAGAACCATTATCGAGGTAATGTGTATGTTTATTTCTAAATTAAAGCTGTTTAGCACTTAATCTAAATTATCATTTTATTTTTGTTTTTATCACCAAAGTGTAGCTCATTTTTATCACCAAGGTGATGCTAAGCGGTAGTGGCAGTTTAATTCTATTACATGAAGGAGAATAAAATTTGTTCTATCTATTTTAGACATTTTAGAATATTATCACTTGTTTTGAAGTTAATTTTACATATGTAAAGCTTGAAACCCAGGGTCACAGACACTAGGTGATGTACTCCTATGGACCCCTTCACATAGACGACCTTCACATGACCTGCTAGAACCTACATACTGCAGGTCTGTGCGGATACGGGATGTAGCCCTGAAGACCTGCCAGAAGCAATGGATGATAGAGAAGGGTGGCGAGAGAGGGTTAGGGATATCCATGCTGATGGTGTGATATGATGATGATGATTATATATATATATATATATATATATATATATATATATATATATATATATATATGGGGGGGTATAAAAGCTCTCATATTGATATTGAGCACTATTTAATAATACTGCAAAATTTTGTCCACTGTTGACTCGCCAAGTGAGCTAGTGAGAACAATACATATACATAATAAACAAATGAGAATAAAGACACATCTGAAAAAGTTTTTAGAAATCAAAAGTGCTCAAATGCTGACAAGTAGAGCAGTATAAAATTAAAAGGAATCAAGATATCACCTTCTTTATCTCATGACTAATTGTTTCCTATGCCTTCTACTAAATAAAAAAATGCTTCATCAGACAATTGTGTTTTCTATTATTATTTTGTAAACATTTTTGAATGACATTCTTTTGAAAATTCTTGCATGGTTTGCAATTGTTATTTAATGACAGACCTCTTTTCAAGCCTGGAGTACACTGTTTGATCTGCCGGCATTTCGAATTGCCTCAAAACATTTTTTGCATGATTAAAATAATTTTTGCTATAAACCTTTTCCCAAATAAAATTAGAATTTGATAATTCTAATTTTTTTTTATAGCAAAAAGTATTTTAATCATGTAAAAAATGTCTTTATCGGAAAAAGATGCAGAAAAAAATTCATTTTGTATTTTTCAAAAAATCTTTCTTATTTATTGATTGATTTTTGGAAGTAAGTTTGAGTGATACAGACCCTAAGTCAACAGTAGTCAATATCTATGCAATTCTAACTCATATATATATATATATATATATATATATATATATATATATATATATATATATATATATATATAATATCTTTTTAATCTTATATATGTATGTATATATATATATATCTTATTAAACTTATATATATACATCTTATATATATATATATATATATATATATATATATATATATATATATATATTTATAACTAATCTTATACATATATACATCATACTAATCTTACATATATATATATCTTATTAATCTTATATATATATATATATATATATATATATATATATATATATATATATATATATATATATATATATATATATATATATATATATATATATATATATATATATATATATATATATATATTGTGAGGTGCCCATAGTGTAATGGTTATCACCATTGAAAATAGACACACCGACACAAGTTCAAATCCCGAACAAGGCAGAATACATTTCACATGGCACTAATACCCTTGGGGAAGGTATGAATCCAAATGTTTTCCCTTTAACTATGAGTAAATAGTAGGGCAGACTAGGTTCTTTAGTCTTGGCTAGGCAACCAGTCTAATAGAATGAAAACTCTTAATTCAAATCTGTTCAACTCTGCTTAAGAATTGAACTTGTATCTTACCCTCCCCATGTGGAGGGTTTGCTAATTATATATATATAATGTTATCCACAGATAGACGGTTCGGTTGTATAAAAACTCTTCTGTGTAGCTAGACACATGAGATACTTCAAGCGGGGATCAGAACCCAGCTGATTTTACATCAGTTTGCAATCTACCCCAAAGCTACTGGCATTCTCTGCATTAGTGAAGGAATTTTTTTTCAGATATATTTACATATATGCTATCAACTACGGAAGTGCTCAGCTCATGAGAAGAGTTTTGCATTTACATATATGTGGCAGCCAGCCATTCCCCACTCAAGTGCTCAACCCACTGTGGGTAGAATGCCTTTTCACAAATGTTTATCAGTTTTTATTTGGTCTGGGAGACTGGGGTTCAATCCCAGGTCGAGTCAGATCAAAGACTCAAAAAACTGTACTTGATGCTGCCTTGCTTAGCACTCAGCACTATAAGGAAAGGATCTAGAGTAGAGTGGAGCAATCCACAGAATGGAGTTGTGCCCTTCCCTACACCTTGGTGTAGTAGCAATTAAAAAGGAAGCCTTTGGGTAACCTTGACTAAGGTTGTCAACAACAACAATATATATATATATATATATATATATATATATATATATATATATATATCCCAGGTCGAGTCATATCAAAGACTTTAAAAATGGTACTTGATACCTCCTTGCTTAACACTCAGCAGTATAATGTACATATCAAGGGTAAAGTGGAGCAATCCAGGGAAAGAAGTAGCACTCTCCCCTACACCTTAGTGTAGAAGCTATTGGCTATGGTCGACTATATATATGGCATATTATATGGATATATTACATTGATATATCACAGTAATCTGCCTTTAAAACTGTATTGGAATTAGAAGTTCAAAATTTCACAGTTTGTTTATTTCCTCTTTACAATGAAGCCCTTAAGAAAGGCATACATTCTCTTTTCTCTATATTCTATCCTTTTGCATAGATTTTTTGCTTGATGATTGACAAATAAGAAAGACATTGAATGAAAAAACACTACCAAACCAAGCTTATGAACCTGGATAGTAGCAACAAACTTTGTTACTTTCATGATCAGCTTTGATAAGATGATCAGCTCTCAACTTACCTTTGATTATATAATGCCTCTGTAAATGCGATACCAAGTCAGTTGATGTTGGATGCAATTGGAGCATAATTAATCTGATTAATACTTAATGACAATTAAGTCAATAAATATTTCCATTTCATCTCTATCGAGTTTCAAGTATTGTTATCTAACACCGATAATTCAATTTAATCAATCAATTGTTTGTCTATAGTTCTATGAAACAAATTGAAGTGTCTAGTCATTTACTCCAATGTTCACTCTGACATAGAGTAGTAGTACCTGTTAGGGTCCCATCTATGGGTCAAATAGAAGTATTTAGCCATTTACTATGCTTGAAACCAATTAATCAAAGGCAAACCATTAAATTATGGTACCCACAATAGATACTACCACATTGGGTTTGAGTGGACTTGGAAGTAATAGCAATGAAGAGTTTGTTTGTTTGTTTTATGTTCAATGGCATATCAACTTTCTTGGGTTATTTAATGCCAAATCTATCCTTCAAGAAGAACAGAAGGGTTAAGAGTAACTTAACCCCAGTGAATAATCAGAGATGTATTTTACAAAACATTGCTTAGTCTGGTTCACAGGGCTTCTGAGCTGCTCTCAGAACTTACTGTAATGAGTGGTCACTCATTTAAGTATTAAACAGGTTCATTGCTGCTTAACTTTGATGACCTGACAGGAACCAGGACTTTCCTTACGACTTAACTTGGAAGAACTGTAAACATAAAGTCTCTAAAATTAGATATTTTAGATGACGTTTATTTGTAAGTGAAGTAAGTACCGGGGCATTGGCCTATCATGTAGAGTGTTCGTCAATGGTTCAGGAGACCAGGGTTCAATCCGAGATTGAGTCATACCAAAGACTCAAAAAATGGTTCTTGATACCAACTTTCTTAACACTCAGCATTATAAGGTACAGATCTAGGGTAAAGTGGAGTAATCCAGGGAAAGGAGTAGCATCCTCCCCGACACCTCAGTGTTGCAGCTATTGAAAAAGAAGCCTTCAGGTCACCCTAGACTTAGGTCACCAACTTTATGTACTTTTACTTATTTGCAAGTGTGAAGGACAACAAAAGTTATGGATGTATGCAAGTATGTACACACACACACACACACACATATATATAAATATATATAAATATATATATATATATATGCATAATTATATATTTGTGTATACATCATCATCATTGTCACACAGACACCATACATTTCCCTGACTCTCTCACACCATCCATCCCTATCATTCATCACTCCTGACAGTTCTTCCAAAGTATATCCTGTGTCCACACAGAGCTGATATAAATAAGTTCTTGTGAGTCAACCAACAATGTCATGTCCATGTGCAGGGTTCCATGGAAGAACCTCACTTCTGAGTTCATTCTTGCTTCTCAGGCAGCATCTCTTGAGTGTTGTTTGTCTTTGTCAGATGGATTTTTAAATGAGAGGTAAGCGGCCATACAGCTGTTGTTTTGAGAGGTGTTGCTTCCAGGATTTGTTCAAAATAGCTCATAGCATTCTTGTATGATTCCCATCAAGCTTTTTCATTATATGTTTTGTTAGCATCTATGTGGTGCATCCATACAGTAGTACTGACTCAGCCATTGCCTTGAATAGATTTCATTTTATTCTATCAGATAGATCAGACTTTCATGTTATTGATGACCTACCGATACGCAGTCCATGCTTTTGCTAGAATCACTTCCAGTCAATAGGATATTGTTGCCGAGGTATATAAACTTGTCTACTAATTTTAGAGGTCTAACAGAATGGAGATGACTACTTCTTGTTTAAACATGAAAATCGCCCAGTTGGCCGGAGCTGTAGAATACTCTGACTGCACCTCTGCAGAGAGGTAAGACCACCCCCAACAAATGCCCTGGATATGACACTAAACAATCTGATGGTGAGGTTCCAGTAATGTTGGAGCTCTGGGGAATGCAGAGTATCCCTTCATTGCCATCACTCCTGGTCCACTCTAGCCTGGAGTGGCAGCACCTGATAGGGTTCTATCTATGGGTCAAATAGAACTAAACTGCATACTTATGAAAAACTGAATTACTTGAAATAAAAGAGTTTTGATATTTAAATTGTGTTCTTTTGTTGAACTGAATTGTTTGATATAGAAGTGTTTTGACATTTAATTGTGTGATGACAAAAACTATACTTATGCTAAACTGAATTGTTTGAATTAGAACTGTTTGACAAAACTGAATATCTTGAAATAGAAATGTTTTGGACAATTAAACTTTGGACTTTTGCTAAAGGGAATTGTATGAAATAGAACTATTTATTTGTATAAAAATGGATTTGGCATTAAATAACCTACAAATGTTGATAAAACCCAACAACCAACCAACCAACTTTATTAAAATTATATATATATATTTATATCTATATATATATATAACCGGACATTGCCATGATGGTTATAGTGTTTGCTAATAGCCGGGAGACCTTAGTTCAATCCCAGGTCAAGTCATACCAAAGACTTAAAAAATGGTACTTGATGCCTCCTTGCTTAACATTCAGCAATATAAGGTAGGGGTTAAGGGTAAAGTGGAGCAATCCAGGGAAAAGAGTAGCACCCTCCCCTACACATTGGTGTAGTATCTATCGAAAAGGGAGCCTTTGGGTCACTCTCGATTAAGGTCGGCAACTTTACTTACTTTATATACATATATCAGTTACATAGTTAAATGTTTTGCTATATTTACAAAAAAAAAGCAGTGCTCAATATCTGTGAAAGTGCATATAAAGATCTAAGTGAACGTAGAATAAATGGCACCTTGGCAACTGTCAGCTTCTCACCTTGGCAATCCTTTGACCTAACCACTGGGTCTGATGATCGCATTGGAAAGAAACTGTCACCATGCACCATTGACTCAATGTCAATGCTATCCTTACTTACATTAAATATGCTTTATCACCAATATAGAGTACAAATATTTACAAATATAGCTAACCTATTGGCCTGATGGGTGGAGTGTTTGTCAGTGGCCTGAGAGACCTGGGTCCAATCATAGGTTGACTCAAAAAATGGTACTTGATACCTCCTTGCTTATCACCCAGCATTATAAGGTACATATCAAGGGTAAAGTGGAACAATCCAGGGAAAGCAGTAATACCCTCCCTTACTCATTGTTGTAGCTTTTGGGTTACCCTCGACTACAGTTAGCCTCCTACGTGTCTAACCACACTGAAAAGTCGTGATACAACGAAACAGTCTCTCTGTGGATGACAATATATACACTCCCCCATGGGGATTGAGCAGTCTGGAGAAGGAATTTATGGCTGCCACTCGCATAATGCAAAGCTCTTTGAATGAATTGAGAACTCTGGTATTCGGTAAGGCAAAAATGTAAACAAACGAAAGCTATTACTATTGCTTTATAATTCCCAAGCTGACATGTTTCGCTTGCTGGCTAAGCAGTATGATACTAAGTCTAACATAAAGTAGGGTGGGTTTCAATCCCAGCTTCAAGTGCCCTATGTGTCTAGCCACACTGAAGAGTTATGATACAATAAAACAGTCTGTCTGTGGATGACAATATATATATATATATATATAGCCTCTTATGGACGTAGCCATGGCATAATGGTTGTTGTCATTGGAAATGAACACGCTAACATGAACTCAAATCTTGAAGGAGGTTTATTGCATGTCACATAGCACAAATACTCTTGGGAAAGGTCTGAATCCAATTATTCCCCCTACAGCTATGAGTAAATAGCAGGGCTGATTAGGACCTTTAGCCTTGCTAAGGCAACCAGTCTAAGAGAAGGAAAACTCTAAATTCACACCTGTTAAACTCTGCCAAAAAATTGACCTTTTGTCACGTCCTGTCTGTGTGGAGGGGTTGATAAATGCATATGTATATATGTTTAGCCCCAAAACCATGACTAACCCAGAACCATCATCTTCTAAATGCTTAGGTATGTTTTTTTTACAGCTAAATATTTATATAATACTATAATAATAATACTATATATATGTTGTGTGTGTGTGTGTGTGTGTGTGTGTGTGTGTGTGTGTGTGTGTGAATTAAGTTGTGTATCCTTAGGCAGGCATTTTACAATCAGGAATGTTTTATTGGAGACAATAAACAAGTTATATCTATTATGATTTTTTGTTTAAGCTTTTCCTGTTTTTTGTTTTGTTTTTTAGTTATGGCAAAGAATGAAGTAAGTGCCCAAAGCTCATAATATTTGTACATATTTGATATTTTGTATAATTTTGATACCACACTGAGACAGCGAAAAAAAAAAACAGGAAAAGCTTAGAAAAAACATAATAGACTAATATCGTCTATTGTCTTCAATTAAAAATACCTCACACACACACACACACACACACACACACACACATATATATAAATATAAGTTTTAGTAAGATTAAAAGACAGGGAAATGAAAGTGACACTTGACACTTCCTCTGACAACCAAAAGCTAGGGTTGGTGAGGAGAGATATGTATAAAGAAAATACATTAAAAAATCTACTAAAAACACCAGATTGTACAGAGAAATCATCAGAATCTCATTTTAAAGAAATATTCTCACAGAGAATATTCATAAAAATAGACAAGATGGGTATAAGGGATAAATAACTGATTTTTATGCTTCAAACACCTGCATTTTCTTTTTTTTTTAGCTCCCCTCTGTGGGTTAAACACTTAAGTGGGGAATTGCTGGTTATCATATATGCATAAATGCAAAGCTGTTCTAATGAATTGAGCACTCTGGTAGCCGATAAGTGTATATCTAGATGAATATATATACAAAAAATTCCTTCACTAACTCTGAGAGGCATGGTAGCTTTGGGGTAAGATATCCAACTGACATAAAGTCAGCCGGGTTTTAATTCGAGCTTAAAGCCTCTCGCATATCAAGCTACACAAAAGAGTTGTGATACAATGAAACAGTCTGACTGTGGATAACACCAAACATATATATATATATATTTAGCAAACCCTCCACATGGGTAGGATGAGATACAAGGTCAGTTAGCTATTGAAAAGGGAGCCTTTGGTTTGCCATCTACTATGGTCACCAACTTACAACAATACATATTGTTGTGATGCTGACAAAAGAAAGACATGGGGAACACAAAAAGAGTTGATAGAAAAACATAAATTCAAGTAACACAAACGAGATACAAGTGAACCTGGTTAAACACTAGTTAGTTGATAGGAATCTGGGAGTCCAGTTGTGTAGTGATTATCCGTCCAGTACACAAATGGGATCACACACGATTGTGTCACATTGACTGGTGAACTGGTATTTGTTATACACCCCACCAAGTGTACAAGTGTGGCAAAAGGCTGTTTTTTGGGTCGCAGAGCCATAGCCCAGATGCGTCTGGCAGTCCCAAAAATGCCTCTGGTTCCATCTGCATTCCCCTTAAAAGTCTGACCCAAGCAACTGGAGAGGTGCACCAATCATGCTGATTGGTAAACTCTCTCTGACACTCTCGTTGATGTGTATTCGTGGAGGAGGGTGTGTTGATTAAGTAGGGAGTACAACATATATACACACTCATTGTGTAATGGGGAAATTTTTCACCATTTAAGATTATTAATTTTGCACATGCACTTTATCTAAATTGAAAAGTGTTACTGTTATCCGTACATTCAGTTCATCTTTGTGTTGTACTGTGATTCTATTATCCATATCTATCAACCCCTCCGCTCGGGCAGGATATGACACAAGGTCAATTTTAAGCAGAGTTTAACAGGTTTGAATTCAGAGTTTTCCTTCTCCTAGACTAGTTGCCTTACTAAGGCTGAAGAACCTAGTCTCCCCTACTATTTACCCATAGCTGGAGGGAAAATAATTGGATTCATACCTTTCCCAAGGGTGTTAGTGCTATGTGAAATACAATCAGTTTCGTCCAGGATTTGAACTCATGTCGCCATGTCTATTTCCTACGACGATAACCATTACACCACAGGCACCTCTGTGATTCTATTATGTCCTGTTTAACGCTGGGTCAGTCATGGTTTGGGAGCTATATATATATATATATATATATATATAATGTAGTTAACTATATCTATAAATGAAGAAAACTTTACCTTGGTAAAAGAACATGTGAAGATCTAAGTTAGGCTAGCACAGTCAACAGAGCATGTTGACTGTCAGTTTCTCACCTAAACATTTCTGCAGAGGTGTAAGACCCCTCCATTAATGAGTAACCTGAATATAACACAAAACAATCCGATGGTGAGGCTCCAGTAATCCTAAAACTTTGAAGAATGTGGAGTACTCATCATTGCCGTCGCTCCCAGATTCCTTTCTAACCTGGAGTAGTAGCACCTAATAGGGTCCTATCTATGGGTCAAATAAACTATTTGACATTTAAACTGAGTGCAAACAAATGACTTATGCTAAATTGAATAGTTAGAAATAGAAATCTTTGGTTATTTAACTGTGTGTAAATAAATGACTGATGTTTAAATTGAATTATTACTGATATATAGCAATACTTGGAATCATTTAACTTTATTGACTTGTGCTAAATTGAATTACTAGAAATAGAACTGTTTGATCATTTAACTGTGTATATCTATAAAATATATTTACAAATCATATATTCAATATATATGTATAACGTGTATTTGGTGTTAAACAACCTACAAAGGCTGATATGCCATAAACACAACCAACCAATCAACAAATAAGCAAAAGCCTGCAAACCAAGCACTTAAAAGGGTTGCTTCAAAAATAAAGCCTCCTATTTTATCATTTCATCCTATAACTTCATCTACAAAGATTGACACAAGGTCTGAATTATGGGATACTTAATAAAAAGTGAACCCCCTAACAGTGGTCAGCGAGACTAGATTGCTAACCATAACAACACACTATGTGCCCAAGTATAGTATAGCTGCTTGAGCTTTCTAGTAAGTAAAGTTGGCTACTGAAGTCGATAGTGACCAGAAGGCTCCCTTTTCAATAGATACTACAGCAAGGTGTAGGAGAGGGCACTACTCCTTTCCCTGGATTGCTTCACTTTACCCTCGATACGTACCTTATATTGCTGAGTGTTAAGCAAGGAGGTATCAAGTACCATTTTTAAATTCTTTGGTATGACGCGACCTGGGATTGGATCCTAGGTCTCCCGGACCACTAGCAAACACTCTACCCATTAATGACCCATAATTTTTCATTCTGCTTTCATAAAAATGATAGCTAAGAAGCAGACCAATAAAATGGTATCTGAGTTGAAAGCTTAGTTATTTTGCAAATGACCATTTTCACCTATCTACAGGGTGATCCAAAAAAAAAAACAGAAGCCATATATTTTTGTAGAAGTGATAATGGGTTCTGTTTTTTGGGGTCACCCTGTATATCAGTCAGTTCATATACTGTAGATAATATCAGTACTCCACTGATTGCCTTATCAGCTGGGACTGTGGAATACACGACTTCATCTCTGCAGTAGGGTAAGACTCCTTCAACGTGTGTCCTGTTATAACAATAAACAATCTGATGGTGAGGCTCCAGTAATGCTGGAGCTTTGGGGAATGCAGAATACCCCATTATTGCCATAACTCCCAGGTCTACCGTGGCCTGGAGTGCTAGCACCTGATAGGGCCCTATCTATGAGTCAAATAGAACTAAACTATGTACTTATGCTAAAAAGAATTGTTTGAAATTGAAATAGAACTGTCGTTGATATCAAAACTGTGTACTTGAGCAAAACTGAATTGTTTGAAATAGAACTGTTTTGAAATTTAACTGTAAACAAAAAAAAATATACTTATGCTAAACTGAATTTCATAATAAACTTCACTTTCTATTATCTTCAATAAAACATGCAAGATCGAAAAATTGCTACCTAAATACTGTGTATATATATTTATATGAAAAAGTTTGATTTGTTTTGTTTTTGTTTTTTAAATGGCATATCAACCATCATGGGTTATTTAATGCTAAAGCTATCTTTTTAATAGAACAGTAGTTGTGATACAATTACACAATAACTAAGGGGTAATGAAGTTCATATCTTTCTCAAGGGAATTAGCCTGAAAGTGAACTTAATAGTGCAGACTAATCATTCTAGACATACAATAGCTGAGAGGATAAAGGGTTTCATGCCTTTCCACAAGGGTAGTTGTCTGAAAGTGAATGTAGTCCAGCACATTAGCAACTACACCATGGAGAGTCCCACAATATATATATATATATATATATATATATATATATATATATATATATATAGTCATATATATATATATATATATATATATATACATGTGTGTGTGTGTGTGTGTGTGTGTGTGTGTGTGTGTGTGTGTGTGTGTGTGTATGTGTGAAGTGGAAGACAATATGGAAAATTGAATTGACATTTTTTGCTGTGAAGTTAAGTTCTTCAGAAATAAAATTTTATCTTACAAAATATGTAGTCTACTTGTGATATATAATCTCCAAAACATAATTGGTATATATATATATATATATATATATATATATATATATATATATATATATATATATATATTGTCATCCACAGACAGACTGTTTCGTTCTGTCAGAACTCTTCTGTGTGGCTAGACACACAGGACACTTGAAGCTGGGATTGATCTAAATTTATATATATATATATATATATAAATTTTCACAATTTTTTGCCTTTTGTCCTGAGTATTGATATATTTTGGAAAATAAAATTTTTAAGTTTCTTTATTTCATACCATTCAATCTTATTCCAAACCTTATATATATATATATATATATAATTTTTTATTTACAAAGAAGTTTAAGTACAGCGTATCTGTTAATCTATCCATCCTTTTATCTAATTATATATCCCAGTCAGTATATATCTGTCTATCTATTTACATATCTATCTATTTATATATCTATTTATCTTCTGATCAATCAATCTCTTATTTTATCAATATTCTACACAAACTACCAATATATCTATCTATCAATCTATCTTCATCTGTTCCCATCAATCTGATAAATAGTAACTTATGAGCTGGACTACAATATTGTAGTAAACAAATTGAGACTCTAGTCATACTAATATGATCACTTTCAGTCTAATACCCTTGGAAAAGGCATGAACCCCCATCTCCCCCCAGCTATGAGTTAAATACTACCAGGGTGGCTTTGGCCTTAGATAACCCATGAAGGTTGATATGACATTAAACAAAGAAACCAAACCTATCAATCTGATCATATCTATCTCTCATTCTATCTATCCATCTATTGCCACAGTCTGCCCATATCTATGTCTCTATCTATCTATCTATCTTAGTTCATAACCACCTATTTATCTATCTATCTTCGTTTATATCTATCAATCAATCTAGAATACAAAATTTATATATGATTATTAACTTCTAACACTATTTACATAATTTCAACACCCATCCGAAGCAATTAATGAAAAAACATGAAAAGCTCACAAAACCCATAAAAAACTTGAATTGTCTATTGGCTCTAATAGAATCATGCCTAATGTAAATATTTCAGTCTAAATACACTCTCTATAAATCAAACACACACACACACACACACACACACACACACACACACATATATATGTTGTAACAGTGTTGGTTGTCACTATTTCACCTTGTGGCAAACTAAGTGCAATATAATTTGGAGAGTGCTCAATATCTGAGATAGAGCTATTATATAATAATAATAATAATAATAATAATAATAGATAAATATATATTAGATTTATATATTTAATGCCATGGAAGTTTGTCTGCGACCTTACGTTTCACGAACTTTTACAAACAAAACTTCATGAAACCTAAGGTCGCAGACAAACTACCATGCCATTAAATATATAAATATAATAAATATTTAATATATCTAATATGTATTTATCTATTTCATATATATATATATATATATATATATATATATATATTTCATATATATATATGTATATATATATATGTGTGTGTGTGTGTATAAAAGAATAGCTAATTCAGAATTAATTCTATTTTGCATGAATAAAATCTTTATCATCTTCATTTTATCCTTGCATCCGATTTTATTCCATTCAGTATGTACAGGGTGAGTCTATGTGCCAAAATAGCTGAAGTATTGAACAGTCGCCTCAAATAATATCTTTGGGAAAAGTATTAATACTCTTATCCCCGGCAGCTATGGTTTTAAATAGTATTGGTGCGGTTCTTCTGCAAAGATGGTTTAGGCTTTAAATAACTCACAAAAGTTGATTTGCCATTAAACAAAAGCAATCCAAACCTCTGTGTGTGTGTGTGTGTGTGTGTGTGTGTGTGTGTGTGTGTGTGTGTGTGTGTGTGTGTGTGATTTATATATGTATTCACTATGTAAAGTTAGGTTTGGTTTGGTTTGGTTTGGTTTTATGGCCCATCAACCATTGTAGGTTATTTAATGTCAAATCCATTTTTATCATATAAACCGTTCTATTTCAAACAATTCAGTTTAGTGTAAGTACAGTTTCAATCTCAAAAACAGTTCCATTTCAAACAATTCAGCTTAGCATTAGTATACAGCTTAAATGTCAAAACTGTTCCATATCAAGCAATTTGGTTTAGCATAAATACACTGTTTAGTTCTACTTTACCCCAAGATATCAGGTGCTACTACACAGGGCTTGAGTGGACCTGGGAGTGATGGCAATGAAAGAGTACTCTGGATTCCCCAAAGCTCCAGCATTACTGAAGCCTCACTATCAGATTGTTTAGTGTTATATCTAGGACATTTGTTGGGGGTTTTTACTCATCTACTGAGAAGCAGTTGGTGTATTCTACTGCTCCAGCCGACTGGGAAAACTATATAAAATGCACCTTCATAAGATTTTTAATGCACATTAGATACAATTTAAAGTAACAATTCACATTTATATATATATAAGAGGTAAGTTGGCGAACTTAGTTGAGGGTGACCTGAAGGCTCCCTTCAATAGCTACCACTCCAAGGTCTAGGGAAGGGCACTACTCCATTCCCTGGATTGCTTCACTTTACTCTTGATCCTTACCTTATAATGCTGAGTGCAAAGCAAGGCGGCATCAGGTACCATTTTTTGAGTCTTTGAACCCCAGTCTCCAGGACCATTGGCGAACACACCAAAAAGAACCAGAAACTACCAACCCAGATTTCAACGAACAGATCTTCAGGATAATTTCATCAGGATTATCTTGAAGACAGAATTATCCTAAAGATCCGTTTGGTGAAATCTGGGTAGGTAGTTTCTGGCTTGTTTAGGTATTCTAGTTTTGCTCTACTTAGTGTATAGCACACTTTTATGCCTTAGCATAGGTAACTCAGTATTGTTTTCATTTGGCTAGGCATTGCAGTGGTGGTTGATTATTTTCAAACCATACGGATGTCTTTAGGCTTATCTTTTTTTAAGAATTTTTTTCCAGCTATTGGTTTGTAATATGTTTTTTATGGACAAATTGCATTATCTGTTTGTTTTTTCCTGATGCCAGAGTTATAGAAATAGTTATAAAAATGAAAATAAAATATGTCAGCAAATGAAAGCTCATACGATTGTGTTATAATTCCTGAGCTGACTTATGTCTGCGAAATGGCAGAACAGTGAGATAAAATGTCTAGTGTAAAGTTAGGCAGGTTTCAATCCCAGCTTGAAGTGTCCTGCATGTCTAGCCACACTGAAAAGTTGTGATACAATGAAACAGTCTGTCTGTGGATGACAATATATGTATATATATATATATATATATTCATTGGCATAGTGAGTAGAGTGTTTGCCAATAGACCAGGAGACTGAGGTTCAATCCCAGGTCAAGTCATACCGAAGATTCAAAAATGGTACTTGATGCCTCCTTGGCTAATACTCAGGATTATAAGGTATGGATCAAGGGTAAGTTGAGAAATCCAGGAAAAGGGGAAGTGCCCTCCCTTACACCACGGTGTTATAGCTATTGAAAAAGGAACTTTCAGGTTGCCATTGACTAGTGTCAGTCAACTTATATATTAATAAATGTAAACTGTTGTATATATATATGTGTGTGTGTGTGTGTGTGTGTGTGTATGTTTTTTACAGACATATGCATTAACCCTTGTGACTTCAATGTGCAACAAATCACACGGTTGAAAATTTTAATGGATACAATTGTCTATATTTATATCATCATCATTTCAGATTTCCTTAACTCCCTCTTGCCATTCATCACTATCGTCCATAGCTTCTGGCAGGTCTTCTAGACTACATCTTGTTTCCGTAAAGAACTGTTGGAGATAAGTTTTAGCTGGTCATCCAACACCGGCTCATTCATGTGAGGAGATCTCCAATATTCATGTATTGGATATCAAATATTAGATACTATATATTGAATATCAAATATTCAGTCTCTTTCTTGACAATGGTTGATGATGGTTGAAAGCACTTGAACCTTTTATACTTATTGACATAGAAAACCTGAGCCAAGGCTTACATAATTTTGACAGCACACAGAGACAACTAATGAGAAAAAGAAAAAGCTCACATAAAAGCTATAATAAACTGGAGTTGTCTGTTGTCTTCAATAAAACATTCCTGAAAGAAAAATTGCTGCCTAAATATACTCTATTCGAATTACATATCAGTCAGCCATTCAAGTTTGCTGGGTCCTGTTTGACCTTTGACTCCATTAAGAATAAACTTGTCTGCTTACCAATCCTAGTGAAGAAAATCACATACACACACACATACACACACACACACACACACACACACATATATATATATATATATTTGTTTGGATAGCAAAGACTTATTCTTGTAAGCTTGGTGCCTGAGGCAACCCAGCAGGGTAATGCCAACAGTGTCAAAAATTTTTACACCAGTGGGATTGATTTGATTCATGCATAACCCCCTCCAAAAATGACCTTGTGCCATATTCTGATAAAGTCAGATATCAGATAAATCATTGTTAGGATAGCATAAACACATAGTTAATACCCTTTTGTAAGTGTCAGTTTCTTGTCAATGTGATCATCAGAATAAATGGTTCTCATATGGTGGGTTTCCTATTTTATTCCGTTGTATAGGCATGATGGGAAGAGTGATCTAGTTTGTTGTGCTTTCTGGGAAAGGTAGTCGAGCTTATACTTTGTAATTATTTGCACGGCTGTAGTATATCAATCTTCTGATTTGTCAATTTATTTACTCTTACTATTTATTTATCTAATTTGTTATTATTATTATTTACTCATTGAGAGATTTTCACATCAGCATTAGTTGATGGTCTTTCACTGGAGTTTGAGTGACAGCAAGTCTCCTCAAGTCTCTAGGACTCTTCTCAGTATTCTGGCCGTTCACAATAATGCTTTCATTTGAATGGTCTCCACTAGTCTGCCAACTTCCAAGGCATCCAGTATTTTAATAATCCTTTAGTTACTGTGCCAAAAGCACCAATCACAATTGATATAATTGTCACCTTCATGTTCCATAGTTTTTTCAATTCTCTAGCAAGGTCGAGTTACTTATCCTTCTTTTCACATTCTTTCAGCTTTATTCTGTAGTCAACCGGGACAGCAAAGTCGACTATTTTGGAAATTCTCTTTTTTTGTTGATTATTATTCTGACTGAGATTAGGTAATCCGTGTGTATGTCAAAGTCCCATTGGAGTTTTTGTGTGTCATTTTCTAGGACAATTGCTGGGTTGTACATTTACCATTTTTATTATTATTATTATTATTATTCTCTTTCTCGAGTTTTTCACACCAGCGTTAACCAATGATCTTTCACTAGAGTTTGAGTTACAGCAAGTCTCCTCAAATCCCAGGACTCTCAATATTCTTGCCAATTGCAGTAATGCTGTAGTTTTGATGGTCTCCACTTGTCCTCTTATTTCCAAGTCTCCAGTCCCTGTACCAATCCCTTGGTAACTGTACTAAGAGCACCCGTTACAATTGGTATCACTGTCACTTTTATGTTCCACAGTTTTTTCTTTTCATTTTCTTACAATTTTAATCTGCGGTCAGCAAGGACAGCGAAGTCTTCAGTTCAGTTCTCTTTTTTTTTTTTTGTTGATTATTTATTGGTCTGGTCATCTGGCTGAGATCAGGTGATCCGTTTGTATCTAAAAATCCCAGAGAAGTTTGTGAGTTTCATTATCCAGGAGAGATTCTGGGTTGTGCATATACAATTTGTTCGTGGAACAAATTTAAATTTCTTGCACAATTCCCAGTGGATCACTTTGCCCACCCAATCATATCTAGTCTTCTACTCTTTCAGTGCTAGGTCTGGTTGTCTGGCCGAGATTAGGTGATCTGATTGTATCTCAAATTTCCAGAGAAGTTTGTGCATCTCATACTCAGGATGGATTCCAGCTTGTGCATATACCATTTGTTCATATGATCAAATTTAAGTTTCTTGCACAATTCCCAATGGATCACCTTTCGCATCCAGTTGTATCTAGTCTTATACTCTTTTGCACTAATTTGCTGCATTTGCTTATTATATGATTGATCGTTTTGTCTCTATCACCACATAACCAACATTTGCTATTTTGTTGCATCGTATCTATTTTATTATTATTATTACATTTATCCCTGTGATTTTTTTCCATCAGCTAATGCTTATAGTCTTCCACTGGAATCTGAGTGATAGCAAGTCTCCTCAGATCTCTGCAACTCTTTTCAGTATTTTAGCTGATCTCAGTAATGCTGTGGTCTAGATGATCTCAATTCTTCCTATGATTTTCAATTCCACCTTTAGGAACCATTCCAAGTCCATCAACTACAACTGGTATCACTGTTACCCTCATGTTCTACTGGTTATTTAGTTCCCTGGCTAGGTCCAGGTATTTTTCAATCTTTTTACTTTCTTTTATTTTCACTGGGGGGTGTGGGGGGTGTCCTCGTAGTGTAATGGTTAAAGTGATGGACTGCGGGATCGTAGTAAGCGAGTTCGTACTCCAGTTGCACTATTACGTTCACTTTCGGGCAAATATCATTAGGAAATATATGAACCCCCTTATCCTCCGAACTTTGGGTTAAATAGTACCACTGCTGTTCTTCTAGGAGAATGGCTTTGGTTGATATGCCATTAAACAAAGAAACCAAACCAAACCAAACTGGGTGGTGTGCCAAAATAGCAAGATACACAAGATGGCAATTTTTTTTCTAGTTAATTAATACTCCGTCTGGTCTTCTGATCCTCAGCATAATTACTAAAGTGCTGGACTGCAGTCTCAAAGTTTGCGAGTTTAAACTCCAGTCGTGCTATTACGTTCACTTTCAGACTAATACTCTTGTAAAAGGTATGAACTCACTTATCCCCCTAGCTATGGGTTACGTAGTATCACTGTTGTTCTTTTACAAGAATAGTGTTGGCATTAAATAACCCATGAAGGTTGATGTTTCATAAAACAAAGAACCCAAACCAAACCAAACCTTACACCAGACACCATTGTTCTTCTGCGGGCTAATTCATCAATTAGTGAGAGGCTCATCAAATGGAATCAGATGAGTTGGTTAAGAAACTTATGAGGATGAAGGATATGAACTTACCAAAGCAGTTATTTTACGGAGTGTCTTTATGTTGTAAACATCCGAGATATAAACCAAGGGGTTGAGTTGGGTTTTATGGCATATCAATCATTGTAGGTTATTTAATGCCAAATCCTATTCAAACATATATATTGAATATATATGGTCTGGATTGGTTGGGTTTTATGGCATATCAATCATTGAAAGTTATTTAATGCCAAATCCTGTTCATAAATATATATTGAATATATATGATTTGCAAACACTTTGTTGATAACATTTTTAAAAGAGCCTGAGCTCATTTTTGTACATAGTTAAATGGTTTCAAGTATCCCACACAAGTAGTTTTGTTTGCGCACAGTTTGAATGTCAAGCAGTTCTATTTGACCTATAGATATGATCCTACCAGATGCAACTATTACTTCGGAGTGGATCAGGGAGCAATGGTAATGAAGACGTTCACCACATTTGCCAAAGCTCCAGGGCTTGAACCTTGCCATCAGATGGTTTAATGTCAGTAAAGGACATTCATTGCCGAGATGCTGTCGGTGTATTCTACAGCTATAGCTGACTATGCTAATGAACCTAAGAACCGTTTCTAGATGACATCAAAATCAACTTTAGATATTGAATACTGGGAGCAGATTATGAAAAATCGACCATTTTAGTGAAAAACAAGTTCCCTACACTGATTGTGTTGCATAGCCCTTACTCGACGTTATATCAACCTTAATCTCCGATCGTCCATTCTATGTTATATTAGCTTTGCATAACGATCGGTCAGATCCCATCTTTCATCCATCTTCACTTCGTCTCCAGTCACGTGTCTTATCACCTCGATCACTCAAATGTTTCCCTTATGCAGCCATCTTTGTTCATATTCGAAGATGAAGAATGACAAGACAACTACAACTTCTTATGCTCATATTACCTTTATTTATTAGCGACATTTTTTCTTCATTAGAAACCATTTAACTGTGTGCAAACAAATGAACTCTCGCTCGTTTAGAAATGTTATCTACAAACTAACCAAGAAATTAGTGAGAGGATGATGAAGCGTTCATCCTCTTGGATTGAGTGTTTCTCACTAACTGACAAACTTATTTCTAATTCTACAACCGTTTTGATCATTTGACTGAAACCATCTCATGAGAGCAGATTGTTCAACCGTTGGCCATTATACTGGTTGACTGGGTTGAATTTTTCACTGAGATCTCAACTTGAATGCTGTACTATACATAAAAAATAGATCTCACCGATCTATTATATTACATTTGTAAAGCATTTAAGACAAGCAGAATCAAACACCAAGTTTTGCAACGAGCACTTCAGAAAACAGGACATGACTAAAGTCCTGGACACTTTTCAGCCTGAAAGTGTTTGCAGCATCTGTAGTAAAGTCTCTTCATCCTGTACCGTAACATACCAAATGTACTTCTTGCTGGATTGTGGCGATAGTCTTCTTCCGTAAAGAAGTGACAATCACTCAATCACTCAATATATATATATATATATATATATATATATATATATATATATATTTAATAATCTAATATCTACCAGCATTCACGGTACCAGAAAAAAAAAGAAAAAACTCCGCCAGGAACAAGAGATAAAAGTATCTCGAATCACCGCCCGGGGGGAAAAGAAAAAGTTATAGGTCAAAAAGAAAGAAAAGGCCAACCTCGTCCGACCCCTTGAAAAAAATCAAGGGATACGCAGTCAGTCGGTCAAAAGAAAACTAAAACCTTCCGCGAATCCTGCAATGCTACAATTACAAGAGTGCTCAACACGAGTGGAGCCAATTATAAAATTAACTTAAATCGCTAGTTGGAAATCTTATATATATATATATATATATATATATATATATGTATATCAGATTCTCTTTTGAGTATGATTTATTGAAGATGATTGATAAGAATTTAGTGTTTAGCTTTCCATTCAGCTTTTCTTTTTAGCGAACGATATAGCGCAACTTTGAACACAGAACCAATCCAGAACTCCACAAAATAAAAGTTACACCGACCTCGAAAATGACCGAACATGGTCGAAAATACCCGAACTCGAACGACACAAATAGGAATTTTGGATAGTTCTTAAACTTCCCTCAACAACAGCTGCGACATCTTGTTTGCTAAAAGGATAAGTTAAAAAGCTAAATACTAAATACGTGTCAGTCATTTCAATAAAACATGCAAACAATATATATATATATATATATATATATTGTGTGTGTGTGTGTGTGTGTTTACCAACTCCTCTACAGGAACAGAATATGACACAAGGTCAATTTTTAAGCAGGGTTTTTCACAACTGAATTCAGAATTTTTCATTTAGGTTGCCTTACCAAGGTAAAGAGCCCAGTCTGTCCAACTACTTGCCCATAATTGGAAAAATAATAGTTGGATTCATGCCTTTCTCAAGTGTATGGACGTAAGGTGAAATGCCACCAACCCCGTCCAGGTCTGAACTCAGTTCACCATGCACATTTCCGACAACGATAACATTACACCACGTTCGCCCCTCCCTCTCTCTATATATATATATGTGTGTGTGTGTGTGTGTGTGTGTGTGTGTGTGTTATGGTATTAGTTATTCATTCCTTTGCTGTTTAGAATTCGTTCAGAGACGAGACTCAAGATAAATTTAAGTCAATATCAAATTCCAACACGGCGGCAGGAGCTATAGAATACGCCAACTGCACCTCTGCAAAGGGTCAAGTCACCCCACTCATTAGTGTCCTAACTGACTCTAAATTGCATCTGATGATGAGGCTTCAGTCCAAGAGCTTTTGAAAATGTGTAGTATCTCCTCATTGCTATTACTATCAGGTTCACTCTGACCCGGATCTGTAGTACCTATTATATGGGTTGAATAGAACTGCTCAATCATTTACTAAGGATTATCATTATTATTAGTTATTTGAAACGATACAGATGTGTGCAAATCATTTATGTTACTAGCATTGGATTCCTTTTAATTAATATGTTTACAAAAGGCATAATTTCACTTCTCATTGTACACGTTTATATTGTCATATTCCTTAAGAAAGGTTTTTGTCACAGGCTTTCCCGAGATAAATGTGAAAACATTGTCATAGTTATTAAAGTTGGCGACCATAGTCGAGGGTAACCCGAAGGCTCCCTTTTCGATAGCTACTACACCAAAGTGTAGGGGAGGGCGCTACTCCATCCCTGGATTGCTCCACCTTACCCTCGATCCGTACCTTATAATGCTGAGTGTTAAGCAAGGAGGCATCAAGTACCATTTTTTGAGTCTTTGGTATGACTCAACCTGGGATTGAACCCAGGTCTCCCGGGCCATTGGCGAACACTCTAACCGCTAGGCCAAGATAAATAGATATACATATAGATAGATAGAAACAAATGAAGTGATAAAATGAAATAAATGTGAACAGACTGAGATAGACAGACAGACAAACAGAATTGTAGTGGGCCACCATAGTCGGGGTTGACACGAAGGCTCTATTTTCAATAGCTACTACACCGTGGTGTAGAAGAGGGCGCTACTCCATTTCCTGGATTGCTCCACTTTACCTTTGATCCTTATCTTATAATGCTGAGTGCTAAGCAAGGCGGTATCAAGTACCATATTTTGAGTCTTTGGCATAACTCGACCTGGGATTGAACCCTGGTCTCCCGGACCATTGACGAACACTCTACTCCAAACAGATATATATATATATATATATATATATATATATATATATATATAAACAGACAGATAGATAGATAGATAGCAATAATATATATATATAAACAGATTGATAGATAGATAGATAGATAGAT
Organism: Sepioteuthis lessoniana; assembly: GCA_963585895.1. Lineage (NCBI taxonomy): Eukaryota > Metazoa > Mollusca > Cephalopoda > Myopsida > Loliginidae > Sepioteuthis > Sepioteuthis lessoniana. The sequence continues at coordinate 50,507,336 of OY757933.1, forward strand.
AGATAGCAATACTTAAAACCATTTGACTGAACTAAAAAAAAGGATTAATATTAAATAAAATTATTAGTGTTTGATATCTGAAATCTTTTAACTGTTAGCAAACAGTTGGCGACCTTAGTCGAAGGTGACCCGAAGGCTCCCTTTTCGATAGCTACTACACCAAGGTTTAGGGAAGGGCGCTACTCCTTTCCCTGGATTTAAAGGGTTCATACCTTTCGCAGGGGTATTTGTCCGAAAGTGAATAATAGCCCGACTGGAATTCGAACTCACTTACTACGATTCCGCAGTCCAGCCCTTTAACCATTACACTACGAGGACACTAAATGAGCTCTAAAAACTCGTTGAAAAATAAATCACATAAAAACAGGATTTAGAATTGAATAACCCACAAGGGTTGATAAAACATGAAATATTCACCAACCTATTTTAACTTTTTTTTTTTTTTTTCAAATGCTAGGAATGTACTTATTTACCGGCAATACTGTATATTAATTTCACACTGATTGTCAGGGGAAAAGGGTATGTATCCATTGGGTTTGCGCGTGTGTCTAAGTGTTGAGAAAAAAACATCATACAAATGATTAATAATGTTTTATATTACCATAACAATGAAATTTCTCATTACGCTTGAGAGAGAAATGGTTGCATGACCGATATTTATATACATAAAGTCATATGGTGTTGTATAAGAGAGTAAATATTCCTTTTTACTAATATGCTTGGGAAAAGCATAAATCCACTTCTCATTGTACACTGTCACATTGTTATATACCTTAACAAAGATTCCTGTCACAAGCTTTCCAGAGATAGATGCGAAAAGATTGATATAGTTATTAATGAAGAAAGAAAGAAAGAAAGAAAGAAAGAAAGAAAGAAAGAGGCTGAGGTTGATTGAAACAAAATGAGATAGATAGATAGATAGATAGAAACACACAGACATACATACTCTGAGATAAACATGAACAGACTAAGATAGATAGATAGATAGATAGGAAGGAAGGAAGGAAGGAATAAACTGAGATAGATATGAATAGACTGAGATAGATAGATAGATAGATAGATAGGAAGGAAGGAAGGAATAAACTGAGATAGATATGAATAGACTGAGATAGATAGATAGATAGATAGATAGATAGATAGATAGATAGATACAGACATATATACTCTGAGATAAACATGAACAGACTGAGATAGATAGATAGATAGATAGATAGATAGATAGAAAGGAAGGAAGGAAGGAAGGAAGGAAGGAAGGAAGGAATAAACTGAGATAGATATGAATAGACTGAGATAGATAGATAGATAGATAGATAGATACAGACATACATACTCTGAGATAAACATGAACAGACTGAGATAGATAGATAGATGTACAGACTGATATGAATAAGTCAGAGGGGTTCTTTTTCCCAAGCTAGCTCCAGCCCTTTTGCTTTAAAATAGTAAGAGCTGGGTTGATGGCCCAGGGCCTGAGGTACTCATACAGAGGAATGCCGAGTGATCGGAAATTTTTTTTTAAACCGCCCCCGCTCCTCTCAGAAGCTTGCTGCTTTCAGATCACTTCACATTAAATCGACCATGTGTCAAATTTTGACCTCGTGTTGGTTGGCAGAGCTAGATAAAAATTGTCACGTGAATCTCCACAAAAGGGAGCACGGAAATAGCTCAGCCTGTTAACACGCGGTATAATTTGAATCCTCGTCATCTCCCCCAAACGCGAGCGCAACATAAATTTTCAATTTCTTCTGGTTGTCTAATTAACAGAATTTCAATGAATTGCCGTTCATAAATAACGAAGAAAAATTACTTGATATACTGCCAAGAGCAATTTCCATTGTTGTGGCACAAGGAAACATATATTATGGAAACAGATGGCTTTCGTATGTTTAACAGGTTTCTTCTCTCGGAGGTTGACACAAATGTAGGAAAGAAAAAATCCATCGCAGATTCTCGTGTAGTGTGTGTTTTCAAATAATTAAAAATAATACACTGTAAACAGTTGTCGTTTCAAGTGCCGTAAATTGCGGCGTACAAGTCACCCTTTAAGCCACTACTGCATTATTGAGATCGGCTAGAATACTGAGAGGAGTCCTAGAGACTTGAGGAGACTTTTTGTCATTCAAACTCCAGTAAAAAACCATCAGCTAACGCTTGTGTAAAAAACTCTCAAAAGAGAATAAATAATAATAATAATCTTTAGTAAATGACTGAGCAATTCTATTTGACCCACAAAACAGTGGATCGACTTGAAGGGCTCAAATCTAAACATTTAACACGGACTGGAACAGCACTCCGAACAATCGATAGAGACCATTAACAAGCCCAGTCGTCTGGGGGTACAAAATACGCCAATTGCATCAATGTAGAGGAGTAAAAAAAAAACAACACCAACGAGTGTCCTATATATGACTCTAAACCATCTGATTGTGATACTCCAGTACTGGTGATCTGCGGAAAGTGGAGTAGCTCTTGAGTAAAAGTGTTCACCAATGGTCCGGAAGATTGGGGTTCAATCCCAGGTCGAGTTATACCAAAGACTCAAAAAATGGTACATGATACCGCCTTGCTAAGCACTCAGTATTATAAGGTTAGGATCAAGGGTAAAGTGGAGCAATCCTGGGAAAGGAGTAGTGGCTATTGAAAAGGGAGCCTTCGGATCACCCTCGACTAAGATCACTTTGGCCCAGAGTGGGAGAACTTGTTAGGGTGCCATGTATGAGTGAAATAGAACTGTTTAACTATTTAACTGTGAGCAAACAAATAAATGAGATTAAATTGAATTGCTAGATAGCGATATTAGAAACCGCTTAACTGTGTGCAAATAAAATTATTGGTGTTAAGTAAGAAAACTTGAAGTATTTTAACTGTATGCAAACAAATGATTAATACTAAATAGAATTATTTGTGTGACATAGAAATATTTGAAACCGTATAAGTGAGTGAAAATTGAATTATTTTTACTATATAACAATACTTGGAACCGTTTGGCAGCAAGCAAATGAATAAATTGTGATGAACAGAATTATAATTGTTAAATAGCAATACTTAAAACCATTTAACTGAGTGCAAATAAAACTATTAATGTGAATATTGATTGAAATCACTTTACTGTGATCAAACAAACGATTAATAATAAATAGAATTTATTTGTGGTTGACAGAAATATTTGAAAACATTTAACTGTGTGCAAACAAATGAGCTCTGGCTCGAATAAAAATGTTATCTACAAACTATTCGTTTACAAATCATATATATATATATATATATATATATATGTGCGTGTGTGTGTGTGTGTTGGTTGGTTGGTTGGTTGGTTTTTATGGCATATCAACCCTTGTAGGTTATTTAAAGCCAAATCCATTTTTATGTAAATAATCAGTTCTATTTCAAACAATTCAGTTTAGCATGAGTACACAGTTTAACTGTCAAAAACATTTCTATTTTAAACTATTGAGTTTATTCAAACAGTTCTAATTCAGCTAATTCAATTTAGTGTAAGAACAGATTTTGTTTACTCAGTAAAATGTCAAAACAGTTCTATATATAACAATTCAGTTTAGTGTAAGTACAATTTCAATGTCAAAAACGGTTCAATTTCAAACAATTTAGTTTAGCATAAGCACGCAGTTTAAATGTCAGTGAAGTTTATTTGTCAAAAACATTTCTATTTCAAGCGATTCAGTTTAACCAAACAGTTCAGTTTAGCATAAGTATGCCGTTAGTTCTAAGTAACCCATATATAGGGCCCTATCAGGTGCTACCACGCCGGGCCAGAGGAGACCTGGGAGCAATGGCAGTGAAGGGGTGATCCGCATTCCCTAAAGCTTCAGCATCACTGGAAGTTCATCATCATATTTGTTTAGCGTCATATGTGACACTCATTGGGGGTCTTACCCCTCTGCAGAGAAGCAGTCGCTGTATTCTACGGCTCCATCAACAGGGATGGCATTGGCACTGAATAACCCACGGACTTTGATATACTATTAAACAAAGGACCTATAGATAGATAGGAACAGATTTAATGGCAGTGAAGAGGTGCTCCGTATTCCCCAAAGCTCTGGCATTACTGGAACCTCACCATCAGATTGTTTAGTGTCATATCCAGGACACATGTGTGTGTGTGTGTGTGTGTGTGTGTGTGTGTGTGTGTGTGTGTGTGTGTGTGCGTGTAAACAGGATTTGGCATTGAATAACCTACAAGGTTGATATGAATTAAAATCTAACCGACCAACTAACTTACCGTAACTTCAAAAGACTGCCAAAGAAAATTTCTAACTTAAACTCGTGTTTGCAGATTATATTTAACAAATCAACACATTGTTTAATATAAAATGATAAAACTGTAGTACAAATGAAATAGTTGACTGCAATTCTTTAAGAAATGCTGCGAGCAATATTGAACAAGTCCTGGAGGCAACACCCGACAAAACAGCAGCTATACAGCCCATCACGAAAACTATCAAACTTAGACCGACGAGACATGCGGGACGCTGCTAAAGAAGTGAGGACAAACTCGTAAGCGAAATACTCCTGTGAACCCCTTCATATGGACGAGCAAAGGTAGGACGACCAACTTGAACCTACATACAACAGGTTTGTGCCGATACAAGATTTAGGTTTGGATACCTCCCGGGAGCGATGGACGATAGAGGCAGGTGACGAGTGACAGTCAGCGAGATCTGTACTGGCAGCGCGACATGATGATGATGATATCACACGCCGTTTCCCACAGCTGATGTACTGACTGTAAACACTAACTGAAAAGTCACATATACAACAAGTATCGGTCTAACCTAGAATTTTGATCAAAAAATCTTGTGGTCGACTTTTATGCCAGGTCAACTGGTACACCGCAATTTACGATGATTGTCCTTAAAACAAATAATTTGCATGCAGATAAATGGTTTCAAGTATTTCTATCTGACATTAATAATTCTATTTAAAGATAATTGTCTTATTTTCACACGGTCATATGGCTTTTCGTATTCCTATCAATTAGTAATAACATTCAAACAGATCTATTTTACCCTTAGGAACCTGACAGGGGTCAGAGTGAACCTGGGAATAATGGTAATTATGAAATACTACAAACTTCCCAGAGCTCTAGAACTGGAGTCTAAGCACCAAATTCAGATTATCGTCCTATCAAAAATACTCCTTATTCATGGCTGCCGAGGTCTTAGTCCTTTGCAGAAGATACAATCAGTGTAATCTGAGCCTCGACGACAGTGTAGGGTTTCCTTAGGATATAGTATAATTTAGTATATATAGCTATCTGTCTATCTAATATTTATCATTATCAAGTCGCGCTGCTTACACGGATTTACCCGACTCTCTCTCTCTCTCTCTCTCTCTGTCCCTATCATCCATTGCCCCCAGTAGGTCTTCCTAACAACTTCCTGTGTCCACACAGAGCTTTTGTGAGTAAGTTCTTGCTTGTCAGCCAACATTGGCACGACCATGAGAAGGGTCCATTGGAGAACGTCACTTATGAGTTCGTCATTGCTTCTTCAGCAGTGTCCCGCATGTCTAGTTCATCTTACTTGGATGGCTTTTGAGATGGGAGGCAAGTGGCCGTACAGTTGCTGTTTCGTTGGATATTATTTCCAGGGTTTATTCAATGTAGTTCGTTGCATTCTTATGTAGTTCCCGTCTAGAGTTTTCTCTATGCGTTTTGTCAGTGTCCATGTGGGGCATCCATAGAGTTATATTGACACAACCGCAGCTTGCAAGAAATCTCATAAATATATATATATCAACTTATACAGGAGTAATAATTCCTCAAGCAACAAAGAGGAACTTTCGTTATATTTGTCTTCATACATTGACCAGTGGCAAAAGCTGCTAGTTGCGCCAGGGGTGCAAGTACTGCTTTAGCCACCGAAACTAATATCACTCCTGGTCGGTGACTGACGAGGACAGGATATCGCTCGTGCTTTCACAAGTTATATGATCAAATTTAATTATATGTATGTATGTGTGTGTATATATATATATATATATATATATATATCAACTTATACAGGAGTAATAACATTGTAAGATGAACATTCAAACATTTTGCGAAGAACTAGAAAGAATATTTGGTTCAAAATTAATATCTAAATTAATGATTCATTACTAAAAATAAAGGGTCGATTTATACACTAGATTGACCTATACACAAATATATGTATTATATATCTATTTTTCTATTTAATGTATTTACAAACCGGGATATATGTCAAATTTTTAGGACCTAATTTTTAACTTATGACTTTCATCGGCACAAGTAAGAAGCAATTTACTTAGGTTAAAATTTGAATATAATGGGAAGACATGAATCAAAGTCTGGATTTAAGATTTAATTTAATAAATTTCATGAAAATAAATCTAAATCGACTATACACAACAGAGTATACACAAGTATACGCTATACCCTTTCTTTTTTCTTTCTTTCTTTATTTCTTTCTTTCTTTCTTTCTTTCTCATTCTGTTAACTTTTATTTATCTATCTATCTATCTATCACTTAGCTCATCTCTATTTGTCAGTTTGTTCATATATATCTATCGACCTGTCTGCCTATCTATCTTAGTTTGTTAATATCTTCAGTCTGTTTATATATATATATATATATATATATATATATATATATATATATATATATATATATATATATATATTCAAAAACGCTTAACAGGATGGAAATAAATTTATAATCCTGATGTGACCGGTTTGTTGTTTTTTCTTAATGAAATTATTGCTCTGTAATGTCTGTTACGTTGAGCTCTTTACCAGGAAAATTTAAATATTCACTCTTGAATAGTTTTCTTTTCCTGATGGAATTACTCTCAACTCCGGTTTAACTGGACCAAATAATACTTATATATATATATATAAATATATATATATATATATATATATATATATATATATATATATATATAATCGTACTCTATTCATCTATAGATGCAGATATAGGTACATCTTATCTACTAATGTATAAGTGGAATTTTGAAGATATGCATTTAAGACAAAGGATTTACATCAACTTTTAACTTCAACAATTAACGTCAAAAATGAATTCTATGAAATAATCATTCTAGGACCTTAGATTAAAAGTCAGTCTCTAAAAGATATTGACTTTCTCGTCGTTATATACGGCAGATCTGAAATTATACGTGTAAAATATCGTGCACCAACAGATTTAGATCCAGAGTCAAACACCAGTTTTTACAAATGAGGAAAAAAATGATCTGGAATTATGAATGGGTATCTGAGCTCTGATTGGTCAATATCATCACGTAGCGTAAGACGGCAGACGGCTTTTTAAAACTTAATTAAAAACTTGAAGCAGATAGGTAGAAGTGAATTTTGGCCGGCTTGTAGCTTTAGTCATTTTCTTTTTTCGTTTGTTAGGCCTATCATGCAAACGATGGCGAGGAAACTTTTCTTCTCTCCTAAATGACGGTATCAAAATAGAAATCCACAAGGAAAGGCTTGTAGGTTGTTGGCTGATTTCTTTGTTGAAAGGCATATCAACTTTTGTGGGTTATTTAATGCCAAAGACGTCCTTATATAAGGACAGTTGTGATATTTTAAAAATGAATGTAATGCCGCGACTAGAGTTAGAACACGCTTACTACGATGTCAAAGTCCATCAGGTTGGTCACTGCTTTACGGGAGCTTCCCTGCAGAAAGGATTGTCTGGATCATAAAGAAAAGTCAATAATAAACGCCGGTATTTTAAACAAATGTGTTTGTCAACTATTTTCATCAACAATATAAAATACACGACCAAGTACTTTTAGGGTCTTGGCAAGGAACAAGGGGCAGCAAGACACCATGTGATCTTACAAGTCTAATCTCTCGATATACAAGGTGTGTTAAAAAATTATCGAAACTGAAGCTGTATTTACCAAGGTTGAAGTGAACAATAAATGAAACGTTAAATTTCTTCAAAATAGGTGTGCTTTCTTTGTTTAATAGCATATCAACCTTTATGGGTTATTTAATGCCAAAGCCATCCTTCTAGAAGAACAGCCATGGTACTATTTAACCCATAGCGGGTAGGATACGCGGGTTCATACCTTTCGCACGGGTATTAGTCCGAAAGTGAACGTAATAGCGCGACTGGAGTTCGAACGCGTTTATAACGATTCTGCAGTCCTGCTCGTTAACAACTTATTCCAATGAATTTATGTAGTGTTAGGATGTTCTGTCATAATTGTTTTTTATGTTCTCCATGTCCATAAACCTTATTAATTTTCAATTTTGAAAACAAGAGAAAGTCGCACGGAACTAGATCTTGTGAGTATGAAGGATGTTGCGCTTGTACAATGAAACATTTCGTTAAAACCTGGTGATGAAAACGTATCGAAACCGCTGATCAAAAAGTAATATGAGAATTATCTCTATCTCGTATTAACAAAGTCTAGACTGTAGTCTAGATGACAAAACATCGTCAATTCATTATATAACCATTACACCACAGGCACCTTCATATTACACCACGGGCATCTCTGATATATAGGTTGGTGAAATTTGCCAAACAGAAATAACGGATATCCTGTCCAAATATGAATTCAAATCATTTCTTATTTTCATATACGGAATCTTTTAAAAATCTGGGGGTGTCCTCGTGGTGTAATGGTTAAAGCGATGGACTGCGGAATCGTAGTACGCGAGTTATTCTCCGAACTATGGGTTAAATAGTACCACTACTGTTCTTCTAGGAGAATGGTTCTGGCATTATATAACCTATAAAGGTTGATATGCCAGTAAAACAAAGAAACCAAACCATTTTAAAAATCTGATATTTGAGATGAACAGTGTCAGAGAAAAATTGATATCATTTCGTAATCTAAAAATTTGACCTATTTTCATTCAATTGATCTAAAATTTTACTAGCATGCGTCGAAACAACTTGAAATGCAATGTTTAATGTTTAAACGCATTTTACTTTTCAGCGAGTGGCATTTCTGTACCTGAAAAGAAAAACATTGAAGATTAAACATAAAATTCTGAGTTGTTTCCACTCATGCTGTGAAAACTTGAGATCATTTGAAGAAGAATTGATCAAGTCTGACCGATAAAATGAAACGCAGTTTCTTCCAGGCTGCGGTCGTGTCGATACTGCTATATGGATGCACTACTTGGACGCTGACTAAACGGTTGGAGAAGAAGTTAGACAGCAATCATACAAGAATGTTAAGAGCAATATTGAACAAGTCCTGGCAGCAACACCCCACAAGGCACCAACTATACGGTCACCTACCTCCTATCACGAAAACTATCCAAGCTAGACGAACCAGACATGCCGGACACTGCTGGAGAAGCAAGGACGAGCTCGTAAGTGATGTACTCCGGTGGACCTCCGCATATGGCCAATCAAAAGCAGGACGACCAGCTCGAACATACATACAGCAGCTATGTGAGGATACGGGATGTAACCCTGAAGACCTGCCAGAGGCGATGAATAAAAGGGAGACGTGGAGAGAGAGAGAGAGGGGGTCAGGGGTATCTGTGCTAGCCGCACGACATGATGATGATGATGAATAAGATTACGAATTATATTTGCCCAGTCGGCTGTGGCTGGAGAATACATCGACTGCACCTCTGCAGAGGGATAAGATCACCCCAATGACTGTTCTGGGTATGACACTAAACAATATGATGATGAGGTTCCAGTAATGCTGGAGCTTGGGGAATGCAGTGTACAACTTCATTGCCATCACTCCCAGGTCCACTGTGGCCCGGAATAGTAGCACCTGATAGGGTCCTATCTATGGGTCAAATAGAACAAACCGTGGTTTTGAGAGTTTACTGTTTTTGTATTTAAACTGCGTTTTTATGCTAAACTTAATTGTTTAAAATAGGACTGTTTTTGTATGCTAAACTGGATTGTTTGAAACGGAACTGTATTTGCCATTGAAACTGTACTTACGCAAGACTGAATTCTTTGAAATTGAACTGTTTTGACATTTAATTGGGTGTAAACCAAAACTATACTTATGCTAACCCGAATTGTTTGAATTAGAACTGTTTGACTAAACTGAATAGCTTGAAATAGAAATGTTTTTGACAATTAAACTGTGTTCTTATGCTAAACTGAATTGTTTGAAATAGAACTGTTTATTGGTATAAAATAAGATTTAGCATTAGATAACCTACAAAAGTTTTATTTTTCTCTGCCTCCCACCAGACAGGACTTGACACAAGGTCAATGACCCGAAGGTCGGATTAAAGTGTTGGATAAGCGGAGGGGAAAGTCGGGCTCGAGCTGAGGCTTTGAAACCTCCTGCACTTTGCTGGTCATCGGCTCACTTAGTGCAATATGAGTCTGATGAGCCAAACTACACATGGACCCAAACATCGGTCCAGGCACGGATGCCTGATAATAGCTTAAACTAGACAACGAGGTCCAGTTTTATACTCGCTGGTCAATGGCCGTTGCGCGCCCACCCAGCCAAAAGGTTGATATGCCGTAAAACCCAAATATAACAAACAAACGAATTATATATATATATATATATATATATATATATATATATATATATTAATGTAAGTCATTTGAGGTGTATTGATTGAGTAAATACAGATGGGGCACAGGCGAAATTCATTAACTACAGGAAATTCTTCCATATAAAGAAAGCCTGGTAATTCTATAAGGATATATAATGCATATGTCTACTGCTCGTGTTTATTCGACATTCAGTCAATTAATAATGTGAATACGACCTAAGGTGTTGGCAATAGGTTGTACTGTTACCGTTGAACATTTTTTACAGAAATCAATAGTCGTATGTCCTTTCATATCTCTGAAGACTAAAAGCATGCCCTTCTTTACAGAACTTTTTTTTTTATTGGAGAGTCAGAATGATTTTACTCCATGGACTGTCTTTTTGACTCAGGCTGGTAGTTGCAAACCCATGGTTAGCTTATTTGTAAACATTTTTTTTCTTCTAGGAGAATAGCTTTGGCATTAAATAACCTACAAATGTTGGTATGCCATTAAACAAAGAAACCAAACCAAACATTTTTTTTGGAAAATCTGCTTCTTTGTACACATCGCACATTCTGTAGATTTCACAATGCTTGCACTTCTCAGTCACATGATATTTTTGACAGACCACTGTTAAAGCTTGGAGCATGCTGTTTGATTTTCCACCATTTTGAATAGCCTCAAAAGAAAGATTTTACAAGATTAAAAATGATTTTTGGAAGAAACCAATTCCAAACAATGCAGAGTTTATATTTGTGGAAAAATTTCTAAAAAAAATATTTTTCTTTTTACCAAAAAATTCCACCTATTCAATAAATGATGTTTGTACAATGCTCTTAAGAGCCGATGTTTTACATTCGTTCAAAATCATTTTAAATATTATCTGAAACATATTTTCTTATCCATGTAAGAGATTCTAGCAGGTACTATCATTCTAGGTCAGAGTGGACCTGGGAGTAATGACAACAAAAAGGTGACTCTCAGAGCTCCTGAACTGGAGCCACACAGATAGATAGATAGATAGATAGATAGAGAGAGAGAGAGAGAGAGAGAGAGAGAGAGAGAGAGAGAGAGATTTATTGAATCCATCGTACTACCACTCAGGGTCAAAGAGGACTTGACTGTAATAGCAATAAAAGTTGACTCAACAATCATCAGGACCCCAGCATCAGAGCCTCACCAATAGATAGATAGATTGATAGATTCTATCTATCCGTAAGATTCTTGCCGATAATATCACTCTGGGTCAGCGTGGCCCTGGTAGTTATGGCAACAAAAAGGTGACTCTACAATTATCAAAGCTGGTGCCTCGCGATTCGATAGATAGATAGATTTGACTTAAACTGATATTACCACTCTCAGTCAGGGTTGACCTGGGAGTAATGGCAACGACAGGGGATTCCACACTCATCAGAGCTCTACACCTGTTTCTTACCACCGGAAGATAGATAGATTGTTGGTTGGTTGGTTGTTTGGTTGGTTTTTATGTTATATCAGCCTTTGTAAGTTATTTAATGTCAAATCGTGTTTAGGTTTGGGTTCTTTGTTTAATGGCATATCAACCTTCGTGGTTTATTTAATGCCAAAGCAAGCCTTCTAGAAGAACAGCAGTGCCAAACCACACACACACACACACACACACACACACACACACACACACATATATATATATATATATATATATAATCTAAAGCTAACTCAGCCGATGGTGGGGAACGATTCTATTTCATGATTTTCTTTCTTCTATATCCATGTAATTCAAAATCCAATAGAAAGCTCAATGTAAAATAATAATAAATCAAAATACAGAGCATATAATTCAATATAAAAGAAAAACCCTTTATAAATCATTCGGTTTTTTTTTGTAATGATATTTATTTCAGCAGACCCGATATTTTTTTAAATATTAGATCTGCATCTTCAGATTTCTTTGTCTGAAGATGCAGATCTAACTTAAATAAAAAAAAAAGGGGTCTGCTGAGATAGATATGATCACAAAAGAATATGAATGATTTTTAAAGTTTTTTTTTTATATGGAATTATTTCATATGGTTCGTTAGTAAATAGTAGGTAGGTAAATTTTTAAACGGGTTGTTAGAGCTCATTTGTTGTCCTCAGCCTAACAGTTACACGTGTTTCTATCAATCACTAGTAATTCTATTTTATACGAATCCAATACACAAAGTTA
>OY757933.1:50525007-50545007 GCA_963585895.1 Sepioteuthis lessoniana
ATAGATAGATAGATAGATAGATATGGGAAGGCACAATTATACCGGGGAGATATAGAGACAGATATAGATACAGGGAGACATAAAAACCAGAAACAGAGACAGAGACAGAGAGAGTTCATTTAGGTGACTATGTGATCAAAGCGTATAAAAATAAAAATAAAAAATAAATAATCACGGGGAAAAGCATGACACATCTCCGTGTTGTACGACAGTCACTTGATTAAATAAGGTAAAAATCATAAACTTACCTGAGTCACAATATTCTTTTGTTGGTGCTTAGTTCTCTCGTCACCATCATCAACATCACGTGTGTTGTCTTCCTCGTTGTTGGTATCGTCACTTCCAGTCGTTTTCGGAATACTCCGACTGTCAAGATTACTTAATATGTCGTCCTCTTGTGCATCCAGTGGTGCGTCTTTTCTGACAAGAATCTCACTCACACGTTTTCTGCCATTCAATTGCGACACACATTTCTCATCTTCGCCTGCGTTGTCGCCAGCGCTATGTGCGAATATAGCAGACACTGACCGCGTCGAACTGTTAGAGACGGGAGAAGAGGCTGATTTAAGAAAAAAGGGAGATGAAGTTAGCTCGGCCCGAGTCCGGGCAACAATTCCAGCTATGTCAGTGGTGATTGTTTGTGAAGAACGAACTTCCCTGGTCGCCTGGTTTCTTGATTCGCCTTTCTTTTTAATTCTCGACTCCTCAGCCTTTTCCTCGTCATGAAGATGAAGTAGCTGAGACGAGGGTGAAACGGGCGATGATGGGTGAGGAAAAACACCGCTGATACTAGTACTGCTACTACTACTGCAGTGGCTGCCGCTAATATTATGACTACTGATCGTCTTTCTATCATTATCCACTTTTTCGTGGAAAGGAAACTCGTGGGGTCTCTGCTTTGCCGCTGTTAATGATTCTTCCTGAGATGCCTCTGTCTCGCCGGTTGCTTCCTGGGTGGTCAAACGAATTATAGTCTGACGGGCAGATTCGCATCTTTCCTTCGGTGAATTGATGACTTGTTGCCCCTTGGACGCATCCAGCTGACCCTTAGCGGCAATTTCCAACTTTTGCCTTTCCTTCCAACTGTCCAGACTCCTACTAAGAGCTCGCACATTGTCAGACAAGGGAGTTCTAGTGTTTCTGGCTTCATGGCTGGAGGAACGAGACATAGTTTTTAAAAGACCTGGAGAATCCATGGTCGTGATTTTTAACGGGTAACTAACACATTCTGAAAGTAAGAGGAAAAAAAAGATTATAATAATAATAACAATAATAGATAGCAAGTGGATAAGAAAAATGAAGTTTTTTTTTTTGTTTTTTTATTTAAGTTGGGCCGGCTACTTTTTTTTTTTGTAGTGTGGAGTAAGTGTGTGTAGATTATTATTTCCAGTTGTAACTTTCATTTGTTCGTCATACAGACTGGCATAGGTTTGGTTTCTTTGTTTAATGGCATATCAACCTTTGTAGGTTATTTAATGCCAAAGCCATTCTCCGAGAAGAGAATGGTGGTACCATTTAACCCATCGCTGGGATGACAAGGGGGTCCACACCTTGCCCGAAAGTGAACGTAATAGCGCGACTGGAGTACGAACCCACTTACTACAATTCCGCAGTCCATCGCTTTAACCATTACACCACGAGGACATCCACCACAGACTGGGATAGATAGATAGATAGATCAAACTGAAAGTTAAATTCTAATAGATTATAATACTTCGTAACGATTCTACAAATGTTTCACAAAATTTTATCTAAAAATTTAAAAAAAAAATAATTAGATCTTTTTTTTTACATTTCATTACAATTTTTAAAATCGTAAATTCACTCCTACTGAACGGGCCAATTGAATATAGGGCGACCGAAAAAAAAAGTCACAATTTTTTGCTGAATTGTCCGCTATTAAATGTTGCTTGAAGCGGAATCTACAGCACGGGGAGTCGACATCGTGACAGATGAAAGGCATAATTATGCTTGTCTAAGGTGGAAAAATAAAAAAAAAACTATAAGATAGAAAATAAAAAAATAAATGAACCTCCCACATTTTAATAATATTGACTTTAGTGCGGTCGTTAACTTACAAATCTACATTGAAAAACTTTTAATTTCATATTTACTAAACAACCTTTATAATTTCTGTTAGGGATGTTGTGCCTACCGGTCGACACAGTCATGGTAAAAATTCATATATATTTATACGACACTGAACTGACACAACCATTGTTTAGTAAAAATCATAAAGGCAGTAAATTTAGCAAGAAATAAAAGTGCTCTTGGCAAAAAAATATATAAAGATTAAAAGTAAAAAAAAGATCAATAATTGACAACGGTGGGCAGCGGTATGATACTAAGTCCAACGTAAAGTTGGGCGGGTTTCGATCCCAGCTTCAAGCATCCTACGTATCTAGCCTCACTGAAGCGTTGTGATTGGTAATGGCTAGATTGTTTGCCAATGGCCTGGGAGACCGGGGTTCAAGCCCAGGTCGAGTCATACCAAAGACTCAAAAAATGATACTTGATGCTACCTTGAATACTCAGCATTATAAGGTACTATTTACCAACCCCTCCGCTCGGGCAGGATATGACACAAGGTCAATTTTTAAGCGGAGTTTAACAGGTTTTGAATTCAGAGTTTTCCTTCTCCTGGACTAGTTGCCTCCCCAAGGCTGAAGAACCTCGTCCGTCCTACTATTTACCCATAGCTCGAGGGAGAATAAGGGGGTTCATACCTTTCCCAAGGGTATTTGCCCGAAAGTGAACGTAATAGCGCGACTGGAGTACGAACTCGCGTACTACCATTCCACAGCTCATCGCTTTAACCATTACACCACGAGGACACCCCTAGACCATTACACCACGGGGACACCCCTACTCAGCATTATAAGGTAAGGATCAAGGGTAAAGTGAAACAATCCATGGAAAGGAGTAGCGCCATCCTCTACACCTTGATGTAGTAGCTACCGAAAAGGGAGCCTTCGGGTCACCCTGGACTATGGTCACCAACTTTACTTATATATATATATATATATATATATCGGCAGACAGACGAAAAGACACATACAAACACACACTTAAGCTTAAACTCATCTAATAAATCTTCCGTCGAGTTATATATATTATATATTTTATCTATGTTACATTGTCGGATTTACTATATCTACCATTTTTCCATATATATATATATATATATATATATATATATTTCCACACACACACACATATATATATATATATATATGGAAAAATGGTAGATATAGTAAATCCGACAAGATGTGAAAAAATAAATGGAGAAGTGGATAAACCGAAACACTGAAAACGTATTCAACAAGATATTTCGTCTTTATTCCATAAAAGACTTCACCTGGTTTTCGGTTTTTAATTTTCCGGTTATTTTCTCCCTCACACACACACACACACACATATATATGATGAATTAAGATTTTCGGAGAATGTATTAATTTATATATGAATAATATGCTATGTTTATCGTTTCAATTTTTTGTTAAACCGTTTTCAGGAAGATGTTAGTATGTGATGCTATGTCTCATCCGAAAATTATTTTCAAAGGAAAAAGTAAACAATGAATTTTCTAATGAGACATAATATCACATTTTAATACCTGATGATGGTTTGACAAAGAACTGAAATGTTATTACGTAGCCTGTCATTCATATATAAATAAATTCGTTCTCAGAATATCTTGTTATTTTATTTGATAATTGTTATTTACCGTCGGATTTATTTCCTTTTTTCTAATATATATATATATATATATATATTGTCATCGACAGACAGACTGTTTCGTTGTATCAGAACTCTTCAGTGTGGCTAGACATGTAGGACGCTTGAAGCCGGGATCGAAATCCGCCCCACTTTACGTATCAGACCTCTCGGTCAACAAGCGTACCACGTTGGCAAGAGAATTATAAGTTATTATGTAGCAACATCAGCAGCAGCGTTCGTTTGTTTACATTTTATACCTTACCGGATACCAGAGTGCTCGATTCGTTCGAAGAGTTTTGCATTATGCGAGCGGCAGCCGGAATATATATATATATTGTGCAATTAGAAGGAAGCCCAAACATGGTTAAATTGTCATTATGAATTTATATCGCCGGAGAATATCATTATACAGTCCGTCTAATCCAATATTCTTTCCATGAATAATCCGCACACACTGTCTTTGAACGCTAACTAGCATTGGTCTAGTGGGTAGAGTGCTCGCCAATTGTCCGGGACACCGGGGTTCAATCCCAGGTCGCGTCATACAAACGACTTTAAAAATGGTATTTGATACTTCCTTGCTTAACACTCAGCAATATAAGGTACGTAACAAGAGTAAAGTGGAGCAATCTAGGGAAAGGAGTAGCGGTAGTCCAGCAGTTCATATGCCTAACCGAACCGTTGGTCACTCAAGAGTTTATATATATATATATATATATATATATATATTGTCATGCATAAACAGACTGTCTCGTTCTATCAGAACTCTTCAGTGTGGCTTGACACGTAGGACGCTCGAAGCCGGGATCGAAACCCATCCAACTTTATGTTAGACTAAGTCTCAGACCGCTCGGCCAAAAAGTGTACCACGTTGGCTAAGGGAATTTTTTAAAGGTATTTATGTAGCTACAGCAGCAGCCGCGTCTGTTTGTTTACATTTTTATACCCTATCGGCTACCAAAGTGCTCATCCCTTTCACCTACCTTCCATTTCTCCTTCTCAGAACCTCCCCCTCCTCATATTTGTCTCTTTCTCACTAAAATTTATCCACCTGTGCTGGTCAGTTCTCTGATAAAACTTGATACACTTAAAAGTGTCCAGCATTGGCCGTCTGCCCAGATGGTCACAGTCAAAATTTAATAATCCCTATAAGCAGGTCTCTAAACCCTACCACCAACAATCTAACCAATATCTATTTCGCTCCCTTTCTTTCCTTTTCTGTCTCTTTTCTTCAGATCCTTTCCTCCTTTGATATTTTATCATTATTTAATCCATTTCTTCAATTGCTGAACTTTGGAAAAGCTCATTTTCTTTCTGATGAAGTTCCCTTTTCAAAAAAGAACGAAATATTATTGAATCTTTTGACAGTGGTGGCTTTACTACTTTTCCACGTATTTTTGTCATCTTGTCATATTTACCAAAATCTACCATTTCTCCATATATATATATATATATATATATATTGAACTCTCCTGTGGATCTCAGTAGATGAGGGACCAACAGATATATATATATATATATATATATATATATATATATATATATATATATACGAGGTGCCTTCAATAAGTTTCCAGACATTTTTTGTACAGGCATTTAAAATTGTCGTCAGAGAAATTATTCCCATTGGGTATCCCATACGTCTAACCTTGTGCCACTAAGCTTGGTAAATTATTTTAGCATCTCAGAGGCACAAGGTCACTTAGCATAGCTGCGATTAATCTAGTGACTGGAGAAGTAAGACTTCACTCGGAGATGTTCTCATTTTTTACAGCTAGAAAGGATATACGTGGTGCATTTGATAAGTTTCCAGACTATTTTTATACAGGCATATAAAATTGTCGTAGACTCTTGAAAGTTCAGTATGTTATTGCTATACATCTTATGAGATGACTGACCAATTTTTATGATTCTCAGGTTCAAATTAACAGCTACAGCAGCAATTGGAATACACCCTACTATAGCCTGATTGTCACAGCTGGGGAATTTCAAAAATCCAGTCTGGACGTGAGCACACTTTAGAAGAACAATATGCCATAAAATTCTGTTTCAAACTTGGAAAAAATGCTACAGAAACCTATGGAATGCTTCAGACTGCTTTTCGACCATCTTTCATGAATCGAGCATCAGTTTTTGAGTGGAATAAGAGATTCAAGGAAGCAGGGAGTCTGTTAGGGATGATGTGAGGTGTGGAAGGAGTAGGTAATCAATACACCAGAGTTGATTGGCCAAAGGGTTAGGGTTAGGATTACTATGTTGAGGTTTTTAGGGAGTTCAGAAAGAGATTCCGTCGGAAGTGGCCAGCAATCTTTAAATCGGGTCAGTGGCATTTCCACCAGGACAATGCTCCAGTCCACAACTCCATCCTTGTCACAGACTATTTGACCAAGATGGACATCAAGACAGTTCCTCAGCCTCCCTATAGTCCAGACGTTGCTCTCTGTGACTTTTGGTTATTCTCTAAGCTCACAGGCTGTCGTTATGAGACAATTGAGGAGATGAAAGAGGCAGTGACAAGGGATATAGACACGCTCACATAAGGGGACTTCCATGAGGCCTTCCAGAAGTTGTTGGAACGATACAAAAAGCGCATAGCAGCCGGAGGAGATTACTTCGAAGGGGACTTGAGTTTAATGTGTGTACTATCAATAAAAGTGCCCGTACGATAAAAGTCTGGAAACTTAATTAATGATCCTCGTATATAGATAGATATAAGGCATTACTCTGTTACGCCCAAATTACCTGCCACTCCAATTCTTCCAGTCCAGTTGCCTAGGGCTGTAGAATATACCAACTGCATCTCTGATCCTACACTGATCGTCTATTATCGATCACTAACGAGTGACCTGATATATGACATTAAACCATCTGATTGTAAGGCTCCAGCCTTGGAGATTTGGGAAATGCTAAGTTCCCCTTCATGGCTGTTGCTTCCAGGTCTACACTTACTCAGAGAGGTAACACATGATAGATTCCTGTCTATGGCTCAAATAGAACAAACTACATGTGCAAACAAATGATTTATGTTAAATTGTGACTGTTATATAGCAATACTTGAAACTAACTGTATACAAAAAAAGCTCATTTAAAAATATTATCTACAAAATGTTTACAAATCATACATATATTCAATATTCATGACTTTGAATTTTACGAGGCACAAACATTTGAAGAAGCCAGACTTATAGGATTAGAACTTCGTTGGAAAAAAGGAATGTCCCCTAACATGGCTGAACAACTTAGGTCTGAGATATCCAGGATCAACAATAACCCAACTCCAAACGCAAATCTAAATTTATATCTTCATGTAATAAAATCTGTAGGAAAGATTTGGGCTGGGCTGATCTTGTTTACTATATTTCCAGCATAAGTATCGGCTTAGTCGAAACAGACGCCCTTAGTTTTGGGTTAAAATTTTCAACTGGTATCAGAAACCATGATATGGAAAAATTAATTAACACAATTTACAGACACCTCGACGCTGACTTCCACGAAGGATTCATACGAGGTATCATCGCTGCTTCCACTAACTGCCATTCTGATGAACTGAAACTACCTATCAGATACATAACTGCCTTCAAATCTTTCTCTTCTAACCACAAAATCGTTATTTCACCTTCTGACAATGGCGATGTTGTTATTATGGATTCTACGGTAAATAACTAAAGACTTATGGATGTACTTGGTGATAACAACAGCTATGAATAGATCTCCCTACAAACTGTTTTAAATAATATTAACGAATTTAACAAATCTTATGAAAAATTAATCTCTAATGAGGATAAATCTTACTCTTCATTAATTAGTTACCATCCCATAATCCCCCAAATTTAGGATCTTCCTGAAACCCACAAACCTAATATTCCCTCAAGACCTATGCATAAGTTAACGACCATAGTCGAGGGTGACCCGAAGGATCCCTTTTCGATAGCTACTACACTAAGGTGTTAAAGAAGGTGCTAAACCTTTCCCTGGATTGCTCCACTTCACCCTTGATCCCTACCTTATAATGCTGAGTGTTAAGCAAGGAAGTATCAAGTGCCATTTTTTGAGTCTTTGGTATGACTCGACCTGGGATTGAACTATGGTCTCCCGGCTTTCTTCAAGTGCTTGTTGAACTCGGGAACCTACACGGAACTTCGAACTACGTCTTTTATTGAATCCATGGGGGTCGCCTGTTCTGATTCCGTTAGCCATAACCGGGTACAAGTGTTAAGCATTCCAGTATTGTTACCCGCCTGTAGTCAGGATTGAAAATGCAACCTCAAAATGATTATCTCCTTAGGAGCTTAGGGAACCAACACCTATACCGTTACGCAATGTGTCCTGCTGCAGAATTTATAGTGAATTTTTAGGACTTATAAACTTAATGTTCTTACTTGACTAAACTCACTCCTATTATGTAAGATTTTTTTTTACGTGCTCATATTATGGAAATAACAATAAAGATGAAGACAATAATCCGAAAACTCTTAAGGATAAAAATCATCAAGCTTCGTCTCAGAAATTCAGACTACTAACACATTTTATAAACAAAAATTTAGTTTACCCATGGGATTTCCGCCTAGCGAAGTTCTTGCGTGCATCTATTTTGAATTCCTAGAATCTAGTCCCTTAAAATAGATTTTCTCTAATTCTGGCTGTTGCTTCATACACATAGACAACATCCCACTTATCTACCCATAGGATTTTGATTTACATAGCATTACTGACAGACTAAACAATGTAGAACCTTTTATAAAGTTTACATATGAACCTGAATTCAACAACACTCTACCTTTTCTGGACACCTTACTTATTAGGAATTCTGATAAACTAGAATTCAAGGTTTACCGTAGACCTTCCAGTAAAAACGACCACGTACATTTTTATTCTCACCACAACAACAATACCAAAATAGGTGTTATCAAAGGTTTTTATCTCAGAGGTCGACGCATTTGTTCTCGGAAATATTTAAATGATGAATCTTTTATACACTTTGCTAAATCTAAAGCCCTCAAAATCCACTATAAGAATCAACCTCGGGCTAATATCAATTCACCCTCTTATAGAACTAGTTCCCTCACACATTCGTAATTTTGCCAAACAATTCTTCAACCAACATCATACTAAACAAGTTAAATAAACTCGATATTAGAACTGCCTCTTTACCCTCTAAAACGATTCGCGATTTAATACACTCTAGTCTTCAACGCAGCATAGTTTAAAATGCGGGTGTTTATTGTATCCCTTGTAGGAATTGTAAATTAGAATATATTGGTGAAACGTCTAGGAACCTTCACATTTGCTTAAAAGAACCCAAAAGAGGCGATAGAATTAGTAACCTAAGAAATGCACATTTTCAATACATTTCTCAATTTAATCCTAACTTCGATACAAATATGCTCGTTTACATTCACAACAAAAGACTAAGACGAATTATCGAGGTCGGTGCCATTTCACTTTGTAATTCCTTAAATACTTGTCAGGGCTTTTATTATATTTCTCCTTACTTGAGCAAAACCATTTTAAATAGCTAAAATATATTCCATCTTTAGTTAATATATTCCACGTATATCATATTTTTACACTTTCTCTTTTTCTTTTTTTCTTTCTTTTTCTACCTCCTTTTGATTCGAAATCTTTCTCGATAAACAAAGCATTAATTCTATACAATATTCCTAATTAGTTAAATGGCTTAATTCAAAGAACAAACGCTGATTCACTAATTAAACGGCCAACTCTTTCTTGATATACAGATTTCCCAAGGTTTTTGTATTTTTGTATCTTTTAGCATCGATCGTTGATTTAACATCACTAATATCATCCCTCACAGTTCATTAGAACCGAAACTCTATAGTTGCTTCTTAATAAGTCTCTCCTGCTACTCAGATTACCTTGTTATCAATTTTTCTCTATATATTTGATATAAAGAGGATTTGGCCTTAAACAACGTACAATACTTGATATGCCATAAAACTAAATCAAACCAAATCATACTCGATCATATGGAAATCACACTCGATCATATGGAAATCAGACCTTACCGATAAAATGAAACGCAGTTTCTTCCAGGCAGCGGTCGTATCGATACTGCTATATGGATGCACTACTTGGACGTTAACTAAACGGCTGAAGAAGAAGCTAGACGGCAATTACACAAGAATGTTGTGAGCAATATTGAACAGGTCCTGGCAGCAACACCCCACAAGACACCAACTATACGGCCACTTGCCTCCCTTCACGAAACCTATACAAGTTAGACGAACCAGATACGCAGGACACTGCCAGAGAAGCAAGGACGAACTCACCAGTGATGTACTCCTATGGACCCCCACATATTGCCAAGCAAAAGCAGGACGACCAGCTCGAACATACACACAGCAGCTATGTGAGGATACGGGATGTAGCCCTGAAGACCTGCCAAAAGCGATGAATGATAGGGAGATGTGGCGAGAGAGGGTCAGGGATATCCGTGCTAGATTATTATGATGATGATATATAAATATGATTTGGCATTAAATAACCTACAATGATTGATGTGCTATAAAACCCAACCAAACCATATCATATATATTCAATGTATATGTATAAATAGGATTTGGCATAAAACAACGTACGATAGTTGATATGCAATAAAACCAAAGCAAATAAAATCAAATCCAACTGTTGCTGGTCGGATAGGGCGAACTTCCTTTTCCTAGATTGATCATCCTTACCAGTGTTAAAGAATCCAGTCTACTCAACTATTTGCCGATAACTGTGGTAAAATTATGGCTTCATGCTATTTTGAAGGGCATTTTTAAAAAGTGAAACCCAAATAGCCATTTCCAGAATGTGATAGAGCATTCTCTGATGTAGAGCTCTTTTCTTCTTCAAGTATTTAATCATATCAGAGACAAGACCTCTTTACAGCTATCTGATAATGGGATGCAACGACTGCCAGAAATGACATTCTTATTTTCTTAACAATCGGAAAGAAACATGAACAGATCCAAAGTTTTTGTTTACATCAACCCAGGCTTCCACACACATACATAATTCATATGTGTTTGCCTATGTGTGTTTATATTTGTGAGTACAAAACCACCAACAATGCTTGGTGATATTGTAAGACAGTACTGGGGCACTCTGAGTTGATAGTAATGACGCTTTGGCTCCAAAACCATGCTTGACCTCAGATTCATCACCTGTTGAAGGCTTTTTAATTGCCTAGCTGTTTTTTCTTCTTTTTTAGGGTTTCCGTGTGTATGTATATTATTACGTGTGAATACACGTATATATATATATATATATTGTCATCCACAGACAGACTGTTTCGTTCTATCAGAACTCTTCAGTGTGGCTAGACACGCAGGACGATCGAAGCCGGGATCGAAACCCGTCCAACTTTACGTTAGACTAAGTTTCAGACCTGTCGGCCACCAAGCAGACCACGTCATCTACCAGCATTCACGGTTACCAGGAAAAAGAAAAAAAACCCGCCAGAATTTAGAGATAACAATATCCCGAATCACTGCCTGGGGGAAAAAGACAAAAAATTATTTTGGGAAAAAAATAAAGAAAAGGCCAACTTCGTCACACCAGTTGAAAAAAATCAAGAGATATGCAGTCTGTTGGTTAAAAGAACAAAAACCCACCGTAAAATGCTGCAATGCTACGATTACAAATAGTGCTCAATACAAAAGTAGAGCTAATTACTTAGGCGAAACTGTAGTAGGATAGACCCGACTCGCGATTTGATTTATATTTATATATATATATATATATCAGTTTATATGAACAGCTAATCATAGATAAATTGATAGGAACAGAGATAATTGTATGCTTTGGTGAGAAATGCTTGTTTAATTTAAAGGAGTAGCATTTCGGTGATTTATCGACTTTTACGATTTAATTTTGTGTCCCGACATCTCCGTTGAAATTGTGTATGTCAACATTCCTCCATCGCCGTAGGATTTTAGTAGGATACACGCACAAAAGATGACATAGATATGTTGGAATAAATATGCTTATAATGGTTGTTACAAAAGAAATTATAACATATGTTTGTATGACATAGATAGATAGAATCAGACTGAAATAGATGAGATAGATAGATAGATAGGTTTAATTTAACGTTTGGCTGCATATTCCGGCTTATCAAATATTTATCTTATCGAGATCAATATAAACTCATTTTTACCTGAACTTTTTGCCAAAATCTCCTGCTGAACTCCTTAAACTTGGAATATTACCCTAACCTTCACCATACTAGACTGAGGAAAAAATAGAAATTCCTTTATAACCGCTATTTTCATATTGAATGATATGTTGTCACAATCTGCAGTTTCCTCTTGCAATTCCCCAAAAAAGAAAAGATTCTTGAAAAACACACATGCATTTCGCTATGGTACCATTAAGGCATCTTGTAAATCAATATCGTTCTTATTGATCTGGCCAATTCACTAACTGAATTATTGATTTTTTTCCTACCAATATAGTCATATCATTGCCTCCTTACAATATAAAGATGTCCATTCGAAGTCGTTTTAACAACAGAAAGAATAATTTATCACCTCATACAATTCAAGTGTTCAAAATTACAGTTGATGTTAAGATTTCTGTCTTTTCTTTTCTCTCCAATTTTCAAATGATTTACCGCAAACCAGGGCAGGTTTTCAGATTCACAAAGAAAATTTCATGCTTTATTTTTCCTTACCGTTTAAATTTGGTTGGTTTGTTGGTGGTTGGTTTTACGTCATGCCAAATCACATTGGATTATTTTAATACTGAAATCGGTCATCTGGTGGCAAAAGCTCTTGATCTGAAGTTACCTCTTCGTTGCCATTATTCCCAGGTCCACTCCGACTCGAGGTAGTGGTAGTTATGACACTAAACCATCTGATGGTGAGGTACCAGTCCTGGAACTTTAAGGGAATTTAGAGTACCCATTCTTCGCCATTACTCCCAAGCCCAATTAAACCATGAGTGATATAACTTGTTAGGGTCCCAGCTATGAGTCAAATAGAAATATTTGATCATTTTCTATACTTGAAACCATTTAACTGTGTGCAAACAAATGAATAGTATTGACTAGAATTATTACCGTTAAACAGCAATACTTGAAATCATATATCTCTGAGTAGACAAATGAGCACTGGCACTCTTAAAAACGTTTCATACAAACTATTCGTGTAAAAATCTTATATATATATATATATATATATATATATATATATATATATAAACAGGATTCGGCATTAAATAACCAACAAGGGTTGATATGCCATGAAAACAACTAACCATATATTTACCAAACCCATCTGTCACGGACAGAATATGATATAAACTCAAGTTTTAAGCAGAGTAAATCTGGTTTGAATTCTAAGTTTTCTTACTCTAAAAATAGTTGCATCACCAATAAATCAGTCTGCTCAACTATTTTCCTATAGTTGGAGCAGAACAGATGGATTAACTTCTTTCCTAAGGGCATTAACACAAAGTGAAACAGTCTCGTCCAAGGTTTGAACTCGGGTCGATTATCCTATTTCCTTAAAAGATAACCGTTTTGCAGTGTATGTGTGTGTGTGTGTCTATCTATCTATGTAGCTAACTCATTCTGTTCTTATTTATCAAAAACCACTTCAACGCGCACGCATACTCACACTCAACGATAAACATATCAAATATCAAAGAGGGGTAAAGCAGACCAAAATAAACGCACTCTAGGAAAAAGGGAGAATGACCTCCATGAAAAACCCACCCAAACCAACTGAAAATCATTCAAACTGGAAATAAGAGTGAGTTCAAGTCTAATTGAGTACCCCATTAACAAGGCCTTATGCCACATATGTTCTCTGACGAAAACAACATGCTGGAAACATACACATATATAACATGTATGTAAGAACAAAATGAATAAATTCAAAAAATACAAATCTATTCGTGGACCTACCTATTCAAAAATATATTTCTATTCTTTCTTTGGACCTACAACAAACATCTTTATATATACATTTATACATATATACATACCGATTTCTATATATCTGTCGATCTATACCTATTCTTATCTATCTATCTATCTAACAATTCAAGCTAATTGGGTGCCTCGGGTGGTGTAACGGTTAGCAAGCTTGATAAGCAAACCTTCACGAGTGAGTTCGAGTCTCCTTGGGTACCCCATTCATAATGAACCAAATCTGCCCTTCTATTTTACCCATCATTGGATTCATACCTTTAATTAGATTCATACCTTTACTCAAGAGTATTTGGGCTGTATGAAATACAAACGGCTTCGTCCATATCAACCATTATAGGTTATTTAATGTCAAATCCTCTTCATACATATATATTCAATATATAGGATTTGGCATCTTTGGGTTTTATGGTCTATCAACTATTGTGGGTTATTTAATGCCAAATCCTCTTTATACATATATATATTCAATATATATGATTTGGTTTCTTTGGGTTTTATGTAGGTTATCTAATGCCAAATCTTTTTTATACATATATATTAAATATATATGATTTGGTTTCGTTGGGTTTTATGGACTATCAATTATTATACGTTAAGTCCAATTCCTCTTTATACATATATTTTCAATATTGTCTTTACCTTTATTGTTATTTCCACAACGTTTCGGCCGATATGTCCTCCGGCCTTCTTCAGGTGTTTGTCGGGAACCTTCACGGAACTTCGAAATTCGTCCTTTATTGAATCCACGGGGGTCGCCTGTGCTGATTCCGTTAGCCATAACCGGGTACAAGTGTTAAGTATTCCCGTATTGTTACTAGCCTGAAGTCAGGATTGAACCTGTAACCTCAAAATGATTGTCGACTTAAAAGCTTAGGGAACCAACGCCTATAACCGTTACGCCATGTGTCCTGCTAGTTCCGAGTTCGACACACACCTGTAGAAGGCCGGAGGACATATCGACCGAAACATTGTGGAAATAATAATAAAGATGAAGGCAATTGTCCAAAAACCCTTAATGATAAAAATCTTCAAGCTTCGTCTCAGAAATTTAGACAACGAACGTATTCACCAGTTTAAATGATTTTATAAGATAATATTATTAGAGATCATAGATGTAAAACTGACTTCAGCATAAAGTTACCCAATAAGAGATGACCTGCCGTAAATCCAACCAACATCTTTTGAGATAGCTTGCTACATTAAGTCACGATTTTGTTTACCGTCTAATCTTTCTTTCTACGTTTGTTGCTTTTCTTAGTTTTGTTTATTTTCACTTTGATAATTTTTCTAGTTGTTTATTTATGTATTGCAGTAATAAAAGATTCTGCTTATCTTTTCAAACTGCTGTCATGTGAAGAGAAGAATAAACAGACTGAACTTTAGTAATATCACAGATAGACATGTCATTTATTATTCTTGATTTTCTTTTTATCTTATTTCTATGGTCTGCTGAAACGACAAAATAAACCAAAATTACGAGTTATTTTCTTCTTGTTAATTAATACTAAGTCTAGCTGGGATTTTATGATCCGTTTGTATTTCAAAATTTCAGTGAATTCAATGCGTTCAATTGTTGAAGATCTCTTTGACAAGCCACGTAAATTGCGTGGGTGGCATACTAGGAAGTTCCCCGGTTACCTAATGCAAACAGAACGCAGATGCTCCTGTGGAAATACCACGTAAATTACGTGGGTTACATGCTTGAAGAGTCGGACGCTGGAAGTCGAAAAACAACAGGAAATACCCCCGTTTCCAAAAGTCAACAAGATACAAGTATACAAGTACAAGATACAAGTACCCCCAACGGAAACGGAGGAGACCAGCGAAAATGCCTCATTTTAAAAATAATTTCAGAACAGAAAAAAAGCAAAGTAAGAATAATAAATTCTATTTGAGAATGATAGCTAAAATGAAAAAAGAAAAAGTAGACATGACTGAGTGGAAACTTTGATAGACAGAAAGTCTACAAATAAATTTGTAGTATGCTAGAAGAGGGCTTGTCCACGTACAACGTATAGGTGGAAGGTGTAACCACGAAGCTTGCGTGGGCGTCCGGAAAATGATATAAACTACGGAAGCAGAGAGGTTTTACTGAAGAACCTCATCGTCGCCCCTGTGTGTGCATCTCGGCCGTCTCTTACTCACTCTACCCATACGTACATTTCAGGTATTAAAAGGAAAAGAAAAGAAGCGGATAATATTTTTATACGTCAGCGTTGTTGTCTTTCTTTGCTATACAACACAATTTTCTCGGACAGATTCTGCTTTATGCATATAATTTTTTTCAGCTGGGTAAAATTTTAGTCTCTTGACAATTCCCAGTGAATTCCTTTTCCCACCCACTCATATCTTGTCTTATATTATTTTCGTGTCGGTTTTCGTCATTAGCTTATTATGAGATTAACTGTTTTATCACTTTCCCCACATAACTTACACTTGCTGTTCTCCCATGTTTTATCAAATTTTGCTTTCACATAATTGGTTCTTATGGCATCATTTTGTGCTATTATTAAAAGAGAAATTCTAAAAATATGAGATCAAAGCTTTTAATACTTAGTTATTAGTCGGGTTTTATTGCATATTAACCGTTGTAGGTTATCTAATGTTTATAAAAATATATTTAATATAAATGATTTGTAAACACATTTTATTGAATAAATTTTTAAACGAGCCTGAGCTCATTTTTTTGCACACAGTTAAATTTTTTTGTAATAGCAACAATTTAGCATGAGACATTTGTTTGCACATATTTAAATAGATATATATGATTTACAGAAGATTAGTTTGTTGGTAATTTCATTTTTATATGAATTAGGACTAATTTCTTTGCACATAAGTATAGCTATTGCTTCTACGCAGTTAAATGGTTGCCCAGTCGGCTGGGGCTGTAGAATACACCGACTGCACCTCTGCAGAGGGGTAAGACCCCCCAATGAGTGTCCTGGATATGACACTAAACAATCTGATGGTGAGGTTCCAGCAGTGCTGGAGCTTTGAGGAATGCGGAGTACCCCTTCATTACCATCGCTCCCAGGTCCACTCTGGCCCGGAGTAGTAGCATCTAATAGGGCCCTATCTATGGGTTAAATAAAACTAACAGCATACTTATGCTAAACTGAATTGTTTGAGTAAACCGAATAGCTTGAAATAGAAATGTTTTTGACAATTAAACCGTACTTACATTGAAACTGCGTGTTTATTCTTTACTGAATTATTTTAAATAGAACTGTTTTTTGACATTAAACTGTATTTACACTTCACTGAATTGTTACATATGACTGCTTGAATAGTTTGAAATAGAAATGTTTTTGACAATTAAACTGCGTACTTATGCTAAACTGAATGTTGTAAATAGAACAGATTATTAACCTAAAAATGGATTTGGCGTTAAATAACCTACAAAGGTTGATATGCCATAGAACCTAACAAACCAAACCAAACCAAACCAAGCAGTTAAATGGTTTAAATTTTTGCAAACTAACACTTATGATTTTATTCAAGATTAATCATCTGTTCGAAGACAGTGAAGTAGTTACAAATATTAATATTAAACACTAATTGTTCTATTCAACATTACTCATTCGTTGGCACACTGTTAAATGGTTCCAAGTATTGCTATGTATCACTAACAACTGAATTGTACATTAGTCATTTGTTTACACACAGTTAAATGATCAAGCAGTTCTTTTTCAAACAATTCAATTTAGTCAAATGTCATTTTTTGTACTCAGATTAAATGTCTAACTGTTCTATTTGACCCATACTACCTATCAGGTGCCACCACTCCAGGCCAGAATGGACCTAGGAGTGATGGCAAAGAAATGGTACTCTGCATTTTCCAGATTTTCAGGACTGAAGCCTCCCCATCAGATGGTTTTTTGTCATATGCAGGACACTCGTGGTGGTGGTCCTACCCCATTGCAGATATGCAGTCGTTGTATTCTACAGCCCCAGCCGAGTGGGCTGAAAGATTTTTATGAAGTTATATATATATATATATATATAAATATGTATATATATATTAGCAAGTTTCTGTGGATACAGAAACATCAGATTTATGCTTATACAACTTATTTTTACGCACAACAAAATTTATTTGTACACTTTCAATCAAAGTTCCCACTCAGTCATGTCTACTTTTTCTTTTTTCATTTTAGCTATCATTCTCAAATAGAATTTATTATTCTTGCTTTGCTTTTTTTCTGTTCTGAAATTATTTTTAAAATGACTTCTATATTACTAACAGGAAAAGTTTTGTTGGTCTGTCCTCAACAAATAACCAGATTTGGTAAAATTACCAAATTCAGCACGCATCTATATAAGACACAGATTAAGTTTTTTACATTAAAAAAAGATATGTTCCTGACAGTGAGATGAGGTCTCTAACAATGAACATTATTGTGAAGCCAAGTTGCTGCAAGATGAAATATTATAAAGAATTTAAATTGCTGAATTTCAGTTCATTAATTGTATATCGAGAAAATTCATTCATATTTAGTTTCAATTATTGTTCTTGAACGCAAATTCAAAATTTTCAAGGACAGATTCTGGTTTGTACTCATACCATTAGTTAATATGATAAAAATTTTAGTTTCTTGCATAATTCCCATGGGATTACTTTTCCCATCCAGTTGTAACTGCTCGTGTTTTTCTTTTGAGTAAGTTTGCTGCATCCACTTATATGATTAACTGTTTCATCTCTATCATCTCATAGCTTACAATTGCAATTCTTGTACATATTATCAATTTTGACTTTGATATAATTAGATTTTATAGCATTATCTTGGGCTGCTTTTTATTGTTTCTCACTTTAAGTTTTCCTTTCATGATATCTAATTCATTATTATTTTACGCTTTGCCAGTTTTTTACACCAGAAGTAATCAGGGTTTTTTCCTAGAGGTCTGAGTAGCTTCAAGTCTCCTCAGGTCTCCAGAACACTTTAAAGTATCCTAAATGATTTTAACAGTGATGTAGTGTAGTCTCAATTCTTTCTCCTGCCCAGTCAGCCTAGGCTGTAGAATTCACCGACTCTATCTCTGCAGAGGGATAAGACTCCCCCAACGAGAGTCCTGATATAACATTAAGCAATCTGATAGTGAGTCTTCAGTATGGGAATGTGGAATAACACTTCATTGCCATCGCTCCCAGATTCACTCTGGCTCGGACTGGTAGCACCTGAAAGGGTCCTATCAATGGATCAAAGAAATGACTTGCGCAAACAAATGACTTATGCTAAACTGAATTGTTTGATATCGAACTGTTTAATCATTTAAATGTGTGTAAACGCATGACTGGTTTTTGATTGAATTGTTAGTGATAATTCGTAATACATGGAATAATTGAACTTTGTTGACTTTCCTTTACAAAGTATATATTTATTTAATATATATGTATAAACTGGATTTGGCATTAAATAATCTACGATGGTTGATATGCCATAAAACCAAACCAAACCAATCAATTCTTCTTCTGATTTCTAGTTTTCTCAGTCACTTAGTAATTTTCTCGGCTCTTAGTAATTTTTCAAGGGGCTCCAAATATGATACCTATTGCTGCCAGTTACAGGTTGCACAATTTTTCTTCAGCTCTCTGACTAGATCCAGAAGTAATCAGGTTTTTTTCATAGAGGTCTGAGTAGCTTCAAGTCTCCTCAGGTCTCCAGAACACTTTAAAGTATCCTAAATGATTTTAACAGTGATGTAGTGTAGTCTCAATTCTTTCTCCTGCCCAGTCAGCCTAGGCTGTAGAATTCACCGACTCTATCTCTGCAGAGGGATAAGACTCCCCCAACGAGAGTCCTGATATAACATTAAGCAATCTAGCTTAGCATCATTATCATTGTTATTATATTCTTTGTCAGTTGTTCCTACCAGCGTTAGCTGGTGTTTTTTTTTTTTTTTTTTTTTTTTTTTTATTGGAGTCTGAGTGACAGCACGTCACCTTAGATCTCTGGGATTCATCTCGGCATTCTGACCGATCTCAACAATGCTGTAATCTAAATTGTCTCGATTCGTACTCTGATTTCCAACTCTTCCAGTTCCCTTTCCAAACTTTTGGAAATAATTTCAAACGTGTCAATTACAGTTGGTATCATCGTCACCCTCATATTCCACTGTTTTCTTTGTTCTCTGTCAAGATCAAAGTATTTGTCTTTCCTTCCACTTTTTTTGATTTTCACTCTTTGGTCCGCTGGGATGGCAAAATCCCCTATATGGCAAGATTATTATTATTATTATTATTATTATTATTATTATTATTATGCCAGCTGTATTGTAACAATGGCTTTCAGCATTGGGATAGAAATCCTCTTAGAGGTCACAAAACGATTTCATCTTT
>OY757933.1:50550007-50582507 GCA_963585895.1 Sepioteuthis lessoniana
CGTGCGCTTGATTGTGTGTGTGTGTGTGTGTGTGTGTGTGTGTGTGTGTTAAATATAGTTATATATATATATATGCATATATATGTGTGTGTGTGTGTGTGTGTGTTGAATATACTTATATATATATATGTGTGTGTGTGTGTGTGTGTGTGTGCGCGCGCATATATATATGTGTATGTGTGTGTGCGTCTGCGCGCGCACGTTAATGCCTATGCGTATTTGAGAGCATGATGAAATAAAAATAAAAATATATATATATATATATATATATATATATATATAGGATGTTTCAATATATATATATATATATATATATACAAAGGATAGTTTTAAAAAAATTCATAAATATTGATTATACATATCATTGACTATGTGTGTGCGTGTTTGTACGCGCGTATGTGTGTTTGAGTGCGGGATGAAATAATATATATATATATATATATGTGTGTGTGTGTGTGTGTGTGTGTGTGTGTGTGTGTGTGATCATAATGAATATTGTATGTATACATATTTAGGAATTGTCCCCGTGAGCAGTAGCTATCGTGCTAGACTGTGACATCGTTGTAACTGAGTTCGAAATCCACTGACGCTATAACGTTCACTTTCTCGAGAAAAATATGAACCCTATATCTGCCCCCGCAATAGATTAAATTGTACTACTATTATTCTTCCACTAAGATGGATTTGGCATTAAATATCCCACGAAGATTGATATATCATTAAAACAAATGACTGGTGTTTAATTGAATTGTTAGTGATACATATCAGTACTTGGAACCATTTAACTTAGTTGACATGCCAAACTGAATTATTTGAAATAAAACTGTTTTTACATTTAACTGTGTGTAAACGAAAAACTGTTTAAACCAATGATTATGTAAATAAAAGACTGCACTTATGCTAAACTGAATTGTCTGAAATTAACTCAAAAAATGTAACTGTGTAAAAAAAAAAACGACCTCTGACTTGTTTAAAAATGTTAACTTCAAAATAAAAAAAAATGTACTTATTTGAAATAGAACTGTTTTTGACATTTAAAATATGTACATGCTAAACTGAATTGTTTGAAATAGAACTGTTTAAATGTATGAAAATGAAGTTTGTATTAAATAACATACACTGGTTGATATACCCTAAAACCAAACCAAACCAAACCAATATATATATATATATATATATATATATATATATATATATATATATATATATATATATATACGGACTGGTAGGCGCAGGTGCGTTTGTGAGTAAGACAAGGACCAAGGAAACCTTGCAATTTCTGAAATATTTGGCCTTGCGCTGTATCCCCCTTTGGGTAGGTTATGAGTATCCCAAGCTAAATCACCGACCTGTTGTCACTTATTATGATTCTGGATTGATAAACAAACTCTTTTTCATCGAGTCAGAAGTGGCACCCAACGATTAGTCAGTTTTTCTCGGCTTCCTTTACTGTGAACGAATGACCGGTTTCAAATTTAATAAAACCAGCATTGGCCCAAAAAGTTGAAAAACGACTTATGAAGTGTTTAAAAATGAGAAGCAGTCATTTAATTTGTTGACACATAACATGTCAAGTAAGAAGAAAGAGAGAGAGAAAAAAAGAAAGAGAGAGAGAGAAAGAGAGTCACACTTCAAAGTACTATTCCCCGTTGGTGGGGCGTAGAATAAGTGGTTGTATCTCCTGCAGTGAGATAAAATACTCCTCACCATCAAAAAAGTGGTGACAGAGGTATCGTACTAAACTCCATCTGGTGGTGAGGCTCAAGCTATGGGGATATGAGGAGTCTGGAGTAGCCCTTAAATACCGTTAAGCTCTGATCCCCACTGATCTAGAGACGTAGCACCTGTTTGGTCCCTATCAACGTGTCAAATAGATCTATTTACCAATTGTTTGTATAAGACAGGAATAATTGCTATCATGCACAAAAATGTAAATATAATTCCCTAAACTCGCGGCCAACTCATTTGGCTCGAACTTTAAAATACACCAACTGCATCTCTGCTGAGGGGTAAGAATCCCTCAGCGAGTGTCCTGTATAAGAGACTAAATATTCAGACGGTGAGGTGCTCTCAGGTCAACTTTGACCCAGAGTAGTAGCACCAAATAGGATCCTATCTATGGGTCAAATAGAATTATTTACATTTAAACTGTATGCAAACAAATGACTTATGCTAAATTGAATTGTTAGAAATGGAACTTTGGGACCATTTAACTGTGTTTTAAAAAATTAATTTTTAGAGATACATAGCAATTCATGGAGCCATTAGACTGTGTGTTCACGATTAAGTAATATTCAATAGAATCAGTTGTGTTAAATAACAAAACTTGAAACTCTTTAACTCTGTGCTTAAATTAAATTATTGGTATCAAAAAATATTGGGAATAATTTGACTGGGAGCAAATGAATGAATTGTGTTGAATAGATTGGTTTACTGGGTTTTATGGCATATCAACATTTGTAGGTTATTTAACGCCAAATCCATTTTTATGTAAATAATCTGTTCTATTTAAAATAATTCAGTATATCATAAGTACAGTTCAATTGTCAAAAACATTTCTATTTCAAACTATTCAAGCAGTTATATGTAACAATTCAATTCAGTGTAAATACAGTTTTAATGTCGAAAAACAGTTCTATTTCAAATAATTCAGTTAAGCATAAGCACGCAGTTTAAATGTAAGTACGGTTTAATTGTCAAAAACATTTCTATTTCAAGCTATTCAATTCAATCAAACAATTCAGTTTAGCATAAGAATGCCGTTAGTTCTATTTAACCCATAGATAGGGCCCTATCAAGTGCTACCACTCCGGGCCCCAGTGGACCTGGGAGCGATGACAATGAATGGGTACTCCCCATTCCCCAAAGCTCCATCACTGCTGGAACCTCACCATCAGATTGTTTAGTGTCATATCCAGGACACTCGTTGGCTGGGGGGGTCTTACTCCTCTGCAGAGAAGCAGTCGGTGTATTCTACAGCCCCAGCCGACTGAGAAAGTGTTGAATAGAATAATTAGTGTTCAATTGCAATACTTGAACCTCTTTAATTGTGTGCTTAATTTGAATTATTCATATTACATATCAATGACTGGGACAATTTGACTGTGAGCAAATTAATAAATACCGTTGAATAGAATAATTAGTGTTAAATAACAATACTTGTAACCTCTTTACTGTGTGCAAACAAATGATTGATATTGAATAGAATTATTAATGTTAGAGAGCCCGTGGTGTAATGGTTATCGTCGCAGGAAATGGACACAGGGACACGAGTTCAAACCCTGGACGAGACTGATTGCATTTCACATAGCACTAATACCCTTGGGAAAGGTATGGATCCAATTATTCTCCCTCCAGCTAAGGGTAAATAGTAGGGCAGACTAGGTTCTTCAGCCTTGGTGAGACAACTAGTCTAGGAAAAGGAAAAACTCTGAATTCAAACCTGTTAAACTCCACTTAAAAAATTGACCTTGTGTCATATCCTGGGCGAGCGGAGGGGGGTGGTAAATATGATTAATGTTAGATAGCAATAATTGAATCCATTTAAAAGTGTGCAAAAAAAAAACCCTCAACAACATGCATTTACAAATCATATATATATTTGATAAATATGTATGAAGAGAATTTGGCTTTAAATAACCTACAATAGTTGATAAGCCATAAAACTCAAACAAACCAGACTAAACTAACCTCCTGGTATAAAATAACCCCAGAGACATGCTATTAAAAACAGTCACCAATTAAAGTACTTGTTTTCTGACTTATTAGACGCATGAGCTTAAAAGATGCAGGCATATGGGCAGGCATTAAAAAATTGATAATTAAACGATGTTTAAACTGCAGAAAGATGTTCGCCTGATATTTGAAGCACTCCACCTTACCTGATCATTTGAAAAATTCTACGTATATTCAAATCTTTATTAAATCCCAATATATTACATTCAAAAACAATTATAGCATTGTTTAGATTCATGCCTGGTCAAACATCGTCACTTAATTTTCTTTTGTCCAATCGGCTGGGGGAGAAGCTGTAGAATACACCAAATTCATCTATGCTGAAGGGTAAGACCCCCCCCAAAGGAATGTCCTGATAATGACACTAAACAATCTGATGGTGAGGTTCCAGTAATGCTCGAGATTTGGGGTATGCGGAGTATTCCTTCATTGCCATCGTTCCCAGGTCCACTGTGGCCCGGAGCGGTAGCACCTGAATTGTTTGAAATAGAACTGCTAATTTGAATCAAATGGATTTGGCATTAAATAACCTACAAAGATTGATATGCCGTAAAACATAAACAAGTTTTCATCAAAATGACTTGATTTGGCGTTAAATGACCAAAAAAGGGCTTGATACGCAGTAAAACATGCAACTAACCGAACAACCTTAATTTTCTTTTTGACTGGCGCTATTTTAGATAAATGGTTTGTTGTTGTTGTTGTTTAATGGCATATGAGTCTTCATGAGGTATTTAATACCATAGCTATCCTTGTAGGACAGTAGTGGTACATACCTAGGGGGTTAAGGTGGTTCATGCCTTTCTCAAGATAATTAATCCAAAAGTGAATGCAATGGCGTGGCTGAATTCGAACTTGCTTTCTACAACATCGCAGCCCAGCAGGTTAGCCACTACGCCATGGGGATATGCCCAGTTGGCTGGGGTTGTAGAATATACCGACTGTATATCTGCGGGGGGAGTAAGACACCTCCACTGTGTGTCCTGTTTATGACACTAAACAATCTGATGATGAGGTTTCAGTAATGGAAGAGCTCTGAGGAATGTAGATTACCCCTTCATTGACTTCACTCCCAGGTCCACTCTGGCCTGGTGTGAGAGCATCTAATATGATCCTATCTATGGGTCAAATAGAACTGTTTTAAATTTAAACTGAGTGCAAACAAATGACTTATATTCCATTAAATTGTTTGAAATAAAACTGTTTGATCATTTAACTGTGTGTAAACAAATAACTGATTTTTAATTGAATTGTTTGCAATGCATAGTTATACTTGAACCCATTTAACTGGTTGCAAATGAATGAGTAATGCTCAATAGAATAATTAGTGTTAAGTAGCAATACTTGAACCCATTTAACTGGGTGCAAATGAATGAGTAATGCTCAATAGAATAATTAGTGTTAAGTAGCAATACTTGAACCCATTTAACTGGGTGCAAATGAATGAGTAATGCTCAATAGAATAATTAGTGTTAAGTAGCAATACTTGAAACCATTTAACTGGGTGCAAATGAATGAGTAATGCTCAATAGAATAATTAGTGTTAAGTAGCAATACTTGAAACCATTTAACTGGGTGCAAATGAATGAGTAATGCTCAATAGAATAATTAGTGTTAAGTAGCAATACTTGAAACCATTTAATCGTGTGCAAAAAAAGAGCCCAAGCTCGTTTAAAT
Source organism: Sepioteuthis lessoniana (assembly GCA_963585895.1). Classification (NCBI taxonomy): domain Eukaryota; kingdom Metazoa; phylum Mollusca; class Cephalopoda; order Myopsida; family Loliginidae; genus Sepioteuthis; species Sepioteuthis lessoniana. The sequence goes on from OY757933.1 coordinate 50,555,420, forward strand.
ATGTTATGAATAAAATGTGTTAACAAATCATATATATCTAATATATAATCTAATATATATGTATAAGCAGGATTTGGCATTAGGTAATCTACAATGTTTGATATGCCATAAAACCAAACCAAACCAAACCAAGCCATACTGAGGCATGGGAATATTATCCACTTTTAGATGTTGTACAGGTATTAACTTCTGTTGTACATTATTACCTTAAAAAGTATTGCTGTTGTTAGTCTACAAGTGAGTGTCACCTGGGATATTTGGGTGACAAAAAAGTGCCTTTATAAGCCATCAGTATACAGTTGTCGAATTTGACATAAAGCGGTTTAATCTGTCACAAGCTACACCAGTGAAATTCAATCGGGGTTGACGATTAAGATATTAACGATAAAGATGATTGACATTAAGATGTTGACGATTAAGATATTAACGATTAAGATATTGACGATTAAGATATTAACGATTAAGATATTGACAATTAAGATATTAACGATTGCGATATTGACGATTAAGATATTAACGATTAACATATTGACGATTAACATATTGAAGATCAAGATAATAACGATTAATATATTGACGATTAAGATATTGAGGGTCAAGATATTGACGATAAAGATATCAACGAGTAAGATATTGACGATTAAAATATTAACGATTAAGATATCAAAGATTAAGATATTAATCTTACTTCTCTGCTCTCCTCACACTCTTTGAATGTAACTTCTTATTTCACCCTTATCACTTCAAATCATGCTTCTCTCACCCTTGGTTGAGTCTCCGTGATGTAATGGTAAACGTGCTGGACTGCGGCATCGTAGTTAGCAAGTTTTAAATCTTGTCGCGCAGTTGCGTTGACCTTCGGACTAATACCCTTGAGGTAAGGCATGAACTTCCTTATCTTACCAGGTATAGGTTAAATAATACCACTACCGTCCTTCAATAAGGATGGCTTTGGCATAAAGTAAACCATGAAGGTTAATATGCCATTGAATAAAGACACCAAAGAAAGAAACCAACCTTTAACCCAAAGATTTCGTTGTTGTGAAATTAAATTTCATCTCGGATGAAACTGTACTTTTAGCCAAATAAAAAAGTAGCTGTTTTTTTTCCTTGGCAAAAAATGAAAAAAGAAAAGCATGAAAGAAAGAAACAAAGAAACAAACAAACAAACAAAAGGAAAGTAGGGGTGGGAAATAAATCAAGAGTGAAACAAACAAGAAAACAAACAAATAAACAAGCATAAAAACAAACAAAAGAAAAATGATAGTGGGGAATAAATCAAGAATGAAAAAAGAAAGAAAGAAAGAAGCAAATATGCAAACAGAAAGAAAGAAAGAAAGAAAGAAAGAAAGAAAGAAAGAAAAAGAAAGAAAGAGTAAAAAAAGAAACAAACAAACAAACAAGCAATCAAACAAAAGAAAGAAAGAAAGAAAAAAGAAAGAAAGAAAGAAAGAAAGAAAGAAAGAAAAAGTAAAAAAAAAAGAAAAAGCCAAACCAACAAGCAATCAAACAAAAGAAAGAAAGAAAGAAAGAAAGAAAGAAAAAGAAAAAAACAAGCAATCAAACAAAAGAAAGAAAGAAAGAAAGAAAGAAAAAGATCAGATAAAGAATCAAATGTGACCGAAGTTGTGAGTGCCAAAATATGAGAATAGTAAATTTTGCTGGAATATCTTTGGCCAAGAAATAATGAACAGAATTGCGTATTGTAACAAAAGGAATTGCATCTGCTGTCTTTTCTTTTATTCTCAGCAAAAGGTTCGCATCTTTTGATCAACAATTGTTTTTTATCACAAAATTTAGACTCTTTGACCGCCTTTTTTTCCCATAGAAACGCGAGGGAGAGGCGTTCTTTAGAAAAACGTCAGTATGCGTCATGAGTGTGGATATTTCTTTAAAGGAACATTGGGTGTGTCCTTTTCTTTATAGAAAAACCAATGTGTGTGCTAGAACGCACGTGTGTGTATGTGCGTGAGAGTAAGATGGAGATAGAGTTAGAGAGAGAGTTCCTTTGAAGGAAGCGGATCAAAATATCTGTAAGGAAACACGATAGTGTCTTTTTTATAGAAATGTTTTATAGAATCTTTCTTTTTTTTTACTCTAGTATAAATGTAAATCTTTCATAGGTACATGGATTTGAGTCTTTCTTTAGAGATGAGTCTTAATAGAAATATTAGAGTTTGTCTTACTTAAAAGTAATATTAATCTTAGTCTTTCGTACAAAAACACCGTCTTTCTTCAGATAAAACAGAAGAGGGATTAATTGATAGATTGATTGATTGATTTTGACAGGTTTTCAACCCGTTCCGGGTTATTTTATGCTTAAAGGTTAGGGAACTGCGTATATTATTCGTTTATATTAATATTTTCTGTGTAATTGTTTCTTAAGAGGTTGTTTTTTTATTTTTGTTTTTGTTTTTTGCCTCACAGTTATATAAAAAAAAGTAAAGTTGGCGACCATAGTCGAGGGTGACCCGAAGGCTCCCTTTTCGATAGCTACTACACCAAGGTGTAGGGGAGGGCGCTACTCCTTCCCTCGATTGCTTCACTTTACCCTTGATCCGTACCTTATAATGCTGAGTGTTAAGCAAGGAGGCATCAAGTACCATTTTTTGAGTATGACTCGACCTGGGATTGAACCCAGGTCTCCCGGACCATTGGCGAACACTCTAACCGCTAGGCCAATGTCCGGTAATCACAATTATATAGTGTCATATATTCCTATCTAGAACTAATAATTATTTGGTCATAAGAAATCATTTCTATATAATTATAGTCTGTTGTTTGTACAAAGTTATATGTTTTTAAGTCATTCGCCAATGGTCCGGGAGACCGAGGTTTACTTACTATAATCATACTTAGGACAACCCAGTTGACTGGAGCTGTAGAATACACCGACTGCATCTCAGCAGAAGAGTAAGACACCTCCCAAAGATTATTCTAAATATGACACTAAACTATCTCGTGGAGAGGCTCCAGCTCATAAGCTCCGAGGAATGAAGAGTGCCCCTTCATTGAAATCGCTCTACTCTGGCCCGGAGTGTTAGCACCTGATAGGGTCCTATCTGTGGGTCAAATAGTACTGTTTGACACGCCAAATTGAATTGTTTGAAATTTAACCGTGTGTAAACAAATGACTGATGTTTAATTGAATGGTTAGTGATACGTGCTTAGAACATCTATCGATAAAATCAAAGAAAACGGTTTCAAGCTAAAAAAAAAAAAAAAAAAAAGAAAGAAGCAGAAGGTACCCCGCAAAAACAATTACCGACGCCAACAACGTCGATTATATAGCGCTTCTGGTAAATGCACCCGCCCAAGCCAAAACCCTGCAACATAATCTGGAATGAGCCGCTGCAGGCATAGGCCTCCATGTCACAGCACACAAGACGGAATATGTGTGCTTTAATCAAACAGGCAACATCTCCACACTAAACGGTAGCTCTCTGAATCTAGTTGACAAGTTTACCTACCTAGGAAGCAGTGTCTCATCAAACGACACAGACATCGACACGTGATTAGCAAAGGCATAGACAGCTAACGATTGACTATTGGTCATATGGACTTGACCGATAAAATGAATCGCAGTTTCTTTCAAGCAGCGGTCGTGTCGATACTGCTATATGGATGCACTACATGGATGCTAACGAAACGTATGGAGAAAAAGCTTAGTGGCAACTACACAAGAATGTTGCGAGCAATATTGATCAAGTCCTGGGGACAGCACCCCGCAAAGCAGCAGTTGTACGGCCACCTACCACCCATCACGAAAACTATCAAAGCTAGACGAATCAGACATGCAGGATACTGCTGGAGAAGTAGGGACGAGCTCATAAGTGATGTACTTCTGGGGACCCCTTTACATGGACGTGCAAAGGCAGGACGACCAGCTGGAACCTACATACAGCAGCTCTGTGCCGATACGGTATGTAGGCCTGAGGACCGGCCGGAAGCAATGGACGATAGGGAGAGGTGGCGACAGAGGTCAGGGATATCAGTGCTGATAGTGCGACATGATGATAATGATGTATATGAGTGGGTGCATTCTTACGTTTGTTTGTTTGAGCGAATTTTCTATGGTGAAATATTCTCAACAGGGAAAAGATTTTAGTTTGTGTTTTATTTTTACTGTTTGTTTACTTCTTTCGAGGGCGAATTTTTTACAGCATGTGTATATAATATCATAAGTAATATATCATCATCATCATCATCATGTCGTGCCGCGAGCACGGATATCCCTGACCCACTCTCGCCACTTCTCCTTATCATTCATCGCTCCTGGCAGGTATTTAGAGCTACATCTCATATCCTCACATAGCCGCTGTATGTATGTTCGAGCTGGTCGTCCTGCTCTTGCTTGGCAATATGCGGGGGTCCATAGGAGTACATCACTGATGAGTTCGTCCTTGCTTCTCCAGCAGTGTCCTGCGTGTCTGGTTCGTCTAACTTGTATAGTTTTCGTGGTGGGAAACAGGTGGCCGTATAGTTGGTGCTAGAACCTGTTCAATATTGCTCGCAACATTCTTGTGTAATTGCCGTCTAGCTTCTTCTTCAGCCGTTTCGTTAGCGTCCAAGTGGTACATCCATATAGCAGTAAGGATACGACCGCTGCCTGGAAGAAACTGCGTTTCATTTTATCGGTCAAGTCCGATTTCCATACGATCGAGAGCCTATCGATAGCTGTCCATGTTTTCGTTAGCCGTGTGTCGATGTCTTTGTTCGGTTGATGAGACGCTGCTTCCTAGGTAGGGGAATTTGTCTATTAGTTTCAGAGAGGTTCCGTCTAGTGTGGAAATGTCGCCTGTTTGTTTATAACACATATATTCAGTTTTGTGTGTATTGACATGGAGGCCAATGCCTGCAGTGGCTCGTTCCAAACTATGCAGTATTGTTTCTGCCCAGTCGGGTGTATTCGCCAGTAACGCTATGTCATCGGCGTAATAAGCGTCGGTAATTGTTTTTGCGGGGTACCTTCTGCTTCTTTTCTTTGTCAGCTCGAAGCCATTTTCCTCTGATTTTGTCGATCGAAGTTCTAAACACGTAGTCTAGACAGATGATAAAGCGGTATGAGTTTAGCGTGTCCCCTTGTAGTACTCCTGCTATAATGTCGAAGTATTCTGTGTCTCCATCTAGTAAACGTACTTTCACTTTGGTAAGTATTTTAAGCAAATACTGAGCCATTTTATATAAGAGGCTTAAGCGTCTACAAATCGGGCTATCCACAAGTATGATGTTAGAGAAACATAGCAATACTTGGAACTATTCAACTTTGTTGACTTTGTTTAATGATCTAATATATCTAATATATATCAAATATATATGTATAAACAGGTTTTGGCATTATATATTTGGTTGGTTGGTTGGTTCGTTCGTTCGTTGGGTTTAATGTCATATCAACCTTTGTAGGTTATTTAAATCCATTGTTATGTAAATAATCAGTTCTATTTCAAACAATTCAGTTTAGCATGAGTACACAGTTTAATTGTCAAAAACATTTCTATTTTAAACTATTCAGTTTATTCAAATAGTTCTAATTCAGCTAATTTAGTTTAGCGTAGGCACATATTTTGTTTACACAGTAAAATGTCAAAACAGTTCTATATATAACAATTCAGTTTAGTGTAAGTACAGTTTCAATGTCAAAAGCAGTTTAATTTCAAACAATTGAGTTGAGCATAAGCACGCAGTTTAAATGTAATTACCGTTTAATTGTGAAAAACATTTCTATTTTAAGCTATTCAGTTTAGTCAATCAGTTCTAATTCAGTTAAGTATAAGTACAGATTTTGTTTACACACAGTTAAATGTCAAAACAGTTCTATGTTAAACAATTCAGTTTAGTGTAAATAGAGTTTCAATATCAAAAAACGATTCTATTTCAAATAACTCTGTTTAGCATAATCACCCAGTTTAAATGTAAGTACGGTCCAAATGTCAAAAACATTTTTTCAAGCTATTCAGTTTAGTCAAACAATTCAGTTTAACATAAGTATGCCGTTAGTTCTATTTAATCCATAGATAGGGCCCTATCAGGTGCTACCACGCCGGGCCAAAATGGACCTGGGAGCAATGGCAATGAAGGGGTGCTCCGTGTGCCCCAAATCCCCAGCATTACTGGAACCTCACCATCGGATTGTTTAGTGTCATATCAGGACACTCATTGGTGGGGGGGGGGCTTACCCACTCAGCAGAGGTGCAGTCAGTATATTCTACAGTCCTAGCCGACTGGGCAATGCATCAAATAAACTACGGTGGTTGATATGCCATAAGACCAAACTAAACCAAACCAAACCAAATCATCCTTTGTAAATAAGTTACAGTTACAAGTAATCAAATATTCTTGTCGAATATGAATGATTTTTAAACATAAATGAGAACCTTACATGTGCTACACTCAGGGTCAGAGGGGATCTGGGAGTAAGAGCAAAAAAAGGCTTATTCCACACTTCCCTGATCTCCAGAAATAGAACCTCAGCATTAGATGCAGTTTCGTATCCTATTCAGGACACTCCTTTTTGCGTCGGGGTTGGGGGTACCCATCTGCCGTGGATATAGTCAGCGTATTCTAATTGCCGCTGACAGGACGGAAAAGTGGAAGTTTTTTCTTTATAGAAACATGAGTAGGTTTCTTTTAAAATAAGATTTAAAAAAACGGATACGTATCTTTTTTTATATATAACAATACGGATGTAAGTATTTATAGAAACAGGAATATAATCCTTTTTTTTTTCTTTCTCTATGGTAACATCAGAGTAAGTCTTTCTTCGTAGAAATACTGAGAGATATTTTGTTCGATTATGTGGCTGTCAACAGTTTAGGTTTATAAGTTATTTATAAATGTAAGATGTTGTTAGTTTAAAGTTATTGAATTGTATGTAAAAATGGAAAACTTCCCCTAGTATTAGTTGTAGTAGTAGTAGTAGTAGGTATATACCCAACCCCTCCGCTCTGATCAGGATGTGACACAAGGTCAATTTTTAAAACTGGTTTGAATTCTGTTTTCTTTCTCTTAGACTCATTGACTTGCTAAAGCTAAAGAACCTAGACTGACCTACTATTTTCCAATAGCTAGCTTTAAAATGAATTGGACTCATGCCTTTCTCAAAGGTATTAGAGAAAATTGAAACTCAAAAGAACCTCATGCAGTATTTGAACTCGAATCACCCATTCCATTTCTTCGACAGTAACCGTCACGCTAAACATGCTTCTGTAAAAGTAATAGTAGTAGTAGCAATTTTTTCGTTGCCGGTAAGTAACAGTATTATCAGTAGTAACTAGTTTGAATAGTGAATAATGAAAATTGACAGTAGGCATAAGTCTATATTTCATCCATGTGTGGCAGCTTGTACTTCCTTTATCACTTAGGTTCCCGAAATTCTTTTGTTGACTTAAAGAAAGTTTTGGGGAAGCAACATAGATTGCCCACCAGAATAAAGCATAAAAGGGGAAAGTAAAAATAGAAAGGTTCATCCTTTCCCCCACGCAGATTGAGCACTCACCCGTAGGAATTACCGGTTGCCACTCCCGTACTGCAAGCGTTTCTCATAAATTGAGCACTCGATAGCCATTATAACGCATATGTAAACGAAAGAACAATGATACATATGCGTTAAAATCCCTTCACTCATGCTGGGATTGTTGATGAGTGTGCGATAAGATATCCGACTGGCGTCAAGTCAGTCGGGCTTCGATTCCAGCTTGAAGCATCTCGCATGTCTAGCAACACTGATGAGTTGTGATACAAAGAAGGAGTCCGTCGATGAATGACTATATATATATATAAACATATATAATCAAATAGAATAAACTCTTCATGTTTGCCAATTCTGTCTTTGATCCGTTCAAGTTTTGGTCTGGGTCATTTGACTTTTAGAGGGAAATAATTGAGGAAGGCGCCGTATTTTTCACAAGTACTCTCGGCCTCAACAGAAGCCATCTTCTTGGGAACGAATAATGAAATGACCAACACAATGACAAGTCATATATATTTATATGAGGAATTGTAGAAAAAACTGGTGAAAGGGTAATTTACAAAAAAAAGAATTTTACTTAAAGCAAAAGGAAGAATTGGCAGGAAAGTGTTAAAGGCATTTTAGAATGTGGCTGCTCTATTCGAAGTTGATCTAGCTTAAGAAAGGTTTGTTAATCTTTATATAGAGAGCTTCAAGATTTTAGAGTTTTTGTTTGTTTTGTTGGGTGGGGATTGTTGCTTTTATTTTGTTGTTTTTTTTTTATTATTATAATTTTCAGGCTTTTTCTTCTCTTTGTATGATGTGGAGTTGTTGTCAGAGTTTTTCTGCGAAAATACTGCCTGTACCGGCCTATTGGTAAAATGGTTAGATTGTTCGGCAATGGCCCGGGAGACTGAGGTTAATTCCCAGGTCGAGTCATATCAAAGATTCGACAAATGGCACTAAATGCCTACTTGTTTAACCCTCAGCATTATAAGGTATGGATCAAGGGAAAGTGGAGCTCCATGGAAAGGAGTAGGGCCCTCTCCTACATCTTGTTGTAGCTATTGAAAGGGAGCCCTTGGGTTGCCTTCAACTACGATCGGTTAATTTATATATATATATATATATATATAAATTACGATGGAATTTATTTACGGGACTGCACACTAAATAACTAGACAAAATCAAATTCATGGATTACAACAAATTAGTCCTTGTACAATAACATTTCCGCTTAAATGGACACAATTTCAACAGAGACGCACACTCATAGAAATAATCGAAAGATACATTGGACAATATTACGGCGATAATAAAAACACACGAAGATAAATAGAAGAAGCATCTTCAAACACTTACCCCCAAATGACTGGCGTTAAAGCTTAACAGCACTCTCAAGGCGCCACTCTGAAGTGGAATAGACAGATTTGAGGTGACACATCAGCAGTCACAGATCATTTGATAAACAATCCGTCTATGCTGAGCCTATATCTCCTAAAAGGAGAGCTCAGTTCCAAATGTCTTGACAGCATATATGTAAATGTCAGTTAGAGACACTTGTCTACCATAAAATATTTTTCATTCGATGAATGGATATAATATGCCACCAGTTCATTTTCGTTGCTTCTCATGTAGCATATCAAAAAATCTCTTAAAAACAATCTTTTTCATAAACGATTTTCTCTTGGCAATGAGTAAAGGACGAAATGCTGCGTATTAAGCAAGGCGGTATCAAGTACCATTTTTTGAGTTTTTGGTATGACACGATCTGTAATTGAACACCGGTCTCCCGAATTATTGACGAACACTCTACCCACTGAGTTCATTTAATGAATAAAAGGAATATTTTACTAAAGGAGTTGACAATAGGAAACATTGTTTACATTTGCACCTTTTTCCAGAAAATCAATAATCCTGGGTCTTTTCATGTCCCAAAAGACTGTTAGCATTACCTACTTTACTGATTGCTACGACCAGAAGATTTTTTTTCACCAGAGAATCATGAAATCTTTTTGACTCTGGCCTGTAATGGCAAACCCATGTTTAGCCCATTTTTAAACATTTTTTTTAAATTTACATGTTTTTCCATACATATCATACATTCTTCTCTAAATTTCGCATAGTTTGAATTTTTTCAGCCACCAAAAATTTGATGCAAGACCTGTGTTCAAGCCTACAGCACACTGTTTGACCTGCCATCTTTTTGAATCACCCCAAAAGAAATATTTTTGCGAAATTGAAATAATTTTTGCAATAAAACAATTCCTAACAATGTAGACTTTCCATTAAAGGAGAAAAAATTCTGAGAAAAAATGTTGTTTCTTTTTTTTTAAATTTAAAATTTGAATATACGCCTCCATATATATATATATATATATATATATATGTGTGTGTGTGTGTGTGTGTGTGTGTGTGTGTGTGTGTGTGTGTGTGTTGGTCGTCATTCATTATAAAATTCTAAAAAAGTCAGTTATTATAAAATTCTGTACACGCACACACACACACACACACATTGGCCTAGCGGTTTGAGTGTTCGCCAATGGCCCGGGAGACCAGGGTTCAATCCCAGGTCGAGTCATACCAAAGACTAAAAAATGGTACTTGATGCCTCCTTGCTTAACACTCAGCATTATAAGGTACAGATCAAGGGTAAAGTGGAGCAATCCAGGGAAGGAGTAGCGCCCTCCCCTACATCTTGGTGTAGTAGCTATCGAAAAGGAAACCTTCGGGTTACCCTCGACTATGGTCGCCAACTTTACTTTTATATGATATATAAAGGTTTTATTTGCGACATAGAATTTAATAATTGCTTTAAAAAGACCACATTCATTGATCATAATGAAAATTGAAATATAAAAGGTGAAAAAGGAAAGGCTAACTAACCTGTTTCGTACGTAGCTCTTCAGAGCTATAAACGAGATAATTATATGATTAAAAACAGTTAACTATATATATATATATATATATATATATATATATATAAGGTAACTATATATAAGGAGTGGAGAACGGTAATAGAACAGTGGGGGAAAGCAAGACACATTCTTCATTTCACCTAAAAATTCATGAAACTATCAATATTATGTCCAGACAGCCTTCCCTCCGTAAACAGATGGAATGCTTGCTAGGACTCAATGTAATCAATCCCTTTTTAAAAGGTTTGAATTCAGAGTTTTTCTCCTCCTAGACAGGTTGCCAACCAAGATTAAAGGGCTCAGTTTATACACTACTATTTATTCGCTGAAGTGAGAATAGTTGGATTCAACGATCCTCAAGGGTATAGTGCTATGCGAAATTGCAATATATTAAAATTCTTCATGGCAACACCAAGTAAAAATCATCGGCGTATTCCTTATTGCTTTTATGTATATGAAACTAATCGATGATTGTACAGCATTTAGATAAAATAAAAAGGGGAAAAAAGATAACAAAGATTGGAAGGGATAAGTATGATAAGAAGATATAGTCAAACTATAAGAGAAGAGCTGAGGCACAACATAAAAGTCTTCATCGTCTCTTTTTTCTTTTCTCACTCTCTTTCTATTTCTTCTTCTTTTTTTTTTTTTCGTTTCTTCATTTTAAGTTTATTTCTTCTCTCTCTCTTTCTTTCTCCTAACTTTCTTTAATTTTCTTGCTTCCAGGGAAAAGAATATGTAGGAGGAGGACAGGTATGAATTAAAAAAGGTGGGAAAAGACGAAAAGAAAACTTATAGAAAGGATACATAGACGTAATCAATCAAAAGTGACTATGGTGTAATTGTTTTCGTCTTAGGAAATGGACACGACGAGACGAGTTCAATTTCTGGACGAGGCTAATGGTATTTCACTTGGAAAAGGTATGAATCCAACTATTCTCTTTCCAGCTATGGATAAATAGTAGGGCAGACCGAGTTATTTAGGGAAACCAGTCAAGGAGAAGGAAAACTCTAAATTCAAATCTATTAAACTCCACCGAAAAATTAACCTGGTGTTACATCCTGCCCGTGCGGAGGATTGGTAAATATATAAATGTGTGTGCCGCATAACACAAAAATCAAAAGGAAGTATTGAATCTAATAGCTTCACATTTTCACAATCATCACATTAAACAGCTTTCAGGGGGATTTCAAAACATCCACAAAGAAAAATTGCTTGTGAGAAACGTATTTTTTACACCTTAAGTGTGTTAAATGAGAATTGAAAATATTTTACTATGAAGCAATGCTGTGTAACTTCGAGTGCCATAATTGTAAAGTGTATTGTTACCTGTAATTTTTTACGGCCACTTACCACCCATCACGAAAAATATCCAAATTAGACGAACCAGAGATGCAGAACACTGCTCGAGAAGTAGGGACGAACTCATAAGTGACATACTCCTGTGGACCCCTTTACATCGACGAGCAACAGCTGGACGACCAGCAAGAACCAATATACAACAACTCTGTGCCGATACAAGACGTAGCCTTGAAGGCCTACCGGAAGCAATGGACGATAGAGAGGGTCAGGGAGAGGGTCAGGGATATCCGTGCTGACGGCGCGACATGATGATGTTGATGATTGTTACCTGTGGTTCGTTTCGTCCAGAACATGAAAGTGAATGGTTGCTATGCACACGTGCCTGCATACATCACCAAACGCAGAAAGAGTGATGGACATAGTTGGTTGACTTCCATTTACCGATTCAGCTCATAAATTTCTATTTATTTATTTTTTTATTTTAACTAATGTAAATTAATTATGGCAAATTGCCGGTTACTTTTGAATATACTTTATCGGCTCAGCTAGTTTAACTAAATATTATAAAACTATTTTTGTTGTCGTAGTTTCGGTTCCTTTTTTTAACTGTTTAAAAAAATGAGCAAAAACTCAACTATAAAATAAAAATAAGAATTATGTCGGTCTTTTTTTCTCAACAAAATAGTATGTTTTGTCAATGAACGAATTTTCATTCTGCTTACTCTAGACGACTTGGAAACGTGTCAACTTGATTTTCCAAATTGCCTTCATTCTTATTCCGTTGGTTTGGGCCTTGTCAAATACGTTGGCGTTACTGGAATTAGTGGCTGACCTATGGGCCATGGACATATGTATGATGTTTGGTGATCGGAGAGAATAGTGTGACTTACTATTCGTTAAATCTTAGTCACAATTATTGGCACCCTTTCATTTTTTTCCCCTATATCTTCAGTAATAAACGGAAAATAACTAAATTTATATAAATTTGTTGCTTTATCATTTGCTGATTTTTATCAATAGTGAGTTGTCAATAGACAATTAAATTCGCTATTTCTGTTTTTTCTTTTTTTCTTTCTTTTTTTTGAGTTTTATTTATTTATTGATTTATCTATTCATTTCCGAAGATATTCTACATTACGTACAGAAAATTCATGGGTGTCAGTAATTGTGACCAGTTCACTATGTATCGGTGTGTTGTAGGGTTTTCTATATGGTTGGTATGAACCATTATTTACATTGAAAGTAAAAACTAAAAATTTATATATATGCAGACAAAGAGAGAGAGAGAGAGAGAGAGAGAGAGAGAGGGGAGAGTGGGGGGAGAGAGAGAGAGAGAGAGTGTGTGTGTGTGTGTGTGTGTGTAGTGGTGTTGTTTTTGAAAACGAGTCATAAGTGAATAAAATGCAGGAAATTATTGAGTCACTAATTTCTTATTTGAAAAACAGATGGAGAATAAAATCCGAATAGGAAGTATACTTATGATTTTATGTCTCTTTTCTAATCAACATCCTCTTCTTTTATATATATATTATTATTATTATTATTATTATTATTAAATGGTACACATTTGGTTGCACATGGTTATATGATTTCAACATCTTACTTCTATTTAATGAGAGACACTTTTTGCACGCAAGTAACTTAACTAATTATTTCTATCAATTATTAGACTTTGATTTGCACACAATTATATGGTTTCAAGTAATTATTTCTATTTAATAATAGGTATGTTTCCTCACAGTTATATGGTTTTAAATAATTATTCCTATTCAATCATAGATATTTATTTGCAAGGATGTAATTTAAGTGAGTATTTTTTGGTAATAAATAGAAATTTGTTTGCACAAAGTTGTATGGTTTCAAGTAATTCTTTCTGTTTAAGTATAGACATTTGTTTTTACACAGTTATTCGTTATTTAGGTAATCATTTCTATTTAATGATAAACATTTGTTTATATGGTTTCAAGTTGATATTTCTGTTTGATTATTGACATTTATTTGCACACAGTTATATGGTTTCAAGTAATTATTTAGATTTAATATTTTTTGGCACGCAACTAATTCAAGTTATTATTTCTATGTGATAAATAGACATTTGTTTGCACGCAAGTAATTCAAGTAATTATTTCTATTTAATGATAGACATTAATTTGCACGCAAGTAATTCAATTAATTATATCTTTTTCATTATAGACATTTGTTTTCACACATTGTTATGGTTTTAGGTAATTTTTTCTTTTTAATGATTGACATTTGTTTGCATACAGTTATATGGTTTCAAGTAATCATTTTTATTTAATATTAGACATTTTTTTGCTAGCAACTAATTTAAGTAATTATTTTTATTTAAATGAATAGACATTTGTTTGCGTGCAAGTAATTCAATCCTTTCTATTCAATGATAGACATTTGTTTGCACACAGTTATATGATTTCAAGTAATTATTTCTGTTTTATTATAGACATTTCTTTGCATTCAGTTTCATTGTTTCAAGTAATTATCTATATTTAATGATAGACATTTGTTTGTACACACTTATATGGTTTCAAGTAATCCTTTCAACTAAATGATAGACATTTGTTTGCACACAGTTATATGGTTTCAGTTAACAAATAATAATTCTTAATAAGCTATAAAAACTTAAATAACTATTAATAATATAAATAATTCCCAATTATATGTTATCAAATATATCTATTGAATACGAGAAATTTTTGTGCTGATCTGTTTGTCTCCTAGATGAGATGTTGACTCTCACTCGAGGTAAACCAATACTTTTAGCCTTGCCCCACAACTAATATAAGCTTAATAAATAACTATTCTGTCTGAAATGTTAGCATTAATTCCTGAACATTGATAATCCTTTCTTCGTGATTTTAAATGGATATCTATGATAAAAACACCAGCAATTCGTTTACATTCTGCATATAAAAGTATTGTTAGTGATAAGAATTAATTCCTGACCATAGGCAGTTCTTTTCTTTTTCTTGATTTACCAAAAACCACTTTGGGTAAAGATATTTTCCCAAAACACTTTTGACCCAGAGTGGTAGGAACTGTTAGAATGCTACCCATTGCTCAAATTAACTGGTTTTAAAATTATTTGTATTTGATTAGAATACTTGGAATCATATAACCGTTGGCAAAAAACTTAAGAAATTACACAAAGAAAATGCAAATATCAAAACGCAGTGCATGCAATTCCCTAACATCGAGGCGTAAGATAAACCTACATGGTTTGACAGGTCATCAAATCCAATCATCAAAAACATGTTTTATATTGAATATGGAAAAAATCGGCATTTGATCATTGAAATATCTTACTATCGTAAGAAATATTTTACTTTGTAGAAATTGATTTAAGGAAATCAAGTGGAGAAGTGAAGTAGTGGTAGTATATATTTCTTCTATTATCATCATCATCCATCATTCTGATGATTCATCTTAATCTCTTTTAACTCTTTCTTCTTCTTCTTCTTCTTCTTCTTCTTCTTCTTAATCTTTTTTATCTTTTCCTTCTCCTCTTCTTTCTCTACCACTTCTTTCTCCTCTTTTATTATCAACATCATCCTATTCTTCACCTTAATCTTTTCTTCTTCTTCTTCTTCTTCTTCTTCTTCTTCTTCTTCTTTATTACCCTTTATTCCTACTGTCCACCTTAATCTTTCTTTTCTCTTCCTCCTACTCTTCCTACTCCTACTCTTTCTCCTTCTTCTATCATCATCGTCATTATCCTTCATTCTTTTTCATACACTTCATCCTTATCTTTTCTTACTCTCACTTCTTCTTCTTCTTCTTCTTCTTCTTCTATAATACTTATTCTTCTTTATTACCCTTCATTCCTACTCTTTACCTTAATCTTAAATTTCTCTTCCGCCTACTCCTACTACTCCTCCAACTCTTTCTTTCTTCTTCTATCATCATCGTCATCATCCTTCATTCTCTTTCATACTCTTCATCATTATCTTTTCTTACTCTCAGTTCTTCTTCTTCTTCTTCTTCTTCTTCTTCTTCTTCTTCTTCTTCTTCTTCTTAGTCACTCCAATCTGTCTTCACGATTTTGAGTACTCTTCATCTTAAAATTGATTTTTATCCCACCTTTCAACTTTCCTCTCGCCATTACTTCTCCCTCTTCCTATTTCTCATTATTATTATTATTATCATTATTATTATTATTGCAAGCGGTGTAGGAGAGTGTTAATGAGATTGATCAGGCTGAATAAATTGGGATCAAGATCTGAAGAGCGGGTCCTTAGGTGATTTTGACATCCTCAGCCCCTAACACTCTCTCCTTTTCCCCATTCCAGAACTTGTTGGCCAGGCAAGGTGATAAGTGGCTGGTCAATTGTTCTAGTCAAATCCCCAAAACCTGAAAGCGCACGTTGGGACTGACCTGTAAATGACCTGGTGACACTTGCATATTTTCTCCGTCAACAAACATGACACTTGCAAATTGGAGTTTTTTGTTATTGTTTTTTGTGGTTTTTTCTTTCAAATTCTTTGCTTTGTCATGACTTTTAAATGCACTTATACAATGGCAGATATTACTCATATATATGAGTAATAACTACTCATATATACACTCTTATCTACTTAATTATCAGTCTATCTAAGCATCTATCCATCCATATATATATATATATATATACGTTGGTGGACAGAAATGATATAGGAATATGTCTCACTTTTTGTTGATAACTTTTTTGACCAATGGGATCCAGACACTGCAACACCCATGAAAGAAGTATGTGGAACACAAGGGAGATTATGTTGAAAAACAAACCTCTTTGTTCACATTCCATGAAAGTATCTTGATCAGCCTATGAACTTTTCAACTGACCCTATCTATCTATCTATCTATCTATCTATCTATCTTTATAACTATCTATAAATCTATGTATCAGTTTATATATATATATCAAAAAAGAGATAATCTAATTATTATAATGGATTAATGTACCTACCTTTATCTGTATGTTCGTATATAGTTAGCTATATATATATATATATATATATATATATATATATATATAAGTATGTATATTATACTTATTTAGGTATTAAATATCCCTATATAACACGCTTTCTTAAATTTAGACTAAGAAATTCTGAAGAGAAATTCTTGTAAATAATACGTACTGACTTTTGGAATTTGTTGCCGCGAAATTTAACCTAAATTTAGCATACTGGACATTGGCATGATGGTTAGAGAGTTCCTCAATGGTCTGGGAGACCTGGGTTCAATCCCAGGTCGAGTCATACCAAAGACTCAAAAAATGGTACTTGATGCCTCCTTGCTTAATTCTCAGCATTATAAGGTAGGTATCAAGGGTAAAATGGAGCAATCCAGAGGTAGAAGTAACGACCTGCCCTACACCATGATGTAGTAGCATTCGAAAAGGGAGCCTTCGGGTCACCCGCGACTAAGGTCGCCAACTTTTACTGATTAAAAATAAGGATTTATTTAGTTTACATTTTGTCTTAAAGCACATAATTTGCTCACTATTTAACGCAAACGCTCGGACATGTTCTTATAAAAATGTAACAAACTTACTACGGAAATAAGCACTTATTAAGAGAAACAAAATAATTAACAAACACACATCTCAGAGCATATTTCTCTATATCGACGTAAAGCACATTAGTTTGGATGATAGATATAACTTACTTTCAATCCCCCCGTTCAGAATATGGTGAGGCATATAGCCGAAGAAATTTCATTATATAGTTCTCGCGTATAATTCATTCGCCGAACTTTTGATCAGAAAAATCTGGAAAAAAATTGTGCGTCTTATAGAAAAATAATTACGATCGATAGATAGATAAATATATATTACACACACTCATACACACTCACTCACTCATACCCACACACAAACGAGCACACACGCAAACGCGCACACACACATACACTCGTATATAAATATATATATGTGTGTGTGTGTGTGTGTGTGTGTGTGTGTGTGTGTGTGCGTGTGTGTTACCAAACCTCTCTGCACGAGCAGGATACGACACGAGGTCATTTTTAAGCGGAGTTAAACAGGTCTGATTGCAGAGTTTTCCTTCTCCTAGACTGGTTGCCATACCAAAGTTAAAGAATCCAGTTTACCCTGCTTTTTATCCACTGCTAAATAGAAAAAAGTTGGATGTATATCTTTCTCGAGGATATTCGTGGTATTTGAAATGCAAACAGCTCCGTTTTGGATTTGAACTTGGATCGACGTGTCCTACGACCATAACCGATTCACCATGAACGCCTCCATATATACACATATATATATATATATGTGTGTGTGTGTGTGTGTGGTTGATTCTACTGTTGATTTCAACCAATGAAGGCGTCCGGCTTTCGTCAGTTCTTATGCCTATGTCTTGTTAGAGATTTTAAATCATCTTCAGATTTCAATATAAGTTCACTGAGCACATGTAGAAGTGTTAGTGGATAAAGTTGCCAGAATGTCTGATCGAACTTTCGGTTTCTCCCTCAAATGCTCTGGGCTGGTTTTGTCAAACTCTGTAATGGCTTTGTGGTATTTTGTTCTCTGAAAATTGCAATTGAAGATCGGATTGGTCAACAGGTATACTGAGAGCTAAAAGGTATTTCTCAGCTTGTCCTTGTACCTGAGACATGGTCTTCCAACATTTCTGCTTCCATCATGAGGCTGGGTATAAATGAAGATCTTTGGAATTCCATCGTCGCTCATTCGAATGACCTGTCGAGCACACCTGACTTATGATTGGACGAGGAAGGTTTCTATGCCTTCAGCATCGCACTTTTGAGATTCTGTTTTGAAGTGGGTATTCACCGCTCGGGTGTAGACAGTTCTGGCCAAAGACATTTAGACATTGATTTTTACTAGAAACAAGTATATCAACATTTTAAATTTTACCGAAAAAATGTACAAGTTCAAAGATGCTTTAAACACGAAGTAAGATATGTTTTTTAAAACTTTTTCGCCTGTAAGTTCTTTCTTTGGTAGCATTGTAATTTACGCATCATATTCAACCAGAAACGACCATAAAATCAATGTTTTAAATTCTATCGTGAGAGTTCTATGAATAGCAATTTAGTCTGTTTTTTTTCGTTTCTTTGTTGAATGGTACATTAACCTTCGTGAGTTATTTAATGCCAAAGCCATCATTCTAGAAGAACAGTAATGGTACAATTTAGCTCATAGCTAAGAACATATGGTTGGTTGGTTGGATTTTACGGCATATCAACCATTGTAAGTTATTTAACGCCAAATACATTTTTATGCAAATAGTTCTCTTTCAAACAATTCAGTTTAGCATAAGTATACAGTTTAATTGTCAAAAACAAGGTATTCAGTTTATTCAAAGCGTTCAATCCGGATAATTCAGTTTAATATAAGTACAGATTTTGTTTACACACAGCTAAATGTCAAAACAGTTCAATATTAAACAATTCAGTTTAGCGTAAGTACAGTTTCAATGTCAAAAACAGATCCATTTCAAACAATTCAGTTTAGCATAAGCACAGAGTTTAAATTTAAGTACAGATTAATTGTCAAAAACATTTCTATTTCAAGCGATTCAGTTTAATCTAACAATTCTAATTCAAACAATTCAGTTTAGGATAAGTATGCAGTTTACTTCTATTTACCCCATAGATAGGGCCCTACCAGGTGCTACCATTCCGAGCCATCAAAGCAAGCCACCTCCGTGGATTAAATAAAGGACGTGGTTCCAAGTTTCGTGTAAGCTCCCTAGTTCAACAAGAAACACCTATCCTACTGCAGAGATGTAATCGGTGTATTCTACTGCCATAGCCGAATGGGGTGTCAGTTTCATGTATATACTAATGCTAATATTGATCCCTGATGGGAGGGTACATCAATCATGATGTCACATGATGATGTCACATGATACCTCTAACAGTTCAGAGACATCAACTGCATGGTAACGGTCCCTAACCCATGTGTGTAATGGTTTCCAAAAATAACTTCCCCTATTTTGCCGCCAAGAGCCGGTGTGGCTGAGCACTAGCTTTTCTACACTACTAACTTGCGTTCCAGACATCAGAGGGTTAAAAAGTTAGATTCTACAACGCCGAACCAAAAATATCAGCCACAAAAATTTCACGGCGTTAAATAATGTTTTCTCTAAAGAATTTCAGGACTGACATGCAAGTAAACAATTTTAAAAATACTAAAACATTTATGGATATTGTATGCATTCAAAAAATTAATGTTCTCACAAAACATTTTCATTGGAAGTTTGTCTTAGGGCATATCAATCTTTGTGGGTTATTTTATTCCAAAAAGAAAACTATTAAATTTGAAGAAACTCCCAGAGGTCTCTAACGGAAAAAGGAGATGACACATGCATAAAAGAAAAAAAAAAGGCATTCCTCTTGAAAAAGGAGACCATATTATCTTTCTCTTTTCAGACAATGTCCATCGAACCAACAACACCATTTTGCTGTCTGGTGTTTTGGGAACCACGCCTACGTCTTGGGACGTAGCGTCGGTTAGTCCCTTCACTCAGTAAATAAAGGAAAGTATAGAAGAAATGTTTTCGTCTCATATCTATTTCTATCTTTTCTTTTTGTTTATTTCTTTTGGGACTTTCTTTGGGCAAGGCATTGCGCCGGCCAGTCAACGTAGGGTAAAATAATATAACCAAAATATGAAGTCAGATATCTACGGCAACACAGCTTTGCCCTTAGCCCCAGACCTTCAAAGCCTTCAAACCCCACAATATATATATAAATATATATAAAGTAAGGGTTCTTTTTCAATAGCTACCATACCAAGGTGTAAGAGAGCGCTCTACTGCTTACCATGGATTGCTCCATTGACCCTTGATCTGAACTTTATTTAGCTGAGTGCTAAACAAGGAGGCATCAAGTACCATTTTTGAGTCTTTGCTATGACTCGTCTTGAGATTGAATCCCTGTCTCCCAGACCATTGGCGAAAAGCGAATAGTTTGTTGGTAATTTCATTTTTAAAAGAGTTGTTAGAGCTCACTTGTTTACAGTTAGATTGTTTCAAATACTACTACTCAAAATTAATTCTTTTGTTTAATATTAATCATTTGTTTGCACACCGTTAAATGTTTTCATGAATTGCTTTTTAACATTATCAATTCTATTCGAATGACCAATGATTATAATCCTTAGTAAATGATAGAGCAGATGAATTTGATCCATCGATAGGACCCTATCTGGGCCAGAGTCAACTTGGGAGTAATGATAATTAAGGGTTAACCAATATTCCTCAAAACTTTAGGATTAGATCCTTAGTATCAGATGCAGTTTAGTGTTATATTTAGCACACTCTTCGTGAGGTGGGGTCTTACCCATCGGCAGAGGTGAAGTCATCGTATTCTACAGCCCAAGCCGACAGAGCAGAAAATATATATTATAGTTTATAGCAAATTTCAGAAAATAAAACATACAAAAACGTCTGTTTCAACTCAAACGACCCTAATTTGTTTTATTGTTTGCTTCTTTTTTAGGGGAGGAGTTATTGTTTTTTTCTTATTATTTATTTATAATTCATATAAGCTTGTTATGAGAGTACCCGGAAAACTTCTCTGCTACCTCCATTAGGTTTAATTTGCTATTCTTGTAACGTGTCTAAGGTTCATTTGGATCAATATGTTATTGACTAACAGGATTTAGTTAAGTACTAACTATGTAATAACTGAACATATCTTTGACCCTATATATACATCCTTTGAGTGATCTAAAAGCAATCTAATAATCAGGGAAACATGTTATGCACACCACACCCAGTCATATTTACTGACCTACAAAACCAGTCCAATCTTGCAAGTCATTTCAAACCAGTTTTTTTTTATCCTCGATTTTTGTTTTTAAACTTAAGGAAAGCAAAACAAATTTTATAATCTCTAAGCGGTCGTGTTTTGAAACGATTCTTTTTTTTAATTACACCCTGAGAAATGGGGAAAGAGGAGCAAAGATTGCTATAAAGTGGCTCAGAAAGACATTTTCTATCCCACTATTCCCTGATAATTATTTGTGCTGGCTTAATCCTATGCCTGACGATGCCTGTAGCAGTGACTGGGGACATGCACGCACTTGATAGTGTCCCTTGGGGGTCTGTAAACGTTTTTACGATTCTTTCCGCTGTTGGTTTTGTCAAAGTCGGTGATCTCTCAATTTGGCTTTACTGACAGGTGATATTTTACGTAAGGACTAAAGTGACGAGGAACAGATTTTGGCAGAGAAGAAGAAGAAGAAGAAGAAGAAGAAGAAGAAGAAGAAGAAGAAGAAGAAGAAGAAGAAGAAGAAGAAGAAATGCACAAGGGAATGAAGAATGGGAAATGATGAGTCAGAAAGGAAAGCTACAATAACCAGAAAGAAAGAAACTGAGAAATGAATGGAAGAAAAAAAGATATATTAGACAAAAAAAATTTTTTAAAGAAAGTAAGATAGAAAAAAAGGAAAATGAAGAAAAGAAACGAAATCAAAATAGAAGGAAAGATAAAAAGAAAGGTCTATAAAAGAAAGAAAGAAAGAAAGAAAGAAATGAATGAATGAAAGAAAAAAAAACAAATAAAAGCCTATAAAAAAAGAAAGAATGAAAAAAGTAAAATGAAGAAAAGAAACGAAATCAAAATAGAAAGAAAGATAAAAAGAAAGGTCTATAAAAGAAAGAAAGAAAGAAAGAAAGAAAGAAAGAAAACGTGAAAGGAATGAAAGAAAAATATTTGCAAAAGAATATTGTAAAAAGAAAGTAAGAAAGATAAAAGATAAAAATGAAGAAAGGAATCGAAATCAAAATTGAAAGAAAGAAAGAAAGAAATGAATGAAAGAAAAAAAAACAAAGAAAAGCCTATAAAAGAAAGAAAGAATGAAAAAAGTAAAATGAAGAAAAGAAACGAAATCAAAATAGAAAGAAAGAAAGACAGAAAGAAAGAATAGAACACGCATAGAATAAATATATAAGATGAAAGAAAAAGAAAGAAAACAAACACGATATAGATAGAAGAGAAAAAGACAAAAATTTTGAGAAGTTGGAAAAGAAAGAAAAAAAAAGGAAAGAGAGAAGAAATAAACTAAAAAGAAAGTGGATGAATAGGTTTGCTTTAGTTTCTCTGTTTAATGGCATATCAATCTTCGTGGGTTATTTAATGCCAAAGCTATCCTTGTAGAAGAACATTAGTGTTACTATTCAACCAACAGCTTAGGGGAATAAGGGGTTCATACCTTTTCCGAGAGTATTAGTCCAAAAGTGAATGTAATAGGATGACTGGAGTTCGAACTCACTCAACACGATGGCACAGTCCAGCACGTTAACAACTACTCTCCTAGAACTCCCTCACATGTGTGTGTATGCACATGTTCACATGTTTGTGTGCACGCGCACCAATGCGTGTGTGTATGTGTGTGTCTTAAGTCTTATACTTCGGAGAGTCCCCCCACTGAGTGAAAAAAAAAAGAAATATTTAAAGAAAATAAAATGTTTCTTGCTAAATTTTCCAATTAAATATCAAATTTGATAGAGCAAGAGAATGGTTGTTGGTCGAATATAGTCTCCTTGTACAAAATAATTGAAGGACAATTCTTATCCGATTAATGTCAACGTTTATCGCGAAAGGAAACTCAATAGAATGAACACAAGAAAGACAAGAGATACAAAAAGAGTACATAAAGAGTCCTTAACTTTCGTACTTGAAAGAGAGATGGAAGTTTTAGGTAAAGACTTACATATCTAAGAGGTTTGTTTGTTTGTTTTTGTGTCTGTGTTTTATAGCATATCAACATTTGGAGGTTATTTAATGCCAAATCGACTTTTATACAAATAAACAGTTCTATTTCAAACAATTCAATGTAACATAATTACACAGTTTTATTGTCAAAAACATTTCTATTTCAAGCTTTTAAATTTAGTCAAACAGTTCTTTTTCAAACAATTCAGTTTAGTTTAAGTATAGTTTTTGTTAAACAAACACTTAAATGTCAAAGCAGTTCTATTTCAAGCAATTCAGTTTAGCATAAGTACATAATTTAGTTCTATTAGAGTCAAAGATAGGACCCTATCAGGTGCTACCACACCGAGCAAGAGTGGTCCTGGGAGCGATGGCAATGAACGGGTACTCCGCATCCTCCAAAGCTCCAGCATTTCTGGGACCTTACCATCAGATTGTTTAGTGTCATATTCAAGACACTCGTTGAAGGACTCTTACTCCTCTGCAGAGAACCGGTTGGTGTATTCTACAGACCCAACCAACTGGGCAATGTCTAAGAAGTGTAATGTTCTATTGTGTCGTGTTCAATATGACATGAGGTATATTGAGGACGAAAATGTCCCCTATCCATGAGGATAGAATCTGGTCTGCAGTTAAGGCATGTTGTGCGGGAAAAGACGTTTGAACACTCACACGTTCTTCTTATATACAGATTTGACAACGCGGCGGTGTCCTCGTGGTGTAATGGTTAAAGCAGTGGACTGCGGAATATTAGTAAACGAGTTCGAACTCCAGTCACAATATTTCATTCACTTTCAGACAAATACACTTGGGAAAGTATAAACCCCTTTATCCTCCCAACTATAGGTTAGATAGTACAGGGTGGAACGATAAAATTGTCGTCCTAAAGAAAACAACACTACAGCTTTATTTTAAAAACTTATTGAAAAAATCAATTCAGGTAACTTGATTATGTAGTAGAACTGACATCTAGTCAATGTAGCCGCCTTCAGTCTCAATCACCGCTTCAATACGGATCCGGAACTGAGAGCATGCCTTTTCCAAAAGCGCCGGCGGAAACTCGGCGAATACTCGGCGGATGGTGGCGATCAGGCTGTCTTTGGTGTTGTAGGAGGTCATGTTGGTGATGTTCTTGACGTATGACCAAACGAAGTAGTCCAGCGGGTTCAGGTCAGGGGAGGAAGGGAGCCAGTGAGAAGGGTACAAAGTCGTAGCACTCCTTCTGAAGCCAAGCCTGGGTCTCTTTGGACTTGTGGGCCGGCCCCGAGTCCTGCTGCCACACCCAGGGTCTGCCACCGGCCACCTGATCGCACCAGAGGATCACCACACTCTTCATGTTATATCGTCATATACAGCATCATAACGACACAATAAATAAACAGACGAGTGAAGACTTCTTTACAAATATATACCTCTCATTTTATTTGTAAGGGTTCGAAAAGGGTTGTGTGTGGTTTTACTGTGAGAGGGAGCAAGAGACCGAACTGAAACTGCAATATTTTGACCCCTACTCTTATGGCCGTCAACGTTGTGTCTTTCTCGTTCTCCTGATGCTCAACCGGAGGCCCTGGGGTCCACTCTGCGGGGTGCTGGCTTCCTTTACTGCATCTTATCAGCAACTTCTCTGGTCCCCAAACTCCATCGAGGTTCCCGAGGGCCCCCTCGGCCGGGTGTGGCTTTCCCTACCACCTCTCGTCTATAACTCCGTCTCCAGCTCTAACTGCAACTGCCTTGACTTCTGTCTTGACTGAGTTATATATTAGTTCAACGCCCACTCGATCGCCAACTCGATCTTTGGAATGGCATGATTGATCGTCATCCAGTGGAAATAACTGTCATGCAGTTCACAGGTCACACTCTTCCGGTGCATCAGTCTATGAGAGCATCATGGGATTTTTTAGCTTGTCCCATTTTCTTAGCCAATTTCCGCCCACGCGATTTCCTCTCCTAACTGACATTGGAATGTATCACTTCCTTCCGGTGCATCACCTTGAATGGCATTTTGGGCCGGGTCGAAGGTCAAAATACAACATTCAGACCACCAGGTACTCTTTGGTGTTGACTTTCAAGCCGACTTCGAAGATGTGAGGTGGCATGATGTGGCCCTTACTTGAAAACATACCAAAGACCATAACCGTAGCTGGAAACTTTGTTTTCATCACCCTGGGCACGTCCCTGTTATTCGTGGCAATCCAGATTTGCATTTTGAGGGTGCTGGCAATGGTCCTGTTGTCCTAACTTGGATCGGTAGAGAGCGTGCGTTGTACAGCGGCGCATCTCCGATCTTGCTCGTTGAACATTGTGTCACTTTCAGACATGATAGTAGGCTCCTATCGCTCTTGGGATTTGTACACAACTGGCCATTAAACGGAAATGGAATCATGTCTTTTCTAGGGCGACAATTTTATCGTTCCACCCTGTACAACTACTGTTCTTCTAGAAGGTATTTGGCATTAAATAACCCAAGAAGGTTGATATTCCATTGAACAACAAAGGAGGCAATGATCTTTTGCCTTTTATATCTCCTGAGGGTATTATGTGCGAGTTTAAACTAGGGTGGGTGAAAATAAATACTTGCACTTGAACCGGGAGTAAATTCTTTTGATTTAAAAGATGAGACCCTTTGATAATTTAAAACCCAGTGACGCGGCCCTCATACCAAAAAGTTTGCCCACCCCTGAGTTAGAATACTAGATTTGCTGGATTCTTTTGTTACGTTTTTGTTTCCTCGGGGTTTTTTTTCTCTTACTTTAACATTTCATAATTCTCTGTAAGTTTGGTATTTCAGATCCAAAGAATTTAGGTAACAAGATTTTTTTTTTACCATTTTCTCCTTTTCAATATTACTGGAGATTAAAAATCAAACACATAGACACACAGACATCCGATTTATTAAGGAAATTGTAAGGACTGAAGCGACGGATATTGGAACGGAAACTAGAATCGGCAAAGTGGTGCTTTGATCGAAATGATCATTAATATTGCTTATAAATAAATACACCAAAAACTATTTTAAAGTCAGTTTCTTTCAAAATTAAAGATTCTGGGATTTCACTATCTCTAATGGATCATTATACAATTAAAATGGATATTATTTGGTACTATTTACTGATTTTATTTAGTGATTTTTAGGCACAAACTGAGAAGCATTCCTACACATTTTTTTATATAGTTTTTCTATGCAGATGTCGAAATAAACGCTCATCCATCATTATTGTCATGTTTTGTTTTTTTTTTGTTTTTTTGTTTTTTTTGGTTCTTGTTCACTATCGTTGTATCTATATTCTTGCATACATATGATATCAGTATTATACTCGGTGACAGAAGCTGAAAATTCAGGTAGCTGGTTTATTGGGTTTTAAGTCCTAAATGTCGCTATGCTGACAATGTTTTTACATTTAAATAAGTTTAGTTTACGAGATTTCGCTGATTTTAGAACACTGGAGCCAAAGCTTCAACCTCAGGAAACCTTGTTTACCCGTAGGAAGGGTGATGCGGTTTGGATCTATAGCTTGAATAAGAGTCATGATAGACCAGTTCACATAATGTCAACATGCGCCTAACGAAGCTGAGGACTTCTGTCGACAGGTTATTGATCATATGAAAATCTGACCTCACTGATGAGAGGCAATGGGAATTCTTCTAAGCTGTGACTGTGTTGGTACTACTGTATCGATGCACTACCTGGATGCTAATTAAATGCATGGAGTAAAAGCTGG
>OY757933.1:50585007-50597507 GCA_963585895.1 Sepioteuthis lessoniana
CAAACGAAAGCTACTACATAATGCCTTATAATTCCCGATCTAACGTATGTCTATTCATGGCTAAACGGTATGATACTAAGTCTAACGTAAAGTTGGGCGAGTTTCAATCCCATCTTGAAGCATCCTGCGTGTCTAGCTACACTGATGAGTTGTGATACAACGAAACAGTCTGTCTGTGGATGATTATATATATGTATATATATATATATATATATATATATATATATATATGTAGACATATACATATGTAGACATATACATGCATACATCTATATATACATATATAAGCACATAGATATATATATATATATATATATACATATATATATATAAATATGTGCATACATATAAATACATTTATACATATATAACTACATATCTATATACTTATATATATATATATATATATATATACAAGGCATAGTGACAAATCTGCTAAACTGTCATCGTAATAAACGAGTTCAAATCCTAGTCACGCTATTACATTAAATTTTGGCCAGAAACCCTAGGAAAAGGTATGAAACCCTTTATGGGTTAAATAGTACCACCACTGATCTTCCATAAAAAAATGGATCCGGCATTAAATAGCCCACGAAGGTTGGTATGCCATTAAATAAAGAAACCAAAATTCACGCACACACGTATATGTCGACCCATATCAGAAATAGGTATTTGAGTAAAAATTTATTTAGCATTCCTTTGTCTGGCCCACTGGCCTCAATTATCTTAAAGCACCTGCTTTTCCTATTCATCAATGGTAACCAAATATATGTGTCTCTTACGATATTGTGCTTTTATGCAAGCCGGTATGTGCATGTTCACTCGCATATTTTTTTAGTAAACGAATGACATACATAATGATGTCTTATAATATACAAGGCGTGGCAAAAGTAAGAAATCTGTTTTATAAAAAAGAAAAAGATCCCCCTAAAAAGGGTGGGTGTTGTGGATGTGTTATTAAACTGCATCTGATGGTGAGGTTCCCGTTCTGAAGTATTGGGCAGTTTGAAATAACTCGTCATTGCTATTACTGCCACGTCCACTCTGACCTGGAGTGGTAGTACTTATTAGGGTCCCATCTATGAGTCAAATTGATCTATTTAAAAATATTTGAAAGGAATACTTGAAACCATACAATTATGTGAAAATTATTTGTATTAGATAAGAATACTTGATACCATATCATCATCATCATAATGTCATGCTATCAGCACGGATATCCCTGACCCTCTCTCGCCACCCCTCCCTATCTTCCATTGCTTTCGGCAGGTCCTCAGGGCTACATCCCGTATCGGCACAGATCTGCTGGTCGTCCTGCCTTTGCATGTCCATGTGAAGAGGTCCACCGGAGTACATCACTTATGAGCTCGTCCCGACTTCTCCAGCAGTGTCCCGCATGTCTGGTTCGTCTAATTTTGATAGTTTTCGTGATGGGTGGTAGGTGGCCCTACAGATGCTGCTTTGTGGGGTGCTGTCTCCAGGACTTGTTCAATATTGCTTGCAGCATTCTTGTGTAGTTGCCGTCAAGCTTTTTGTCTATACGTTTAGTTAGCGTCGATGTAGTGCATCCATATAGCAGTATCGACATGACCGCTGCTTGGAAGACCATATAACTGTGTGTAAATTATTTGTATTAAGAATAGTTACTTGAAACTATAATTGTTTAGGTAGGATTATTATTAGTTACTTAAAATCTATTTTCAAATGTTACTATTTTCAAATAAATGATTATTATTAGATATAAACAGATATTTAGAATCATATGTTTATGAATTAATAGTATTTGATAGGAATACTTCATATCATATAACTGTGAGTCAAAAAAATTCTTTAAAAAATAACTACTGAAAAAGTTAACAAGAAATATACAAAGTATACGATTTCCCTAGCCTCTCGGATAAAATATCCCTTGACGGATTGAAATACGGTTAAAATCAATCACACAATCGATTAAGTTGAAACCAAACATATCACTTATAAAATATACAAGACTTACATCGACACATCGTCTGAGCTAAAAAAAACAAAAGCGGCGCTTCATTAATCAACTAAAGATATTTCACTATTTTACCAACATAACCACCTGTTTATCTTTCTGCATGGTGATGTTGGCCTCACGTAGTTGCAAGTTCATTTAAATGTACACAACGCCTGGTGACGGCGCAACACGTGAAAAAAAGAACAAAAACAACTTTGTGAAGAGCAGTTTGCTCCACTAAGAGAGTACGTGTGACATTTTGCTACTTGCCTCTAACTTGGCTGTGTTACAGTAAAAGAGAGTTTACCCCAACGTCTTCTCATATATGGCTAACTTCGACTGGCTAGAATGGCTATCTGGTTATTGTCAATTAAGTATCTGAGTCTCTGTTAACTCTCCTCTCAACTCTCGTTCACTACTCCAATTCTCGTCTAACCACATACTCTACTATTCCCAACATCTGTGGGTATTTAACTGACTCCCCACTTAGCCAGAATGAGCCACATAGCCATTTTATCATAAAGAATCACGTGAAAACCAAAACTGATGCGCGACTGATCCCAAAAATGCTTGGCCCTATCGGCATTCCTCTTTTGAGGCGCCGAGCAATAGACTCATTTCTGCAAAGCAAATAAAGCCTGTGTGGACGGGCCCCTAAAACCAAGCAGTCAATCTTTACCAACCCACCCGGCACGAATGCCAGGTGGGCCAGATCGGAGGAAAGTGAATTTCCTTCATATGTGAGTTGTTTGCCTCTACTCGACCCAAAACCACAGACCACACATATTTAGGTACTTAAACTGGCTAATCTCTTTCTTCTACCGGTTAACACAGATAATTTGTGTCCGACAAAGGAAATCAAAACGAATGTTCCTCTCGAGTTTAACCTTTGACCGCCATCCATTCTCCTCATATCACCACCCACACGTCTCCACATACGCAAATACATGCGTTCACACACACACACACACACACACACACGCACATAGAGGCATGTCCAACTCCCTGCAGATATATACACACACCTCCGCACAGATATGCCTATTCCCTGATATTGATACTTACACGCACACGCACACGCACACATACACACACACACGCATGGAGAAACGTCTTTTTTGTTTGTTAATATAAGTGTCCGCACACACGCATGTACATGGTTGGTCGGTTAGTTGGTATTTCGATCTTTATGAGGCTTTTTTATGCAATTATACAGTTTCAAGTAACTAGCTCTAATTAAGTGCAAACGATAACAGCATTAAGTAACTATACTTAATGCAAAATAATTTACAAACAATTATATAGTTTCAAGTAACTATTTCAAATTAATAATGATTAATTGTTTGCACACAGTTATATGATTTCAATCATTCCTCTTTCATTCTAATAAATTGAACACCGTTATATGATTTCAAGTATTTCAAGTAACTGTATGCTTTTCAGTAGCTAAAAGGAATAATTATAAACAATTATAGCTTCAAGTAACTATTTTATGGTTTCAAGTATTCCCATCTAATTCTAATAATTCATACATATGTATAGATATAGCTATATAATGAGAATTTTACAAAGATAGATAGATAGATAGATATGAAGAGACATAGATAGATAGATAGATAGATAGATTACTTCCACTTTTACATGATTCGCTGGTCATCAATTTTCTGTCTTTTTCACAGGAAAGGGAACTTGATATATTGTATATTTAAAACACACGGACATACAGACATACACACACATACATACACATACTCTGCACCCACACATTCACGCATACAAACACATGCCGTTATGTTTAAATCATTCATCTGCTTTGGTATAAGCGTGACTATCCTCGCGTGTATTTTACTCGACTGGTAACATATCAAGATCAGTTCACTTTACTTTTGTCTCTAAAATAACTGAGCAAAAATGACAACGCATTTACAATCTATAAGCAAAACTTAGATTAAGTAAAAGTGCTTGACATTCTTGTATGTATGGCAGACAAAGTTTTGGGGTGTGGTAAGATTTAAATATGAATATTAAGATCGACAACAGCAGCGTCCTAAAAAGATTCGCGCTGTTGGTGAGGCTTAGAATATGCTGACTCTATCTCCTGCTGAAAGGTAAGGCCCTCCTTTCAAATAGGGGGCACTGGGTATCACACTAAACTGCATCTGATGGTGAGGTTTCAGTTCTGGGAAATGTGGAATACCGCTTCATTACTATTACTCCCAGATCTACTCTGACCCAGATAGGTGTGCTGGTTAGGTTTTGGTTTGGTTTGCTTTGGTTTGTTTTTATGGCATATCAACTTATGTTGGTTACTTAATGCCAAATCCTGTTTTTACATATATATATTGAATACATGATTTTGTAGATACGCATAGTAAATGAACAAATAGTTCTACTTCTAACGATTCAGTTTAGCTTGAGTCAAAGTTAAATGGTTCCAAGTATTTATATGTATCATTAACAATTTAATTAAACATTACTCATTTGTTTACACTCGGTTAAATGATCAAACACTTCTATTTCTAAAAATTAAATTTAGTATAAGCCATTTGTTTAGTAAAATTTGGTTTCTTTTTAATGGCATATCAACCTTTGAAAGTTATTTAATGAGAAACCCATCCTTTTAGAAGAACAGTAGTGGTACTATTTAACTCATAGTTGGGAGGATAAGGGGGTTCAATACCTTTCTCAAGGATATTTGCCCGAAAGTGATCCAAATAGCACGACTGGAGTTCGAACTCGCTTACTACGATTCCACAGTATAGCACTTTAACCATTACACCCCAAGGACACCCTCTATTTGTTAGCACTCACTCTGAATGTCAAACAGTTGTATTTGACCCATAGATAGGACCCTATCAGGTGTTACCGGGAGTGGACCTGGAGGACGTGGGAGCGATGGCAATGAAGGGGTACACTGCATTCCCCAAAGCTTCAACATTATCAGATTACTCAATATTATATCCAGGACACTCATCGGGGGTTACCACACTGCAGAGATGCAGACAGTGTATTTAACAACCCCAGTTGGTACACTTTAGGGTCTCATTTATAAGTCTGTTTAAAAATTATTCGTATTTGATAGTACCATGTACAAAATAATATCTCATGAAACTGTTACACGAAAAACGTAAATATGAACGTGATTCCCGAACCTCAAGGCATAAAATATTTCTAAACAGGTTGAGATGCTGTTAAACTCAATCAATTAAAAAAAGTAAATGCTATTTGTAAAATTTAGCTCACTACAGCACAATAAAGGGGAGAATTCACTTGGCGTAATGTATAACGTCTGGGATTGTCACACTGTTGTAAGCAAATTCGAACTTTATTTCGAATGCTATTACTTTCACTTTCGGATTACTAACCTTGAACTCATTTATCCCCCACCCCAGCTGTGGCTTAAATAGTACCTCTCGTATCCTTCTACAAGAATTGGTTTGGCATTAAGAATATATGCGAACACGATATGCCGACATGAGATGCCAAAGTAACTTAATTTAACCTAACAACGCAAAAAACTAAACACACACAGGACTGAGGGGAGCCATTTACAAAACATCGCTTAGTTTAGCACAAGGCTAAAAGTCATTGGAACCATTCAAAGGTTTAACTGACTTGTAATAGTCCGCTAGACTTGGTTGCTAACCTTTACACTAAGACGAGATACCCATAAAAAGGCAGATGATGAGGCTAATAGGAAAATTCTGTTTGGTTTGGTTTTATGGCACATCAAATGCTGTAGGTTATTAATGCCAAATCCATCTTTATACATATAAATAGTTCTATTTCAAACAATCCCGTTTAGTATAAGTATAGTTTTTTGTTTACACACAGTTAAATTTAAAAACAGTTTTATTTCAAACAATTCAGTTTAGCAAGAGTATATAGTAACTATGTCAAAAAATGTTCTATTTTAAGCAATTCGGTTTAGCGTAAGTACACAATTTTAATGTCAAAAACGATTCATTTCAAACAATTCAGTTTAGTTTAAGTATACAGTTTAGTTTTATTTAACCCGTAGATAGGGCCCTCTCAGGTGTTACCACTTCGGGCCATAGTGAACCTTGGAGCGATGGCAATGAAGGGGTACTCCTCCTTCCCCAAAGCTCCAGCATTACTGGAACCTCACCATCAGATTGCTTAGTGTCATATCCAGGAAACTCTTTGGGTGAGTCTTATCCCTGTGCAGAGAAGCAGCCGGTGTATTCTACAGCCACAACCGGCTGCCTAACGTACAAACACATCACATAAGTAAATAAATAAGATAAGATATTTGCGATGTTGGCTACCTTAAAGATGTAACTGCGACTCAAGTCCGTCGACCACAAGAGCCAATCATGAAGCATAAATCACCCTGCCCAGTTGATTGGGACTGTTGAATACGCCGTCTGCATCTCTGTAGATCGTGACACCACCACCAATGACTCTCCTGGATATATCACGATACCATCTGATGGCAAGGCTCCAGTTCAGGGGCTTTGGGAAATTTGGAGTTCCCTTTCAGTGCTATTAATCTCTGGTCCACTCATAACCCGGAATGTTAATACCTTTTGGGTTTTCATCGATGGTTCAAATAGAACTGATTAACCTTTTAACTGTGTGCAAACAAATAAACTATATTAAACAGAATTGTTAGCGTTAAATTGCAATTATTGAAACCTTTTAACTGTGTGCAAACAAAAGAGCTCTGGCTTCTTTAAAATTTTGCCTATAAACTATTCGTTTTCCAGGTTACTTTTGTAGTAATGGTCATCCTCGTAGGAAATGGACCTGGCCACCCGAGTTCAAATCCTGGTCGTGGTTACTTGCGTGTTAAATAGCAATAATATCCTTGAGAAAGGTATGAATCTAATTATTCTCCTTCTCGCTATTGATACATAGTATGATAGAGTGGGCTCTTTAACCTTAGTATGGCAACTGGTCTTGGAGAAGAAAAAACTCTGAATTCAAGTCTATTAAACTCAACTTAAAATTGACCTTGTGTCATATCCTGCTCATGCGGAGAAGTTGGTAAATCTATACATACAAACTATTCGTTAATAAATCATATATATATATATATATATATATATATATATAAACAGGATTTGGTATTAAATAACCTTCAAGGGTTGATATGCCATAAAATCCAACCAAACAACCAACCAATGAAGATATTAAGCACACAGTCTAACGTAGAAAGACACATGGCGCCCAATTCAAACACTCTTTCTACAAGGACTTTGTAAATAAAATGTCTAATATGCCCGGAAATATGGTATATATAATAATAAGATAAAATAAAATAGAATAAAATAACTAGGTTTTATCAGATTCCAAATGGCATAAAAGGTATTTATACTCGTGCCGATATCTTAAAATGTACATGTATACATATGATGATATTAATATAAATAGCATAAAAATGGTAGGTGACAAACGTAAATAAATGTAAAAATATCAAACGACGAAAAATAGCAAATGATTTAAAAATAGTAGATGACGCAAAAATAGGGTAGAAAATCAATGATTCAGTGAGCTTCCAGATGTTCTGTTAGTTCCAACATTATCACCGGCTCGGTTGTATGTAAGAAGATAACCATGTCTTTACGATATTTGGTTTTGTAAGATGTCAGAATAGAAATTTGAACAGTTTTCCAAGATCCGCTCACAATTGCCTGTTCAGGGTGGAAGTAAGTTGACAGATTTTTGCCTGTAGCAACGATTGGGTTCATACAGTAGTACAAACAAGGCTAAAGTTTAGAAGAATTCCCGTTTCATCTTATTAGAAAGATTAGATTTTCATACGGTTGATAACCTGTCAACAACAGTCCCTGTTTTACGGATGCGTACGTTACTTAAAGTTTACTATTAAGGTTTTCGAAAACATCTGGTGTTGTAACGTTTATAAGGGCACAAAAAGTGCTATAGCTTTTGAGAGGGTATTTTGTGTCTTTGATTTGTGCAAAATTCCTCAACGCCGACTTGACAACCTCACTACAGTAGGACGTTTGTGCAATGGTAAAAGTCCCGAAAAATCATTAGTATTCGAAAAACAATTGGAAAGCTTTCGCGCTAAATACCAACAGGAGGGCAGGTCAAAAGTTACAGATTTATAAAGAAAAGAAGAACCTTAAATCACTATACAAGAATTTAGAACTTAAACAAATATTCACTGCAAGTGAATTGCTATCTGGTGATTTGACGAAAATTTGCTAATTACATAGAATTAAAGGTCGTAATGACAACAGATTCTAAATTGGCACGGAAAGACAATGAATTCTCTATAGAAAAACTAATGTAGCTGTTAGAAGATGACCCGTTAAGGATATTCACGGTTACAGAATAAAACTTAATTAAAGGTAGCCATCTTGGAATGCATCTATTTAAAGGGAGATAATCACTGGTTTATCCGTTTCTCTCAATGTATTAATTATTTGATGTTCACATAAGGTAAAGGTTATATATTGGCCTCGTTTTATTTAAATTTGTCTGATATGCAACAGAAAATAAACAAATATCAAATGATAGCCTTCCACAAAAGTACAAGTTATTCATACTGAATAAGAAAAAACTTTGCTAAGGTGAACATATTTAATTAGAGGGAAAAATTTCTATAATATTCGGGTGTTTAAAAAAGTAGCTGGATTTTTTCCTGAAAGTGTTAACTGCAAAGCTTATTTCATGTATACTTTCCAAGACTTTGACTAGTGGCCTGAGGGATAGCATGTTCACCAATGACCTGGGAGAGCGGGGTTTCATCTCAAGTCGAGTCATACCAAAGACTCAAAAAATGGTACTTGATACCACCTTGCTTAACACTCAGCATTATAAGGTATGTATCAAGGATGAAGTGGAGCAAGCAAAGTAAAGAAGTAGTGCCCTCCCCTACACCTCGGTGGAGCAGGTATTTAAAAGGTAGCCCTCGGATCGCCCTCGACTACGGTTTCCAACTTTTTATATATATATAAAACATATGGTTGGTTTGTTCAGTACCTCAGAGAGATCTACATGTACGGTAAAATAACTTTAAAACGAACAGGCTTGGCTTGGCTTGGTTTGGTTGAGTTTTATGGCATGTGAATCCTTGTAGGTTATTTAATGCCAAATCCTGTTTATACATGAATACATGATTTATGAGCGAATATTTTCGAAGTTACACTTGCAAACAAGCCAGTGCTCATTTGTTTACTCACAGTTCAAAGGTTTCAAGACTTCCGAGCCTCACTATCAAATGCAATTTCATGTCATACTTAGGAGACTAAAATGGAACTGTGTTCTTAAAATCAGTTTCGAAGTTATTTTCACCCCACGCACACCCATATACACACACATGTATATATTGCATTAAATATATATACATGGCATTAAATAACCAACAACGGATATATATATATATATATATATATATATATATATATATATATATATATATATATATTGAATCAACTATATTTAGACAGAAGTGTTTCTTTCAAACACGTTTCATTAAAAAAAACACACTGTTCTTTTTAACAATTTTTTATTGACTTTTTTGTCGTCAGAAAAAATTTCTTAAGACAACATTTTGTACCAGTGAACAGTTTACATCCCACGTAGTCTAATTTTTAACAAGATAAATAAGTGGACTATTGTTTGTGAGTTTGCTTCTCACTGCGTGTTTCATAATTCTGATCTTGAGTCACAATTAAACTAAGCTTAGTAAACAACTATATCAGATCCTCTGATACATAATGAACACGCGATGATGTAAATCAAAAGAAAAAACTCTAACGTTACGGAATGTTATAGAACAACTCCAAATATTTCCAATCACTGTGAAGAATCCCCGTGGCGTACTGGCTAACGTGATGGACTACAACATCGATGTAAGTGTAGTAAATAAGATCAAAATTAATCTACGCTCTGGATAGAAATCATCTTGAAGAGAAGAAAAAAAGGATTCTGATTTTGCCCTAAAAATAACCAATGATAGCAAAGAGCGCTTTGGAAAAACTGCTGGGAATTTTTTATGCAAAATAAGTTATATATATATATATATATATATATATTTATGTGTATATATATATATATATATATATATATATATATATATATATATATATACCGAGGCCTGGATGTAGAAATTCCACGGATAATAAGATCAAGATGGACGGCATTTATCTCGATAAAATCTGTGCTCAAGGCAAAGCCAAAAAGATCCTACGTCTCCATCTTTTCAATGGTACTGTTTTGCCTGCGAAATTATAAGTCGGAAAAATGTGGTCTATCACAAAGAAGGGTGAACAGAGACTGGTTACAGCACTGTGGGCTAAGGAAATTCATTCCGGGAATATCGTTGCGTGAACACATCCAAAGCAATGTAATTCGGGAAACAAGCGGAGAGAAAGACGTAATCGCGTAGTAACAAAAGTAGAAGTTCCACTTGGTCAGGCACGTTTTTAAGGTCCACAGACAAAAGGTGGACCCAGGAAGTATTCAAGAGGTATCCGAGATATCAGACTCAACGCACTCGGTTGGTTGGTTGGGTTTTATGGCAAACCAACCTTCCTAGGTTATTTATCGCTAAATCCATTTTTATGAAAATAGTTCTATTTCAAACAACTTAGTTTAGCATGAGTACGCAGTATAAATGTAAGTACAGTTTAATTGTGAAAAACATTTCTATTTCAAGCTATTCAGTTTAGCCAAGCAGTTCTAATTGAGCTGATTCAGTTTAGTATAAGTACGGATTTTGTTTACACAGAATTAAATGTCAAAACTGTTCTATATTAAACAAAGTTTAGTGTAAGTAGAGTTTCAGTATCAAAAACAGTCCCATTTCAAAGAATTCAGTTTAGCATAATCACGCAGCTCAAATGTATATACGGTTTGATTGTCAAAAACGTTTCTATTTCAAGCAATTTAGTTTAGTCAAACAATTCAGTTTAGCATAAGTATGCCGTTAGTTCTATTTAACCCATAGATAGGGCCCTCTCAGGTGCTGCCACACCGGTCCAGAGTGGACCTGGTAGCAATGGCAATAAAGGGGTGCTCCGTATTCCCCAAAGCCCCAGCATTACTGGAACCTCGCCATCAGATTGTTTTGTGTCATATACCAGGACACTCGTTGAGGGGGGGGTCTTACCCCTATGCAGAAAAGCAGTCAGTGTATTCTACAGTCCCAGCCTACTGGGCAATACACTGTGTTAATGTCAAAACCGTTTTATTTTACATAATACAGTTTAGCATAAGTACGCAGTTTAAATGCAAAAAGCAGTAAACCCAAGAAACTATGGTTTAGTTCTATTTAACCCATAGATAGGACCCATCTCAGATGCTACCACTCCGGGCCAGAGTGGACATGGGAGAAATGGCAATGAAGGGGTACTCTGCATTCTCCAAAGCCTCAGCATTACTGGAACCTCACCATCGGATTGTTTAGTGTCATGCAAAAAATGTCGACAATCTGTGGGGTTTGAATTCAAGTGACATATTTCCTATGGGAGGAGTTATTAATTATAACCAACAACGTACTTCATGAGGGTAAAAAAAACAAGGAGTGGCGAATATATTAATACTAAAAGTGTCATAAAATGGGAAAAAGGTAACATCGAAACTCGATACTTTAACCCAGAGACTATATATATATATATATATATATATAATTTGCTAAAGGTTGAAATATCTACCGTGAGAGCGCTAGAAATCTAGCATCTTGTCACCGACTATAAAGTATAAGCAGTAATAACTAAGACCACAAAAATATATGTAATAATTTCTAAGCTTTTTGCTTAGACGTGGTCGTATAAAGGGGGCGTCCATTGAGAATTAAACTCACTTGTGAAGGTTTGCTAGTCAAGCTTTCGATGCACAAAAATGCTAAGCTACCTCTATTAATAATTTCTGATTGAATATATCAAATAGCAGTGACGAGGAAGTTAGTTTCACTTAACCGTTCCTTCTGTAGTGGTTTTGTTCTGCAGTAGCTACACCATTCTTGGCTACTTGAGGTGGACTAAGCTTCGTAAATATTTACCCACAAAGAAAATATGAAAAGAGTCATTGTTCTATAAGGTGAGCTGGCTTCGTCGAAACAAAGATGTTAACCCCACCGGTCGGACCACTTGTAATTCTGATGTTGAGTTCAGAGAATAAAACTTCCTACTATCCCCCTGTATGTCACCCTACGCTGATATAATAACGCAAACAACTTCCGATTC
Source organism: Sepioteuthis lessoniana (assembly GCA_963585895.1). Classification (NCBI taxonomy): domain Eukaryota; kingdom Metazoa; phylum Mollusca; class Cephalopoda; order Myopsida; family Loliginidae; genus Sepioteuthis; species Sepioteuthis lessoniana. Next base: position 50,597,167 of record OY757933.1, read on the forward strand.
ATGAAGCGACTACCATCCCGCGATCAGATCAAGTTCTTTCACATTTAACCACTTGACACCTTTGTTGTGAACAATCCTCGGATAATTAAAACGGAAATTAAATACGAGATATAAATAAAAACTTTTTAAGAGATATTATAATTCATGATCAGGTTTATCAAATTTATTAGAGTGACTAATGACCAGGTTTATCTGAAAGACAAATGAAATAATTGTTAGTTCGGGAGTATTTAGTTGTGAGTTGGCATTGTTTGCCATTGGTGAACGTCATTTGTATCTACTCAAACGCTCCGCCACTGGGTCAATGTACGGCTGGATTTTTTTTTTTTTTTTTTGGTAGG
>OY757933.1:50602507-50630007 GCA_963585895.1 Sepioteuthis lessoniana
GCTTCTTCTAGATGGCCATCTTTGTCGATCCACATTTCAAACTGGTTCGAGAAAACTGTTTGAATTATATAATGATAATGTTTGAATTGTGTTTGATATTCTAATCTGCAGTTCATCCAAAGAAAAAAAATCAACGAGTATTTCGAACATATTCTCCTCTAAAAATCTTAGAAAATTCAATCAAACACAACGTCGGCTTAGTCTACGATAGGCTGACTGTATTCCCCAGTTTTTTCCTCAGAGTATGTATTAATCCATCCTCTCCCAGCCGAATAGGATGGGACATAAGGACCGTTTTTATGCATAGTGAAGCTGATTGGAACCTAGCTTTGTTCCTGCTATACTAGTTTCCCTTAGCATGATGTAGTAGCCACCTTCCACCACCAAGGACTCTGGTTCCCAGTTGTGTGACCGAAAACAAGAGGACAGTCACGAATATTATCACTATATGTGGGAGAGACGATGAAACCTGATAGTCAGAGATTTTTAAAAAGGAGGCATTTGGTTTGTCACCAGCAGAGTGGGTACAACCTAAATTTCAATGCTAGCGAAACTACCTCCCCATTATTAGGAGAAGGCTACGTTTTACCTAACTAAAGATTTTTCTTTCATCTACGCGAGAATACCATAACACGTCTTCCTGGGGCTTTTTGTTTATTTTTTTTTTTGTTTTGTTTTTTAGTTGTTGTTGTTGTTGTTTTTTAGCCATCGAGGGAGACGTTGTAGTATCGACAATAAAGAGAGTAGGATTTTTTGTGACCACTTTAAACTTTCCTGATATGAACTGGTCGTCATCTTTTCGTCTGATATTTGTCTCTGCCAACTTACTTCTTGGCCACGTTAGTGAGCTTCATCTCGTAGGAGACAAGATGGTTTCATAATACCTTTCCGAAAAGCGTTACCGTGAAAGGAACACGAAGTGAAACTTAAACAGTCGCATTCTGAATTCAACCTGGAGCATCATAATTAAAGTCCCTCCATTGGCCAAAAGCGTTTCAAAACCATAGCAGTGAAATATGAATAATTTTAAAATCAATTTCAAGTCAATGTTTTATAAAAATCTATGCAGTCAGATACATTACAAAAAATGTCAAGAATTGTTAAAATGTGCGGAATTCGATGTTGTTCGGTGCCTGTAATAAAGACACAATAAAGGAATTGAGTTAAACAAATAGATTAACAAAGATCAGTAATACAACATGTACAGATGAGAGGGTTACTAGCGAGATTGTTTCAGCCCGACTGTCAAGGCTGTCTGCTGGAATATTGCCTTTTGCTTAAGAGCAGTACCTGCAGCTATTCATAGCGTGGAGAATTCATGCGTGTGTAGGTAAATTACCATAACATCATCATCATGCCAGCACGGGTCTCCCTGACCCTCTCTCACCACCCATCTCTATCGTCCATCGCTCCAGTGAGGTCTTCCAGGCTATATCCTATATCGGCACAGAGATCACAAACAAAAACGGTTTTATTTGTTTGAAAATTTGAGATGAGGGCTTGATAATTTATATTATTTAGAGTATTCGGATTATTATTCTCATTTTTATAGTTATATACTTCACGTTTCTGCCGTTTCAATTCTCGTTCACGTTCTGAATGTTGACAAGTCATCTCATCGGTTAATTCAAATCTCATATCGTTGAATTAACGTTTCCTTACAGGAGAGTTGTGATTAAAACAAAGTAGAGACTGCCTCTTGATCTTGTATTCCTACACTAACGAAAAAGCAACTGAGTCTGGTGGTATTATAAGATACTACTGATGTGTTCTAGGTTGCAGGTTCAATCCTGACAACAGGAAAAAAAATAACAAGGAATATCTAACATAACTTAACACTTATACTCGGTTATGGTTTACGGAATCAGAAAAATTTACCCACCCACCTCGGGTAGATTAAATAAAGGGTTCAGTTCCAAGTTCTATAAAGGCTCCAGAGTTCGACAAGAAAATTCCTGAGTTCGACAAAAAATACCTTTAGAAGGCCGAAGGGCACTTCCACTGAAATGTTGTGTATATAACAATAATCATCATCATCATCATCATATCGCGCTGGTAGCACGGATATCCCTGACCCTCTCTCGCCACTCCTCCCTATCGTTCATCGCCCTAGGTAGGTCTTCAGGACAACATCCTGTATCCTCACATAGCTGCTGAATGTACGTTCGAGCTGGTCGTCCTGCTTTTGCGCGGCCATGTGTGGGGATCCATAAGAGTACATCTCTTATGAGTTCATCTCTGCTTCTCCAGCAGTGTCCTGCATGTCTGGTTCGTCTAACTTGAATAGTTTTCGTGATAGGGGGCAGGTGGCCGTACAGTTGGTGTCTTGTGGGGTGCTGCTGCCAGGACTTGTTCAGGATTGCACGCAGCATTCTTGTGTAATTGCCATCTAGTTTCTTCTCCAGCCGTTTTGTTAGCGTCCATGTAGTGCATCCATATAGCAGTATCGATGTGACCGCTGCCTGGAAGATGAGGATAAATGTTCGAATACTCTAAATAATACAAAAGAATGGTTTGATTTTTTTTTTAATGTTTGAATGCTGCGGATATCAAATAGTTATTAGTTTCAAAGCCCGAGTGCAATATTTATCACTAGAAGATTCTTAAATCCATTACGGTCCTGCTGTAACAGTGGTCCATGATGATACTGATGCTTCTATTCAGGAAAGATTCTTATTAACATTTTTACGTTAGATCAAGAATTTGAGTTAAAAATAATGTTCAGCAAAAATGCACGAATACCCTATAACGTCCTCATGGTTGTAAATTGGTCAGGAACTTTCTTTATTCTCTAAGAACATTTTAAGTGTATGGCAATGCATAGTAGGTGTGCTGAGCATAACGGTCATCATCGTTGGAAATAGAATCGCCTATCCTTGTTCGAATCCTGAACGACGATGTTTGGGGCTCCCTTTCCTTCAGAAAAGCATGAATCCCTTTCTTCCCCGCTTCTGCTTTGATCAAATACAGGTTGGAACGATAAAATTGTCACCCTAGAAACGACGACAAGATTCCATTTCCGTTTAATGAAAACCGGTTTTCTTTTTTTTTGTTACAGACCATCTACTAGTTGGCCAGTTGTGTACAAATCCCAAGAGCGATAGGAGCCTTCTATCATATCTGAAAGTGACACAATGTTCAACGAGCGAGATCGGAGATACACTGCTGTACAACTCATGCACTCTACCGATCCAAGTTATGACAACAGGACCATTGCCAGTACCCTCAAAATACCAATCTGGATTGTCACGAATAATAGGGACGTACCCAGCGTGATGAAAACAGAGTTTCCGGCTACAGTTATAGTCTTTGGTGTGGTTTGAAGTAAGGGCCACATCATGCCACCTCACATCTTCGAAGTCGGCTTGAAAGTCAACACCAAAGTGGACCTGGATGTGCTGAAGAGAGTGGTGATCCCTTGGTGCACTCAGGTGGCTGGTGGCTGACCCTGGGTGCGGCAGCAGGACTCGGCGCCGCCCCACAAGTCCAAAGAGACCCATGCTTGGCTTCAGAAAGAGTGCTACGACTTTGTACCCTTCTCTCACTGCCCCCACTCCCCTGACCTAAACCCGCTGGACAGCTTCGTATGGTCATACGTCGAGAACATCACCATCATGACCTCCAACAACACCAAAGACAGCCTGATCGCCGCCATCCGCCGAGTATTCGCCGATCTCCCGCCGTCGCTTGTGGAAAAGGCATGCTCCTAGTTCCGGATCCGTATCGAGGCGTTGATTGAGGCTGAAGGCGGCTACATTGAATAGATGTCAGATCTACTACATAATCAAGTTACCTGAATTGATTTTTTCAATAAAAGTTTTTAAAATAAAGCTGTAGTGTTGTTTTCTTTATGACGACAATTTTATCGTTCCACCCTGTAGTATCGATAACTCCGTTCTTTAGATTCAATTAGGCAACTAATATAGGAGAAGAAGAAATTCTGAATTCAAACCAACTTTACTCCAGTTAAACATTGATCTGTCGTCACATCCAGTTCTTGGCGAAGGGATTGCGTAAATGAATACATCGAGAACTTTAAACTGCTTATTATCTTCTGGGTTTTAATTTCATTTAGATAAGTATTGAGATGTTTTCACAATCAGAATGTTATTTAACGTTTTGTATTAGATATTAGTCAATTCTAAAGAGGGAGAAAAAATCTAAATCCCGTCCCGCAAGGCATTATCCAAATTGTTGAAGAAAGAAAGAAAGAAAGAAAGAAAGAAAGAATGAAAATCTACAAAAGGGTAACTGTTGGAAATGTTTACCTTAAACCAAGGGTGTGGCTCCCAAAAGATAGCAAAGTCAGGTCGTCGGCATTATATTGAGAAAATAGAATTTGAATGCTTTTAACTACGACACTGGTCCGATAATAATAGCAAATGTTAGCGACTCTCTCTTTAATAGATAGATAGATAGAGAGAAACAGACTGTGATGAATAGATTGAATGAAAGAGAGAGAAAGAGATGAACCAGTGAAGATAGATAGATAGATAAAAGCAGACTGTGATAAATAGATTGAATGAAAGAGAGAGAGAGAGATGAACCAGTGAAGATAGATAGATAGATAGATAGATAGATAGATAGATAGATAAAAGTAGACTGTGATAAATAGATTGAATGAAAAAGAGAGAGAGAGAGAGAGAGAGAGATGAACCAGTGAAGATAGATAGATAGATAGATAGACAGATAAAAGTAGACTGTGATAAATAGATTGAATGGAAGAGAGAGAGAGAGAGGGAGAGACACAGAGAGAGAGAGATGAACCAGTGAAGATAGATAGATAGATAGATAGATAGATAAAGGCAGACTGTGATAAATAGATTGAATGAAAAAGAGAGAGAGAGAGAGAGAGATGAACCAGTGAAGATAGATAGATAGATAGATAGATAGATAGATAGATAGATAGATGCGAAGGATATAAAATAGAGGGGAATAATTTAAGTTAGATATATATAGATAGGTTTTGATTTGTTAGCTTAAAGATGGGTTAACCCCTGTGGTTCATCTAATGCCAAAGTCATCATTGGTACTATTTAACCCAAAGCTTAAGGGGATAAGGGAGCTGATATTGTTGCGCATTTCTCACAATGTGGGGAAAGGAAACTTCGGTTAACCGACGAACGGTACTACCACAGTGTGACCAATGAGTCGAAGATGTTTTCAGTAACATGAAGGGATAGATAACTTTCTTATGATATCATATAAATACGTTGTAGACAAAAAAAAGCTATCTTCAGACCCCGCGGAAAACAGAACATTGTAACCTTCTCCACATAAGAAATAAAGCAAATCATAAGTGAATTATTTAATCCTTAAACATTTATGGTTGATTAGTATTGAAACAGCAAATAAAAACTACTAACAACTGTGGTTTGGATAGTTATATATTGACCCTCGACCGAGCCGTCAGTCAAGAGATGCCCCTGTGTAAATAAGCGGAAGAACAGCGGAAGCAGGTGGATGTTAAACAATAGTATAACCAGGTGCCCAGGGCGGCTCGAGTCAGTTGGAGATAGGATGCCGGCGTGAGAATCAGCTTGCAGACTGAGGGCTTGCGGCCCTCAGTTACCCACGGTTGAGCAACCCAGCCAAGATGAGAAAGAAGTGTTGCTATGGTCGAAGAAGAACTTGCGGTCAATATAGAAGTTTGTCCCCGTCTCCAGCTCATCTCTCACACACAAGAAACATCAACCCTTTCGAGGATAAAGAGTGAGAGGTATATTTTTATAAAGAAGTGTGTTCGTTCGTTCATTAAAGTTCGTCATTATGTTTGATTATGTCCCGCATATATTTGTACATGTATGCGGCTATACAACAGGATGGTTTGATTTATCTGTTTAATGGCATATCAACCTTCATGGGTTATTTGATGCCAATATGGACCCCCCCACACACATGGCCGTGCAAAAGCAGGATGACCAGCACGAACATACATTCAGCAACTATGTGAGGATACATGATGTAGTCCAGAAGACCTGCCTGAGGCGATAAACGATAGGGAAAAGTGGCGAGAGAGGGTCAGGGATATCCGTGCTACCAGCACGGCATCATGATGATGTTTCAATCCATAACTAAGGGAATAAGGTGCCCGGGGTGTAATGGTTATCTTCGTAGGAAATGGACACGGGGACGCGAGTTCAAATCCTGGATGAGACTGATTATATTTCACATAGCACTAATACCATTGGGAAAGGTATGAATCTAATTGTTCTCCCACCTGCTATGGGTAAATAGTAGGGCAGACTGTGTTCTTCAGCCTTGGTGAGGCAACTAGTATAGGAGAAGGAAAACTCTGAATTGAAACCTGTTAAGCTCCGCTAAAAATTGACCTTGTATCATATCCTGCCTGAGCGGAGGGGTTGGTAAATATGATAACTAAGGAAATAAGCGTGTTCATTCCTTTCCCAACGGTATTAGTCTGAAAGTGAACGTAAGTGCGTGACTGGAGTTCGAACTCGCTTACTACGCTGTTGCAGTTCCACACTTTAGCTACTACACAATAATGAATCTCCCTTACTACAATGATAACACTTCCTGCTACTTTTGTTCGGCTGAGGACAGAGTGTATAAGGGATCGGAATTGTGTTACATAAGCAGTTACCGTATTTGACGGCTTATAAGACGCACGGATGTAAAAGGGGCACCCCAATTTCAGCAGGGCAAATCAAGCAAAAAACAAAGTACTAATATTAAATGTGATGAAATTAATATTATGAATATTATCAATAACACTTTTAATCTGCATAATAAATAGCCTTTTAAATGATGAGAATAGGTATATGAAAGTTCCATATAAATGCGTGTTTTGAAAGTTGATAGATACTTAATTATATCAGGGGGAAAGCTTTTTGCATAGCTTCGTAAGAAATAAAGAGATAGATAAACAGAATGAGACAGCGCAAGATAGATAGATAGATAGATAGATAGATAGATAGACAGGATTCATTTGGGTTAGTCTGATTTGGTTTCTTTGTTTAAAGGCCTTCGTTGGTTATTTAATGCCAAACACATCCTTGTAGAAGTACAGAGGGGGTACTATTTAACGCAGAGATGAAGGGATAAGGGGGTTCAAACCTTTCCGAAAGGGTATTAATCTGAAAGTGAATGTAATAATGCCACTAGTATTCTAACTTGAACTCGTAGGCCATTTTGTCACCAGGATTTCCTCCAGAAAAATAGGAGCCCAGTCGTCTAGCAGGTCCGTGCAATATACCGACTGCATCGCTGCAGAGAGTTAACCCCTCCCCCTAAAGAGTTTCCGAGATATGACACCAAACAAGCTGATGGTGAGGCTCCAGTCTTGGAGCTTTGGGGAATACAGGGTACCTCTTCGTTACTATCGCTCCCAGTTCCATTTTGACCCGGAAAGGTGGCACCTAATAGGATCCCACCAATGGATCAGATAGAACTGATATTTAAACTAAGCGCAAAAAAATGACTCATGCTAAACTAAATTGTTTGGGGTAGAACTGATCATTTAACTGTGTGTAAAGAAATGGCTGATGTTTAATTGAACGGTTAGCGATACATCGCAATACTTGGAACTATTTAACTTTCTTGGCTTATCTTTAAAAGTCATATATATTTAATATATATGTATAAACGGTTGGTTGGTTGGGTGGGTGGGTTTTTATGGTATATCAACCTTTGTAGGTTATTTAACGCCAAATCCATTTTTATGAAAATAGTTCTATTTCAAACGGCTTGCTTTTGGATAAGTAGGCAGTTTAAATGTCAGTATAGTTTAATTGTGAAAACATTTCTATTTCAAGCTATTCAGTTTAGTCGAACAATTCTAATTCAGCTTAGTATAAGTACAGATTTTGTTTACACACAGTTAAATGACAAAACAGTTTTATATCAAACAAATCAGTTTAGTGTAAGTACAGTTCCATTTCAAATAATTCAGTTTAGCATAAGCACGCAGTTTAAATGTAAGTACGGTTTAATTGTCAAAAATATTTCTTTTTCAAGCAATTCAGTTGAGCATAAGTATGCAGTTAGTTCTATTTAACTCATAGATAGGCCCCTATCAGGTGCTACCACGCCGGGCCAGAGTGGACCTGGGTGCAATGGCAATGAAGTGGGGCTCCGCATTCCCCAAACCCCCAGCATCACTGGAACCTCACCAAAAGACTGTTTAGTGTCATATCAGGACATTCATGGGGGGGGGTCTTACACTTCTGTAGAGGTGTAGTCCGTGCAATCTACAACCCCAGTCGACTGGGTAATGTATAAACCAGTCAGTGGTATTACGTAGCAATACTTGGAACGATTTAACCTTCTGCAAATAAAATAATTCATATGGAATACTTGAAACCATTTTACTGTATACAAAGTAGAATAATTGGTATTACATGAAACTATTTGACCATGTACAAATGAAAGATAGTTTCTTTCTTTGTTTAAGTTATATAGCATATCAACCTTTACAGGTTATTTAATGCCAAATCCATTTTTTTACAAATAAACAGTTCTATTTCAAACAATTCAGTTTAGCATAAGTACACAATTTAACTATCAAAAACATTCTATTTCAAGCTATTCACTTTAGTCAAACAGTTCTAATTCAAATAATTCATTTTTTGTATAAATATGTATTTTGTTAAAACAGTTCTATCTCAAATAATTCAGTTTAAATTTAAAAACAGTTTTATTTTAAGCAATTCAGTTTAGCATAAGTACACAGTTTTAATGTCAAAAACAGTTCATTTCAAACAATTCAGTTTAGCATAAGTACACATTTTCGTTCTATTTGACTCTTAGATAGAACTGGGCCACAGTGAAACTGGGAGAAATGGAAATGAAGGGTCAATCTTTATTCCCCAAAACTCCAGCATTACTGGAACCTCTCCATCAGATTATTTAGTGTCATATCTTGGATATTCGTAAGAGTGGGGTTACCCCTTTGCAAAGATGCAGTCAGTGTATTTTACAACCCCAGCAAGCAAATGTATGAATAATGTTGATTAGAATAATTAGAGTTAAATAGCAATACATATAACCACTTCACTGTTTGCAAATAAAGTAAAGTAAAGCTGGCGACCGTAGTCGAGACTGACCATAAGGCTCCCTTTTCAAAAGCTACAACACCGAGATGTAGGTGAGGGCGCTACTTCTTTCCCTGGATTGCTCCACTTTACCATTGATATGTACATTATATAGCTGAGTGTTAAGCAAGGAGGTATCGAGTACCATTTTTTAAAGTCTCTTGTATGACGCGACCTGGGATTGAACCCTGGTCTCCCGGATCATTGGCGAACACTCTACCCCCTAGGCCAATGAGCCGGTCGCCCTCCCCTACACCTTGGTCTAGTAGCTATTGAAAAGGGAGCCTTCTGGTTGCCCACAACTACGGTCGCTTGCAAATAAATGATTACTATTAAAGAGGATCATTAATATTAGATAGCAATAAGTGAAACCATAGAAATACTTTATTGTGTACAGATAAATTAGTTCTGAGTTATTTAAAAATAGAATTACCAACAAATTATTCACTTCCAAATCATATATGTATACCCATTTAACTGTGTGCAAACAAATATTTAATAGTAAAGATAATTATTCGTGTTAGAAATATTTATGAACCATTTAACTCTGTGCAAACAAATGAGCTCTCGTTATCTACAAAATGTATTTGTTATATAATTACGGAATGATTTTTTTATTTTAATCATTTTTCGTTAATTATATTTTATCATTCAGTTTGGTTGGACTTTGTGCTCTTAGTTCAGGTGCACAGACATTGAGTACAGTTTACACTCGCGCGCAGAGGATATGACAATCACAATTGTCATAATAAACCCCAGATAGGAAATGAGATTGGAGTGTGAATGACGTTATGCCCGGAAGCGATGGCCTGAGAATTTTGAGATTTTGAAAAAGACGTCAGTTGGGTTTTTACTGAGGACCAGTCCAGTTGGTTGTCGAATGGGAACCGGTCGAGTTAGTAGTCGACTTGGGCCATGTAGACGGACAGTAGAAGTTAAGTTCCGACCATAGTGTTGAGAAGTTTGGGTTTCGGCCGTTAAGGCATGCGGTTGAGTTTTTCGGGTCCCGACCAGCGAAGATGAAAGGAGATCTAAAACTTCATGAGATGTGCCGAGCGTTTGAGTTTTGTTAGCATAGTATAATACGAAAGACTTTTAAGAATTGTGTCTCTCTCTCCTCGTGTCAAAGAACTGAACTCAGAAGTCAAGAAGTTAATAAACGTTCGTATTTGAACAACAATGAGTTCGCCTTTTAATGTGTTGTGTATTTCCCTGTATTTGAATTTGTACATGTATCGTTGGATTGAGATATCATTATGATTATGATATGATTATAGTTGTGAATATACAACATTTTCAAGCCATATATATTCAATATATATGTATAAATAGGATTTGGCATTAAATAACATACAAGCGTTGATATGCCATACAACCCAAGCAAACAAATGATTGATGTTAAATTAAATTGTTACATCACAATTAGTCAACCATAGTCGAGGGTGATACGAATGCTCCCTTTTCAATAGTTACTTCATCGAGATATAAGGGAGGGTACTACTCCATTCCCTGAATTGCTCCACTCGTTATCTACAAAATGTATTTACAAACAGTATATATATGATATATATGTATAAACAGGATTTGACATTAGATAACCTACTAGCGTTGATATGCCCTAAAACTCAAACAACCAAACCAGATAGATAGATAGATAGATAGATAGATAGATAGGAATAAACAGGAGTTTCAGATGTCGAAAACACTTATAAATACACAGACAGATTATTGATTGGAGAAATTATATATATATATATATATATATATATATATATATATATATATATTTGTGTGTGTAAACTTTTACAACTGAATTGATAAACGAATAGTGGTAAAATCTGATGCAAAATTAGGTAGATATATATATTTATACTTATGTTTTTGTTGTGGCGAACTTTCATTTTATTCGTTCGAATAAAACTTTTATAAAAAAAAGAAGAAAGTTGAATTCTCTTATTGAAGAGAATAAAAAAAGGTCTATAAAAGGCTACAATTGTCATAAATAGACTATTATGACATTTGGGCAACTGCAAATCCATTAGTAGTGAATTGGCTATTATGAAACGATAAACATTTCCCAGGCATTCATTTAAAGTCAACCGGTTAAAAGGTTTACTTTGAACAATCGGCTGAGAGTTTTATTTAAAATTTCAATTCAACCAATATGTTGATAAATAGATAGATAAATAGATAGATAGACAAAGAGCAACGATCAACTTTAGATTTGACTATGCATTTTTGAATTGAGTTCAGAGAACCAGTTTTAAATTTCAGTCAATAAGGACAAATGCCAAAAAAACAACAAAATTTTTAACGATCATAAATAGATAATTTGGTTTGCTTTAGTTTTGTTTGTTTGTGTTTTATCTCATATCAACCCTTGTGGCTTATTTAAGGCCAACTCCTGTTTATACCTGCCCACTGTCACGGTGGTAGAGTGCTTGTCAATTATCCAAGAAACTAGGATTCAATCCCGAGTGGAGTCATACCAAAGACTAGCATTTCAAGGTACGGATTAAGGGTAAGTGGAGCAGTCCAGGTAAAGGAATTGCGCCTTCCGCTACACCTCGATATAGTAAGTATTGAATAGAGATCCCTCCGGTCGCCAGAAACAACGGTCGACCTTTTATATATATATATATATATATATATATATATATATATATATGATTTGTAAGCGAATATTTTGTAGGTAACATTACTTTTAAACGATCCAGGGTTCATTCATTTGAACACAATTAAATGGTTTCAAGTATTGGTATATATTGTTTCTACACAGTTAAATGGTTTCAAGTATTGGTATAGATTGTTTGTACACAGTTAAATGGTTTCAAGTATTGTTAACAATTCTAGTCAATATCATTTATTCGTTTGCACACAGTAAAATGATCAAATAGTTTGTTTTTTTTTTACTCATAGACGGGACCTGAAAAGACAGTACCCCTCCGAATCAAAGAGGATCGAGGATTAAAGGAAATGAAGGAGTACTCCACATTCCCCAAAGTCCTAGAACTGTATCCTCACTTTCAGATGCAGTTTAGTATCATGTCCGGGACATTTGTTTAGTGGGTGTGGGTTTATTATTCTGCAGAAATGCAATCGGCATATTCTTTACTCCAGTAGCCGACTAGGCTGAGATAGATAGATAGATGTATGAAAAGACCCAGTAAGTAATCCTGGTGTATCGCTATATTTACAATCGCTCAGGTTGTCTTTATTTATTTATTTAAATCTAGTTTTTACCCCAGTCTTATTTTGTATTTTCTGTCTTTTCTGACTTCTCCAACGTTTTTTTACATGCCCACAAAAGAAATCCTGCAATTATTTTTGTTATTATTATATCACTAACATAGCTGAAGTCTACTGACAGCGAGTTTCCTCAAGTCTTCAGGACTCTTCTAAGTATTCTGGCCGATCTTGATAGGTGAGGCGAGAGGTGGGGCGATACAACTTTTGCAAGTACATTACAACTTAATTTTAACTAAGTTGTAATTTATTTGTAAAAATTATGTTGTGATGTACTTGCAAAAGTTGTATAACTTTTGCAATATACACCCACCCCCGATGATGACTCAAGAAGGGTCTGAAAGCACTTGGGAATCAATTAATTACGGAAGGTTTATAAGCCAATTCTGACCGGATATTATGATATTCATAAGGCAACTTGAAAGGATCAAAACAAAACTATTCAGACAAAAGATGTCTATACTGATTAATTAAATTTATATATATATAATTTGTAAGCGAATATTTTTTAGGTAATTATTTTAGTTTGTTTTTTTTAACCCAAGTAAAGGCTGGCTTTATTGTGTATAGACAAATTAGTTTTGAGTCATTTAAAAATAAAATTACCTACAAACTATTCACTTCCAAATCATGTATGTATAACCATTTAAATGTGTGCAAACAAATAAGTGATGCTAAATTGAATTGCTTCTGTTACAGAGCAATACTTGAAACCATTTAACTGTGTGTAAACAAATGTTAAAATTTTAAAAAATTATTCGTGTTAGATTGAAATATTTATGAAACATTCAACTTGGTACGCACAAATGAGTGCTCGTTATCTACAATATGTATTTACAAACCATACATATTTGATATATATATATATAAACATGATTTGACATTAAATAACCTACTAGCATTAATATGCCATAAAACCCAAATGATTGATGTTAAATTAAATTGTTGCTGTTACATCGCAATTAGTCGACCATAGTCGAGGGTGACCCGAAGGCTCTCTTTTCAATAGCTACTACACAGAGGTGTAGGGAAGGGCGCTACTCTATTCCCTGGATTGCTCCACTCATTAGTCGAATGAGTTGAGAGTTCATCGATGGTCCGAGAGACCGGGGTTTAATCCCAGGTCGAGTCATACCAAAGACTCGGAAAATGGTACTTGATTCTACCTTGCTCAGCACCCAGCATTATACGGTAAGGGTCAAGGGTAAAGTGGAGCAATCCCAGGAATGGAGTAGCACCCATCCCTACACCACGGTGTAGTAGCTATTGAAAAGGGAGCCTTTGAGTCACCCGCGATTACCGTCGCCAACTTTACTTGAACCATTTAACTGTGTGCCAACAAATGTTTCATAGTAAAGATAATTATTCGTGTTAGATATTTGTGAACCATTAAAACAAATGAGCTCTCGATATCTACAAAATGTATTTACAAACCATATATATTTAATATGTATGTATAAATAGGATTTGACACAAAATAACCTACAAGCGTTGATATGCCATGAAATCCAAGCAAGCAAATGATTGATGTTAAATCAAATTGTTACTCTTACATCGCAGTTAGTCGATCATAGTCGATGGTCACCCGAAGGCTCCCTTTTCAATAGCTACTACATCGAGGTTTAAGGGAGAGCGCTACTCCATTCTCTGGATTGCTCCACTCGTTATCTACAAAATGTATTTATAAACCATTATAGCTATAAATCCAACATTTTCAAATATTTTTCCACGTGCCAGACACGTTCTTATGACTTTTGAATTAAGAAACGCTATGTGCACGTTTATGCATCTTTTCGTTGTATATTTCTCATTTGCTCCTGTCCTCCCAGCAAGCATCCATCCCGATGTGAACTATTTTGATATCCAAGTCCTGATGATGATTACCGATACCGAAACGTTAACGTCGACTTTACATCATAATATAAATCACCTATTTGGATTATGTTTTTTTTTTCTGCGACCCTTAAACCATATATATTAGATATGTATGTATAAATAGGATTTAAAATGAAATAACCAACAAGCGTTCATATGCCATAAAACTCAAGCAAACAACCCAGATATATAGATAGATAGATAGATAGATAGATATGAATAAACTGAAGTTTCAGATATCAAAAATATACATATAAATACACAGACAGTTCAGGGCAAGAAGAAGTCGGTGTTTTCTACAGCCCAGCTGTCGGGGTAAGAATAATTTTGTTTTATTTTTTTTATTTAACACCATATCAAACCCTTACGGGTTATTTAAATCCAAAATTGAAGAAGTTTGTGATTATAACAAGAAAGAAAGAAAGAAAGATCGCGAGAGAAAATAAACTCTTGGAATAAAGATCACGAGAGACAGTAAAATCAGAGGTGAAAGAAAGTTTCTTTGTTTAATGATGTATCAACCTCCGTGGGTTATCAAATGCCAAAGCCATTCTTCTAGAAGAACAGGATGTTATTATTTAACCCATAGTTAGGAGGAGAAGAATGTTAATACCTTTCCCGAGGGCATTTGTCAAAAAGTGAACATAATAGATTGAATGGAGTTTGAACGCTCCTACAACGATTCCACAATTCAATGCTTTAACCACTACACCACGAAGATACCCCAAAGAAGATAAGATCATGAAAGAAAATAAACTTAGCATTATAACAATATATTTAGCGTCCTGTTTTTTATCGTAATTTTTTTTTTTTTTTTTGTCAGTTACATTAATCATTTGTTTGCACAGAGGTTTCCAAGTACTAGAGTCTAATAGAAATACTTAACAAACAAATCTTTTTGATTAATAGATGGGACCCTAACAAGTATTACCACTCCGAGTCAGGGTGAAACTGAAATTAATGACCATAAAGGTATATTCCACCTTCCCCAAAGCTTCAGGACATCACAAAATGCGATTTACTTTGGTTTGGTTTAAAGGCATATCAACCTTTGTATGTTATTTAATGCCAAATCCTATTTTTACATATATATATTGAATATATATATATGATTTGTAAACACGTTTTTTAGATACACAGAGTTAAATGAACCTGAGGTTATTTGTTTGTACACAGTTGAATGGTTTCAAGTATTGTTATGTATCCCTAATAATTCAATTAAACATCACTCGTTTGTTTATACACAGTTAAATGATCAAACAGTTCTATTTCTAACATTTCAAACTAGCATAAGCCATTTGTTTGCAAACTGTTTAAATATTCAAACGTTCTATTTGACCCATAGATAAGACCCTATCTGGTACTACCACTCTGAACTAGAGTGGATCTTGGAACAATTGCAGTGAAGGGGTACTCTACATTCCCGAAATCTCCAAGGCTGGAGCTTCCCCATCAGATTATTTAATGTCATATCCAGGACACTCGTTATGGGTGGAGCCTTACTCCTCCGCAGAGATGCATTTTAGTGACATATCGAGGACACCCAATTTGGGGTGTCTTACCGATCTGCAGCGGATACAGTCAACTTATTCCATGGAAATGTTTCAAGTATTATCGTTAAATACTAATAATTTATTCTCATATGAGGGGAGTCCTTTTGGTGTCGTGACTAACGTACTGAACTACAACTTCTTTGTAAACAATTATATGGTTTCAAGTAACTATTTCTATTTCAAGATAATCATTCGTTTGCTAAAAGTTATATGGTTTTAAGCATGTTTATTATCATATTTACCCCCCTCCGCTCGGACAGGATATGACACAAGGTCAATTTTTCAACAGAGTTCAACAGATTTCAATTCAGAGTTTTCCTTCTCCTAGACAAGTTGCCTCACCAAGGCTGAAGAACCTAGTCTGTCCTACTATTTACCCATAGCTGGAGGGAGAATATTTGGATTCATACCTTTCCCAAGGGTATTAGTGCTATGTGAAATGCAATCAGTCTCGTCCGGGGTTTGAACTCTTGTCTCCGCGTCCATTTCCTACGACGATAACCATTACACCACGGGCACTTCCTAAATCATGTTTATTATACATTAATTATTTTTAAACTGGTCAATTTGATGTATAGATGAGACCTTTACCGACACTACCAATCCGAGTCAGAAAATAATAAGTTAAAAAAAGAAAAAGAAAACGTCATCGGGTGCCCTCTTTTCACCTGAAAACACAGCACGAAAAGACACGCCCAATTTTAATGCTTAACTTTCTCCGTTACCGTGTGAACTGATCGTATTTGAACATTTTCGTGTCCCTAAAAAGATTCTTTTATATAAATGGGCGTCTTTGACAACTCAGTCAAGTATAACAGTGTCTCAACAAATATCGATGGGAACGTGGTCTACACTTTCATCGCGATTCTACGAAAAGTCTCAATGCAGTACAGCTCACCAGTGAGCGATCATCTCTCCAAGTAGCTGGCTTTGCTGGGAAAGAAAGAAAGAAAGAAAGAAAGAGAGAAAGGAAAAAATATCCGATAAGAAAGAAAGAAAGAAAGAAACAAACAAACAAGATGATCGAGAAAGATCGGGAACAGAAAGAAAGAAAGAAAGAAAATATGCATCAATGAATTGTCTTTATAAGGCTCGACCTGATATACTCAATTAGCTCTGAGCAATAACGGCTTGGATGAGTTGCAATTAAAAAAATAGAATTAGGTTTCAGTTTCTTTGTGTAAAGGCGTATCAACCTTTGTGGATTATTTACTGCCAAAAAGATCCTTGTAGAAGAACAGTAGTAGTACTATCTAACCAATATCTTGGAAGATAAGAAAGTTCATACCTATTTCAAGAGTATTTGTCCGAAAGAAAACGCAAAAACACGACTGAAGTTAGAACTTTCTTACTATGATGCCACAGCCACAACATCAAGTGGACTCCCCTTTAAAAGAATAAAAAAGGGGAAGAATAATAGAAGTCAAAATTGTTATCGCTCAAAATTTCCGAGATGAGGTGTTATTGTTTACATTATTTACACAATTTTTTGTCATGCTCATAATGTTTCGGCCGTTGTACTCTCCAGCCTTCTTCAAAGGCCATTTCTCATCATCGGCAACTTTCAGATAAATTCGAACTGTACCCCTTATTTAATACACGTGGGTGAAATGTTCTCATTTAGCTGACTTTGACTTAAAATCTCCTGTATCAGTTTATCATCTTTTTTAGTTTTTTCACACTCGTAATGTCACTATCCTTTCCACTGAGCTCCGACCTTGGGATTGAACTTACAACTTCCATGTAGACTACAACTAGCAGCTTAAAACCCACTTAAATCCTGTTTTTACATATACATTGAATATATGATTTGTAAACACATTTTGTAGATACACGGTGTTGAATGATCATATAGTTCTATTTCTAACAACTCGATTTAGCATAAGACAACTATGTTAAAAGCTTCAAAGTATTGCTCTGTATCACTAACAATTCAATTAAACATTAGTCATTTGTTTAGACACAGTTAAATGATCAAACAGTTATATTTCAAACATTGCAGTTTTGCATAATTCATTTGTTTGCACACAGTTTAAATGCCAAGCAGTCTATTTGATCCATTGATAGGACCCGATCAGGTGCTACCACTCTGTATCTCAGTGGACCTGAGAGCGATGTCAATGAATGGTAACTCCGCATTCCCCAAATCTCCAGCATTACTGGAGCATCACCATCAGATTGTTGAATGTCATATCCACGACACTCGTTGAAGGGGTCTCACTCCTCTGCAGAGAAGCAGTCGGTCTATTCTACAGCCCTACAGGACACTTCTCAGTATTCTGGCCGGTCTTAACAATGTTATCGTTTGGATGGTCTCCACTTGAACTCTGATTTCTTTGTCTTTCAGTCCCTTTATGAAACCTATGGAGACCGAATACTCCAATTACAACTGATATAACTGTTACCTTCATGTTCCATAGGTTTTGTTTTTTTTTAGTTCTCTAGCAAGTTCTATAAACTTATTTCTCTTTTCGCTTTCTATTCTATTTACGACGGTAAAATTCACTATTCGGCAGGTTCTCTTTCTTTTCATTTCGTTTTTTTTTTTTTTTTTTTTTTTTTTTTTTTGACTATCACTCGGTCCGGTCGTCTGAGCTAGATTAGTTGATCTGCTTGTATCTCAAAATCTCAGAGAAGTTTGTGCGTCTCATTCTCCAGGACGGATTATAGGTCGTGTATATACCATTTGTTCGTAAGGTTGAATTTAAATTTCTACTTTTTGTGAGTTATTCACACCACCGTTAGCTGATAGTCTTTCACTGGAGTCGGAGTGTGGGCAAGTTTTCTCAGGTTTCCATGATTCTTCTCAGTATTCTAGCTGATATCAAAATGCTGTAGTTTGGATTGTCTCGATTCGTCTTCGAATTTCCAATGATTTCAGCTATCTTTTAAGACTTTGGGGAGCGTTCCAACCACTCCAATAACAATTGGTTGCACGATCACTCTCATTTCCCACAGCTTTCTTAATTCTTTAGCAAGGTCCAATATTATATTTTTATTGTATTTCCTTTTTGAGTTTTTCACACCAGCATGAGCTGATGGTTTCTCAATAGAGTTTGAGTTATAGCAAGTCTCATCAAGTCTCCAGGACACTTTTTACTATTCTGTCCGATTTTAATAATGCCGTAGTTCAGATGATCTCCACTCGCCCTCTTATTTCCAAGTCTTCTAGTCCCTGTATCAATCCTTTGGTAATTGTACCAAGAGTAACAATCACAATTGGTGTCCCCGTCACTTTCATGTTCTACAGTTTTTTCATTTCCGTAATAATGTCCAGGTACTTTCTTTTCACTTTCTTTCAATTTTACTCAGTGGTCAGCCGGAACAGCAAAGTCCATAATGCGACAGATTCTCTTTGTTGTTGTTTTTTTTTCTTTATTATTATTATTATTATTATTATTTCAATATTTTGTCGTCTGGCCAAGATTAGGTAATCCGTTTGTATGTCAAAATCCAAGAAGAGTTTGTGCGTCTCATTCTCCAGAACAGATACTGGGTTGTGCATATACCTTTTGTTTGCATGGTCAAACTTCAATTTCTTGCACAGTTCTCAATGGATCACCTTTCTCACCCAATCTTGTCTCATATATAAACTGTTTATGTGCTAATTTGCTGCATTCGCTTATAATCTGATTGATCATTTCATCTCTATCATCATATAACCTACATCTCCTGTTTTGTTGCGTCTTATCTATTCTTCCTTTTATATGATTGCTCCTTATGGCGTTGTTTTCTGCAGCTATTAGAAGAGATTCATTTTCTTTCTTTGTTATATATTGACCCTTGACCGAGCCGTCAGTCAGAGATGCACCAGTGTAAAAAAGCGGAAGAAGAACCGGAAGCAAGTGGACGTAATGAAAGAATATAAGCAGATGCCGGCGGCCGTTGAGTCAGTTGGTCCCACAGGAAGGCCAGAGTGAAAACCAGCTTGCAGACTGAGAACGCCAGTTGAGCAACCCTAGCCAAGATGCGGAAGAAGTGCTAAGTGGGTTCTTAAAGATAATACAGCGTGCTATGGTCAAGAGGTGAAGTTAGGTCAATGTAGCAGTCTGTCCCCGTCTCCACCCATCTTTCACACGCCACAGGAAGATCAACCCTTTCGAGAACAAAGCGTGAGAGATACATATTTTTATAAAGAAGTGTGTTCGTTCGTTCATTGAAGTTCGTAAATTATATTTGATTATGTTTGCACTTGTATTTGTATGAGAGTATACAACATCTTAAGGTTTTCTTTTCTTAGCCACGTCCACATTTTCTCGTATGAGATGTCACTTGTGAGTCGTCTAAAACTTCCATAGTATTATTATCATTATTATTATTTTTTATAATCCTTAGTAAATAATTGAAGCTTCAAGTAACTATTGATACTCATAATTTGCTTACAGATAAATACTTTTACGTACTCCTTTCTAACTATTATAATTCCATTCAATAATAATCATTTCTTTGCAAGAATTTATATGGTATTACATAAATAAATCTTGCTCAGTCGGCTGGGGCTGTAGAATACACTGACTGCTTCTCTGCAGTGGAGTAACTCTATCCCCAGCAAATGACCAGGATAGGACACTAAATAATCAAATGGTGAGATTCCAGTCCTGGAGCTTTGAGGAATGCAGTGTACCCTTTTACTGCTATCGCTCCAAGATCTGCTCTGGCCCGGAGTGGTATTGTATAGCTATGACCAACTATACAAACACATATGCATGCAGAATCATAACGACGACACAATAAAGACGAGCGACACAGTTCTTTAGAAAAATATACCTCTCACTTTATTTGAAATGGTTCGAAAGGGTTACTAAAGGTTTTACAGTGAGAAGGAGTTGGAGACGTAACAGAACTGCAACATATTGACCCCCACACTTATGGCTATAACAGCGTTTCTTTCCCGTTCTCCTGGGCTTCTCAACCTGGAGCCTGGGGCCCAGCCTCTCTGGGACATGTTCCTTATTCCAGCATCTTCCTTCCAACTGGTCTGATCTCCAATTGATTGAACTTCCTGTACACCGAGTTATATAATTGTTCGACATCAACCTTCTTCTTGTTGGCGTCACAAATTGCACTCATTCAACCCGTCCACGGTCAAGGTTATATCCTGATATTCCTCGACTGGATGCACCTGTTATTTACACCGGTGCATTTCCTATTTTGACTGCTTGGCCGGGGTCAATATGTTACAGTGGTAGCACCTGGTAGGGTCCCATCTATGAGTCGAATAAAACTAAACTGTGTGCTTATGCTAAACTGAATTGCTTGAAATAGGAGTATTTTTACATTTAAATTGCGTACTTAGGCTAAAATTATTTGTTTGATAAATAAATGTATCCCTTCATTGCCATTGCTCTCAGGTTTATTCCGACCCGGAGTGGTAGCATCTGATAGGGTTTTATCTATGTGTCAAATAGAACTAAACTATGTACTTATGCTGAACCGAATTGCTTGAAATAGAACTGTTTTTAAATTGAAACTGTGTACTTATGCTAAATTGAATTGTTTGAAATTAGAAAAGTTTTTGACATTGCAACGGTGTACTTATGCTAAACTCAATTGATTGAAAAAGAACTGTTTTGATATTTAGCATAAATAAATCAGTAGTAATGATCTAATAATCATGGATACACTTCGAAGATTTTCCTAACAATGTGCAGAAAATTTCTAGGGGAATGTTTGCATTATTCCTTTTGATTTTTAACCCATCTTGAAATAGAATCAAGCTGATCAGCCCAGTCGGCTGGGGCCGCATCTCTGCAGATGGTTAAAACCCCTTCCCCAACAAATGTCCTAGATATGACACAACGCATTCTGATGGTGATGCTCCAGTCCTAGAGATTTGAGGAATGGAGAGTATCGTTTCATTGCCATTGCTACAAGTTTCACTCTGACCCGGAGAGGTAGCACCTAATAGGGTGCTATACATTGGTCAAATACAATTGTTTGACATTTAAACTGTGTGCAAACAAATGGCTTATGTTAAATCAAATCGTTAAAAATTAAACTGTTTGACCATTTAACTGTGTATAAACAAACGACTGATGTTTAATTAAATTGTTAGTGATACATAGCAATACTTGGAACCATTTAATAGTGTGCAAAGTTATGTTGAATAGAATTATTTGTGTTGAACAACAATACTTGAAACCCTCTAACGGTTACAATTCATATATATATATATATATATATAGTATATTCTGTTTTATTTATCCATTGGATCTGAAGAAGTTCTGTTATATTTTCTTCGTGTTTTTGGTTCACACCAGAAACGAAAACAGGATGGAAATAAATTTATAATCCTAAAATAACCGGTCTTTGGTTTTTTCTTTAAATATATATATATATATATATATATATATATATATATATATATTGAGAGAGGGGGGGATTTGGCATAAACTAACCTATAAGGGTTGATATGTCATAAGTCCCAATCAAACTAAACCAAATTAAGTAGATGTTTACTAAGCTTAACTTATTCTGGCACAAGACCTCTTGTTCAAATCATGTAAAAACTGGATTCAATAGCGTATGGTCAATATATAAGTTCTTAACTGGGAATTGTCTCATCCCTCTAGGGTGTCATACGACTTTGCAGGACCTTGTGGGCCAAACAGTGTAATCTCATATACAATTTTTAATATGTATTAAATGTGCATGTTTTAATTGGGCTCGCTTATTTTAATTCAGTCATTATCACAATCTATATCCACATTTAGTATTTATTTCATATGTAATATCATCCAACACAAGGATTGGTATACTTATGTGTTGTTTAGTAATGAATTATTGTTTCAACATGTCTTTGTCAAGTTTTTTGCGTACCCTGGAGATCTGGGTTCTATCCCAGTTCACGTCACACCAAATACTTTATAAATGGCTCTTGATACCTCCTTGCTTAACACTCAGCATTATAAGGTACGTATCAAGGGTAAAATGGAGCAATCCAGGGAAAAGATTAGCACCCTCTCCTACACCTCGGTGTAGTAGCTATTGGATAGGGAGCCTTCTGGTCACCCTCGACTACTGTCACCAACTTTACTTCTTATAATCTGAATAAATTAGTTAATGGCAACCTAAAAGAGAGTCTACAGGTTGAAAGAAAGAAAGAAAGAAAGAAAGAAAGAAAGGGTATCAGATAAGATTGGATAGAAAGAAACTTGTGAACAGACTGAAAACGAGATAGATAGATAGATAGATAGATAGATAGATAGATAGATATCAAGGGGATTGTGACTTTTTCTTATCCCCCCATCAACTGAAAATGTTTCTAAATATATTTCAATCGTATGGACAGGTCATGTTATATATGAAAAGTCTGACGTGTAGCATCATACCTGATATCTTTTTCGAAATGGGGAAACCTATTTTTGAATTGGAGAAACTTTATTTATTCTCCATCCTACCACCGGACAAGTACGGCACAAGGCCTTTTTTAAAGTGGGCCCGGTGCAGGGCTGCAGCCCACACGCATCGGGCAAAATCCAAAAATACCTTCGACCCCGTCGGCATTCCCCCAATGGGGGCGCCTCAGACGCCAGGAAACAAAACAGCAAACAATTGGTAAAACAATTGGAGAAACTTATTTTTGAATGGGAGAAACCTATCTTTGAATTAGAAAAACCTATTTTTAAATAGAATAAATCTATTTTTGAATGGGAGAAACTTATTTTTGAATGGGAGAAACTTATGTTTATAAGGGAGAAACCTATTTTTGAATGGGAAAAGCCCATTTCTTAATGAGAGAAATCTATATTAGAATTAGAGTAACCTATATTTGAATTGGTTTTTTTTTTTTACCTGAGGAGAGAGAGACACAATCTTTCTATGCTGACTGCTTTTACATCGTCAGCTCTCAACCCAACCCGTAGCGCACAAATTTGTCTGGCCTCGCCCAGCTCTGAATTTCGACTATCTCGTTCGGAGGCAGGAACTCAATTCACTGCTTTTTCTCAAATCTAAAAAATCCTCAGCCCACGCTTCCGGTGCATGACGTCATTCACACTCCCTGGTTTCATTTCCTATTTGGGGTTTTATTTTGACATCTGTGAATGACGCATCCTCCCCGCGTGAACACCTACGCTCATGTTTGCACCTGACTAAACCATGCACTGAGCCGAAAGGTTCTCATCCTAACTAAACCGAAAGGCAAGATATACAAAACGAAATCCCTCCGCAATTATATTACACCCCACTATAAAACGACCTTGTGCCATATACTGACTTGGTGGAAGGTCGGTTAACTACTCACACTTGTTACCTTAAATTTGGTTTGATTTATGGTTCATTTAATACCAAATACCTTTTTATACATATATAAAATATGTGATTTAGAAACATTTTGTAAATGACGTTTTTTAAAAAGCCTGAGGTTTTTCTTTCCCACAGTTAAATGGTTTCACTTTTTTTCAAATAATTCAGTTTAGCATAAGTACACAGTTTTTTGTTTACACACAGTTAGTCATTTGTTTAAATACAGTTTTTTGTTTAAATATAAAATGTTTTGTTTAAAGAATTCAATTTAGCATAAGTATAGTTCAAATGTCAACAGTTCTATTTCAAACAATTCAGTTTAGCATAAGTACATTGTTTAGTTCTATTTGACCTATCCCAGGTTGAGTCATACCAAAGACTCAAAAAATGGTACTTGATGCCCCCTTGCTTACCACTCAGCATTATATAGTACGGATCAGGGGTAAAGTGGGTCAATCCTGGGAAAAGAGTAGAGCCCTCCACGACACCTTGGTGTTGTAGTTATTAAAAATGAAGCCTCCGGGTCACTCTCGACTACGGTCGCTAACTTTACTTTACTTACTGACCTATAGATAAGACCCTAGCCGGTGCTATCACTCCGGGCCACAGTGGACCTGGGAGCGATGGCAATGAAGGGTTACTCTGCATTTCCTAAAACTCCAACATTACTGAAGCCTCACCATCAGATTGTTTAGTGTCATATCCCAGGACACTCGTTGGGAGCAAAGGAGTCTTGCCCTTGTGCAGAGATGCTGTTAGTGTATTCTCTGAACCCCACCCACCCACTAGCTGACTGGGCTACATTGTTACCTTAGTTTTTCAAATTTTTAAAACTTTTCTCTCAAGATGCAGTTACTTTGTTGTAGTTTTGTTTATTTGCTTATTTATTTTTTCAACATCTTTCAATTCAATCCATCGTCTGCCGGAACAGTTAATTTAACGTGGTTGTTTGTGCTCAAACGCATGGATAGGGTCAGAAATAGCGCCAGTCTCTGTGACTACTGTAATGCTAGCAAACAATTCCTTTGGGGAGGTGCTGCTTTAGTGTTGAAACCGTCTTAAAGACAAGAATTCAGCTGGGGTTTAGGAGATCTTTTCCTTGCTTTTACGATATCTACATCTTGACTTATATTTAATACTCCTACTACTGCTACAATTATTACTACCACTATTACTAATACTACTACTACTGTTGCTACCGCTGCTGCTAGTACTATCACTTTTTTTTTCAATACAGTCAAATAACTTTGATTTCCGAGTAGTGACTGAGATAAACAAATGTGCATTTCGAGTGACGCAAAATTCCGTCGTTAGATTTATTTTTAAATAAGTTTTTGTGAGTTTTGTTTTCTTATACAGAAATATTCCACTTCCACTCTGCACCCCACTGCTCTCTCTCTCTCTCTCTCTCTCTCTCTCTCTCTCTCACACACACACACACACACACACACTCACACACACACATACTATCTCTCTCTCTCTCTCTCTCTCACACACACTCACATACACACACACACACACACACTTTCTGTCTGTATCTCTCTCCCACGCACACATATACACACACTCTCTCTATCTCTCTCCTATTTCCTCTCTATCTTTCTCACACACACACTCTCCTTCCCTCTCCTCTCTCTCTCTTACATACTATCCCTCGGACTTGCTATGTCTCTCTCTCTCTCTCTCGCTCTCTCTCTTTCACTCACACCCTTTCTTACCCATGCCCTCTCCCTCACTCTCTTTATCTCTCCCTCGCGCACACACAGACTCTCTCTCCCACTCTTTCTCCCATCCCTCTCTATCTCATGCACTCTTACTCTCTCTCTCTTACTCCCTCTAACCCTCTCTCTCTCTCACACACGCAGATGCACATAGCCATTTATTCACTGACACAAGTACTTACACACACAAAATAATTCCACCGACTTTTTTCCGACTCACTTTTCTCTCATTTAGTGAGAATTTTCACTAATGCGTATATATATATATATATATATATATTGGTAATAGAATAGATTAATTTTAAATAAAATGAACATTTATTTTACATAACAATTATTTTCAACATAATTTCTTTCATTGTCAATGCACACAATTCTTCTTGGTAATATCAATCAAATAGATAAAAGTAATTAAACAGAATCTTTTAAAAGTATGTTTTTAAATCATTCCAATAATGTACTTTGGCCCGTCAGCTGGGGCTGTAGAATACACCAACTGCATCTCTAAACAAGGGTAAGTGTCCTGGATTTGACACTAAATAATCTGAAGGTGAGACTCAAGTAATGTTAAAGAGCTTTGGGGAATGTGGAGTACCCCTTCGTTGCCATCGTTCTCAGGTCCACTGTGACCGAGAGTGGTAGCATCTGATAGGGTCCTATCTATAGGTAAAATAGAGCTAAACCGTGTACTTATTGTAAACTGAATTGCTTGAAATAGATCTGTAGTGAAATATAAAGTGTGTACTTATTAAAGTTAGCGAGCGTGGTCGAGGGCGACCAGAAGGCTACCTTTTCAACAGCTACTACACCGAGGTGTCAGGGAGGGCGCAACTCCTTTCCCGGAATTGCTCCACTTTACCCTTGATACGTAAATTTCATCGCTGAGAGTTAAGCAAAGAGGTATCAAGTACCATTTTTAAAGTCTTTGGTATGACGCGACCCGGGATTGAACCTTGGTCTCTCGGACCATTGGCGAACACTCTATCCACTAGACCAATGAACCTGTACAAATGTATAAAATGAATTTGGCATTAAGTAACCAACAATGGTTGATGAACCATTGATATGATATATATATATATATATATATATATATATATATATATATATATATATCGAAAACTTTTATCTTTTATTATACAACCTAATCGACTAGGGCGGAAGATTTAGACCAACGAAACTCCTGAATATGACATTAAATCCTCTGATGGAGACTCTGGTCTTGGAGCATTTGAGAATGTGGTGTTTGCCTTCATTCCATTACTCCCAGGTCCACTCTGAATCTGAGAGGTAGTATCTGTTAGGGTCCCATCTACAGGTCTAATGGAAATGTTTAATAATTTACTATACTTGAAATCATTTAACTCTATGCAAACAAATGATTAATATTAAATTGAATTATTAGAATAGTGTAGTAATACATGAAACCATTTAACAATGTGAAAATGGAACTATTAATGTTAGATAACAATACTTGAAGACATATAACTGTGTGCAAACTTGGAACTATTTAAATGTATGCAAACAATTTGCATTAGTTGAAGCCTATTAAATGCGAGCAAAAAAAAAAAAATAGCAACACTTGACATTAACTGACTGTGTGCAAACAAATGAGCTCAAACTAGTTTAAAAATTGTTGCTTACAAACTATTCCCCTATTCGCTGACAAATCATTGAATATACAAGTATAAACAGGATATGGCATTAAATAACCCACAAGGGTTGATATACCTTAAAACATAACCAGACCGAACCAAGGCTTTATTATTACACGATAAATCCCTTTTATTTTATTACTTTACTTA